>CM038671.1:478855672-480063797 GCA_021605145.1 Aegilops bicornis
TTAGCTTAAACCCTTTTGGAACGGTTTACTGATCGTATTCGAATCAGAAGCCTCAAAATTTTTATCTATTTTTATACAATCATTTTGAGTTGTCACAAATATCATATGTGTCGGCTCTTACAGAATCAACTTCACCGTCCGGGTCACATAAACCGGCGGTATCATTCAAAGGATCATAGAGATCTTGTAATCTACTTGGGTGCAGGATAAGACTACATTTGGGTGGTTACCCGCCCTGGCTCTTGACGTTAAGTCGCCAGGGCATATGTTGTTTAAACTCTGTGCAAGATTTGCAGAATTATGACTTATATAAATGCTTCAGTCCAAGCTCATCACTGAAATTGGTGTCTCAAAAGGGTTATCAATTATTGATTTTCTCAAGGGCTATAGGCTACCGGGTTACAAAAATTCTGGCTTACAATGAATGTGCGTTAAGACGTCATCGGCCAAGAGCCACCAGGTATTTAAACTCTGGATTTAATTGTCAACCGAAGAGGTATTCAAATCTTTAATAGCCAAAACTGGCTGGATTGTCATGATGATATTGAGTGATTGAGGTTTTCATACCGGATTATATTATTCAAATCTTAAATAGCCAACATGGTTGGATTTCTATTGTGATTATCAATAACCAGTGTTATGATTGAGGTTTTTAAAGTCGCTTTAAGCATAGCGGCTATTATTTTTATCAATGGGCATGATTTATTTTACAATGGAGGAAATAGTCCCGAGTCGCTGCAGGCTTACGACCCGGCACTTGGAGGCTACACTATTCAAATTGACGTGACATCAAATATGCAAGTCTCATGTCGCTGCAAGCATGCACCCTGACACTTGGGGGCTAATGCAAGGTCATTTTTGTTCGCCTCATTGAAGACCCGACTCATCACATTGTAATGAGCCGGCCCTTGGGGGCTACCAATTGCTCCTGTCAAAAGTTCAAGGTACACAAGTCTTATTCCATTATATTGAAAGGTCCATTACTCAATTGGTAAAGCATAAAGCTCTTAACCTTGTGGACGTGGGTTCAAGCCCCATGGTGGAGACTATATTATATGATGTTATTATCAATTATATACAAAGTCCCAGCTCAGTATTATCTTACTAAGCCGGCTCTTGGGGGCTACACATTGCTGTTCAAATTTACACGGTTATATCTACAAAGTCCCTGCTCATTACTGCATAATGACCCGGCCCTTGGGGGCTACACTGATTGAAATTTTCATGAGCATAAAGTAATTACAAGTCCCAGGTTGCTGCAAGCATGACAACCCGGCACTTGGGGCTACATGTATGGAATATTCAGTTATATGATTGAGATGAATAAACTGGATTTCTTCAAGGTTGCAACATTTATTGGAGCAAGTCTTAAACCATCTCTTTGTTCTGCTCAAGACTTGGGGGCTACAAGTAATATGGATATAAGGGGAAAAAATCTTCATCTTATTAGTTTTGAGCAAATCAGGGGGATCAATTACATAAACCGGTATCAACAACAATTATGACCCGGCATCGTCTGTTTTATAAATCCGGCAGTTTTTGGTAATGATAAACCGGCAAGTTTTACATCTTCAAGCCGGCCGGATATCAGATGAGTATTTGAAGACCAAAAATTATTTAACCTGGCGCCTTGGAAGCCGACTCAAGTGGATTATTCTTCACAATATTTTTCTGTCAGAAACCAACATCAGCAAATTGAGTATGAAGCTAGCTTATTGACCCGGACTTTCTAGATGAAGGAAATGACAATTGGACTTAAGGATAATCAGGTCCCGTCTCAGGAAAATATTTAACCCGAAGCACAAGGAATTAAGGATGATCAGGTGCCGGCGTACAAGAATTTTTGACCCGGAACACAATCTGTCAAAGTTGTTTTTGTGTTTTGTTTTACAGGATCAGTTTAATATGGATAAATCCAAATTAAACTGGGGGCTAATGTCGGGGATATACCCCGCGGTATGACCCGGCCGGACAAGGCGATTCACCAGAAGACCCGGCTGGAGCTAGGAGACTCACTGGCGATCTGCCTGGACATAGCGGTTTACATATAACCCGCCTGTACATTGTGACTCACTGGAGACCCGGCGGGCGGGTCAGATGGACAACAAGGCCCAAAGCCCATAAGGCCGGCTCAGTTATGATGGGCCGGCTTAAGAGGAAAGGGATGACAAATATTTCCTTTATGAGGAAGCAAGACCGGACTTGTATTTAACTTGTAAAGAAGATAGGCTAGTCCTAGTCCTACTAGGACTCCACATGTAACCCGCCCCTCTAACTTATATAAGGAGGGGCAGGGCACCCCAAAGAGGGACAAGCTACAAGAGACAATATCTAGGGCTAGACACAAGGAGGAGCGCCGGCTTACGGCGACTCTCTCATGATCATAATGAGACCTAGCCACAAACAGCATGTAGGGTTATTACCGGATGATGTTTCCCGGGGCCCGAAGCTGTCTAAATCTTCGTATTGTGTGTTGCGTCTCTTGATTCCGCTCAACCCCTTCAAGCTACCACATAGATGCGTTGGCCTCGCGATTAAGTCCTGACACTAAGGACATCTGCCGTGACAATTCCACGACACCTAGTGTTGTTTGAACTTGCAGATACTGTTTCCGCTGAATTTTTTGCCTAACGAGTAGCTAAAATTGGCTCTGCTGATGAAGTTTACACCGCGCCTGTGCAGGTACCTAGGCCATGTTCTTCGTCGTCGTGAAGCACAACTTGCTCATGCAGGGTGCTCAATCTCTCGCCATGCCTGGTGATGCTGTAAATGCTAGGCGCTCAGTGCGGCTGAAACAAACTTGTACTGCCAAATGTCAGCATCAACTTGCAAAATGCAACGAAATAATCATGCGTTGTTATCTTTAGTGATTTCTACAGATGTTATCCGACTGTGAGTTGCTTGGTATAATACTATAATGTACGTCATCATGTGAGATCTTGTTGATGAGAAAAGCCTGTTCAATTTCGATGGATGTTTGTTTATGCATTGTGCTTTCTAGATATGTATTATGTACTCTTCCATTGTGATGGCAAGGCAGTACTGATTTTCAAATTTTGTGCTGCTGATTAAAATCCTATGAGGAGGTTACACTATGCTCTGCTATTCGAGGGTTCGAAAATGTGATGGTTTTTTTCTCCAGAAATTTAAAACTATGATTCAGGCTTTCAGCTGGATTTAGAGTTTTGGGTCCATCCTGAGGAGTGCTAGCATTTCAACTTCAGGAATATATCTGCACCTGCATCAGGAACTGAGGACCCACGGAGAACTGAGCGAGCTGCTTCCGGTAAGTAACAATAGATTTCAGGAAGAAAATGTAAGAGGGGTCAAAAGTTTTGATCGAAAAAAGCATATAAAAAGTCAATTTTTTTTCTGATTTAACATTACCTCTTTGTTGACGCGCACTTGTAGAAACGAGATACAGGTCTGGCATGTGTGGGCCGGCCGCAGTCTTGGCATGGCACCAGCGGCAGGATTTCCTCAGGTGCTGATGACAGAATCAGTCGAGCTGTTGCAGACGGGCGGGGATCGCTATTAATGGGGCGCCATTACAGGCGCGAACTGGAACAGAATCCATGTACGCGGTACAGGACGTGGGGCCCGACCTGAGCCATCCACACAACCCCTACGCCGTCTATGCACGGTTACTGCCATGTGTGGGCCAGGATCAGAAAAAAGATTTCTTGACATTGCTCATATGGAGAAGTATACACACGGGCGCGTGGATCTCGGTGACTGCGGAGGGGTGGGATATCGGTCGCACCTGAGCTCGAGCGCAGATAGGCACTTTCGTAGAATTATGTATTAGCTTCAAAAGCAACAGAAACATAGTTGCCGTTTAAGAAAGTACAACTGATGATTCAATCTAGAATAAGTTAGTTCACTAAAAATAGTTACCTGACTTGATGATTCAGGTGAGAAGCAACTCAAAAGGTTGGGCATGACTTCATCCGGCACCGGCATCAAGTTGCACGTGAAACTTCGGTTTTTCCTGGCTTCGATCTTTGTCAGGCATAGTATTGGCTGAATTCGATTTTTGTGATTGTGTTTTGGTCCCGTAGTTCGGGCTGGCTTCTGGGTGTGTGCCCGGTTTGGCCGGCTAGATGTGTTTGGTTTTCCATAGTTGTGGAATTCTGTATGTTGAGCTTCAAAAGCAACAGAAACATAGTGTCCATTTAAGAAAGTACAACTGATGATTTAATCCGGAATAAGTTATTTCACTAAAAAACAGTTACTTGACTTGATGATTCTAGTGAGAACCAACTCAAAAAGTTGGGCATGACTTCATCCGGCACCGGCACCAAGTTGCACGTGAAACTTCGGTTTTTCCTCGCTTCGATCTTTGTCAGGCATAGTATTGGCTGACTTCAATTTTTGTGATCGTGTTTTGGTCCCGTAGTTCGGGCTTGCTTCTACTTTCTTGGGTGTGTGCCTGGTTTGGCCGGCTAGATGTGTTTGGTTTTCCATGGTTGTGGAATTCTGTATGTTGTATCCTAAATCTTATTTGCATGGACGCATCTGTCACTAGTTTGGAATTGTGTCCACGTGAGGTGAGATTATGTTTCCTAATGTATTTACATGTTAGAGCCGTGCTTGCCTCTAACTCTTGGATGGAAAGACGCATATACTGACGCATATTCAGCGCTCCCCTCTCCGATGATCTACTGACGCTCTCTTCAAACTGTCTGGTTACTTGCAGCTCTGGCGGCCGCTTAGCCGCCCTCGGGACCGGGACGCCATCTCCGCCTTCATCGCCGATCTCCGCTTGATGGCCGTCCGCCTGTCGCCGCCCCCACCTGAGCCTGATTAGTCGTTTGATGAGCCTATCTTGTATGTCGTGTGTGTTTTGGGCTTTTGAGCTGTGCCCTCATCAGTATCTCTGAACTTATCTGTTGTGTGTCTTGGGTGTGTGTTTCTGAACTAATCCTTGTATCTGCTCTCGGCGGTTTCCTTTATTTATAAAGCGGGACGAAAGCTTTTTTCGGTAAAGACACATATATTTCCTTGTCTTGTGATTGTCTTAAACATGTGTCCAGTGTCCAGTCCGTTTGGACGTGACAATAGCATGCATGTGTGCCTACGTGGTCTTTCATTACTTTCTATCCTCGTTTCATCACATCCAAATCACGGCATGTCTCTCCTATTACAATCCTGGTCTCACATCAATACATGTCTTCCAGTTTGCCTACGTTATCCCCTAATTTTTTCCCTACGTTATGCGTCTGTATGCATCTAACGTGACAACATGAAAGCTCAATATTGTTGGTACATATATATTTTTACATGTTACATAAGAACCTTTAAATCTCAACCATTGTTATTCTAATCAAACGGTGCAAAAAAAGATTAGCATATGTGGACGAACGTGATGGCTCGTGAGGTGATATTATGTTTCCTAATGTATTTACATGTTAGAGTCGTGCTTGCCTCTAACTCTTGGATGAAAAGACGCATATATTTCCTTGTCTTGTGATTGTCTTAAACATGTGTCCAGTGTCCAGTCCGTTTGGACGTGACAATAGCATGCATGTGTGCCTGCGTGGTCTTTCATTACTTTCTATCCTCGTTTCATCACATCCAAATCATGGCATGTCTTTCCTATTACAATCCTGGTCTCACATCAATACATGTCTTCCAGTTCGCCTACGTTATCCCTAATTTTTTCCCTACGTTATGCTTCTGTATGCATCTAACGTGACAACATGAAAGTTCAATATTGTTGGTACATATATTTTTACATGTTACATAAGAACCTTTAAATCTCGGCCATTGTTATTCTAATCAAACGGTGCAAAAAAGATTAGCATATGTGGACGAACGTGATGGCTTGTTTTACTCTTGTTTAAGTATATAATAGATCTCGTTAACGGCAAGTCTTTTTACTCATTCCGTAATGCATCATTACGCAACTAACTCATTAGTCACATTGCTTGCAAGGCTTATTATGATGTGCATTACCGAGAGGGCCCAGAGATACCTCTCCGACAATCGGAGTGACAAATCCTAATCTCGATCTATGCCAACTCAACAAACACCATCGGAGACACCTGTAGAGCACCTTTATAATCATCCAGTTATGTTGTGACGTTTGGTAGCACACAAAGTGTTCTTCCGGTATTCGGGATTTGCATAATCTCATAGTCACAGGAACATGTATAAGTCATGGAGAAAGCAATAGCAGTAAACTAAACGATCAAGTGCTAAGCTAACGGAATGGGTCAAGTCAATCACATCATTCTCCTAATGATGTGAACCGTTAAGCAAATGACAACTCATGTCCATGGCTAGGAAACTTAACCATCTTTGATTAACGAGCTAGTCAAGTAGAGGCATACTAGTGACACTATGTTTGTCTATGTATTCACACATGTATTATGTTTCCGGTTAATACAATTCTAGCATGAATAATAAACATTTATCATGATATGAGGAAATAAATAATAACTTTATTATTGCTTCTAGGGCATATTTCCTTCAGTCTCCCACTTGCACTAGAGTCAATAATCTAGATTACACAGTAACGATTCTAACACCCATGGAGTCTTGGTGTTGATCATGTTTTGCTCGTGGAAGAGGCTTAGTCAACGGCTCTGCAACATTCAGATCCGTATGTATCTTGCAATCTCTATGTCTCCCACCTGGACTTGATCCCGGATGGAATTGAAGCTTCTCTTGATGTGCTTGGTTCTCTTGTGAAATCTGAATTCCTTTGCCAAGGCAATTGCACCAGTATTGTCACAAAAGATTTTCATTGGACCAGATGCACTAGGTATGACACCTAGATCGGATATGAACTCCTTCATCCAGACTCCTTCATTTGCTACTTCCGAAGCAGCTATGTACTCTGCTTCACACGTAGATCCCGCCACGACGCTTTGTTTAGAACTGCACCAACTGACAGCTCCACCGTTCAATATAAATATGTATCCGGTTTGCGATTTAGAACCGTCCGGATCAGTGTCAAAGCTGTTGGGGAACGTAGCAGAATTTTAAAATTTTCTACGCATCACCAAGATCAATCTATGGAGTTATCTAGCAACGAGGGGAAAATGAGTGCATCTACATACCCTTGTAGATCGCGAGCGGAAGCGTTCAAGAGAACGGGGTTGATGGAGTCGTACTCGTCGTGATCCAAATCACCCGATGACTGGCGCCAAACAGACGGCACCTCCGCGTTCAACACACGTACGGTTGGGAAGACGTCTCCTCCTTCTTGATCCAACAAGGGGGAAGGAGAGGTTGATGGAGATCCAGCAGCACGACGGCGTGGTGGTGGATGCAGCGGGGATCTCGGCAGGGCTTCACCAAGCTCTACGGAGGAGGAGGAGGTGTTGGAGAGGGAGAAGGAGGCGCCAAGGGCTAGGGTGCGCAGCCCTCCTCCCCCCTCTTTATATAGGGGTCCAGGGGGGGCGCGAGCCCTCTAGATCCCATCTAGATGGGGGGCGGCCAAGGGGCGGCTTGCCCCCTGTTGCGGGCGCCCACCCCTAGGGTTTCCAACCCTAGGCGCAGGGGGCCCCAAGGGGGGGCGCACCAGCCCACCAGGGGCTGGTTCCCGTTCCCACTTCAGCCCATGGGGCCCTCTGGGATAGGTGGCCCCACCCGGTGGACCCCCGGGACCCTTCCGGTGGTCCCGGTACAATACCGATTACCCCCGAAACTTTCCCGATGGCCGAAACTTGACTTCCTATATATAAATCTTTACCTCTGGACCATTCCGGAACTCCTCGTGACGTCCGGGATCTCATCCGGGACTCCGAACAACTTTCGGGTTACCGCATACTAATATCTCTACAACCCTAGCGTCCGAACCTTAAGTGTGTAGACCCTACGGTTCGGGAGACACGTAGACATGATCGAGACGACTCTCCGGTCAATAACCAACAGCGGGATCTGGATACCCATGTTGGCTCCCACATGCTCCTCGATGATCTCATCGGATGAACCACGATGTCGAGGATTCAATCAATCCCGTATACAACTCCCTTTGTCAATCGATACGTTACTTGCCTGAGACTCGATCGTCGGTATCCCAATACCTCGTTCAATCTCGTTACCGGCAAGTCACTTTACTCGTACCGTAATGCATGATACCGTGATCAATCACTTGGTCACATTGAGATCATTATGATGATGCATTACCGAGTGGGCCCAGAGATACCTCTCCGTCATACGGAGTGACAAATCCCAGTCTCGATTCGTGTCAACCCAACAGACACTTTCGGAGATACCCGTAGTGCACCTTTATAGCCACCCAGTTATGTTGTGACGTTTGGCACACCCAAAGCACTCCTACGGTATCCGGGAGTTGCACAATCTCATGGTCTAAGGAAATGATACTTGACATTTGGAAAAGCTCTAGCGCATTTAACTACGATCTTGTGCTATGCTTAGGATTGGGTCTTGTCCATCACATCATTCTCCTAATGATGTGATCCCGTTATCAATGACATCCAATGTCCATAGTCAGGAAACCATGACTATCTGTTGATCAACGAGCTAGTCAACTAGAGGCTCACTAGGGACATGTTCTGGTCTATGTATTAACACATGTATTACGATTTCCGGATAACACAATTATAGCATGAACAATAGACAATTATCATGAACAAAGAAATATAATAATAACCATTTTATTATTGCCTCTAGGGCATATTTCCAACAGTCTCCCACTTGCACTAGAGTCACTAATCTAGTTACATTGTGATGAATCGAACACCCATAGAGTTCTGGTGTTGATCATGTTTTGCTCTAGGGAGAGGTTTAGTCAAAGGATCTGCTACATTCAGGTCCGTATGTACTTTACAAATATCTATGTCTCCATCTTGAACATTTTCACGAGTGGAGTTGAAGCGACGCTTGATGTGTTTGGTCTTCTTGTTAAACCTGGGCTCCTTGGCAAGGGCAATAGCTCCAGTGTTGTCACAGAAGAGAGTGACCGGCATCGACGCATTGGGTATGACTCCTAGGTCGGTGATGAACTCCTTCACCCAGATTGCTTCATGCGCTGCCTCCTAGGCTGCCATGTACTCCGCTTCACATGTAGATCCCGCCACGACGCTTTGCTTGCAACTGCACCAGCTTACTGCCCCACCATTCAAAATAAACACGTATCCGGTTTGTGACTTAGAGTCATCCAGATCTGTGTCGAAGCTAGCATCGACGTAACCCTTTACGGCGAGCTCTTCGTCACCTCCATACACGAAACATGTCCTTAGTCCTTCTCGGGTACTTCAGGTATTCTTGACCACCATCCGGTGTTCCATGCGGGATTACTTTGGTACCTTCCTAACAAACTTACGGCAAGGTTTACATCAGTGTCCGTACACATCATGGCATACATAATAGACCCTATGGCTGAGGCATAGGGACGACACTCATCTTTTCTCTATCTTACGCCGTGGTCGGGCATTGAGCCGTGCTCAATCGCACACCTTGCAATACAGGCAAGAACCCCTTCTTGGACTGATCCATATTGAACTTCTTCAATATCTTGTCAAGGTACGTACTTTGTGAAAGACCAATGAGGCATCTCGATCTATCTCTATAGATCTTGATGCCTAATATATAAGCAGCTTCTCCAAGGTCCTTCATTGAAAAACACTTGTTCAAGTAGGCCTTTATGCTTTCCAATAATTCTATATCATTTCCCATCAACAGTATGTCATCCACATATAATATGAGAAATTCTACAGAGCTCCCACTCACTTTCTTGTAAACACATGCTTCTCCATAAGTCTGTGTAAACCCAAACGCTTTGATCATCTCATCAAATCGAATGTTCCAACTATGAGATACTTGCACCAGCCCATAGATTGAGCGTTGGAGCTTGCACACCTTGTTAGCATTCTTAGGATCGACAAAACCTTTCGGCTGCATCATATACAATTCTTCCTTAAGAAAGCCGTTAAGGAATGCCGTTTTGACGTCCATTTGCCATATCTCATAATCATAGAATGCGGAAATTGCTAACATGATTCGGATCGACTTCAGCTTCGCTTCTGGTGAGAAAGTCTCATCGTAGTCAACCCCTTGAACTTGTCGATAACCCTTAGCGACAAGTCGAGCCTTATAGATGGTCACATTACCATCCGAGTCTGTCTTCTTCTTAAAGATCCATTTATTTTCTATGGCTCGCCGATCATCGGGCAAGTCAGTCAAATTCCATACTTCGTTTTCATACATGGATCCTATCTCGGATTTCATGGCTTCTAGCCATTTGTCGGAATCTGGGCCCGCCATCGCTTCTTCATAGTTCTAAGGTTGACCGTTGTCTAACAACATGATTTCCAAGACAGGATTGCCGTACCACTCTGGTGTGGAAAGTGTCCTTGTGGACCTACGAAGTTCAGTAGGAGCTTGATCCAAAGTACCTTGATCATCATCATTAACCTCCTCTCTAGTCGGTGCAGGCACCACAGGAACATCTTCTTGAGCTGCGCTACTTACCGTTTCAAGAGGCAGTACTTCATCAAGCTCTACTTTCCTCCCACTTACTTCGTTCGAGAGAAACTCTTTCTCTAGAAAGGATCCGTTCTTAGCAACAAAGATCTTGCCTTCGGATCTAAGGTAGAAGGTATACCCAATGGTTTCCTTAGGGTATCCTATGAAGACGCATTTTTCCGACTTGGGTTCGAGCTTTTCAGGTTGAAGTTTCTTGACATAAGCATCGCATCCCCAAACTTTTAGAAACGACAGTTTAGGTTTCTTCCCAAACCATAATTCATACGGTGTCGTCTCAACGGATTTTGACGGAGCCCTATTTAAAGTGAATGTGGCAGTCTCTAAAGCATAGCCCCAAAATGAGAGCGGTAGATTGGTAAGAGACATCATAGATCGCACCATATCTAATAGAGTGCGATTACGACTTTCGGACACACCATTTCGCTGAGGTGTTCCAGGCGGCGTGAGTTGTGAGATGATTCCACATTTCCTTAAGTGTGTGCCAAATTCGTGACTCAAATATTCCCCTCCACGATCTGATCGTAAGAACTTTATTTTCCTGTCATGTTGATTCTCAACCTCACTCTGAAATTCCTTGAACTTTTCAAAGGTCTCAGACTTGTGTTTCATTAAGTAAACATACCCATATCTACTCAAGTCATCAGTGAGAGTAAGAACATAACGATAGCCACCGCGAGCCTCAACACTCATTGGACCGCACACATCAGTATGTATGATTTCCAATAAGTTGGTTGCTCGCTCCATTGTTCCGGAGAACGGGGTCTTGGTCATTTTACCCATGAGGCATGGTTCGCACGTGTCAAATGATTCGTAATCAAGAGACTCCAAACGTCCATCTGCATGGAGCTTCTTCATGCGTTTGACGCCTATGTGACCAAGGCGGCAGTGCCACAAGTATGTGGGACTATCATTATCAACCTTACATCTTTTGGTATTCACACTATGAATATGTGTAACATTACGCTCGAGATTCATTAAGAATAAACCATTCACCGGTGGGGCATGACCATAAAACATATCTCTCATATAAATAGAACAACCATTATTCTCAGATTTAAATGAGTAGCCATCTCGAATTAAACGAGATCCTGATACAATGTTCATGCTCAAAGCTGGCACTAAATAACAATTATTGAGGTTTAAAACTAATCCCGTAGGTAAATGTAGAGGCAGCGTGCGACGGCGATCACATCGACCTTGGAACCATTCCCGACGCCGCATTGTCACCTCGCCCTTCGCCAGCCTCCGCTTATTCCACAGCTCCGCTTTGAGTTACAAATATGAGCAACCGCACGGTATCAAATACCTGTGAGCTACTACGAGTAATCGATAAGGTACACATCAATTACATGTATATCACATATACCTTTAGTGTTGCCGGCCTTCTTGTCCGCTAAGTATTTGGGGCGATTCCGCTTCCAAAGGAGCACTTCCCTTGCAATAAAAGCGATCGATCTCGTGCTTGGGTCCATTCTTTGGCTTCTTCCGGCATCTTGCTTACCGGGCGCGGCAACTCCCTTGCCGTCCTTCTTGAAGTTCTTCTTACCCTTGCCTTTCTTAAACTTAGTGGTTTTATTCACCATCAACACTTGATGTTCCTTTTTGCTTTCAACCTCCGCTGATTCAGCATTGAATATACCTCAGGAATGGTCTTTTCCATCCCCTGCATATTGAAGTTCATCACAAAGCTCTTGTAGCTCGATGGAAGCGACTGAAGGATCCTGTCAATGACCGCGTCTCCGGAGATTAACTCCCGGTGAGTCGGTGTTGTGCAACCTGCATATTTTGAGTATGTGCTCCTTGTAACTATTTTCCTCCATCTTACAATCAAGAACTTGTCGGAGACTTCATATCTCTCGACCGGGCATGAGCTTGGAAAACCATTTTCAGCTCTTGAACATCTCATATGCTCCGTGTTGCTCAAAACGCTTTTGGAGCCCGGTTCTAAGCTGTAAAGCATGCCGCATTGAGCGAGGGAGTAATCATCGACCGAGACTGCCAAGCGTTCATAATGTCTTGGTTCTCTGGGATGGGTGCTTCACCTAGCGGTGCTTCTAGGACATAATCTTTCTTTGCATCTTTGAGGATGATCCTCAGGTTTCGGACCCAGTCCATATAGTTGATGCCATCATCTTTCAGCTTGGTTTTCTCTAGGAACGCGTTGAAGTTGAGGGCAACATTAGCGTGGGCCATTTGATCTACAAGACATATTGTAAAGATTTTAGACTAAGTTCATGATAATTAAGTTCATCTAATCAAATTATTCAATAAACTCCCACTCGAGATAGACATCCCTCTAGTCATCTAAGTGAAACATGATCCGAGTCAACTAGGCCGTGTCCGATCATCACGTGAGACGGACTAGTCAACGTCGGTGAACATCTTCATGTTGATCGTATCTTCTATACGACTCATGCTCGACCTTTCGGTATTCCGTGTTCCGAGGCCATGTCATGCATGCTAGGCTCGTCAAGTCAACCTAAGTGTATTGCATGTGTAAATCTGGCTTACACCCGTTGTATTCGAACGTTAGAATCTATCACACCCGATCATCACGTGGTGCTTGAAACAACGAACCTTATAGCGATGCACAGTTAGGGGGAACACTTTCTTGAAATTATTATAAGGGATCATCTTATTTACTAACGTCGTTCTAAGCAAATAAGAAGCAAAACATGATAAACATCACATGCAATCAAATAGTGACATGATATGGCCAATATCATATTGCTCCTTTGATCTCCATCTTTGGGGTGCCATGATCATCTTCGTCACAATACCGGCATGACACCATGATCTCCATCATCATGATCTCCATCATCGTGTCTTCATGAAGTTGTCACGCCAACAATTACTTCTACTTCTATGGCAAACGTGTTTAGCAATAAAGTAAAGTAATTTACATGGCGTTATTCAATGACACGCAGGTCATACAAAAAATAAAGACAACTCCTATGGCTCACGCGGTTGTCATACTCATCGACATGCAAGTCGTGATTCCTATTACAAGAACATGATCAATCTCATACATCACATATATCATTCATCACATCTTTTGGCCATATCACATCACAAGGCACATGTTGCAAAAACAAGTTAGACGTCCTCTAATTGTTGTTGCATGTTTTTACATGGCTTCTATAGGTTTCTAGCAAGAACGTTTCTTACCTACGTAAAACCACAACGTGATATGCCAATTTCTATTTACCCTTCATAAGGACCCTTTTCATCGAATCCGCTCCAACTAAAGTGGGAGAGCAGACACCCGCTAGCCACCTTATGCAACTAGTGCATGTCGATCGGTGGAACACATCTCACGTAAGCGTACGTGTAAGGTCGGTCCGGGCCGCTTCATCCCACGATGCCGCCGAAGCAAGATAAGACTAGTAGTGGCAAGAAAAATTGACAACATCGACGCCCACAACTGCTTTGTGTTCTACTCGTGCATAGTAACTACGCATAGACCTAGCTCATGATGCCACTGTTGGGGAACGTAGCATAATTTAAAATTTTCTACGCATCACCAAGATCAATCTATGGAGTTATCTAGCAACGAGGGGAAAAGGAGTGCATCTACATACCCTTATAGATCGCGAGCGGAAGCATTCAAGAGAACGGGGTTGATGGAGTCGTGCATTGCCGTGATCCAAATCACCGATGACCGAGCACCGAGCGGACGGCACCTCCGCGTTCAACACACGTCCGGTTGGGAAGACGTCTCCTCCTTCTTGATCCAGCAAGGGAGAAGGAGAGGTTGATGGAGATCCAAGCAGACGACGGCAGGCGTGGTGGTGGATGCAGCGGAGATCTCGGCAGGCTTCGCCAAGCTCTACGGAGGAGGAGGAGGTGTTGGAGAGGAGAGGGAGGCGCCAGGACTAGGGTGCGCAGCCCTCCCTCCCCTCTTTATATAGGGGTCGAGGCGCCCGGCCCCTCTAGATCCCATCTAGATGGGGGCGGCCAAGGGGGTGGCTTGCCCCCAAGCCAAGTGGGCGCCCCCCCCTAGGGTTTCCAACCCTAGGCGCAGGGGGCCAAGGGGCGCACCAGCCCACCAGGCTGGTTCCCTTCCCACTTCATCCCATGGGGCCCTCCGGATAGGTGGCCCCACCGGTGGACCCTCGGGACCCTTCCGTGGTCCCGCACAATACCGACACCCGAAACTTTCCCGATGGCGAAACTTGACTTCCTATATATATAAATCTTTACCTCCGGACCATTCCGGAACTCCTCGTGACGTCCGTGATCTCATCCGGACTCTCAACAACTTTCGGTTACCGCATACTAATATCTCTACAACCCTAAGCGTCCTTTGAACCTTAAGTGTAGACCCTACGGGTTCGGAGACATGCAGACATGACCGAGACGACTCTCCGGTCAATAACCAACAGCGGTATCTGGATACCCATGTTGGCTCCCACATGCTCCTCGATGATCTCATCGGATGAACCACGATGTCGAGGATTCAATCAATCCCGTATACAATTCCCTTTGTCAATCGGTACGTTACTTGCCCGAGACTCGATCGTCGGTATCCCAATACCTCATTCAATCTCATTACCGGCAAGTCACTTTACTCGTACCGTAATGCATGATCCCGTGATCAACCACTTGGTCACATTGAGCTCATTATGATGATGCATTACCGAGTGGGCCCAGAGATACCTCTCCGTCACACGGAGTGACAAATCCCAGTCTCGATTCGGGCCAACCCAACAGACACTTTCGGAGATACCCGTAGTGCACCTTTATAGCCACCCAGTTACGTTGTGACGTTTGGCACACCCAAAGCACTCCTACGGTATCCGGGAGTTGCACAATCTCATGGTCGAAGGAAATGATACTTGACATTTGGAAAAGCTCTAGCAAACGAACTACACGATCTTGTGCTATGCTTAGGATTGGGTCTTGTCCATTACATCATTCTCCTAATGATGTGATCCCGTTATCAATGACATCCAATGTCCATAGTCAGGAAACCATGACTATCTGTTGATCAACGAGCTAGTCAACTAGAGGCTCACTAGGGACATGTTGTGGTCTATGTATTCACACATGTATTACGATTTCCGGATAACACAATTATAGCATGAACAATAGACAATTATCATGAACAAAGAAATATAATAATAACCATTTTATTATTGCCTCTAGGGCATATTTCCAACAAAATCTTGCATCGACGTAACCATTTACGACGAGCTCTTTGTCACCTCCATAAACGAGAAACATATCCTTAGTCCTCTTTAGGTACTTCAGGATGTTCTTGACCGCTGTCCAGTGATCCATTCCTTGATTACTTTGGTACCTCCCTGCTAAACTAATAGCAAGGCACACATCAGGTCTGTTACACAACATTGCATACATGATAGAGCCTATGGCTGAAGCATAGGGAACACTTTTCATTTTCTCTCTCTCTTCTGCAGTGGTCGGGCATTGAGTCTGACTCAACTTCACACCTTGCAACATAGGCAAGAACCCTTTCTTCGCTTGATCCATTTTGAACTTTTTCAAAACTTTGTCAAGGTGTCTGCTTTGTGAAAGTCCAATTAAGCGTCTGGATCTATCTCTATAGATCTTGATGCCCAATATGTAAGCAGCTTCACCGAGGTCTTTCATTGAAAAACTCTTATTCAAGTATCCTTTTATGCTATCCAGAAATTCTATATCATTTCCAATCAACAATATGTCATCCACATATAATATTAGAAATGCTACAGAGCTCCCACTCACTTTCTTGTAAATACAGGCTTCTCCAAAAGTCAGTATAAAACCATATGCTTTGATCACACTATCAAAACGTTTATTCCAACTCCGAGAGGCTTGCACCATTCCATAAATGGATCGCTGGAGCTTGCACACTTTGTTAGCTCCCTTTGGATCGACAAAACCTTCTGGTTGCGTCATATACAACTCTTCTTCCAGAAATCCATTCAGGAATACAGTTTTGACATCCATTTGCCAAATTTCATAATCATAAAACGTAGCAATTGCTAACATGATTCGGACAGACTTAGGCATCGCTACGGGTGAGAAAGTCTCATCGTAGTCAACCCCTTGAACTTGTCGAAAACCTTTCGCAACAAGTCAAGCTTTGTAGACAGTAACATTATTGTCAGCGTCAGTCTTCTTCTTGAAGGTCCATTTATTCTCTATGGCTTGCCGATGATCGGGCAAGTCAACCAAAGTCCACACTTTGTTCTCATACATGGATCCCATCTCAGATTTCATGGCCTCAAGCCATTTTGCGGAATCTGGGCTCACCATCGCTTCTTCATAGTTCGTAGGTTCGCCTTGGTCAAGTAACATGACCTCCAGAATAGGATTACCGTACCACTCTGGTGCGGATCTTACTCTGGCTGACCTATGAGGTTCGGTAGTAACTTGATCTGAAGTTTCATGATGAACATCATTAGCTTCCTCACTAATTGGTGTAGGTGTCACAGGAACCGGTTACTGTGATGAACTACTTTTCAATAAGGAAGCAGGTACAGTTACCTCATCAAGTTCTACTTTCCTCCCACTCACTTCTTTTGAGAGAAACTCCTTCTCTAGAAAGGATCCATTTTAGCAACAAATGTCTTGCCTTCGGATCTGTGATAGAAGGTGTACCCAACAGTTTCCTTTGGGTATCCTATGAAGACACATTTCTCCGATTTGGGTTCGAGCTTATCGGGTTGAAGTTTTTCACATAAGCATCGCAGCCCCAAACTTTAAGAAACGACAACTTTGGTTTCTTGCCAAACCACAGTTCATAAGGCGTCATCTCAACGGATTTCGATGGTGCCCTATTTAACGTGAATGCAGCCGTTTCTAAAGCATAACCCCAAAACGATAGCGGTAAATCAGTAAGAGACATCATAGATCGCACCATATCTAGTAAAGTATGATTACAATGTTCGGACACAGCATTACACTGTGGTGTTTCGGGTGGCGTGAGTTGTGAAACTATTCCGCATTGTTTTAAATGTAGACCAAACTCGTAACTCAAATATTCTCCTCCATGATCAGATTGTAGAAACTATATTTTCTTGTTACGATGATTTTCCACTTCACTCTAAAATTCTTTGAACTTTTCAAATGTTTCAGACTTATGTTTCATTAAGTAGATATACCCATATCTGCTCAAATCTTCTGTGAAGGTGAGAAAATAACGATACTCGCCGCGAGCCTCAATATTCATCGGACCACATACATCAGTATGTATGATTTCCAATAAATCTGTTGCTCGCTCCACTGCTCCGGAGAAAGGCGTTTTAGTCATCTTGCCCATGAGGCATGGTTCGCAAGTACCAAGTGATTCCAGATGTCCATCAGTATGGAGTTTCTTCATGCGCTTTACACCAATATGACCCAAACTGCAGTGCCACAAATAAGTTGCACTATCATTTTTCAACTCTGCATCTTTTGGCTTCAGCATTATGAATATGTGTATCACTACTATCGAGATTCAACACAAATAGACCACTCTTCAAGGGTGCATGACCACAAAATATATTACTCATATAAATAGAACAACCATTATTCTCAGATTTAAATGAATAACCATCTCGCATCAAACAAGATCCAGATATAATGTTCATGCTTAACGCTGGCACCAAATAACAATTATTCAGGTCTAAAACTAATCCTGAAGGTAGATGTAGAGGTAGCATGCCGTGGCGATCACATCGACTTTGGAACCATTTCCCACAGCGCGCCGTCACCTCGTCCTTAGCCAGTCTTCGCTAATCCATAGTCCGTGTTTGAGTTGCAAATATTAGCAATGTAACCAATATCAAATACCCAGTGCTACTGCGAGCTCTAGTAAGGTACACATCAATAACATGTATATCACATATACCTTTGTTCACCTTGCCATCCTTCTTATCCGCCAAATACTTGGGGTAGTTCCGCTTCCAGTGACCAGTCTGTTTGCAGTAGAAGCACTCATTCTCGGGCTTAGGTCCAGACTTAGGTTTCTTCTCTTGAGCAGCAACTTGTTTGCCGTTCTTCTTGAAGTTCCCCTTCTTGTTCCCTTCACCCTTTTTCTTGAAACTGGTGGTCTTGTTGACCATCAACACATGATGCTCCTTTTTGATTTCTACCTCCGCAGCCTTTAGCATCATGAAGAGCTCAGGAATTGTCTTATCCATCCCTTGCATATTATAGTTCATCACGAAGCTTTTGTAGCTTGGTGGCAGTGATCGAAGAATTCTGTCAATGACACTATCATCCGGAAGATTAACTCCCAGTTGAATCAAGTGATTGTTATACCCAGACATTTTGAGTATATGTTCACTGACAGAACTATTCTCCTCCATCTTGCAGCGGTAGAGCTTATTGGAGACTTCATATCTCTCAATCCGGGCATTTGCTTGAAATATTAAGTTCAACTACTGGAACATCTCATATGCTCCATGACGTTCAAAACATCGTTGCAGTCCCGGTTCTAAGCCGTAAGGCATGGCACACTAAACTATCGAGTAGTCATCAGCTTTGCTCTGCCAGGCGTTCTTAACGTCCTCAGTTGCATCTGCAGCAGGCCTGGCACCCAGCGGTGCTTCCAGGACGTAATTCTTCTGTGCAGCAATGAGGATAATCCTCAAATTCTGGACCCGATCCGTGTAATTGCTACCATCATCTTTCAACTTTGCTTTCTCAAGGAACGCATTAAAATTTAACGGAACAACAAAGACGGGCCATCTATCTACAACAACATAGACAAGCAAAATACTATCAGGTACTAAGTTCATGATAAATTTAAGTTCAATTAATCATATTACTTAAGAACACCCACTTAGATAGACATCCCTCTAATCATCTAAGTGATCACGTGATCCATATCAACTAAACCATAACCGATCATCACGTGAGATGGAGTAGTTTTCAATGGTGAACATCACTATGTTGATCATATCTACTATATAATTTACGCTCGACCTTTCGGTCTTAGTGTTCTGAGGCCATATCTGCATATGCTACGCTCGTCAAGTTTAACCCGAGTATTCTGCGTGTGCAAAACTGTCTTACACCCATTGTAGATGAACGTTGAGCTTATCACACCCGATCATTACATGGTGTCTCGGCACGACGAACTTTGGCAAAGGTGCATACTTAGGGAGAACAATTTTACCTTGAAATTTAGTGAGAGATCATCTTATAATGCTACCGTCAAACAAAGCAGAATCAGATGCATAAAGGATAAACATCACATGCAATCAATATAAGTGATATGATATGGCCATCATCATCTTGTGCCTCTGACCTCCATCTCCAAAGCACCGTCATGATCACCATTGTCACCGGCGCGACACCTTGATCTCCATTGTAGCATCGTTGTCGCCTCGCCAACTATTTCTTCTACGACTATCGCTACCGCTTAGTGATAAAGTAAAGCAATTCTGTAGGCGATTGCATTGCATACAATAAGCGACAACCATATGGCTCCCTGCCGATTGCCGACAACTCCGTTACAAAACATGATCATCTCATACAATAAATATAGCATCATGCCTTGACCATATCACATCACATCATGCCCTGCAAAAACAAGTTAGACGTCCTCTACTTTGTTGTTGCAAGTTTTACATGGCTGCTACGGGCTGAGCAAGAACCGTTCTTACCTATGCATCAAAACCACAACGATATTTCGTCAAGTTAGTGATGTTTTAACCTTCACAAGGACCGGGCGTAGCCACACTCGGTTCAACTAAAGTTGGAGAAACTGACACCCGCCAGCCACCTGTGTCCAAAGCACGTCGGTAGAACTAGACTCGCGTAAGCGTACGCGTAATGTCGGTCCGGGCCGCTTCATCCAACAATACCGCCGAACCAAAGTATGACATGTCGGTAAGCAGTATGACTTGTATCGCCCATAACTCACTTGTGTTCTACTCGTGCATATAACATCTACGCATAAACCTGGCTCGGATCCCACTGTTGGGGAACGTAGTAATTTCAAAAAAAATCCTACGCACACGCAAGATCAAGGTGATGCATAGCAACGAGAGGGGAGAGTGTCGTCTACGTACCCTTGTAGACCGTAAGTGGAAGCGTTATAACAACGCGGTTGATGTAGTCGTACGTCTTCACGATCGACCGAATCCTCAGCACCGAACGTACGACACCTCCGCTTTCAGCACACGTTTAGCTCGGTGACGTCCCGCGAACTCACGATCCAGTAGAGATTTCGGGAAGAGCTTCGTCAGCACGGCGGCGTGGTGACAGTGATGATGATGCTACCAACGCAGGGCTTCGCCTAAGCACTGCTACGATATGACCGAGGTGGATTATGGTGGAGGGGGGCACCGCACACGGCTAAGAGATCAATGATCAATTGTTGTGTCTCCAAGGGGTGCCTCCCTCCCCGTATATAAAGGAGTGGAGGAGGGGGAGGGGCCGGCCCCCTATGGCGCGCCCCATGAGGAGTCCTACTCCCACCGGGAGTAGGACTCCCCCCTTCCAAGTAGGAGTAGGAGAGGAGAGGGAAGGGAGAGAGGAAGAGAAGGAAAGGGGGGGGGGGGCGCCCCCCTGTCCAATTCGGACTAGAGGGGGAGGGGGCGCGCGGCTGCCCTGGCCGCTCCTCCTCTTCTCCCACTAGGGCCCACTAGGCCCAATAAACTCCCCGGGGGGTTCCGGTAACCCCCGGTACTCCGGTATATGTCTGAAACCTCCCGAAACACTTCCGTGTCCGAACATAGTCGTCCAATATATCGATCTTTACATATCGACCATTTCGAGACTCCTCGTCATGTACGTGATCATATCCGGGACTCCGAACTACCTTCGGTACATCAAAACACAAAAACTCATAATACCGATCGTCATAGAACTTTAAGCGTGCGGACCCTACGGGTTTGGGAACTATGTAGACATGACCGAGACATGTCTCCGGTCAATAACCAATAGCGGAACCTGGATGCTCATATTGGTTCCTACATATTCTACGAAGATCTTTATCTGTCAAACCGCATAATAACATACGTTGTTCCCTTTGTCATCGTTATGTTACTTGCCCGAGATTCGATCGTCGGTATCTTAATACCTAGCTCAATCTCGTTACCGGCAAGTCTCTTTACTCGTTCCGTAATGCATCATTCCTCAACTAACTCATTAGTCACATTGCTTGCAAGGCTTATTGTGATGTGCATTACCGAGAGGGCCCAGAGATACCTCTTCGACAATCGGAGTGACAAATCCTAATCTCGATCTATGCCAACTCAACAAACACCATCGGAGACACCTGTAGAGCACCTTTATAATCACCCAGTTACGTTGTGACGTTTGATAGCACACAAAGTGTTCTTCCGGTATTCGGGAGTTGCATAATCTCATAGTCATAGGAACATGTATAAGTCATGGAGAAAGCAATAGCAGTAAACTAAACGATCAAGTGCTAAGCTAACAGAATGGGTCAAGTCAACCACATCATTCTCCTAATGACGTGACCCTGTTAGTCAAATGACAACTCATGTCCATGGCTAGGAAACTTAACCATCTTTGATTAACGAGCTAGTTAGGTAGAGGCATACTAGTGACACTATGTTTGTCTATGTATTCACACATGTATTATGTTTTCGGTTAATACAATTCTAGCATGAATAATAAACATTTATCATGATATGAGGAAATAAATAATAACTTTATTATTGCCTCTAGGGCATATTTCCTTCATGTATGTGTCAAATAGATCCTAGGGTTTCTCTAATTACTCGTGCCTCCCCCTTTTTTGAATATAAATCCTATGGTTATGTTCTCCCAATCCATGAAATCTGAGTAAGTTTCGTTAGATCCGTGTGTATTGATTGTTTGAATGGCACAAGTGATAAGTGATTAGTTATTTCATCTGTGCAAATGATTTCTGCTAGTAGTCCGACTAGGGTTAGTGTTCGTGCTAATAATTCCTATCCAGAACTTGACAATTGATTTTGAATGACCTACATATGTTTGTGCCATTATTTTCTTCAAGATTGGTCTTTACATAGACGACTGTGCTTAAAAATCGAACCATAATCTCTGGATATGTATAAATAAATAGCCATAAATTCCTAATCCTACTTCACGGCATGTAAACATTGATTTGATGTCAAATTTGTTTTACTATTTGTATATGTGATGTCTGGCGATGTGGACAGCGAGGATGAAGATGGCCAGAGGAGGTACAAGAGGCAAATCCTAAGGGAGCTTTACGCGGGAAAGCCTAACAGGCGTATTAGGACCTGGAACGGCGGCTATCGATGCCCATTTTGCAACCACAAGCTTCATGACGCGTATCTAAGTGTTCTGGCGCATGCAAGAGGACGGGTCGTTGGCTCCTTCAGGCAGAAGTATTCTCGCAGGGTGGCGCACGACGCGTACGTCGAGTACCTGGAGAAGCTTCAAGATCGTGCCGCCTGTGAGATGAGATGTGGGATCGAACTATGTACGCTTGAGTATGCTTAATGACAGTTGAACTATGTACTTATGGTTGAACTATGCTTGTGTACGCTTATTATCTATGTCTGAGTATGTTTAATCTATGTTTACTTATGTCTAATGTGGGGTATGAATGCAATCAGTTCGGTTGATGGAATCTACCTTCGTCCTGGTTTATTGGTCCCCTTTGTAATTTGTGTTAAATTTTGACCAAAGATTTAACTGACAAAATGTTAGTGCAGGTCAGCAAAAATTATATCGTTGGATGCGTATTTGAACATCGTGTTCAATGATATAATTTTTTGTGACATGCATAAAAATTTCTTAGTTAAATATTTGGTCAAAATTTGGTACAAATTACAAAGGGGGCCAACAAACTAGGACGGAGGTAGTACGTCAATCACACACGGTTCCCAAAATTGGAACCGTGTGCAATGGCTTTCATTTTGCCTGTTGCATCAATCACACACGGTTGGCTCTAGCAAACCGTTGCCTCCAAAATTCTTTGTGGGGCAGCAAACCCTCACCACCCAATTCAAAAAAGAAAAAAGAAAACCCTCACCATCCCCACGTCATAAAAACCCTCACCCCGCCCGCCACCCCCTCTGGTCCCCATTCACACCTGCACAAGATCCTCCACGTCTATGCATGGCACCGCCTATCGCGGTGGTAACCACTTAGCTCGACGCCTGCCGACGCCGCTAGGCTGTCGGCAAAGCCCACCACATTTCACCACTTCCGCTTGTCGCCGCCTATCGCCATCGACTTTCTCGACGCTGCTCGTGGTCGACCCAGCTTTGCTCGGTTGGGGAATCTGTCGTATTTAGGGTTCTTTCTCATGGGCAACAAGGTAACTAATTTAATGGGATATTATCTCATCTCTTATCCCAGTTCATCTGCCTCCTTTAATCACCCGACCGAAATCACCGTAAATTCATTTTTATTCAAGCTGATTTGAGGGTTTTCTTCCATTCATAGAGTGTACAGTGCATGGACACATCAGGACTTTGCATCCTCTGCCAGACATTCCATCTCAATGTACTTGAGGATGCGCGCGGTATGTTCAATTTCACCCTAAATCGGTTGGTATGGCCTACTTTCCTGAACATATTCTAAATATTGCTACATTTGGATAAAAGGTGCAACATGCACCATATACATCAAAGGGGATTTTCACCCTCTTCTTTCTATATTAGGCAAATTAATGATGTATTGCTCTTTTGATTACTCTCATATTTCTATGACATCATGTTTACCCCATCTATTTAATTATAGATTTTTGTCCTTCAATTTCAACTGTTGTACAGTTCTTTCAATTTGGGCCCATATTTGCATGTTACCATATTTCCTTTAACAATCCTACCATTTTCTGCAGCGCGTCCCTTGCTATGAACAGAATCTGTAGTGCACAATCTTTCCCTTTAGATAAATCAAGACTGCAGGGTTGTCATACTAAACACAAACCATGGATTTACAATCATTGATACTATAAGACTTGATGAACGTGGTGACTCCTATTTTGGCACTGGCCTTTGGAAAGAAATTTCTAAGTTTTATGTGCTGAAAGCTGGCACTATAATTACACTGCACATAAAAGGGACTGGTCATGAGATATATGCTAACTTCCCCGACGATATCATCCATCTAGACTTTGTTCGAAGTAAGTTTTCTTTTCAAGTATCTGCATGTTGACTTACCCAGCAATATCAACTGAATTGTGTAGCATTTAAGCAACCAATTGTTATTCCATTTTCTTACTATATTCCTACCTAATAATTTCTAGTTACCAATACACTTTTCTATTGCCCTGTTTTAACTAAATATTCCCTGTACTCCCACTTCTATCAGAAAGCGATGGTGACAAGGAGACTCCGGAGGTGGAGAGCTAGGCTGCCAACAAACGGAGGCGGGGTGAGCAAGAACCGCAAGCGATTTCAGCAGGCCTAGACTTCATCAGCAACCTCCCCGATGATATGTTGACAGTCATCATCTCCCTCCTCCCAATCAAATATGGGGCGCTTACAACCGCCCTTTCCCGGCGGTGGCGGCCCCTATGGAACTCCACCCCTCTCGACCTCATCGACATCCACGAGCTCTGCCATGGCTATCGCAAAAGCTTGGATGCGTTCTCCAAGATCCTCGGCAGTCACCTTGGCCCAACCAGAGGCTTAGAATGGGCAAGTTCCGTTCCAATGGCAAGGACCGAGCCAAGCTTGATGACTGGTTCCGATCCCCCGCCCTAGATAAGCTCGAGGAGCTCACTTTTGATGATGGGCATATGCGCTCGCTGCCAACATCCGCGCTCCGCCTCGCGCCCACGCTGCACGTCGCCAAGTTCAGGAACCGCCATCCCCCCTAATGACTCGCCCGCTCTTATTCTACCATGATTGAAGCACCTCGAGCTCGTCGTCGTCTGCCTCCCAAACGATGACATGGAGCACCTACTCTGTGGCTGTAATGCACTCGAGTACCTTGGTCTTCAGGTGATCAATGAGTTGAGTAGCTTCCACATCACCTCCATGACTCTCCGGACTATTTATGTGTGTTCCTGGTGCGGTAGGAAGACATCACAAGATTTGTACCATGGTATGGTCATTGAGGACACACCTGCACTTGAGAGATTACTTGTAGTTGATCAAGAAGGTCCAACAAGAATCAATGTCATTTCTGCGCTGAAATTTACAGTGGTGGGCTACTCGTCTGACAAATACTCCAAACTTGTTATTGGATCCACACCCATTCAGGTACAATAGCCGCCTTCTTCCTCTCCTTCTACAAATTAACATTATTTCTAATTTTGAAGATATTTGTTCTTTTGTCATCTAGAAAATGATTCCGACAAGCTTGACCCCGAAACTGCGCACAGTGAAGGTCTTAGCACTAGAATCTATCGGCCCCAACCTGGAGAAAGTTGTCTGTTTCCTGAGATGCTTTCCGTTCCTAGAGAAGCTATATATCGAGGTGATGTTCCTTTCCTGTTAAATGTTAACCATAAGGGAGTTCAATCTGTGACACCTTTTTCCAAGTTTACAATGACAATCTACTACGATTTCTGAAGGATTCTTTTGGAGGATTTCAGTACATACATGCCCCCCCATATTGGTTGCTTGATCCATATGGTTACAATCCATAAGCATTTCTCCTTTGGATTCATCTATACTAGTTTTCTTAGGGAACTTTTCGTCCACTCCAACCTCTTGTGAAGAAGGCTACATTTTTCTAGAATGTAATCAAATGCCCATGTTAATCATGTCAGATCGAAGATGGCATGTTAGTGCATTTTACAAATCCTGCAAACCCAATAGGCCTGTAGTAGTGTTCAAAACTGCATGTAGGCATTAACATGTTTTCTTATTTTGCAGATAAGACTAGGCCCAGTGGTGGATAATGTGACACAATATAACAATCACATCGAATGCCTAGATCTGCATCTCTCAGAAATTACTTTGAACTCCTACCGAGGGACCTTACGGAAGATTATATTCGCCAGGTTCTTTGTTTTGAGAGCAAAGGTGCTGAAGGTAATGAAGTTTTCCCTACATTTAGTTCACAAAAATGAATGGTTTGTTGATCAGCGCCGACGCCGGTGGAAGAATGGAATAGGCTCCGAAAATGCTGAATTTCATTTTGGAACTTCAGATGACAGAGTAATCGGAAGTCATCGTGTCAACCCACACATGACTTCTCAGTGGCTGACCCCTTTGGAAAAATTATGAGGTTTCGAATGTCGGATCACGGGTTCCGGCAAAACCCTTAAGGTTCAAACACTGGGGTGCGCGTGGAGATTTCCTCCCTACCAATCCACGCCCTAGATCACTAAGATCTCACGGACGAACTCGACGAACTCGCAACGCAAAGACACAAGATTTATACTGGTTCGGGCCACTGTTGTGGTGTAATACCCTACTCCAGTGTGGTGGTGGTGGATTGCCTCTTGGGCTGATGAAGAACAGTACAAGTGGAAGAACAGCCTCCTGAGGTTGAGGTGTTATTGTGCTTGGTGTGTGGCTAAGGGCAGGCTCTAGATCAGGTTAGCTTCCCCACTACTGTGGTGGCTAGTTCTACTTATATAGGCCCTGATCCTCTCCCCAAATATTGAGCGAGAAGGGAGCCAACAACGGCCAATTTGAAAGGGGACAGCTAGTACAGCTTATCCTGACAAAAGTGATCTTCGCTTGCAAAAGGCTCTGGTGGTGACGCCGCCTTGGGCTCCATGGTGACCTCCGTCTTGCGTCCTTCGTACTCCGCGCCTGCGCCTGCCTCCTTAGCACCAAAGAGGAAACAAGGACGCTGCGTGCGCTGGCGCACGCCTGGCGCCCACCTGGTCTCGATCGTCATGGCTCACGTCACAAGAGCCTCGTGATGTTTGCCATGCCTTGATCTCTCCGCTCCTCGTGAGCCTGCCTGGCGAGGCCGCTCCTGAGGAGGTCTCGCGTTGTCCACCTCGCGAGGCTTGGCCCCTCGCAAGGGTCTTGAATGTCTTGTTGATGAAGATGGGTCGTACAGGCCCGCTAGCTCAGCCACGCCGTGGGCCGCGGGTAGGCAAGTCTGGGGACCCCCGTTCCCAGAACACCGACAGTAGCCCCCGGTCCCAAGGCGCACTCGGGCTTGGCTTCGAGGCGAAGCCAAAGGTCAAGCGTGGAGCACCACGGGCCCCAAAAGCCTGTGGCCTCGGTTGACGCGTGGCGGTTGATTGGACGTGGGTGCTTCCGCTTCCCCACGCTGCCTCGGCAACTGCCCGACTTGACAAAAAGGCTGGCGCAAACAGTGCCTGTCTTCATTGCTTCCTTCGCCTTGCTCAGATCCCCTTCCTTGCGCCCTGCTTCCGAAATCCTCAGATCTGCTTCCATCTCTTCCCGCACCAGCGACTGATTGCGCCGCGCAAGGTCAAGCCCTCGGCGTCGCTGGCTTGGTACGAGCCTGCTCTTGACGCACCCAATGTCTCGGGGAAGAGCCTCGCCTCCACGCGCTTGCTGACGGCGGGGGAGAGCAACGAGGGGGAGAGACGGAGTGCCGGAGTCTGAGGGAAGCACCTTCTTCCCCTTCTTCACGAGCAACATCTATAGGACCTTGAGAAGATATGTCTAGAGGGGGGTGGTTAGACACTAAGTACCAAAGTTGCAGTTTTTAACTTCTTTAGGTTTAAGTGGAGTTTAGGCAAGTTTAACATTCACAATACATAACAAGCAAGCATGCAAAGAGTATGTGAGCAGCGGAAAGTAAAGCATGCAACTTGCAAGAATGTAAAAGGAAGGGTTTTGGAGGATTCAAACGCAATTGGAGACACGAATGTTTTTGTCGTGGTTCCGATAGGTGGTGCTATCGTACATCCACGTTGATGGAGACTTCAACCCACGAAGGGTAACGGTTGCGCGAGTCCACGGAGGGCTCCACCCATGAAGGGTCCATGAAGAAGCAACCTTGTCTCTCCCACCATGGCCGTCGCCCACGAAGGACTTGCCTCACTAGCGGTAGATCTTCACGAAGTAGGAGATCTCCTTGCCCTTACAAACTCCTTGGTTCAACTCCACAATCTTGTCGGAGGCTCCCAAGTGACACCTAGCCAATCTAGGAGACACCACTCTCCAAGAAGTAACAAATGGTGTGTTGATGATGAACTCCTTGCTCTTGAGCTTCAAATGATAGTCTCCCCAACACTCAACTCTCTCTCATAGGATTTGGATTTGGTGGAAAGAAGATTTGAGTGGAAAGCAACTTGGGGAAGTCTAGATATCAAGATTCATGTGGTTGGAATGGAATATCTTGGCCTCAACACATGAGTAGGTAGTTCTCTCTCGGAAATAGGATCTTTGGAAGTGTGAGGCTTGTTACGATGGCTCTCTCCACGAATGAAGAGGAGGTGGAGGGGTATATATAGCCTCCACACAAAATCTAACCGTTACCGCAATTTACCAAACTTCGGTGGGACCGAATCAGCAAACTCGGTCGGACCGATTCGATAAACCTAGTGACCGTTAGGGTTTTCGGTGGGACCGATATGCAACTTCGGTAGGACCGATATGGTTAGGGTTAGGGCATAACGTAATCTCGGTGAGACCGATTACACAAACTTCGGTGAGACCGATTTTGGTAATTAGCTAACCGGAGAGTTGGTCGAGCAAACTCGGTGGGACCGATTTCTGAAACTCGGTGAGACCGCTTTTGGTAATAAGTGAACTAGTGAGTTTGCATTGTAATCTCGGTTGTACCGATTGCACAAACTCGGTGAGACCGATTTTGGTAATGGACATACACAGAGAGATTACAATCCCATCTCGGTGAGACCGAGATCCCTATCGGTGAAACCGATTTGCCTAGGGTTTGTGGCACTGGCTATGACAACTGAACTCGGTGGCGCCGGATAGAAAGAATTGGTGGGGTCGAGTTTGACTTTAGGTTTAGGACATATGTGTGGAAGTGGGAAAGTAGTTGAGGGTTTTGGAGCATATCACTAAGCACATGAAGCAAGAGGCTCATTAAGCAACACCTCATCCCTCCTTGATAGTATTGGCTTTTCCTATAGACTCAATGTGATCTTGGATCACTAAAATGTAAAATGTAGAGTCTTGAGCTTGAAGCTTGAGCCAATCCTTTGTCCTTAGCATCTTGAAGGGGTTCCCACATTCTTTAGTCCATGCCACTCCATTGTTGAACTTATCTGAAACATACTAGATAAAGGTGTTAGTCCAACAAGAGATATGTTGACATTAATTACCAAAACCACCTAGGGAGCACTTGTGCTTTCAATATCCCCCTTTTTGGTAATTGATGACAACATACATCAAAGCTTTAGATAAAGATATAAAGAATAGCAAGTAAAGCTTCGAAAAGACATGTAACAAGCATAGGCTCCCCCTACATGTATGCAATCATGTGAATATGGAATATAGAAGCATGTGAGAGCATAACCATGATAGAGTAGGCAATGTGTTACATGTATCTTGGCCATATGCATCAAAGCAAATAATATTAAGGAAAATACCTTCATGCTCATGAGTCCTTCTTGCAAACAGTATGTACATCAGCAAGAATTCCCCATACACATGATTGTGATGCATATACTTACCTTGTAGTCTTGAGTTGGCTTAGGATGGAATGAACTGCATAAACAAGGTTAGATAACAGGTACATCTACTAGCCAGAGCAAACAGAGGAAACCACAAGAATACCAAGACTGGGATGACATGTAGAGAGTGAGTACTGAGTACCACATTGGATTAGACATGTCCCCAAGAGTAAAGATATGCAATGAATTTTAAATGATTTCTTTCCCATAGTTGTCTTGCTCCCTCTGAATCTAGCATGGGATACTGAGAGAAGATAGGGAACAGAAAATCAGGGCTGAAAGATATAAAGAACAGAGAAAATGCAACTAAGCACATATATGAACATGTCTTTCCCCCAAGAAGACATGTGGCATCTCTCCTCTTGAACACCAAGCATCTAGGATCCTTGAGAAATACTTTCTACTTGAGTATTCTCTCCCCCTGGAGATCTCTCTCTCTCCCTCTAGAAGTGAAGCTTTGATGTGATCTCTCTCCCCCTTTGACATCAATTTCCAAGAAGGGTCTTCTGGAATTTATTGTGAATGGGTTTGGTCCTTGAGTCACAACATAAAGCACTGGATAAAAATGTGATGCTTGTAGAGGACAAGATTCATTGAGTGGAGCTTGATCAGAAGAAACACAGAATAAGTGGCAAACTGTTTTTCCTGTTGTGAAATCGGTGGCACCGAGTGGTATGCTTCGGTTGTACGAAAGGGTTGATTAGACCGAAAGCAACAAATCAATGAAACCGAGTTCATCACGGAGAAAACACTTGTCACCTCAGCTCACTAGACTAGTAAGATCTCACAAAGATTTGCAAGGAATTTACTGAATGATATGCAATGAATTGGATGCAGGAAATGCAGAGCAAACAGAAAAGAAAAGAAAGAAATCTAGAAGAAGTTTTTTTGAAAGGAGAAACAAATATGCATGAGACATATGCAAAAAGACAGAAAAGAACATGAGAGAACTTCATCTAGAGATGGTCGGCGACAAAGTCACCTATGTTAGAGTATATTGACTTAGGATTCAAGTGAGATCACTTGATCATAGGTCATACTCATCGTTTAAGCTCAAAATGGGGTTACCATTTTTCGTTTAAGCATCTTGATGTATTCACATCTTGTCGAGTTGCTTTAGCTCATGACTCGGAGTAAAGCTTCTCTAAGATGGAATAACATACCTTGGTTGGTGGTGTTGTCCATGTAGTTGAACTTGTGTGGGTTGCTCAAGGTTGATGTATATCGTCAAGAGTTGGGAGCACCTACTTGGAATTTGAGTCCATCTACCTACATGGGTTAGTTCTTGCAAGGAGTAGCACTTGTATATCAAAAAAAATGTTAACCATGAAGCTCAATCATAGAGTTTGTCAAAGGATATGTTTGAATGATTCCGTGCTTCCTTAACTTCAACCGCCATAGTGTAGATACTTGGTGATGTAGAGATTGCTCAAGATGTGAGTAGATTACAATCTCATGGAATTTGGTTCAACCAAGTACCTACATGGGTTAGATAACATGCAAGATGCAAATATATCCACGACATGAGATTTTCCTCATAAGAGAGATATCATGGATTAGGCATAAGCTCATGTCTTGCATGTATCCAATGGAGTTTCTACTCCATGTTTGAAGCATCAATGATGTTCAATTCTCCTCTCAACCTGCAAAACACTTTCTCATTAAGAGGTTTAGTAAATATATCTGCTAATTGCTTTTCGGTGCGAACATGCTTAAGTTTAATGTCACCCTTAGCAACATGATATCGAATGAAATGATGATGAACTTCAATATGCTTTGTTCGAGAATGTTGTACAGGATTATGACCAATTTTGATAGCACTTTCATTGTCACAAAGCAATGGAACATGTTTCACATATATCCCATAATCTTTAAGAGTTTGGGTCATCCAAAGTAATTGAGCACAACATGAACCAGCGACAATGTACTCCGCTTCGGCGGTAGATAAGGATACCGAGTTTTGTTTCTTGGAGGACCAAGACACAAGAGATCTACCAAGAAATTGACAAGTACCCGAAGCGGACTTTCTATCAACCTTGTCTCCGGCATAGTCCGAGTCGGAGTAGCCAACAAGATCGAAAGAGGCCCTCTTAGGATACCAAATGCCAAAATTTGGTGTATGAATTAAGTATCTCACTATCCTTTTTACGACCTTAAGATGACATTCTTTAGGAGCAGCTTGATATCTTGCACACATGCACACACTTAGCATAATATCGGGACGTGAAGCACATAGGTATAACAATGAACCAATCATAGAGCGATAAACCTTTTGGTCAACTGGTTTACCATCTTTGGTCAAATCAAGATGTCCACTAGTAGGCATGGGTGTAGACATACCTTTGCACTCTTGCATATTGAACTTCTTGAATAAGTCCTTAGTGTACTTCGTTTCAGAAACAAAAGTACCTTCCTTAGTTTGCTTGATTTGCAACCCAAGAAAGAATTTGAGTTCACTCATCATTGACATCTCAAACTTCTCACTAAAATGAGGGTTAGTTGATCCAAATATGATATCATCAACATAAATTTGGCATACAAATAATTCTCCATTAACCCTTTTAGTAAAAAGTGTGGAATCAATTTTCCCAATTTCAAAGCCTTTTTCAATAAGGAACTTGGTCAGGCATTTATACCACGCTCTAGGAGCTTGTTTAAGACCATAAAGGGCTTTGTGAAGTTTGTAAACATGATTTGGTTTCTTGGGATTGACAAAGCTGGGAGGTTGTTTAACATAAACTTCCTCCTCTATTTCACCATTTAGAAAAGCAATTTTAATGTCCATTTGGTACAAGGTGATATCATGGTGATTAGCATAGGCAAGTAAGATGCGAATGGACTCAAGTCTATCAACGGGAGCATAAGTCTCACCATAGTCCATACATTTGACTTGTGTGTAGCCTTGGGCGACGAGACGTGCTTTGTTGCAAACTACTTGTCCATCTTCATCTTGCTTGTTGCGAAACACCCATTTGGTACCGATGATGTTGTGGTTGTTGTCGGGCTTCTCAACCAATGTCCAAACTTGGTTTCTCTCAAAGTTGTGTAGCTCTTCATGCATAGCATTTATCCAATCCGGATCTTCCAATGCTTCTTCGACCTTCATAGGTTCAATGCTAGAGATGAAAGAATAGTTTTCACAAAAGTTAGCTAAACGAGTTTTAGAGCGAGTGATTCTCCCGGTTTGAATATCATTGTAGATTTTCTCTACGGGATGGTCTTTAGCAATTCTTGCTCGAACTCGTGAAAGCTTTTGCTTGGGTCTTGGTTGAACATCTTCTTCATCGTTGGCGTTGTCGTTTTCTTGTCGTGGTGGAGAAGGAGGTTGTTGACGTTCGTGATGTTCTTCCTCGTTTTCTTCATCTTGGTGTGCTCCACTTGTGGATGCTTCCGTATCAACTCTTGGTTCACCTTGTCGTGAAGTAGAAGCTTCCACTTGGACGGACGAGATACTCTCCTTCACCTCCGTTGGACGGACCTTGCCAATAAACAAGTCTTGGATTGCTTCCGAAGGGTCTTTGTCTCCTACATCAATTGGCAATTGCTCTACTTGCGAGCCTTTAGATTCATCAAACTTCACATCTACCGTCTCTTCAACCTTTCGGGTGAATTTGTTGTAGACACGGTAAGTGTGAGAGTTTGAGCCATAACCTAGTAGGAAACCTTCATGTGATTTAGGAGCAAATTTTGAGCAGCGATGCTTATCAAGAATGTAGAACTTTGAGCCGAATACTCGAAAGTATCCAACTTGGGGTTTGTTACCGGTGAGGAGCTCGTATGTCGTCTTGTCGAGTAGCTTGTGAAGATACAAGCGATTTGTTGCATGACAAGCTGTCTCAACCGCTTCTGCCCAAAAGTGTTTCGGCGTCTTGTACTCATCAAGCATCATTCTCGCCATTTCGATGAGTGTCCGGTTCTTCCTCTCAACAACTCCATTTTGTTGAGGTGTGTACGTAGCCGAGAAATCGTGTGAAATTCCTTCTTCGTCAAGAAAGGTGTCCATATTTGCGGTCTTGAACTCCGTTCCGTTGTCGCTGCGAACCTTCTTGATCTTCACTTCGAATTGATTTTGGGCCTTCCTAGCAAAGTTTTTGAAGATCTTTTGAACCTGCGATTTATCATCGAGAAAGAATATGCACGTAAATCTTGAAAAATCATCAACTATAACTAGACCAAAAGAATTTCCACCAAGACTTTTGTAAGCATTGGGACCAAAGAGATCCATATGAAGTAGCTCGAGTGGCCTCCTTGTGGTCATGATGTTCTTCATGGGATGCCTTCCTCCAACCTGTTTACCTGCCTGACAAGCGCTGCAAAGTCTATCCTTATCAAATATGACATCGTTAACTCCAAGGATATGATTTCCTTTAATAAGCTTGTCAAGGTTTCGCATGCCAACATGACCTAGTCGTCTATGCCATAACCAACCTTTTGAGGATTTAGCAATGAAGCAAGTTTTAGGTTGAGCCTTTTAGAGAAATCAACAATGTAAAGATCACCTCTCATTATCTTAGGTAAAGACCATTTTATGATTGTCTCGACGAAACACTTGGCAATCTACTTGATAAATAGGACATTGAAACCAAAATCAGCAAGTCTAGATCTTTGAAAGTAAGTTGTAGCCAAGAGATTCAACGAGCATAACATTCTGAATGGAGCTATCATGTGAGATGGCCACCTTACGAGGCCAACCACCTTACCCTTTGAGTTGTCACCGAAAGTGACATACTTTCGAGGACCATCGTTTTCAGCAAGCTCACGAAACATGTCTTTATCTCCGGTCATGTGATCGGTACATCCACTATCAAGAACCCATTCCTTTCCACCTGCCATATATCCTCGAAGATTTTTCATAAGACCAAAATGTCTCATTGCATTGTCAAGATCGAAGTCACTATCATCATCCTCATCATAGTATCCATGTTCAACATCGTCATGTGGTGGATCAAGTCCTAGAGAGGATAATTCGTTAGAGTGAGTTTGACAATGATCTTGCTTATGAATTCTTATAGCTTCGGAAATAATATCACCAATAATTCCAACATCTCCTTTAGCACGCATAAGGTTTGTAAGTTCAAATAGACGATCACCAAACATAGGATCACTAGTATTCATCTTACTCAAGGCAATAGACTTATAGAGAATCTCATCTAGATTTTTCAAGGAATAATTTGGAAAGCGTTCCTCAAGAAATTTCCATATAGTGTAGGCACACTCAAGAGTAGGCAAGTTTCTAATTAAGTTTCTAGGCAAGCCTCTAGTGATAAGATTAACAGTTCTAAGATTCCTAGTCATGTCAATTGATTCATCAAGGGTAGGATGCATAGGATCAACATGAGGTGCACAAGGGCTAGCAATGTACTTGTTCAAGTGATATTGATTGAAAATTACAAGCACCTCATTTTTTCACTCATGAAAATACTCTCCATCAAGAATAGGCACTCTATGTCTAAGACTCCCCAAAGTAGACTCATCCGTCTTCCTCCAATGGTGATTAAACCAAGGCAATGGAGACCAATGCTCTGATACCACTTGTAGGACCTTGAGAAGATGTGTCTAGAGGGGGGGTGATTAGACACTAAGTACCAAAGTTGCAGTTTTTAACTTCTTTAGGTTTAAGTGGAGTTTAGGCAAGTTTAACATTCACAATACATAACAAGCAAGCATGCAAAGAGTATGTGAGCAGCGGAAAGTAAAGCATGCAACTTGCAAGAATGTAAAGGGAAGGGTTTTGGAGGATTCAAAGCGCAATTGGAGACACGGATGTTTTTGTCGTGGTTCCGATGGGTGGTGCTATCGTACATCCACGTTGATGGAGACTTCAACCCATGAAGGAGTAACGGTTGCTTGAGTCTCTGGAGGGCTCCAGCCACGAAGGGTCCACGAAGAAGCAACCTTGTCTATCCCACCATGGCCGTCGCCCACGAAGGACTTGCCTCACTAGCGGTAGATCTTCATGAAGTAGGCGATCTCCTTGCCCTTACAAACTCCTTGGTTCAACTCCACAATCTTGTCGGAGGCTCCCAAGTGACACCTAGCCAATCTAGGAGACACCACTCTCCAAGAAGTAACAAATGGTGTGTTGATGATTAACTCCTTGCTCTTGTGCTTCAAATGATAGTCTCCCCAACACTCAACCCTCTCTCATAGGATTTGGATTTGGTGGAAAGAAGATTTGAGTGGAAAGCAACTTGGGGAAGGCTAGAGATCAAGATTCATGTGGTTGGAATGGAATATCTTGGCCTCAACACATGAGTAGGTAGTTCTCTCTCAGAAATAGGATGTTGGAAGTGTAGGCTTGTTCTGATGGCTCTCTCCACGAATGAAGAGGAGGTGGAGGGGGTATATATATGTAACGCCCCGGATACAACTTTCCATATTTGTAACTCCAACTCTTGCCTTTTCCGGAGACGCGGCATTTTATTTCCTCCGTGGTTGGGTTTTTGTCTTTTGTTTTGCATTTTGTTCATGCCATGCATCTCATCTCATCGCATCATCTGCATTGCATCCGCATGTTTTCATAAAACCTCGTAGCCGTTTGTAGTTGCCCTTTTCTCTCTTTGCCTCCGTTGTCATTTTGTCAGACCCTTGTCCTCGTTGACCTCTCTTGACACCTCGCGCGCGTCCAAAACTTCACCCGAACTCGAACCGGTCTGTCGTCACCGATGGATCCGGATCATCCCCAAACATCTATAAAATATCTCCGTTTTCTCGTTTTCTTTGTTTGGTCTCCCTAGCCTATTTACCCAGAACCGTCCGATTTAATCGGAGGGACCAAATAGCCCCTAACCAAAAATCCAGTGCTATATATATCAGACCGAACCCTTATTTCTAGGGAGCTGTCCCATCCATCCTCCTGCCGCCACCACCTACCTCTCTCTCTCGGGATCCATCCCCTCCTTGTTTTCACACACCAACCAATTCCATCGTTCCACCCATCCCCCTCGCAGCCTCCACCTCCTCTGCGATCTGCCTTCCACCATCTCGCGCCAGGGAGAGGAGCCCCTGTGCGCCTCGTCCTCCACTCCCGACCAACGAGTGCCCGAGACCGCCTCCGACCTGCGCCTCCTCTGGATTCCCTCGTCCACCAACCGGAGATGCAGCACCGCCGCCTTGCTCCGCCACCTTGACTCCAGGTCCGGCCGTCGCCCGGCAAAGCGACCAGCAGATGAGCGCCGCCCCTCCTTTCTCTCTTTCCTTCCTCTCCCCTCCATCCCTTCCTCCCTCTCGTGCTCATGTCTCTCTCTCTCTCCTTGTTCTCTGGACAGGGAGACCCCCCCATGGCCGTTGCAGGAGCTTCACGCGACCCCGCTGCAGGCCGACCGAACTAGCGGGAACCTCCTCGACGCTGTCCAAGCTCCGCCATCGGCCACCTCCATGGGCAGAGCCGCCGGACCAGCAGGCCTGTGCCTCGTGCCTTCTCCTATCCTTCTATCCCTTTTCCTCCCTCTCCGTATGTTCTCTGAATTTTCCTCCTCATGCCCTGCAATTTTCCACCGCCTCGGAGCTCCCTTACGCCGGATCCGAGACCCCCTCGCCCTGATCTGCCCGTTCCCGGCGCTCGCGTCACCATCAACCACCCATCACCGGATCCGCCCCCCTCGTCCTTCCACTCGTCGCCGGGAGACGCCAGCGCCAGGACCACCGCCGCCTGTGTCCTCTGCTTCCAGGACGAGGCACCCGCTCGCCCGCATCTCGCGTTCACCGCGCCCCACCTGCTTCCCCTTCGACCTCCAAGGCGAGCTCAAGCCGGCCCAAGCCAGATCCGGCCTGCCCTGCCTCCTCCACCGAACCGGGCCGAAGCCCATGGGTGAGCTGCCCCCAGCACCTACTCCTGTTCGGCCCTGTTCAAGTTTCGGCCCGATGCGTGTTCTTTTTTCCTTCTGCGATTTTAGCAATTATCCCAGGATTTACCAGTTTTGCAGAAAAGTCCCTAGTCTTCATGCACTTAATAACTCATGAACCGTGCATCGGATTAAAATGTTTTGTATATGTAAAATGCTTAGAATTTCATCTAGTTTCATAATATGCCACTTTCATCCATGATAATTTTTTTTAAATGCTGTTTGATTAAATTTGCTCAAATGCCATGCTAAAATGATTTATTTCATTGCACTTTATTTTCCTGCTTAACAATATTAAAATATGTTTTAGGGCTGAACAGTACCAAATTCTAAATATGCATATGGGGATTTTCCGGAATTGTTGTTTGTTGTTCCGGCCTCATTTAAACTTGCCTAGATAGTTAGTTTACTTATGCCTCACCTCTTGCCATGTTTAACAACATTTAATATTGTTGAGTACCTAAACGGGAGAGAACTAAATAAATGAATGTGGTGTTTCTTCAATATGCAACCCGTTGCATATTGAGCTCCACTTAACTTGTAGTATTGCTTGTTGCACTTTGCCATGCCATGAATCATTAAGCCGGACATGCATCATACTTGTTTGTGCATCGTGCCATGTTTATGCTTGTGCATTTATCATGTTGTTTGTTTCTTTCCGGTGTTGCTTCTCAGTTCCGGTAATGTTGCGATTGTGAGGATTCGTTCAACTACTCCCGTTCATTCTTCATGGACCCGTTCTTCTTCCTTGCGGGATTTCAGGCAAGATGACCGTTACTTTGGATCTCATTACTACCATTGCTATGCTAGTTGCTTCGTTCTATCGCTATGCTGCGTTACCTACCACTTGCTGCTCAAGCCTCCCAAATTGCATGAACCTCTAACCTTTGTTACCCTTCCTAGCAAACCGTTGTTTGGCTATGTTACCGCTTTTGCTCAGCCCCTCTTATAGCGTTGCTAGTTGCGGTGAAGATGAAGATTGCTCCATGTTGGATTATGTTTATTGTTGGGATATCACAATATCTCTTATATTATTAATGCATCTATATACTTGGTAAAGGGTGGAAGGCTCGGCCTTATGCCTGGTGTTTTGTTCCACTCTTGCCGCCCTAGTTTCCGTCATATCGGTATTATGTTCCCGGATTTTGCGTCCCTAATGCGGATGGTTGATTTATGGGACCCCCTTGACAGTTCGCTTTGAATAAAACTTGTCCAGCAAGGCCCAACCTTGGTTTTACCATTTGCCTCACCACCACCTATACCCTTCCCTTGGGTCGGCCAACCCAAGGGTCATCTTTATTCAGCCCCCCCGGGCCGATGCTTGTCTAAGTGTTGGTCCAAACTAGAGTCCTTTGCAGCGCCACCTTGGGGAAAATCTATGGATGGTTTTAGTTGTCAGGTGTGCTCATACGGTGTTGCCCTTTGAACGATATATGTGCTGCTCCTATCGGGATTGTCGGCGCATCGGGCGGTCTTGCTGGTCTTGTTTTATTCTTGTCGAAATGTCTTGTAGCCGGGATTCGAGACTGATCGGGTCTTCCCGGGAGAAGGAATATCGCTTCGTTGACCGCGAGAGCTTATCATGGGCTAAGTTGGGACACCCTGCAGGGTTTGAACTTTTCGAAAGCCGTGCCAGCGGTTATGTGGCGAGATGGGAATTTGTTAATGTCCGGTTGTAGTAAACTTGAAGTAAACTCTTCTAAAATACACCAACCGTGTAATGCGTAACCGTGAGTGTCTCTTTTCGGGGTTGATCGAGAGGAGAACACAGTTTCTGGGTTATGTCTGACGTAAGTAGGAGTTCAGGATCACTTTTTGATCATTACTAGTTGACGACTGTTCCTTTGTTTCTCTTCTCGCTCTCATTTGTGTATGTTAGCCACCATATATGCTTAGCCCCTGCTGCAACCTCACCACTTTACCCCCTTCCTTACCCATTAAGCTTTGCTAGTCTGGATACCCATGGTAATGGCATTGCTGAGTCCTCGTGGCTCACAGATTACTACAACAACGATTCGCGGTACAGGTTTGCGATGATCATGACGCGAGAGCGATGTTTACTTGTTTTGGAGTTCTTCTGCTTCTTCTTTGATCAGGGGATAGGTTCCAGGTCGGCAGCCTGGGCTAGCAGGGTGGATATTGTTTGAGTTTCTGTTTATGATTCATCCGTAGTCGGATGTTGATGTTGTATTGTTGTATTCATGTGACATTGTATGTATTGGATGTATCCCCACTATTATGTAATGTTGATGTAATGATATCCACCTTGCAAAAGCATCTTCAAGATGCGCTTCTATCCTTGGTGGGACCTTCAAGTTCCTTTAGGATAGGGTCGCATCTTGGGCGTGACAAGTTGGTATCAGAGCCTCGACCGACCATAGGAGCCCCCTTGTTTGTTGGCCGTTGTTGAGTCTAGAAGAAAACTGTTTTCTGAGTCTAGTTATATCGGAGAGTAGGAATTCTTTTTACTCCTCAGTCCCTTCGTCGCTCTGGTGAGGCCTCCTGACGTAGATGTTTTGTCTTTCCTCTCCTCAAATTTCACGAAATTTTTTTTAGGATCACGCGGGTATCTTGGAATCGTTCCGATAGTTTTGTGACGAGAACATTGTTCTTGGTGCCTCCTGACATTTAGGGGTTGTGGCAGTGTCCCGGGGAGTTGAGCTCCGAGGTGTTGTCGTCACAATTTTATCATTGCAGTTCTAGATTACCTAAGTTTTGCCGACATCAAAAATCTCTTTTATGCAGTTGTTGGTGAGATAACCTAGACGCCACCTAGTACTGGGGAGTTCGGGAGTATTGCCATAGCTTGTATAACGGATGTTTTTCGAAGGTTGAGGTACACGATTTCTGAAGGTTTCTTGGTTATGTGTTGACGGGTGGATACAGCTGGATCTAGGTATTGTTAGTTTGGGTGATATATTTTGTGTCCCCTGTATCCCCAACACCTGATTGCATAACCAGAAAGTTTCGGGAGTTTATAGGTGGGAATTCAAGTAGCTCCTAGAATATCCTTCCGACAGATGCATGATATGGGATTGGGTAAATCTCTATCATATGTATTTGTTCCGGCTTATTCTGCAAGCCAAATCCTTTGTTTTGTTTTATTTGTGGTATTCGAGTTGCTTCGATGTCAAGTGTTGATTCCATACCTTTCAAGCGGTGTTCTCATATTTCTATGAGAGTGCGAATCCTTCTTGTTTATTGAGATTGTGATGTCAATTCTTTCCAACCGGCGTGCTTCTCTTCAAGTGGATCCGATCATTTCAACATTTGCGAGATCAATTCTAAGTTTTCACAACGGTGTTTGTTTCATCCAAGTGATTAATCCTTTCCTTTAGAGTTTGTTCATGAGGAATAAATTATCAGTTCTAAGATGTTCATCTTTTCTTTCCGGAGTTCCAAGTTCTTTCGGTTATATAATCGCGAAGCTCCATCTAAATCATTGCAAGGCTTCATCTTGTGTTTTCAACTTCTCTTTCTTTTCATCATCCTTCTATTACCGGAGTTTTTCATGGAGGCTCTACATGATGGTTTGTCAAGGATTCCTTTCATTCTCGATTTGTTCTTCAAGATTTCTCTTGAAGTTATGACCCGCCAAGTGATACTCTAAAAATAAACATGATGCTCAACACATGTTTTGTTTTGAGGAGTTCAAGTAATCTTCATCTTGCATTCCAAAGTGCAATTCTTCCTACCTTATCTTTTGAGGTGGTGTTATGTCACTCTTGACAATTCCCTTCGCGTTTCATGATTCATATGTTGTCAAGAATGAAGTATTTTAAATCCATCATTTTCTCTTCGTTCAAGAGATCTTTTCAACCAATCAATCTTTTTGTTGGATTTATATTGGGTTATATTTCACCTACAGCCTTCCCTAAGGAATGTAGTTATTTGTGGTGCTTATCAATGATCCAATTTTCTCCTTCTCATCTCGGTGAAGAAGTTTTTTAATCTTTTTAATGCTCTCAATCAAATCAATGGTTTCCATTAGTGGCCGGTTGTCACCTCATAGTCTTGAGATGTTTCATAAGCCCACTACAAGCTTATTCTTTTCGGTGTTCGTTTTCCAACAACTCCGTTATAACCTTCTTGGAAGGGTACTTTCCAAGCTCATTTGTGGCAGAAGTTGGCATTTTCTTCTCCATTCTTTTATTTCAATGATCTAACTTCTATTCTTTAGATTCTGGAGGCATTGTGATGTTGTGCTCTTCACCCATCACCTCGTTTTGTGAGGATCGTGTTCTTTTCTTGCTTATCCATTTAACCGGAGTGTTGTATCATCTCGTCAATATCTTTTCATCTCATCAAGTTTTCTTCTCTTTTCTACCGGAGTGCTGTCCAAATTCTGTCATTCCTGTTCCTTGGCTATCTCAGTATACCGAGGTGGTCATATTCTTTTCGTTCGTGAAGCTCTTATTTCCATGTCTTTCAACCTTCAAGTTCTCGTAATGCTCCTTGTTCCTCTTTTCTAACGGATTGTTTGCAATCTCCTTCATCTCTGTTGTACTCTTTCTTTTAAATTGTTTAACCTCCCAAGGTTCCTTGGTTTCACTCTTGTCAAGAAGCAACTTTGTTTTACCTATTCCTCTTCCGCTTTTCTCCGGTGCCATCCTAGATCTCGGGACGAGATCCTCTTGTAGTGATGGAGTGTTGTAACGCCCCAGATACAACTTTCCATATTTGTAACTCCAACTCTTGCCTTTTCCGGAGACGCGGCATTTTATTTCCTCCGTGGTTGGGTTTTTGTCTTTTGTTTTGCATTTTGTTCATGCCATGCATCTCATCTCATCGCATCATCCGCATTGCATCCGCATGTTTTCATAAAACCTCGTAGCCGTTTGCAGTTGCCCTTTTCTCTCTTTGCCTCCGTTGTCATTTTGTCAGACCCTTGTCCTCGTTGACCTCTCTTGACACCTCGCGCGCGTCCAAAACTTCACCCGAACTCGAACCGGTCTGTCGTCACCGATGGATCCGGATCATCCCCAAACATCTATAAAATATCTCTGTTTTCTCTCTTTCTTTGTTTGGTCTCCCTAGCCTATTTACCCAGAACCGTCCGATTTAATCGGAGGGACCAAATAGCCCCTAACCAAAAATCCAGTGCTATATATATCAGACCGAACCCTAATTTCTAGGGAGCTGTCCCATCCATCCTCCCGCCGCCACCACCTACCTCTCTCTCTCTCGGGATCCATCCCCTCCTTGTTATCACACACCAACCAATTCCATCATTCCACCCATCCCCCTCGCAGCCTCCACCTCCTCTGCGATCTGCCTTCCACCATCTCGCGCCAGGGAGAGGAGCCCCTGTGCGCCTCGTCCTCCACTCCCGACCAACGAGTGCCCGAGACCGCCTCTGACCTGCGCCTCCTCTGGATTCCCTCGTCCACCAACCGGAGATGCAGCACCGCCGCCTTGCTCCGCCACCTTGACTCCAGGTCCGGCCGTCGCCGACAGCAACGACCAGCAGATGAGCGCCGCCCCTCCTTTCTCTCTTTCCTTCCTCTCCCCTCCATCCCTTCCTCCCTCTCGTGCTCATGTCTCTCTCTCCTTGTTCACTGGATAGGGAGACCCCCCCCATGGCCGCTGCAGGAGCTTCACGCGACCCCGTGGCAGGCCGACCGAACTAGCGGGAACCGCCTCGACGCTGTCCAAGCTCCGCCATCGGCCACCTCCACGGGCAGAGCCGCCGGACCAGCAGGAATGTGCCTCGCGCCTTGTCCTCTCCTTCTATCCCTTTTCCTCCCTCTCTGTATGTTCTCTGGATTTTCCTCTTCATGCCCTGCAGTTTTCCACCGCCTCGGAGCTCCCTTGCGCCGGATCCGAGACCCCCTCGCCCTGATCTGCCCGTTCCCGGCGCTCGCGTCACCATCAGCCACCCATCGCCGGATCCGTCCCCCTCGTCCTTCCACTCGTCGCCCGGAGACGCCAGCGCCAGGGCCACCGCCGCCTGTGTCCTCTGCTTCCAGGACGAGGAGCCCGCTCATCCGCATCTCGCGTTGACCGCGCCCCACCTACTTCCCCTTCGGCGTCCAAGGCGAGCTCAAGCCGGCCCAAGCCAGATCCGGCCTGCCCTGCCTCCTCCACAGAACCGGGCCGAAGCCCATGGGTGAGCTGCCCCCCAGCGCCTGCTCCTGTTCGGCCCTGTTCAAGTTTCGGCCCGATGCGTGTTTTTTTCCTTCTGCGATTTTAGCAATTATCCCAGGATTTACCAGTTTTGCAGAAAAGTCCCTAGTCTTCATGCACTTAATAACTCATGAACCGTGCATCGGATTAAAATGTTTTGTATATGTAAAATGCTTAGAATTTCATCTATTTTCATAATATGCCACTTTCATCCATGATTAAAAATGTTTAAAATTTTATTTGATTAAATTTGCTCAAATGCCATGCTAAAATGATTTATTTCATAACTAAATAACCGTAGCTCGGATTTTAATAAACTTTATATGTAAATGGGGTGGAAAAATGCCTAGTTTAACTTGGTGCACTTTATTTTCCTGCTTAAAAATATTAAAATATGTTTTAGGGCTGAACAGTACCAAATTCTAAATATGCATATGGGGATTTTCCGGAATTGTTGTTTGTTGTTCCGGCCTCATTTAAACTTGCCTAGATAGTTAGTTTACTTATGCCTCACCTCTTGCCATGTTTAACAACATTTAATATTGGTGAGTACCTAAACAAGAGAGAACTAAATAAATGAATGTGGTGTTTCTTCAATATGCAACCCGTTGCATATTGAGCTCCACTTAACTTGTAGTATTGCTTATTGCACTTTGCCATGCCATGAATCATTAAACCGGACATGCATCATACTTGTTTGTGCATCGTGCCATGTTTATGCTTGTGCATTTATCATGTTGTTTGTTTCTTTCCAGTGTTGCTTCTCAGTTCCGCTAATGTTGCGATTGTGAGGATTCGTTCAACTACTCCCGTTCATCTTCTTCATGGACCCGTTCTTCTTCCTTGCGGGATTTCAGGCAAGATGACCGCTACCCTGGATCTCACTACTATCATTGCTATGCTAGTTGCTTCGTTCTATCGCTATGCTGCGTTACCTACCACTTCTTTGCTCAAGCCTCCCAAATTGCATGAACCTCTAACCTTTGTTACCCTTCCTAGCAAACCGTTGTTTGGCTATGTTACCGCTTTTCCTCAGCCCCTCTTATAGCGTTGCTAGTTGCAGGTGAAGATGAAGATTGCTCCATGTTGGATTATGTTTATTGTTGGGATATCATAATATCTCTTATATTATTAATGCATCTATATACTTGGTAAAGGGTGGAAGGCTCAGCCTTATGCACAGTGTTTTGTTCCACTCTTGCCGCCCTAGTTTCCGTCATATCGGTATTATGTTCCCGGATTTTGCGTCCCTAACGCGGTTGGGTGATTTATGGGACCCCCTTGACAGTTCGCTTTGAATAAAACTTGTCCAGCAAGGCCCAACCTTGGTTTTACCATTTGCCTCACCACCACCTATACCCTTCCCTTGGGTCGGCCAACCCAAGGGTCATCTTTATTCAGCCCCCCCGGGCCAATGCTTGTCTAAGTGTTGGTCCAAACTAGAGTCCTTTGCAGCGCCACCTTGGGGAAACTTCGAGGGCTGGTTTTAGTTGTACGGTGTGCTCATCCGGTGTTGCCACGAGAACGAGATATGTGCAGCTCCTATCGGGATTGTCGGCGCATCGGGCGGTCTTGCTGGTCTTGTTTTATTCTTTGTCGAAATGTCTTGTAGCCGGGATTCCGAGACTGATCGGGTCTTCCGGGAGAAGGAATATCCTTCGTTGATCGCGAGAGCTTATCATGGGCTAAGTTGGGACACCCCTGCAGGGTTTGAACTTTCGAAAGCCGTGCCCGCGGTTATGTGGCAGATGGGAATTTGTTAATGTCCGGTTGTAGTAAACTTTAAGTAAACTCTTCTAAAATACACCAACCGTAATGCGTAACTTGAGTGTCTCTTTTCGGGGTTGATCGAGAGGAGAACACAGTTTACGGGTTATGTCGGCGTAAGTAGGAGTTCGGGATCACTTTTTGATCATTACTAGTTGATTTGTTCCTTTGTTTCTCTTCTCGCTCTCATTTGTGTATGTTAGCCACCATATATGCTTAGCCCCTGCTGCAACCTCACCACTTTACCCCCTTCCTTACCCATTAAGCTTTGCTAGTCTGGATACCCATGGTAATGGCATTCTTTGAGTCCTCGTGGCTCCACAGATTACTACAACAACAGTTGCAGGTACAGGTTTGCGATGATCATGACGCGAGAGCGATGTTTACTTGTTTTGGAGTTCTTCTTCTGCTTCTTCTTCGATAAGGGGATAGGTTCCAGGTCGGCAGCCTGGGCTAGCAGGGTGGATATTGTTTGAGTTTTTGTTTATGATTCATCCGTAGTCGAATGTTGATGTTGTATTGTTGTATTCATGTGACATTGTATGTATTGGATGTATCCCCACTATTATGTAATGTTGATGTAATGATATCCACCTTGCAAAAGCGTCTTCAAGATGCGCTTCTATCCTTGGTGGGACCTTTAGGATAGGGTCGCATCTTGGGCGTGACAATATAGCCTCCACACAAAATCTAACCGTTACACACAATTTACCAAACTCGGTGGGACCGAATCAACAAACTCGGTCGGACCGATTCAGTAAACCTAGTGACCGTTAGGGTTTTCGGTGGGACCAATATGCAACTTCGGTAGGACCGATATGGTTAGGGTTAGGGCATAACGTAATCTCGGTGAGACCGATTACACAAACTTCGGTGAGACCGATTTTGGTAATTAGCTAACCGGAGAGTTGGTCGAGCAAACTCGGTGGGACCAATTACTCAAACTCAGTGGGACCGATTTTGGTAATAAGTTAACCAGAGAGTTTGCATTGTAATCTTGGTAGTACCGATTGCACAAACTCGGTGAGACCGATTTTGGTAATGGACATACACAGAGAGATTACAATCCCATCTCGGTGAGACCGAGATCCCTATCGGTGAAACCGATTTGCCTAGGGTTTATGGCAGTGGCTATGACAACTGAACTCGGTGGTGCCGGGTAGAAAGAATCGGTGGGGCCGAGTTTGACTTTAGGTTTAGGACATATGTGTGGAAGTGGGAAAGTAGTTGAGGGTTTTGGAGCATATCACTAAGCACATGAAGCAAGAGGCTCATTAAGCAACACCTCATCCCTCCTTGATAGTATTGGCTTTTCCTATAGACTCAATGTGATCTTGGATCACTAAAATGTAAAATGTAGAGTCTTGAGCTTGAAGCTTGAGCCAATCCTTTGTCCTTAGCATCTTGAAGGGGTTCCCACATTCTTTAGTCCATGCCACTCCATTGTTGAACTTATCTGAAACATACTAGATAAAGGTGTTAGTCCAACAAGAGATATGTTGACATTAATTACCAAAACCACCTAGGGAGCACTTGTGCTTTCAACATCGCCGCCGGTTTGGTTCCTCCCTTCTCCGATTTCTTCTATGAGGTTCTCGACCACTTCGGGCTGCAGGCGCTGCATATTCATCCCAACTCCATCCTCCTCCTGTCCATCTTTGCCTACTATTGCGAGGCGTACCTGGGCATGATGCCGTCCGTGGCACTACTGTGCCACTTCTTCTTCCTCCGCGTCACCGGCGGCCATATCTCTGGGTGCGCCAACTTCATTGCGGTCGGCCAGGTCAACTCGATCTCAAACGCCGGGAAGAGGATCGACAACCCCAGGGCCAAATGGGTCATGATGAATGCCAAGCGCGCCCATCCACGCCTGGAACTGCCGACGGAGGCGCCCCAGTCTGGCAAGGGGTGGACCCGTGCAGAGCTCGCTGACGAGCGGGCGTTGTCAGTGCTGGAACAGGTGAAGACCGACCTGAAGCCGGGTAACTCGAAAGCGGCCAAGGTGACGGGGGCCATGCTCCTGAGGGAATTCCTGTTGTTGCGCGTTGCTCCACTTCAGGCGCGTGAGCGCCCCTTGTGGAGGCTAGGAGATGAGGAAGATAAGGCTCGCCTGAGGCCGGGGGCCCTTCCTGACGATGAGCTGACTGTTGTCCTACGCCTCTTGGTTGGGGACAACCAGGAGTACCCGCCGAGCGCTTTCGTCCCTTTGTTCCACCGCAAGGACTGGGAGCCAATCGTGGCCTCCAGGCTGACCTTTGACGTGCGCGGGTTGGTGCAACCCCTGCCCTCGGGAGGCCCCGCAGCACCGAAACCGGTGGAGCTATCTTCTGACGAGTCCCGTGGGGAGGGTGAACAGGAGGTGTACTCGGAAGCGACCCCTGAAGAAATGGGGGAGACTCCTCCCTTGAGCAAGGCCGACATCCTCTGCGCCCTGCCAGATGACGCCGAGATCGACGCCCGCCAGGAGGGCGAGCTGCCCCTCATCCCGACAAGGGGCAGATCATCGTTGGTTCCTCGAGATGACGCCCCCACCTTGACACCTCTTGGAGCCGCCTCCGCTACGCAGTCTTCTGCTTCCGGGGCCCGTGCGCCCGCTCCTCAGGCCCCGACGCTTTTGGGTTTCAGGCTCCCCAACCGGAAGGTGGACTACGTTGCGGTGGATCAGTAAGTGCTTCGAGCTTCATCTTGTTCCCACTTGCACCTGCCGTTTTCTGATATTCGCTCTTGATTGATCAGGCCGGTGTCTTCAGCGAAGAAGAGGAAGGAGGATGCTGCGGCCGTGCCCCCCTCTGCGGAGAAGAGAGGCGACAACACTCACACCTCCCCAGCCCGGTCATCCTCACGAGGCCAAGAGGAGCATCGTCAGGAGGAGTCAGCCCCCATGGCCCCGCTGGCTCTGGAAGTGCTGGTGCCTGGCTCGGCTGATGAGGTCCCGAAGGCTTAGGAGCCCCTGATCTCCTAGGATCTGGTAACGACGTCGCCTCCTCCTCCTGCTGTGCCTCTAGCCCTAGATTCTTCTGCTTCCTCCACATTCTTGGAGCGTGTCTCCTCGGGGATGGCCAAGCTGCGAGAAGACCTCCTAGGCGCGGACCCGCGCCTAGTGGCCAGGCATCTGGAGCTGGCCTCAGGCTGGCTTCACTCCGACTCGACAGTTTGAGCGTCGCTGAGCCAGGCCACGGCGGCCTCTGAGAAGGAGAAGCATGCCGCTGCCAGGGCTGTGGCCATCACGAGGCGGCGCTGAAGGACGCCGAGGCCGCCCGCGGCCGCTACCGAGAGCTGGAGGGTGATCTGAAGAGCCTGCATGACGAGCGCGCGAAAGAAGCATGTGACTGCGAGGTGAAGGAGGAGGAGATGAAGGCTCGGGAGGACGCCATCAAGGGCCGCGATGCCGAGCTGGGGGAGTTTACGAAGGCGCAGGCCGCGGAGCGCAGCCGACTGGAGGAGTTGGAGCAGAAGGCGAAGGTGAGGGAGGCCGAGCTCGACACCAAGGCGAAGGTCCTGGCCGAAGACCGCGTGGCCTTCTCGCTTATTGAGAAGAGGTCCAGCGTGGCGCTGAAATCACTGTACGAGAAGGGCCTAGAGAAGCCACTGACCACCAACGAGGGATGGCCCTGCTCAGGTGCTTCCCCACTTGGTGAAGGCGCTTGAGGAAGTCATGGAGGCCATCGGTCCCATGGCTGAGGCTGAGGCTCGCGTCCTTTCTTCAGCTGCACTGACGCGTGTCTTCAGCCATCTGCACGTTGTCTCCACGAGCTGCTGGAGCCTGTTGCTGATGAACATTGTGCAGCCGCCGCCGCAGCTGTCGGTGTCAAAACCAGCGGATCTCGGGTAGGGCGTCCCGAACTGTGCGTCTAAGGCGGATGGTAACAGGAGGCAAGGGACATGATGTTTACCCAGGTTAGGGCCCTCTCTATGGAGGTAATACCTTACTTCCTACTTGATTGATCTTGATGATATGAGTAGTACAAGAGTTTATCTACCACGAGATCGTAAAGGCTAAACCCTAGAAGCTAGCCTATGGTATGATTGTTGTTGCCCTACAGACTAAACCCTCCGGTTTATATAGACACCAAAGAGGGCTAGGGTTACACAGAGTCGGTTACAATGGGAGGAGATCTACATATCCGTATTGCCAAAGCTTGCCTTCCACGCCAAGGAGAGTCCCATCCGGACACGAGACGACGTCTTCAATCTTGTATCTTCATAGTCCAACAGTCCGGCCAAAGGATATAGTCCAGCTGTCCGGATACCCCCTGATCCAGGACTCCCTCAGTAGCCCCTGAACCAGGCTTCAATGACGATGAGTCATGCGCGCAGATTGTCTTCGGCATTGCAAGGCGGGTTCCTGCTCCGAATACTCCATAGAAGATCTTGAACACATGGATAGTGTCCGGCTCTGCAAAACAAGTTCCACATACCACCGTAGAGAGAATAATATTTCCACAAATCCGACCTGCTGACACATTTGATATCATGACATCATACCATGGCCCGGTTATTATCGAGCCGTTATTCTCAACTAGCCTTGGCGCATATCGTGAGGCGGTTTCTTTGGGACGTCTTGTCGAAGCAGAGATCGTGTCCCCTTATCACGGGATTCTCATCAATACGGGCATGGGTAACCCAACCGCGCCATCAATCGCGGCGCTTGGGGAATGAGCGAGTTAACCAGGCTAGTGGGGGCGTATAGTTTCGTCCGCCTTTATAAAGGGATAAGGGTTCACCTTTTTTCACCCACGCCTCCTTCCTCCTTGCCTACCCATTCTCGCCTTTTCGAGCTCCAACGCCCAAGTTCGCACCCTTCTCCTCAGACCACCCCAACCATGTCCGGAGCAGGAGGAAAGTGGATGAAATCCTCCGTCAAGGAGAAGGACATAAAAAAGTTGTGGGTGGGCGGATACTTGGCCACAAATATCGCGCACCGGCTGCCCAGTGCGGGGCAAATCGTCCCTGCTCCAGAGCCCCATGAGAGGGTAGTTTTCCTCATCCACTTCGTCCACGGACTGGGATTTCCCCTCCACCCATTTGTCCGCGGCCTCATGTTCTACTACGGGCTGGATTTCCATGATTTGGCCCCAAACTTCATCCTCAACATCTCGGCGTTTATCGTCGTGTGCGAGGCCTTCCTCCGCATCCGGCCCCACTCCGGCCTGTGGCTGAAAACCTTCAATGTGAAACCGAAGGTAGTGAGCGGCCAACAAGCGGAGTGCGGAGGTGCCATGGTGAACAAGATGCCCAATGTCACATGGCTTGAGGGCTCCTATGTGGAGATCATAAAGGGGTTGCAATCGGGGTGGTTCTACATCACCGAGCCACGCGACCCCAAATGGGTGGCGGCCCCCGAGTTCCGATCTGGAATCCCTATGCGGCTCACCTCCTGGAAAGAGAAGGGCCTACCTTGGGGTAACCCGGTAGATCTGATCGGACTCCAGACCTGCATCAAGAACATGATGAACAGGAAAATCAAACTTGTCAACGTGGTCCAGGTCATGCTCTTCCGCCGGATCCTCCCGTGTCAACAACGGGCGTTCAATCTGTGGGAGTTCGACCCGGCCCAGCACCAGACTCTGTGTAAGCTCTTCGACACGACGCACAAGGACGTCTGGAAAGTGATGTTCAAAGGCGCCGAGGTCCCCCCTTCCCTAACCGAGGATCACAGACTTAGCACGAAGCACCTCGCGAAACCGGTAAGGTCTCTATATCTTATAGGGCATTTATCCTCCCTAGTTTAATCATGCGCAGGACCTAAGCTCCCATGCCTTTAACATGACTGGGTGGAGACGGCGGAGAAGATCGACTGCCCCGCTCCCCTGCCCGAAGATCCAGCGGACTCTCTCCTGACGGAGATGTTGACTCCGGCACTTTATGAGGTGCCGGAGAAGAAGGCCAAGAAGGAGGCCAAGGGGACCCGAAAGAGTTCCCGACGTCATGTGGTATCGGGCTCATCGCCCGATGACTCTAAGACGCACTCCTCTCGCGAAAGCGAGGAGGAGGAATATGAAGGTTCTCCCCCTCCAGCCAGGGGAGACAAGAAAAGGAAGGCCGCCCCGACTGGGGAGGCCGAAGGGTCCAAGAAGGGAAAGACTCTCCTTCCGGACTGTTCCACGACGGCTGCCGACAGCGGAGATGAGTGGCTGCTTAGGGACAAGCCCCTGGCGAAGTCGTAAGTATCCGGATATCATAATGATTATTGGTCTGCTTTATCGATCTGCTTCTACTCATGCCGAACACGATTATGCAGTCCGCCCAGAGCCCGTATCGACGTATCTTCATCGGGTGATTCTTTGGGCTCGTCGAATATGAAGAGTGACTCACTTCCGACCGCCTCTACCCCCCGCCCTACGGACAACGCCGAAGTGTTGTCTACGAGGGCACCGAGCCAAGGGGAGGTGGTCCTAGAGGCGCCTCGAGGCGACCTCCCGGGCCCTGGGCGCAAAGGGAGCAAGACTCCCACAGGCCCCAAGTCCGTCCGTCGGTCGGACACCGCCGAGCCTTCTGGTTCCGGATTCCAAGAGGGCAACTCCACATTACGGAGACAAGCCATGCAGCTGGTGGCCTCTGTCCATCCAGAGGCACCAGACAATTTGTTGGAAGCGCTTGGCGCTTCCATCGACGAAACACCGCACTATTATGAGTGCGGTGATCGAGAAAATTCGATGCCAAAAGCGGACTAACCGAAGCTTGCGCCAGCCTCCTAACAGGCTTTGAGGTAAGTAATTACATTATAAGAAAATGTTACCACATAGATAGTAGCCCCTGATGCTCTGTTAGGCGTTCGCGAAGAAAAGCCGAATAGAGGATCGAATAATAACCGCAGGAGTCTAATCCAAATATGTCTATATGCGTGTGCAGGCTTCACTATTGGCCGCTGACGCACATACTGCGGAGATCGTCGCACTAAAGCTGAACCTCGAGCGGTCCGAGGAAGAACTCGGCCTTGCCAAAAAGCAGCTCGAGGAGAACAAAGGTAAGTAATACCTTGCCTATTTATAGAAAAGAAAGTTGGTTGCAAAATAATAGGATCATTATGGATGTACCAGGGTCCACAACCGAAGTGGCGGCCCTGAAGCGGGCACTGTCCGAGGCCGGAGACAAAGCGGCCAAGGAGCGTATCGAGCAAGAAAAACAAGAGGCCCGAGCAGGCAAAGTGCAGAAAGAGCTCCGAGAACTCGTGAAGAAGCACGAGTCCTTGGAGCGTGACTCGAAGACCCGAGAGTCCGAGCTTGCCAAGGCCCTCGAAAGCGCAAAGCATGCCAAGGCCGAAGCCCAAAAGGCCCTCCAGGAAATTGAGGCGGTGAAGAAGATAGCGGCGGGTAAGGCATTCATTATGCAAAGCAAGCATGCGAATGAAAATTTCCTTTTACTTACCCGAGTTCGGAGCTCTCCGGGAGGCGTTCGCGAATCTGCCCTTGTGATGTGCGATGCCACGGAGTTCTACCGGGCCGAGGAGGAAGCTCGACGGAGAAGTTGTTACGGTCTCGATATCACGGGACCGAACACCCGATGCCCGTGAGCGACCAGTTGATGCAACTGGTCGAGCTCCACAAGGCGGCCGAACAAGCCATGAGGGGCCTTATAGCCCAGATGTGGCCTGTCAATTCCCTTCCCAACAGCTACTTTGGCTTGGTGAGGCGGCTTGTGGATGCCTGCCCACGCCTGGACGTCATAAAGCGGTCTGTCTGCATCGAAGGTGCACGTAGGGCTTTTGCCCTCGCGAAGGTGCACTGGGCCAAGATGGATGCCGAGAAGCTGGTGAAGGAGGGGCCGCCGCAGGGCAAGGAGCATCGCCACCCTGAGATGTATTATGAGGGTGTCCTGAAGGGTGCTCATCCTGTGGCAGACGAGTGTGCGAAGGATGTAATTTTTGAATGAACTTTCTTGTGTGATCCTGTATTATGAAAACTGGTTCATTTGCGCTATGCAACGCTTTCGAATTTAAAATATTACCTTCTGTGCGGTCGTTTATAGAATCTGACAGTTGCTAGTCGTCGGCTTCAGCCCCCATGCAACTAGTGCTGGGGTGTTCGGGATTAATCTGGGCACTCTTTTTCCCATTTATGGGTCCTTCTAGGGAGGTTCTTAGCGCGGCGAACCAGGCAATCAGACTATAATGCTTTATCGCTCTCACTTAGCCATAGAATTCTACAATTTTAAATTTTGGCGAAGCCCCTAGTATTCGGAAAGTCGAAGTTGGGGCGCTAGACACGCCTAAGCCGGACAAGGCCGACTCCTCGCCCGAAGCGGAAAAAGTCTTTAGGGACTTGAGACCTCACGAACAGCGACCAGCTCTCACCTCATCATGACAGTCAGTTTTAGCTTTCTCTACTGAGGTGCTCGGCCGAAAGAACCGGGGCACAATCGCAATAGTTCTCCCAGTGCTACCTTAGCCGATATAGCGGAACGTAAGGTACCAAAACATGGGAGCCGGGCAAACCCAACTTGTCGGCGTTCTGGGAACGGGGGTCCCCAGACTTGCCTACCTATGGCCTGTGGCGTGGCACAACTGGGGGCCCAGCGCGGCCCAACTTCATCAGCTCAAGCTCAAGACCCTCGCGAGGGGCCAAGCCTCATGAGGCGGCGACAGAACCTTCCTCGGGAGCAGCCTCGTCGAGGCAGGCTCATGAGGAGGCGGAGAAATCAAGGCGGGGTACCTCACGAGGGTGCCCGTGGCGCATGCCATGACGATCGAGATCGGTGAGGCGCCCGACTCTCATGATGTCCTCGTTTCCCCTTTGGTGCAAAGGAGGCAAGCACAGGCCAAGGCATCGGGCAAAGGTTACCGCTTTGGTGCAACAAGACCAAGACCAGCGGAGCGGCAGGACGGAGGTCATCGTGGAGCCCGGGACGGCGTCACCATCAGAGCCTTTGGCAGCCGAAGACCAACTTTAGTCAGGATAAGTGTACTAGATGTTCCCCTTCAAAATGGCCAATTGTTGGCGCCCTTCCCACTCATTATTTGGGAAGAGGCCCAGGGCCTCCCTCTATAAATAGGACTAGCCACCACAGAGAGAGGGGATGGGTCGAACCCACCAGAGAGAAAGAGAGAGAGAGAGAAGCGACTGGACTCACCCAAGCAGTCCATCGCACCAGCTCAAGAACAGCCCCTCGTGAGGCTGTTCTTCCTTTGTACTGTTCTTCATCAGCCCCGGAGGCAATCCACCACACCACACACTGGAGTAGGGTATTACACCACAACGGTGGCCCGGACCAGTATAAATCTTGTGTCTCTTGTGCTGTTCATCGTTCCTAGTTTAGATCCCCTGCAAACCATTAACGCGTGAGCTGGTAGGAGAAAGATCTCCATGCGCACCCCAGGGTTTGAACCTCAAGGGTCTGCCGGAACCCGAAATCCGACACAACTATTGACCCAAGAACATGATTCGGAGCTGATGCATATAATGCTATAAGTTCGGGGTGTCGCACTGTCGAAAGTGTTCGGACTTCTCACGCCGAATTATGGGGTATACGGAAGCCCCTGGCGTATTGGTCGTACCAGAGTGTACGGGTGCGGATTGTCATAAATGAACATATATATGTAAAACAATAAAGAATGCAATAATAGACTAGTGCTATGCATTGTTTATTTAAAAAGTGCGTCAAAGCATACTGATACAAGCAGTGCGATTAGCAAAAAGTAGGACTATTTAACATGTCCCGTCCAAGGGCAAGCTGCGAACTGGTATTTAAAGTAGGTATTTCACTCGTTATCAGAGACCACTTGGGGATTCCATTGTACTACGTAGCTTCCTGCCTCCTTGGGTGTTGTATCGTGCTGCCGGATAAGGCTTCCAGAGAGTAAAGTCCTGAAAGAGAGAGGATGATACGGTAGTAAGCCCCTAGTGCGGTTGAGCCGCATTGTGGGACGTGACGTGATCGTGCCCCCACCGATGCCCATGGTATTTTCAGTGCGTAATTATGTACGCGCGGGACGGATTTAGCCGTTGTACTGAGACTAGGGTGAGGGCCGAATTGCTAGGTGGGCTCTGAACGTGCCAGGCGATCCTGTTGCAGTTTACTCTGGACGCGCTTGACGGTGTCTGGGGGCTTGATCACCGAACTGGTGGTTTGCCTTAAAAGGCTGCTTTGTGCTTCTGCTGCGAGGGCCGCAGTGTGCTCCTCCGTACGGAGTGAGCGCTCTGTGTTTCCATTGACTGTGATGACCCCCTTAGGTCCTGGCATCTTGAGCTTGAGGTATGCGTAATGCGGTACCGCATTGAATCTTGCAAATGTGGTGCGCCCGGCGATGCGTGATAGCCCATCATGAGCAGGGACGATATCAAAGATTAATTCCTCGCTTCGGAAGTTATCTGGAGATCCGAAGACCACTTCCAGTGTGATTGAGCCCGTACAATGGGCCTCTACACCTGGGATGACACCTTTAAAGGTCGTTTTGGTGGGTTTGATCCTCGAGGGGTCTATACCCATTTTGCGCATTGTATCCTGATAAAGCAGGTTCAGGCTGCTGCCGCCGTCCATAAGGACTCGGTTGAGGTGAAATCCGTCAATGATTGGGTCTAAGACCAATGTGGCAGATCCGCCATGGCGGATACTAGTAGGGTGGTCCCTGCGATCGAAAGTGATCGGACAAGGGGACCATGGGTTGAACTTTGGGGCGACGGGCTCCATCGCATATACGTCCCTTAATGCATCCTTCCGTTCCCTCTTGGGGATGTGGGTTGTGTATATCATGTTCACCGTCCTTACTTGTGGGGGAAACCTCTTCTGTCCTCCTGTGTTCGGTGGCCGGGGCTCCTCCTCGTCATCGCTATGCAGCCCCTTGTCCTTGTTTTCGGTGTTTAACTTGCCGGCCTGCTTGAACACCCAGCATTCTCTATTGGTGTGATTGGCTGGTTTGTCGGGGGTACCGTGTATTTGGCACGAGCGATCGAGTATGCGGTCCAGACTGGACGGGCCCAGAGTGCTTCTCTTAAATGGCTTTTTCCGCTGACCGGGTTTAGAGCCTCTAAATCCGGCATTGACTGCAGTATCCTCGGTGTTATCACCGTTATTGCGGCGCTTATGTTTGTTGCGACGTGGCCTGCCGTTGCTATCCTTGGCATCCGACGTGCCAAGGTTTCTTGATATGTTGTTGCTGCGAGCTAGCCAGCTGTCCTCTCCCACGCAAAAGCGGGTCATGAGCGTCGTGAGGGCTGCCATGGATTTCGGCTTTTCCTGGCCAAGGTGCTGGGCGAGCCATTCGTCATGGATGTTGTGCTTAAATGCCGCTAAGGCCTCTACATCCGGATAGTCGACAATTTGATTCTTCTTGGTTAGGAACCATGTCCAGAATTGCCTGGCCGATTCCCCTGGCTGCTGAATTATGTGGCTCAAGTCATCGGCATCTGGTGGTCGCACATAAGTGCCCTGGAAGTTTTCGAGGAATGCGTCTTCCAGATCGTCCCAGCAGCCAACGGAGTCTGCTGGCAAGCTATTCAGCCAATGCCGAGTTGGTCCTTTGAGCTTTAGCGGGAGGTACTTGATGGCATGTAGATCACCGCCGCGAGCCATGTGTATGTGGAGGAGGAAATCCTCGATCCATACCGCGGGGTCTGTTGTACCATCATATGATTCGATGTTTACGGGTTTAAAACCCTCTGGGAATTCATGATCCATTACTTCGTCAGTGAAGCATAGGGGGTGTGCTGCGCCTCTATGTTGGGCTATATCGCGGCGTAGCTCATATGAGTCTTGCCTGCTCTATTCGGCCCGGCCGGATTTACCTTTAGCGTATCCGGCGTGACGGTCACCGTCCCGCGTAGGGGCGCGCCCTCGTGATCCGTAGATCGATCTTGCGTGTTTTGCCCTGTCTTCCAATATGTCTCGCAGGTCTCGCGTGTTCCCCGGTACCTTGGTATTTTTGTTTGAGTGGCGGCGGGGTGCGGGCTGAGCTTCTGGCTGAAATGCCTCTCTGTCTCGGCCACGAGGTGGCCGATTAGCCGCGTCGTACGCTGGTGATGTAGGTTTTAATGCTTCCTCCTCAAGTCGGGGTAGCAACCTGCGCTTTGGGTGACCCTTGGAGGGGTGTTCGAGTTCGTATTCCTCGGCCACAAGGACTTCGGTCCATCTATCTGCCAGCAAGTCCTGATCAGCTCAAAGTTGTTGCTGTTTTTTCTTCAGGCTATTCGCTGTGGCTATAAGCCGGCGCTTAAAGCGCTCCTGCTCGACGGGATCCTCAGGTACGAAAAATTCTTCGTCGCCGAGCTCACTTCGTCTTCAGAGGGAGGCATGTAATTTTCCTCCTCTCCCTCTGCCGCTCGCTCTGGAGGGCTGGCTTGTTCATCCTCCGGCTCTGGATCCTGCTGGAGGGGATTGTCATCGTCTTCGGCACTTTCCGGAGCATTGTTATCTCCTGTGCCGGTATCACCGCTTTTGCTGTGGCGAGACTTAGAGCGGCGCCGCTGACGTCGGTGCTTAGGTTGCTTCTTGGAGGGGTCATCCTCCGCTGTCTTGTTGCCATTGCCTTCTTTGGGTGTGTCCACCATGTATATATCATATGATGAGGTGGCGGTCCAGTGCCCCGTGGGCAGTGGTTCCTGTTAAATCTCCTTCATCGTTGTCCATACCATCGATGTCTTCGGAGTCGAAGTCGAGCATGTCGGTTAAATCATCGACAGTGGCTACTAAGTGGGTGGTGGGTGGGGCGTGAATTTCTTCATCGTCTGCATCCCATTCTAGACGGACATAGTTCGGCCAAGGTTCTCCTAACAAAGAGAGAGAACTTAACGAGTTTAGTACATCGCCGAAGGGCGAGTGCTGAAAGATATCCGCGGAGGTGAACTCCATGACCGGCGCCCAGTCGAATTCGACAGGCACGGGCGCAGGCGGTTCAGAGTACGTGGCCGGAGACGAGTCTATAGGTTCGGCGTCACGGCTCTCGTGAGGGGTATGGTCAGTATCCAGCTCTATCGCCGCTGAGAGTGCGGCCTCCATGGAGGGGTCTATCCGCCCGTCCTCGGATGGCGCTATCTGTTCCGGATTGAAGGCCGGAGCTGTTGCTGGTGCGATCTCCTGAACGTCGTCCAACGGCAGAGCTAAATCGTGCTCGTCGTGATCGTGCAGCGCACCTGGCGTGGGCTCGAATCCGTCGAAGATCAAGTCTCTGCGGATGTCGGCCGTGTAATTCAAGTTTCCAAACCTGACCTGGTGGCCAGGGGGGTAGCTTTCGATCTGCTCCAGATGGCCAAGCGACTTGGCCCGCAGTGCGAAGCGCCGAATACGAAGATCTGTCCGGGGAGGAAAATCTCACCCTGGACCGCATCGCTACTGATGATCAAAGGAGCCATCAGGCCTTATGATGACGACACAGTGGAACTCTCAATGAAATCACCAATGTCGGTGTCAAAACCGGCGGATCTCGGGTAGGGGGTCCCGAACTGTGCGTCTAAGGCAGATGGTAACAGGAGGCAAGGAACACGATGTTTACCCAGGTTCGGGCCCTCTCTATGGAGGTAATACCCTACTTCCTGCTTGATTGATCTTGATGATATGAGTAGTAGAAGAGTTGATCTACCACGAGATCGTAAAGGCTAAACCCTAGAAGCTAGCCTATGGTATGATTGTTGTTGCCCTACGGACTAAACCCTCCGGTTTATATAGACACTGGAGAGGACTAGGGTTACACAGAGTTGGTTGCAATGGGAGGAGATCTACATATCCGTATCGCCAAGCTTCCCTTCCACGCCAAGGAGAGTCCCATCCGGACACGAGACGACGTCTTCAATCTTGTATCTTCATAGTCCAACAGTCCGACCAAAGGATATAGTCCGGCTGTCCGGATACCCCCTAATCCAGGACTCCCTCAGCAGCCGTGAAAGTTCAGGTGGAGGCCCTGCTGAAGAAGTTCCGCGGCTTCGTCCTCGCGCCCTCGACCGGCGATGCCACCGATCCTGCGGCTGGCGGTGCAAGTGAAGGCGACGCTACCAGGGAGGAGCACCTTCTGCAGGCGATGGCGGTGTCTAGGGGTGACCTATGGCTGCTTTCCTGTTTCCTTCCTGCAGTATGCATTAGGCCTCGTGGAGGCGTTAAACTTTCGTTTGATATTGTGAGAACAATATGTCTTGTAATATTTGCTTCGAGATTTTGTGATTTCCTTCCTATTTGCTTTTTGTTCTGCGTCGGCAGAGCCCGGCCCCGCGCATACCTCAGCCGCCATTGGGCCGACCAGAGACCAGGACGGACCAAGGAGTGAGGGGCTACGTGACCAGTTAGGCTCCTGAGTCGCGATGCTCAGGAGTCCCCCTTGACGTGCAAACAACTTATAGGGAGGATACACGAGGATAGGTTAATGTTCTACGTCGGCAGAGCCCAGCCCCGCGCATACCCCAACCGCCGTTGGGCCGACCGGAGACCAGGACGGACCAAGGAGTGAGGGCTACATGACCAGTTAGGCTCCTGAGTCACGATGCTCAGGAGTCCCCCTTGACGTGCAAACAATCTCCATACCTTTGCCCTCACCGAGGCTCGGCTCGGGAGGGGCGTGCGACGACCAGGTCCGGGGGGCCTGGTTGGGTGGCGTGTGCTTGAGCGTGACCCGAGCGCAGCCCCCAGGTCCGGGAGACCTGGTTGGGTGGCGTACGCTTGGGCGTGACCCGGGCGCAGCCCCCGTGCCCAGCCCCCTCGCGCGGCTCTCCCGAGGGGAGGCGTTGCGGTGAGGCCGGACGCTGAGCTCTGGGGCTCCCTGAGGTTGGTACGACCGTGAAGCCGCCCTCAGTTGTTTATCACCAGCGCGGAGCATAGTGCTTCCGCTTGTGCATGGGCATAGCCGCTCCTCGGCAGTGTCGACGGCCAGCGCGGGGCATGGTGCTTCCACTTGAACGTGGGAGGGGGGATCCCTCTGCGGAGAGCCCACGGGGCGTGTACAGCCCCGCCCTGACATGTGGCTTGCATGGCAGGGCTAGACGAGGTGTATCTGGGCACTCGTGAGCCAGCACGGGACTCACGAGGCCCCTACCTCAAGCGGAGTTCGCTTTGGTCTTGGTTCTTGTTCGCTATGCTGGTCCTGCGAGGTGGTCAGACAACCTGCGCCGAACGAATCCCCTGAGGTTATCGCGTGAGAAAGACAAACACCAACGGCCCCAGGAGGTGACGTAAACGGGGCCGACCTGCCAGACAAAGCTCAGCCGTTGGATTTATCGATGCTGCAGGGACGGACCCGAGCACAGACGTCGTGCTCAACTTACTCACGCGAAGGGTCCTGAAGAAATACGGCTGGTGCGCGGTCCCCATGATGGGTGGCGATCGAGCAAGTAGTAATCATAGGCAGGTTAAGCATGGAAAGCATCAGGCTTAAGTAAATGCAAGGAAGATACATGCCACTGGGTCAGGCCCGAGCGGCTTGGGGATGATGCAGCCCGAGGGGCGCTCCCAACAAGGTAAGCTAAAGACATAAAAGGGATACATGCCGCAGGGACGGACCCACGCAGCCTAGGAATGATGCAGCCAGAGGGACGCTCCCAGCTAAATGAACTTGGAAAATGTCACCTGGTTCTGTTGACGAAGGAGAGTTGGGGCAGCTGAAGGTACGCAGCGAAGGGGTTTCTCCTCACAAGCCATCGGGGCCCTGAGCCTCGGGAGGCTCAGGGGGCTCAGGTGGTTCCTTGAGGAGTGTCTCCATCTCCGTCAGGACGGCGTGGTGCCTGGCCTCCTGAGCCGCTAGGATGCACCACAAGTTGCGCTGGTAGGCGGACGACACGCTCGACAGGCCAAAGGGCATGCGAATGTACCTGTGCGGTGGGCCCTCGCAGCGTCCCACGCGCGAAGGCCAGAAAAGCTCCTGAGAAGCGGCCCTGTTGAGCCCTGGAACATCGATGCAGACGCGCAGCCCGGCATCCTCTCCTGGATGTGAATATGCGCCTCATGAGCGGCGGTCGCCGCGCATGGCCCTAGCGTCTTGCAATTCCTGGGTGGTCTTGGTGATGAACTCCTGAACGGTGGGTGATCCTTGCCCTATGCCCTCCTGAGGGAAACGTGCCACGAAGCACGCCTCCAAGTGGTGCCCAAGCGCCTCCCTCGTGATGTGAGCAAGGTATGAGGCCCTCTAGAAGAGAGCCCTCGGGCCCTGCCCGAGAGGGGCGCTGGGCGCACTTTCCTATACGATGGAGGGAGGCGCCCCTGGAGCGGGCGCTGATCCTTACGAGGTTCCATCTACGACGCCCCCCTCCTAAGGTCCTGTACGGCGCAACTACTTCTTCTTCTTGGGGATGACCTCAGGAGGGCCCTCGCCCTTGCTGTCAGGATTGTTGCAGCTTGGAAGGCGCGCTCGAGGGAGCACACCGCATCTCTTTCTTCGCACGGGACTGTGATGATTCCCCCGCTTCCCGGCATCTTGAGGACATTGTAGCCATGATGTGTCACCGCCATGAACTTGGCCAGGGCTGGATACCCGAGGATGGCATTGTACGGCAGACGGATGTGTGCGACGTTGAAGTCGATGAGCTCGGTGCGGTAGTTCTTGCGTTCCCCGAAGGTGACAGGGAGGCGGACCTGCCCTATCGGTGTGGTAGACCCGTCGGTCACTCCTAAGAAAGGCTTGGTAGGCTGAAGCTAGTCATATGGCACTTGGAGGTTGTCGAATGTGTCGACAGACAGGACGTTGAGCCCTGCGCTGCCATCGATGAGGGTCTTGGTAAGTTGCACATTGCTAATGACTGGGGAGCAAAGCATCGGGAGTGCGCCAACGGTAGCTGCGCACTTGAGCTGATCTACCGAGTTGAACGTGATGGGGCACTGGGACCATCTGAGTGGGCGTGTGGCCTCGAGCTTGGGGAGGATTGCATTCACTTCACGAGCAAACTTTTTGAAGATGCGCTGCGAGGCTGGGGCCTGGGCTCCGCCCGAGATGCAGGTGATAGCACGCGGCTCCTGGCAGCCCCCAGCCCCCTCGTCTTGATAGTGTTCGTCGTTCCTTCTTGGCGGTGGTGGCAGCGGAGTGAGTGCCCTGAAAGTTGGTGACGAAGCGGTTGCACATCTCATCCCAGGAGGAGATCGAGCCCGGTGGCAGGTTCAGGAGCCAGGAGCGGGCGCCATCCTTGAGAGCCATGGGAAACCAGTTCGCCATGACTTCCTCGTCATCGTTGGCCGCTTCGATGCTCAGTTCGTAGAGCTGCAGGAACTCCGCAGGGTCGGGGGTGCCGTCGTAGCGAGGAGGCAGATCTGTCTTGAACTTGCCCGGCCAGGCGACGCTACGCAGCTCGGGGGTGAAGGCGCGGCAGCAGGCCGTGGTCACCGGGGCCCGCCTGGGAGGTGGAGCTTGGTCTTGATGGGGTCTGCACCCTGCTGCTACAGGTGGCGCGCGGTCTTGCCGTAGCAGCCGGTCCTGGCGCGGTGGTGCGAGGAGCGGTAGAGGGACTTCTTGACAGCTTCTTTCTTCACGCGCAGGCGCCAGACGCGGCGGGTCGCGCCGTGGAGCCGCGCGCCTTGGCGCCAGGGCGCCGTCTTGGGGCAGAGGTGGTGGAGGCACTCCGTGAGCTACGTCGCCCGTAGCCAGCGGAGGGCGATGTAGAGAGAGGTACGGCGCAGGGGAGCCCCCTGCAGCGCGGACAAGCTCAGCGATGCGGTCGAGCTAGTCCTCGTAGAGGTCGTTGACCGGTCGGTAGCGCAGGAGCTCGTGCGCCATGAGGAGCGCAGCCCGCCCGTCCACGGGAGCACGACGTGCATGGGACGAAGAACCGGCCGGGGTCAGCGATGGAGTGGCGGTGCGGCCGTCCCGCCGCACCGAGGGGTGCATCGAGGATGCTTGCTGCTCATTCCCCGTCGGGCCGGCGGCGGCGTTGGCAGCAGGTTACGGGGAACGACGAGTTGGCCCACCGATGGGAGCCGTCTGAGCGGCAGCGGCGAGGCAACTGGCGCCAAGACGAAGCGCCGGCGAAGGCCCGCCATGGAGACGACAGAGCAACGGGCGCGAGCGATGAGGAAGTTTCGGCGCACCCCTACCTGGCGCGCCAAATGTCGGATCACAGGTTCTGGCAAAACCCTTAAGTTTCGAACACTGGGGTGTGCGCGGAGATTTTCTCCCTACCGATCCACGCCCTAGCTCACTAAGATCTCGCAGACGAACTCGACGAACTCGCAACGCAAAGACACAAGATTTATACTGGTTCGGGCCACCATTGTGGTGTAATACCCTACTCCAGTGTGGTGGTGGTGGATTGCGTCTTGGGCTGATGAAGAACAATACAAGTGGAAGAACAGCCTCCTCAGGTTGAGGTGTTCTTGTGCTTGGTGTGTGGCTAAGGGCAGGCTCTAGATCAGGTTAGCTTCCCTCCTACTGTGGTGGCTAGTTCTACTTATATAGGCCCTAGTCCTCTCCCCAAATATTGAGCGGGAAGGGAGCCAACAACGGCCAATTTGAAAGGGGACAACTAGTACAGGTTATCCTGACAAAAGCGGTCTTCGCCTGCAAAAGGCTCTGGTGGTGCCGCCGCCTTGGGCTCCATGGTGACCTCCGTCTTGCCGTCCTTCGGGTCCTGGTCTCGTTGCACCGATATGGAAACCTTTTCTTGATGCCTCGGTACTCCGCGCATGCGCCTGCCTCCTTAGAAACAAAGAGGAAACAAGGATGTTGCACGCGCTCGCGCCCGCCTGGCGCCCACCTGGTCTCGATCGTCATTGTTGGGGAACGTTGCAGAAAATTAAAAATTTTCCTACGGTTTCACCAAGATCCATCTGTGAGTTCATCTAAGCAACGAGTCATGGGAGAGAGATTGCATCTACATACCACTTGTAGATCGCGTGCAGAAGCGTTCAAGGGAACGGATATGATGGAGTCGTGCTCGCCGTGATCCAAATCACCGATGACCAAGTGCTGAATGGACAGCACCTCCGTGTTCAACACACGTACGGAACGGACGACGTCTCCTCCTTCTTGATCCAGCAAGGGGGAAGGAGAGGTTGAGGAAGAAGGCTCCAGCAGCACGACCTGACGGCGTGGTGATGGTGGAGAGGCGATACTCAAGCTGTGGCTTCGCCAAGCACTCAGCGGAGGAGGAGAGGTGTTGGGGAGGGAGGGCTGCGCCTTGGATGTGTATTGCAGCCCTCCCTCACCCCTCTATTTATAGGGAAGGGGCAGGGGTCGGCCCCTCTAGATGAGATCTAGAGGCGGCGGCTATGAGAGGGGGCTTGCCCCCCAAGCAAAGGGGCGCCCCCTCTAGGGTCCCCCCCCCCCAACCCACGGCCCATGGGCCCAAGGGGGGGGGCGCCCAGCCCTCCAGGGCTGGTTCCGTGCCTGTGGCCCATGAGGCCCTCCGAGAGGGGTGGCCCCTCCCGGTGGACCCCCGGAACCTCTCCGGTGGCCTCGGTACAATACCGATATGACCCCGAAACTTTCCGATGTCCATTTGACAACTTCTCATATATAAATCTTTACCTCCGGACCATTCGGGAACTCCTCGTGACGTCCGGGATCTCATCCGGGACTCCGAACAAAATTCGGTAATCACATGCAAGTCTTTCTAATAACCCTAGCGTCACTGAACCTTAAGTGTGTAGACCCTACGGGTTCGGGAGACATGCAGACATGACCGAGACGACTCTCCGGTCAATAACCAACAGCGGGATCTGGATACCCATGTTGGCTCCCAAATACTCCTCGATGATCTCATCGTATGAACCACGATGTCGAGGATTCAATCAACCCCGTATACTATTCCTTTTGTCAGACGGTATGTTACTTGCCCGAGATTCGATCGTCGGTATCCCAATACCTCGTTCAATCTTGTTACCGGCAAGTCACTTTACTCGCATCAGTAATGCATGATCCCGTGACCAGACACTTGGGCACTTTGAGCTCATTATGATGATGCACTACCGAGTGGGCCCAGTGATACCTCTCCGTAACACGGAGTGACAAATCCCAGTCTCGATCCGTGTCAACCCAACAGACACTTTCGGAGATACCTGTAGTGTACCTTTATAGTCACCCAGTTATGTTGTGACGTTTGGTACACCCAAAGCACTCCTACGGTATCCGGGAGTTACACGATCTCATGGTCTAATGAAAGATACTTGACATTGGAAAAGCTCTAGCAAAACAAACTACACGATCTTGTGCTATGCTTAGGATTGGGTCTTGTCCATCACATCATTCTCCTAATGATGTGATTCCGTTGTCAACGACATCTAATGTCCATAGTCAGGAAACCATGAGTATCTGTTGACCAACGAGCTAGTCAACTAGAGGCTTACTTGGGACGTATTGTGTTCTACACGTGTATTACGATTTCCGGATAATACAATTATAGCATGAATAAAAGACAATTATCATGAACAAGGAAATATAATAATAATCCTTTTATTATTGCCTCTAGGGCATATTTCCAACAGTCTCCCACTTGCACTAGAGTCAATAATCTAGTTACATTGTGATGAATCGAACACCCATAGAGTTACGGTGTTGATCATGTTTTGCCCATGAAGAGGTTTAGTCAGCGGATCTGCGACATTCAGATCCGTATGCACTTTGCAAATTTCTATGTCTCCATCTTGAACATTTTCACGGATGGAGTTGAAGCGGCAACTTGATGTGCACGGTCTTCTTGTGAAACCAGGCTCCTTGGCAAGGGCAATAGCTCCGGTGTTGTCCACGTAAGAGTTTGATCGGCCCGATGCATTGGGTATGACTCCTAGGTCGGTGATGAACTCCTTCACCCAAATTGCTTCATGCGCTGCCTCCGAGGCTGCCATGTACTCCGCTTCACATGTAGATCCCGCCACGGCCTTTCTGCTTGCGGCTGCACCAGCTCTTGCCCCACCATTCAACATATACACGTATCCGGTTTGTGACTTAGAGTCATCCGGATCTGTGTCGAAGCTAAGCGTCGGCGTAACCCTTCTGACGAGCTCTTCGTCACCTCCATAAACGAGAAACATGTCCTTTGTCCTTTTACGGTACTTCAGGATATTCTTGACCGCTGTCCAGTGTTCCTTGCCGGGATTACTTTGGTACCTTCCTACCAAACTTACGGCAAGGTTTACATCAGGTCTGGTACACAGCATGGCATACATAATAGAACCTATGGCTGATGCATAGGGGATGACACTCATGGCCGAGCTCAATTTCACACCTTGCAGTACAGGCGAGAACCCTTTCTTGGACTGATCCATTTTGAACTTCTTCAAAATCTTATCAAGGTATGTGCTTTGTGAAAGACCTATGAGGCGCCTCGATCTATCCCTATAGATCTTGATGCCTAATATGTAAGCAGCTTCTCCAAGGTCCTTCATTGAAAAACTTTTATTCAAGTAGGCCTTAATGCTGTCCAAGAGTTCTATATCATTTCCCATCAAAAGTATGTCATCTACATATATTATGAGAAATGCTCTGAGCTCCCACTCACTTTCTTGTAAACGCAAGGCTTCTCCATAAGTCTCATAAACTCAAAAGCTTTGATCATCTCATCAAAGCGAATGTTCCAACTCCGAGATGCTTGCACCAGCCCATAAATGGATCATTTGGAGCTTGCATACTTTGTTAGCATTCCTAGGATCGACAAAACCTTCCGGCTGCATCATATAGAGCTCTTCCTTAAGATAACCGTTAAGGAATGCTGTTTTGACGTCCATCTGCCATATCTCATAATCATAGTATGCGGCAATTGCTAACATGATTCGGACGGACTTAAGCTTACGCTACGGAGAGAAAGTCTCATCGTAGTCAATCCCTTGAACTTGCCGATAACCCTTAGCGACAAGTCGAGCTTTATGGATGGTGACATTACCATCCGCGTCTGTCTTCTTCTTAAAGATCCATTTGTTTTCTATCGCACGCCGATCATCGGGCACGTCTGTCAAAGTCCATACTTTGTTTTCATACATGGATCCTATCTCGGATTGCATGGCTTCAAGCCATTTGTTGGAATCTGGGCCGCCATCTCATCTTCATAGTTCGAAGGTTCACCGTTGTCTAACAACAATATTTCCAGGACAGGGTTGACATACAACTCTGAAGTGGAAAGTGTCATTGTGGACCTCTGGTTCAAGAGTAACTTGATCCGAAGTACCTTGATCATCATCATTAATTTCCTCTCCAGTAGGTGTAGGCACCACAGAAACATTTTCCTGAGCTGTACTACTTTCCGATTCAAGAGGTAGTACTTCATCGAGTTCTACTTTCCTCCCACTTACTCCTTTCAAGAGAAACTCTTTTTCCAGAAAGGATCCGTTCTTGGCAACAAAGATCTTGCCTTCGGATCTAAGGTAGAAGGTATACCCAATGGTTTCCTTAGGGTATCCTATGAAGATGCATTTTTCCGACTTGGGTTCGAGCTTTTCATGTTGAAGTTTCTTGACATAAGCATCGCATCCCCAAACTTTTAGAAAGCGACAGCTTAGGTTTCTTCCCAAACCATAATTCATACGGTGTCGTCTCAACGGATTTAGACGGTGCCCTATTTAAAGTGAATGTAGTTGTCTCTAGAGCGTATCCCCAAAATGATAGCGGTAAATCGGTAAGAGACATCATAGATCGCACCATATCCAATAGAGTGCGATTAAGACGTTCGGACACACCGTTACGCTGAGGTGTTCGGTAGCGTGAGTTGTGAAACGATTCCACATTTCCTTAAGTGTGTACCAAATTCGTGACTTAAATATTCTCCTCCACGATCTGATCGTAAGAACTTTATTTTTCGGTCACGTTGATTCTCTACCTCATTCTGAAATTCCTTGAACTTTTCAAAGGTCTCAGACTTGTGTTTCATCAAGTAGACATACCCATATCTACTTAAGTAAATGCATGAGAGTGAGAACATAACGATATCCTCCGCGAGCCTCAACGCTCATTGGACCGCACACATCGGTATGTATGATTTCCAATAAGTTGGTTGCTCGCTTCATTGTTCCGGAGAACGAAGTCTTGGTCATTTTGCACATGAGGCATGGTTCGCATGTGTCAAATGATTCATAATCGAGAGACTCTAAAAGTCCATCAGAATGGAGCTTCTTCATAAACTTGACACCAATGTGACCAAAGGCGGCGATTACCACAAGTATGTGGGACTATCGTTATCAACTTTACATCTTTTGGTATTCACACTATGAATATGTGTAACATTACGCTCGCGATTCATTAAGAATAAACCATTGACCATCGGAGCATGACCATAAAACATATCTCTCATATAAATAGAACAACCATTATTCTCGGATTTAAATGAGTAGCCATCTCGCATTAAACGAGATCCTGATACAATGTTCATGCTCAAACTTGGCACTAAGTAACAATTATTGAGGTTTAAAACTAATACCGTAGGTAAATGTAGAGGTAGCGTGCGGCCAGCGATCACATCGACCTTGCAACCATTCCCGGCACGCGCCGTCACCTCGTCCTTCGCCATGGTCTCCGTTTATTCCGCAGCTCCTGCGTGAGTTACAAATATGAGCAATGGCACCGTATCAAATACCGGGGAGTTACTACAATCTTGGTAAGGTACACATCAATTACATGTATATCAAATATACATTTAGTGTTGCCGGCCTTCTTGTCCGCTAAGTATTTGGGGCAGTTCCGCTTCGATGGCCCTTCCCTTTGCAATAAAAGCACTCGGTCTCGGGCTTGGGTCCATTCTTTGACTTCTTCCGGCAACTTGCTTGCAGGTGCGGCAACATCCTTGCCGTCCTTCTTGAAGTTCTTCTTACCCTTGCCCTTTTGAACTTAGTGGTTTTATTGACCATCAACACTTGATGTTCTTTCTTGATTTCAACCTCTGCTGACTTCAAAGATTGAGAATACTTCAGAATGGTCTTCACCATCCCTCGCATATTGTAGTTCATCACAAAGCTCTTGTAGCTTGGTGGGGCGATCAAGGATTCTGTCAATGACCGCCTCGTCCAGGAGGTTGATCTCCAGTAGAGACGGCGGTTATGCAACCGGACATTTTGAGTATGTGCTCACTTGTAACTGTTTTCCTCCATCTTACAAGTATAGAACTTGTCGGAGACTTCATATCTCTCGACCCGGGCATGAGCTTGGAAAACCATTTTCAGCTACTAGAACATCTCATATGCTCCGTGTTGTTCAAAACGCTTTTGGAGCCCCGGTTCTAAGCTGTAAAGCATGCCGCCTTGAGCGAGGGAGTAATCATCGCCACGAGACTGCCAAGCATTCATAATGTCTTGGTTCTGCAGGATGGGTGCTTCACCTAGCGGTGCTTCTAGGACATATTGTTTCTTGGCTGCTATGAGGATGATCCTCAGGTTCCGGACCTAGTCCGAATAGTTGCTGCCATCAACTTTCAGCTTGGTTTTCTCTAGGAACGCGTTGAAGTTCATGTTGACATGAGCGTTGGCCATTTGATCTACAAGACATATTTTGCAAAGACTTTAGACTAAGTTCATGATAATTAAGTTCATCTAATCAAATTATTTAATGAACTCCCACTCAGATTTGACATCCCTCTAGTCATCTAAGTGTTACATGATCCGAGTCGACTAGGTCGTGTCCGATCATCACGTGAGACCGGACTAGTCATCGTCGGTGAACATCTCCATGTTGATCGTATCTTCCATACGACTCATGTTCGACCTTTCGGTCTCTTGTGTTCCAAGGCCATGTCTGTACATGCTAGGCTCGTCAAGTTAACCCTAAGTGTTTATGCATGTGTAAAACTGTCTTACACCCGTTGTATGTGAACGTAAGGATCTATCACACCCGATCATCACGTGGTGCTTGAAGCAGCGAACTTTAGCAACGGTGCAGTTAGGGGAACACTTTCTTGAAATTATTCTAAGGGATCATCTTATTTACTACCATCGTTCTAAGTAAACAAGATGCAAAAACCATAATAAACATCACATGCAATTATATAAAGTAGTGACATGATATGGCCAATATCATATAGCTCCTTTGATCTTCATCTTCGGGGCTCCATGATCATCTTGTCACCGGCATGACACCATGATCTCCATCATCGTGTCTTCATGAAGTTGCTCGCCAACTATACTTCTACTACTATGGCTAACACGTTTAGCGATAAAGTAAAGTAATATTCATGGCGTTGAATCAATGACACGCAGGTCATACAATAATTAAGACAACTCCTATGGCTCCTGCCGGTTGTCATACTCATCGACATGCAAGTCGTGATTCCTATTACAAGAACATGATCTCATACATCACAATATATCATTCATCATTCATCACAACTTCTGGCCATATCACATCACATGACAATTGCTGCAAAAACAAGTTAGACGTCCTCTAATTGTTGTTGCATCTTTTACGTGGCTGCAATTGGGTTCTAGCAAGAACGTTTTCTTACCTACGAATAACCACAACGTGATTTTGTCAACTTCTATTTACCCTTCATAAGGACCCTTTTCATCTAATCCGCTCCAACTAAAGTAGGAGAGACAGACACCCGCTAGCCACCTTATGCAACTAGTGCATGTCGATTCGGTGGAACACATCTCACGTAAGCGTACATGTAAGGTCGGTCCGGGCCGCTTCATCCCACAATATCGCTGAAGCAAGAAAAGACTAGTAGCGGCAAGCAAGTTGACAAGATCTACACCCACAACAAAATTGTGTTCTACTGCGTGCAATAGAGAACTACGCATAGACCTAGCTCATGATGCCACTTTGTTGGGGAGCGTTGCAGAAAATTAAAATTTTTCCTACGGTTTCACCAAGATCCATCTATGAGTTCATCTAAGCAACGAGTCATGGGAGAGAGATTGCATCTACATACCTGTGACGCCCGGATAATTAAGCTACAGTGAACCTCTGCTAATGAAGCCACGTCGCCTCGATTATAGTTGCTAATCTCGAATTTGTTCGAAACCGATTCAAATTCAAATTCAAAATCAGGCAAACAATAAAAGTTTTCAAATATTAAAACTAAAATGATCGGAGTGAACCAAATACTGCATAAGTAATTGTGGTGAAGAAGCAACATTTTTATAAAGCGTTTAAATGCTCTAATATAAATAAAATAGTAGCAAACATAATTATTTAAATGCCTTTACTAATTAATAAAATATCAAACTAAATTATTTGGGGACTAGACTTCTGGTGGCAGTGCAGCTTATTGCATAGTATTTATGTGTTAATGCTCCACTTTTACAAAAGTCATTTGGATCAAGTTTTAAATGGAAAACAACAGCTAATTAAAATAAAACAGAAAAGGAAGAAAAAAACAAGAAAAGAAAACAGACCTTCACACAATACGTGGCCCACTGGGCCTCACCGAACGGGCCGCCCACCTTCCTCCCCATAACCCCCGGTCCAGCCCCAAACCCTAACCTATCCCCACTCCCCACAGTCACCGCCACCACAGGGCGCTCAAGACGCATGAATCCCGAGGGAGAGGAGCTCCCTCGTGCTCGGCCACGCCCGGCGACCCTCTGACCACCTCGCCGCCCTCCCCGCCGGACTCCCTCTGCCTCCACTCGATCTGGATCGAGGTGATCCGCCCCGACTCCACCGCCGCACATCGCCATGGCCGCCGTCGACCTCGCCCGCCCGCGCACTCACCCTACCGCCTGGGATCTCGCTGGGAGGACGGTCGTCGACCCCTGCTTCGTCTATGCCGCTGGATCAAGGCCGGGAGGCCACCACATTGACGTACGCATCATCACCACCGTCTGCCTCGATCCCCTTCGTCGGACGACGCCGCTTCCTCGTCCTCCTCCCCGACGGCCCCTCCTCTCCCCTGCAAGCGCACGTGAGCGCCCCCCCTCCTTCCCTCATACCCCACGGTCACTGTCATACGCTCGCGCTCTGCGCCTTGTCGTGGCCACACCCGGACCCGCTCTGCCCCGCGCCCTGCCCGCGGTTAACGTGGACTGCGCATGCCCGCGTCGTCGTTTCTCCCCACCTCGGCTACTCCCATCGCCGTCATGCACGCCGGCTGCGCCGGTCCCGGACCTCCCCTACTGCTACACCCCGTGGCCGCTGCCGCACTGTCCAACGGCTCCCCTGCCGCCCTGCCCTACAGCCACCTCCACCGCCCCTCGCGCGGCCCCACCGTCCTCTGTAGCAGTCCGGCACTTGGCCGACGTCGCCGGTGCCGTTCCCGGCCAGCCTCGTCGCGGCCCGATGCGTCGCTTCGGCCGGCGCCCATCGGCGGCCGCTCGACCCTCGCTGATCGGGCATCGCTAGTGCCCGCAGAATCGCTAAGCGGCTGGCGGCGAGGCCCCGCCCAATGACAATTAGGGCCCACGCCCCAGAACGGTTTTATAAAAAAAGAGAATTAAAAATAATAATAATAATAAATTTAGTTAATTAATTGATTAAATTAATTAACTAAATTAATCCTGTTTAGTTAACCTAATTAACTAGTTAGTTTAATTAAACAGTATTAGACTAAACAGTCAATGACGAACGGGACCCACACGTCATGATGACGTCAGCAGACACTGTTCTGGATAATGTTGAATTAAAATATTTAAATTAACCCTAAAAATGATTTAAAACTTTAAAAATTAATATAAAATAAACCGTAACTCCGATGAAAATGTTTTCTATATGAAAGTTGCTCAGAAAAATACAACGAATCCGAATACGCGGTCCATTCATCTGTCACATGCCCCTAGCATAATGAACTTGGAACTTTCCCCCTCTTTTCCTTTATGCGGAATCCGCCCTTAACGCCGAATTCATCCTCGGATGTTTCCCCTTTAAATGCCTGGCGTGTAGTACCGCGTTAGGGCACGCCTAGCATCACACATTGCGTTGTAATGCACCGTTATGCATCTGTTTGCATTGTATTCATTGTTTCTTCCCCCTCTTCTTCTGCTAGACACCGAGACCGACGCCGCTGCTACCCAGTTCGACTACGGAGTTGACGACCCCTCTCTCTTGCCAGAGCAACCAGGCCAGCCCCCCCCTTTGAGCCCCAGACATCGCCTCCACTGCTCAATACCGCTTGCATTAGAGTAGAGTAGCATGTTACTGCTTTCGATTAATCCTATCTTGTTGTATAGCTTTGTCCTTTACTACTCTTGTTGTTACCTTTACCTTTATCCTCTTTGCTCGATTATAGGATGCTAGTGTTCCATCGGTGGCCCTACATTCTTGTCCGTCTGCCATGCTATACTCTTTGGGCTGTGATCACTTCGGAGGTGATCACGGGCATATACTATATACTTTACACCATTACATTACAGTGATCTTGTTAGGAGATGAAATTTGAAAAGGCAGGTGGCTCCATCCCGGTAGAGGTGGGCCCGGGTTCCCCGACGGCCCCCATTGTTACTTTATGGCGGAGCTGACAGGGCAGGTTGAGACCACCTAGGAGAGAGGTGGGCTGGCCTGGTCGGCGTTCATGGATACTTAACACGCTTAACGAGATCTTGGTATTTGATCCGAGTCCGCCATTTGGTCTATACGCACTAACCATCTCTGGCGGAGTAGTTATGGGTATCCCGATGTCGTGGTATCAGCCGAAGCACTTCGTGACGTCAGCGACTGAGCGGCGTGCCGGATTGGACTGGAACGCCTGCTAGGCTAGGTCTACTTCCGGCCGCCCACGCAACGCGTCTTGGTGTGCTAAGGGCGATGGGCCCAGACCACAATGCGCTTAGGTTTAGACCCGGCGTCTTGACCTCTCTGTTGAGCCTAGGTGGGGCTGCGGCGTGTTGATCTTCCGCGGCTGGGCATGACCGAGAAAAGTGTGTCCGGCCAAATGGGATCAAAGCGTGTTGGGTTATGTGGTGCACCCTGCAGGAAGTTAATCTATTCGAATAGCCGTGATCTTGATAACAGGACGACTTGGAGTTGTACCTTGACCTTATGACAACTAGAACCGGATACTTAATAAAACACACCCTTCCAAGTGCGAGATATAACCCGGTGGTCGCTCTCTCTCGGGGTTACGAGGAGGATCGCCGGGTAGGATTATGCTATTCGATGCTACTTGGAGGACTTGATCTACTCTCTTCTACATGTTGCAAGACGGAGGCTGCCGAGCGTAGTCTTCGGCGAGATTAGCTATCCCCTCTTATTACGGCATTCTGCGATTCGGTCCACCGATATGGCCCTTTACACATATATCCATGCATATGTAGTGTAGCTCCTTGCTTGCAGTACTTTGGATGAGTACTCACGGTTGCCTTGTTCCCCTTTTCCCCCTTTCTTTACCCGGTTGCTGCGACGGACGATGGAGCCCAGGAGCGAGACGCCACCGTCGATGGCGACTACTACACTGGAGGCGCCTACTACTACGTGCAGCCGGCAGCGGCGACCCGAGAGTAGTTAGGAGGATCCCAGGCAGGAGGCCTGCGCCTCTTCGATCTGTATCCCGGTTTGTGCTAGCCATCTTATGGCAAACTTGTTTTAACTTATGTCCGTACTCGAGATATTGTTGCTTCACGACTCGTCTATGATCGAGCACTTGTATTCGAGCCCTCAAGTCCCCGGCTTGTATTATGATGCTTGTATGACTTATTTTTATTTTTAGAGTTGTGTTGTGATATCTTCCCGTGAGTCCTCGATCTTGATCTATTACTGCGTTTGCGTGTATGATTAGTGTATGATTGAATCGGGGGCATCACAAGTTGGTATCAGAGCCGACTGCCTGTAGGAATCCCCCTTCCACACTCCTTGGCCGAAGTCGAGTCTAGACGTTGCAAAACTTTTACTAACATGGTTGTGCGGCCCATGGGCCCACGTCGCCATTGGGTGGTATTAGGATCTTTTATTCCTCGTCTATACTCTGGGACTCTGATCTCTCTTCTATTCGGGTTAAATGATTTTGCTAAAATCTAACTCTAGGTTCCCGTTACTACTTCCTCCCGGAGAGCCCCTTATTACAACGACCTTTCGCACTGAAGGTTCCAAGATACTATTCGTTGTTTTCCGAGACGCTTGTGCCGACCGCTTTTGCAAATCCCTACCACTATTATCGGTATGGATAATCGGACACACTTGCCTACATTCAATCCCATTGATCTTGTTATTACAGGATGCCCTGGACTGCTCTCCGTTGTTCCGAAAATCCTTTGAGCTTACTGCCCTGAAGTTCTTGCCTAATGAATACCCCCTACGGATAATTCCTTGCATTTATCGAGTATCCGCTCATCCCCAGTTGTTCAGGTGTTTCCCAAAAGTCTTCAAAGTGCCATTCGACCTTCCGAAAACCCTGAGTAGCCTGTTGCTTTTGGAATTTCTTGTTTGCTTTCATTATGGTTAATCCCATAAGTATAGTAATCATATTGGCATGCTTTGTCACCATCATTTTTGAGTCCATTGATTCAATACGTTGTGAATGTTCACAATCATCAGTCGAGTCCTAGGATTATCTTTCTAGCTCGGGCGTCATTTTGAACATGAGCTGGTTCTCGACCAAATTATCTGCCGTCGATTGTGCCTCCGGTATATTCAATTGAACCATCCTTGATCGAGCGTGCCTCGCTTCGATCCTTTGTTTTGGAAATCATAATTCCTTTGCACTTAAGCTTTGAATTATTCAGATGATTCCATAACATGTTGCATTTGCATTCCTTCCTCTTTTGGTTGTGTATCGATACTCACATCAGATCCTTTGTGGACCATCAAGTCCTTTGTTGGATTGTTATCCGACAGTGTCTTTCACATTTGATCACTTTGTGAGTTCTTCCCCTGATACATAATGCCTTTGTTAAGTTGTATCCTTTGCTTGGCCAACCATGCTCGCTTTCGGGCTTGTGTTATTTACTCTTGAAACTTGTGGTATATGTTTCTAAGAAGCCCCTATGGGTTGAACATATGCCTTCTCTAAACCGTGTGAACCCGAAAGTTTTCACGAGCCATACTCTTCTGGTGTTTCGCCAGATAAAATTTCAACACTTCAACTTCATCGAACGCGAGAAGTGAATGAAAGGTTATGCATTGGAGAAGTGGGAGTCGACCTTGAACTTTATGTTCATGCCCATGGACACGATGTAGATCTTATCATTAAAGCTTCTCTTAAATTAATTATTCCCTTGGTATAAGTTCTTATATCTGGGACTTGGCTTTTTACAATCGTGGTTCCGACCATGTTCTCCTTTAAATACCATTTTCGATGCAAGTGTAAGAACTTGTCTTCTGTGGATCAATACCCCGGTCCAACCTCTACTGTGATCCGTCTTCGAGTATTACCCCCCACGGTATCTCGAGATTATCTTGGAACTGCATAACTTCTTATGAGTTCTTCATCAAGTACTACATTCTCACCGGATTACATATTTTCATGGGCTCGAGTTATTAAACACTCAAAGACACCGATAATCGAACCGAGTCGCCCTACGGTTCAAAAACTCTTGATAATCTTCTTTAAGTCCGAAGTTTGTACCGATCATGTCATACCTAGCCTGATCGGCTATATCATTAACGTGCTAAATCTTAACTATGCTACCTGGTCCTTCTTCCGGAACACAATTTTCGCCATTGAGCAAGGCTTACGTTGATTTCCTTGGCTTATCATTCCACCTCGGACAACAAGCTTGGTTTTGAGTTTGTGTCGTACCTATGGTTCCAATAACCTCTTGCTTCATCATTCTTTTGACTTGATGTGATCGCGGATCGATTACATCTTCATGTAATCTCTCGACACACGTGTCGTGATCATTATCAACATTACGAGCTATTCCAGAATATCAATCAAATTCATGATGAGAATTACCATCCTTGCCCCTCGATGATTTGTGATGTCATCGACTACTTCCTTGCCTTCTTTCCAACACAAACTTGTTCGTGTTGTGGCTATACTTCGAGTTCCTTGTTAACCGACTTATGTTATGTTCTACCTTGAAGTATTACCATCTCCTATGTCAAGAATGTCGTGAGAAATTCACCACCTCTTGAGAATTCTTGGTATGGTGATACTTCTCACCCTCACCATTCTTTCTTGGTACCCGTGTTGTTTCTAACCGGAATACCGACATTTGAACTATGATGTGTGAATTCAAAACTTCTAGCAACCCTATTGCTTTGGAGTGAATGGTCGAGTTTCATTCCAATTCTTTTGTTCGTCAAGTCACCATTCTAACATTGATCGTGCAACCCAGCCCATATTTCGAGTGCACCTTTCAACCAATGTTTAATTGTGTATGTCTTTCCTCGGGCATACAACATTATATCATTTGAATTGACAAGTGTCAGCTTCTTGTTCCCCTGAGTGTGGAAAGCCAGCCGCTTGGAATTCTCGATGAATTGTCACGAACCCATCAGCCACCTTCTCATCCCCTCCTTGGTTTAAGGATGAACTATTGCTTCAAGAACCCGCTCCGTAGTTCATTTCACGAGAATCTTGAAATGTCATTTCGTCTATTTGTGTTGCACCTTTTCTTCTCGGACATCCCGAGTCCGAGGTATCATGACACCAATCGGATCTGAATCTCGGTCGATATGATGGCTGGGACAACTTTCCAAGAGTTATGATATTGGTCCTTTGATGAACTGGTAACATGATGTCATGCCTAGCACCCCCCCCCCTGGGTGGAGGACCGATCATTATAAATTCTTTTGCAAGGATAACCATTCTTCCTAGAGGAAATTGTAAGACCTATTTTATAAGTTGTTCTTGATGGATCCATTGAGTATCTAAAGTCCGACCTTTGTTTGGAGACCATGTCAATGCTATCTCAAAAGCTTGTCTGTGGAACTCTGATTTCAACAAGAATATTTGAAGCCCAATGCTAAATGTTTCTTGCTCAATTATCCGAACACCGTTGTATGGATAATGACATGGAATTTCTCTTCCCTTTCCTAAAGGGGTTTTCTACGTTATATCCCGTCATTGATATCATGCTTTGCCTGTCCTTGGGAAGGATATACCCCTGAAATATGTGATTAAACACATTTTCCTTGTCATTGTTCTGTGTAATTTGATGACCATAATTCCTTTCCGTTGTTTGGTTTAACCTTTCTTGTGATCTATATAATCTAAGCAGTAATAATTCACTGCTTAGGTAAACACCTCGGTGTACAACTCTGACAGTGAGACCCTGTTTCTAAGGTTGATGACATTTCGGTAACCGCCGATGGATGAGAACTTTGCCTCTTGGCCCGCCTCGTTCAACGAGCATGAAAATAGTTCTCTTCGTCCCTCGCCCTTGGTATCGACGTTGTCGCCGACATAACTGACATGTTATTCTCTGACATGCCTTGCTTACATGATCGCGCAAGACGTCTCCGCCCTTCCTACTTTGAACCCACATGGTGGGCCCATAACCCACAGTTCCACAGGATCGAAACCTGACTCTCCTGTACACCTTGTTGACAAAGTTATCCCTTACTCTTGGTTTCGTGTGTAATTCATGAGCCACCTTCCTAGTGCTCTATTCTCGTATCGACGCAATACTTACTCTCGCTACTCAACCCCTTTCTCACTCGGGTTCGGACTTGAGCAACTATCTATCCGCTTGGAACCTCTTAATGTACCTTCGTACCTTACTCTCGAGGTATTTTATATGTTCAACTCGAGAGATAATCTTATGCTCATTCATGGGTTAACCCCAGATTGTTTCCCTCACAAGCATTCTGTCGTAGTCAAGCTGCCCCTTACCTATTCGTAAGTACGTTGGAGTTCCTGAAGCAATGGACGACATCACCATGATAAACTGAAGCAGAGAAATGAAGATGTCAATGTAATGGATCAACCTCTTCAAGAAGAGCAACCAAGACCGAGAAGATTGGTTAGAAATTTCGTAACCAAAACCCTTTCCCATCACTTCCCCTCTTAAATCTCGGGACGAGATTTGTTGTAGTGGAGGAGAATTGTGACGCCCGGATAATTAAGCTACAGTGAACCTCTGCTAATGAAGCCACGTCACCTCGATTATAGTTGCTAATCTCGAATTTTTTCAAAACCGATTCAAATTCAAATTCAAAATCAGGCAAACAATAAAAGTTTTCAAATATTAAAACTAAAATGATCGGAGTGAACCATATACTGCATAGGTAATTGTGGTGAAGAAGCAACATTTTTATAAAGCGTTTAAATGCTCTAATATAAATAAAATAGTAGCAAACATAATTATTTAAATGCCTTTACTAATTAATAAAATATCAAACTAAATTATTTGGGGCTAGACTTACGGTGGCGGTGCAGCTTATTGCATAGTATTTATGTGTTAATGCTCCACTTTTACAAAAGTCATTTGGATCAAGTTTTAAATGGAAAACAACAGCTAATTAAAATAAAAGCAGAAAAGGAGGGAAAAGCAAGAAAAGAAAACAGAACCCCCTCTGCTGGGCCACGTGGCCCAGCCTGGCCTCAACCGCCTGAACGGGCCGGCCCACCTTCCTCCCCATAACCCCCCCGGGTCCAAATTTCAAACCCTAACCTATCCCCACTCCCCCTGGTCACCACACCACAGGAGGCGCTCGCGCATGCATGAATCCCCGAGGGAGAGGAGCTCCCTCGTGCTCGAAGCCACGCCGGCGACCCCTCTGACCACCTCGCCGCCCTCCCCGCCGGACTCCCTCTGCCTCCTCTCGATCTGGATCGAGGGGATCTGCCCCGACTCCACCGCCGCACATCGCCATGGCCGCCTTCGACCTCGCCCGCCCACGCACTCACCCTGCCGCCTGGGATCTCGCTGGGAGGACCGTCGTCGACCCCTGCTTCGTCTACGCCGCTGGATCAAGGCCGGGAGGCCACCACATTGACGTACGCATCATCGCCACCGTCTGCCTCGATCCCCTTCGTCGGACGACGCCGCTTCCTCGTCCTCCTCCCCGATGGCCCCTCCTCTCCCCTGCAAGCGCACGTGAGCGCCCCCCCTCCTTCCCTCATACCCCGCGGTCACCGTCATACGCTCGCCCGCCGCGTCTTTGTCGTGTACACAGACCCGCTACGCCCCGCGCCCTTGCCCATGATTAACGTGGGCTGCGTGCCAGCGTCGTCGTTCTCCCACCTCGGCTACTCCCATCGCCGTCATGCACGCCGGCTGCGCCGGTCCCGGACCTCCTCTTTGCTACACCCGTGGCATTGCCTTTGTCCAGCGGCTCCCCTGCCACGCCCTCTGACCACCTCCACCGCCCCTCGCGGCCCACGTCCTTGTCGCGGTCCGGCACTTTCGACCGACCTCGCCGGTGCCGTTCACGGCCAGCCTCGTCCGGCCCGGTGTCGCTCGGCCGCGCCCATCGGCGGCCGCTCGGCCCTCGCTGATCGAGCATCGCTAGTGCCTGCACGTGTTTCAGCTAAGCGCGCGCCGCTCAAAAGGCCACAGGCCCAATGACAATTGGGGCCCACGCCCCAGAACGGTTTTATAAAAAAAGAGAATTAAAAATAATAATAATAATAAATTTAGTTAATTAATTAATTAAATTAATTAACTAAATTAATCATGTTTAGTTAACCTAATTAACTAGTTAGTTTAATTAAACAGTATTAGACTAAATCGTCAATGACAAACGGGACCCACACGTCAGTTGACCAGTCAACACCTCTGTTGACTGCTGACGTCATGCTGACGTCATGATGACGTTAGCAGACACTGTTCTGGATAATGTTGAATTAAAATATTTAAATTAACCCTAAAATGATTTAAAACTTTAAAAATTAATATAAAATAAACCGTAACTCCGATGAAAATGTTTTCTATATGAAAGTTGCTCAGAAAAATACAACGAATCCGAATAAGCAGTCCGTTCATTTGTCACATGCCCCTAGCATGATGAACTTGGACCTTTCCCCCTCTTTTCCTTTGTCTGGAATCCGCCTAATGCCGGGAATTCATCCTCGGATGGTTCCCCCTTTCGTCTGCAACGTGTAGTACCGCGTTAGGGCACGCCTAGCATCACACATTGCTTTGTCATGCACCGTTATGCATCTGTTTGCATTGTATTCATTGTTTCTTCCCCCTCTTCTTCCGCTTAGACACCGAGACCGACGCCATTGCTACCCGGTTCGACTACGGAGTTGTGACGACCCTCTCTTGCTAGAGCAACCACGCAAGCCCCCTTTGATCACCAGATATCGCCTACTCTTCTCTATACCGCTTGCATTAGAGTAGTGTAGCATGTTACCGCTTTCGATTAATCCTATACTTTGCATAGCCTGTCCTTGCTACTCTTGTTGTTACCTTTACCTCGCTATCCTACTGCTTAGTATAGGATGCTAGTGTTCCATCAGTGGCCCTACATTCTTGTCCGTCTGCCATGCTATACTACTGGGTTGTGGTCACTTCGGGAGGTGATCACAGGCATATACTATATACTTTACACCATTACATTACCTATGATACTGTTCGGAGATGGGGGCTGAAAGGACAGGTGGCTCCATCCCGGTAGAGGTGGGCCTGGGTTCCCGACGGCCCCATCGTTACTTTATGGCGGAGCAGTGGCAGGTTGAGACCACCTAGGAGAGAGGTGGGCCTGCCCTGGTCGGCGTCATGGATACTTAACACGCTTAACGAGATCTTGGTATTTGATCCGAGTCGGCCATTTGGTCTATACGCACTAACCATCTACGCTGGAGTAGTTATGGGTATCCCGACGTCGTGGTATCAGCCGGCACTTCGTGACGTCGGTGATCGAGCGGCGCGCCGGATTGGACTGAACGCTGCTAGGCTAGGTCTCTTCCGGCCGCCACGCATAGCGTCTTGGTGTGCTAAGGCGATGGGCCCGGACCCACAAGCGCTTAGGTTTAGACCGCGGTTGACCTCTCTGTTGAGCCTAGGTGGGGCTGCGGCGTGTTGATCTTCCACGGCGGGCATGACCCGGAAAAGTGTGTCCGCCAAATGGGATCAAGCGTGTTGGGTTATGTGGTGCACCCCGGCAGTGAAGTTAATCTATTCGAATAGACGTGACCTTCGATAACAGGACGACTTGGAGTTGTACCTTGACCTTATGACAACTAGACTCGGATACTTAATAAAACACACCCTTCCAAGTGCGGATATAACCCGGTGGTCGCTCTCTCTCGGGGTTACGAGGAGGGATCGTCGGGTAGGATTATGCTATTCGATGCTACTTGGAGGACTTGATCTACTCTCTTCTACATGTTGCAAGACGGAGGCTGCGGAAGCGTAGTCTTGACGGGATTAGCTATCCCCTCTTATTCTCGGCATTCTGCAGATTCACCTTGATATGGCCCTTTACACATATATCCATGCATATGTAGTGTAGCTCCTTGCTTGCAGTACTTTGGATGAGTACTCACGGTTGCCTTGTTCCCCTTTCCCCTTTCTTTACCCGGTTGCTGCGACGAACGATGGAGCCGTGGAGCGACGCCACCGTCGATGGCGACTACTACACTGGAGGCGCCTACTACTACGTGCAGCCCGCCGGCGACGACCGGAGTAGTTAGGAGGATCCTGTGCAGGAGGCCTGCGCCTCTTCGATCTCAGATCCCGGTTTGTGCTAGCCATCTTATGGCAAACTTGTTTAACTTATGTATGTACTCAGATATTGTTGCTTCCGCTGACTCGTCTATGATCGAGCACTTGTATTCGAGCCCTCGAGGCCCCTGGCTTGTATTATGATGCTTGTATGACTTATTTTTATTTTTAGAGTTGTGTTGTGATATCTTCCCGTGAGTCCCTGATCTTGATCGTACATGTTTGCGTGTATGATTAGTGTACGATTAAATCGGGGGCGTCACAATACCACTTGTAGATCGCGTGCGGAAGCGTTCAAGGGAACGGGGATGATGGAGTCGTACTCGCCGTGATCCAAATCACCGATGACCAAGTGCTGAACGGACAGCACCTCCGTGTTCAACACACGCATTTTAACGGACGGCGTCTCCTCCTTCTTGATCCAAAGCAAGGGGAAGGAGAGGTTGAGGAAGAAGGCTCCAGCAGCAAGACGACGGCGTGGTGATGGTGGAGAGGCAAGATACTCGGCGAGGCTTCGCCAAGCACTCAACGGAGGAGGAGAGGTGTTGGGAGGGAGGGCTGCGCCTTGGATGTGTATTGCAGCCCTCCCTCACCCCTCTATTTATAGGGGAAGAGGGGCAGGGGTCGGCCCCTCTAGATGAGATCTAGAGGGGCGGCGGTTGTGGAGGGGCTTGCCCCCAAGCAAAGGGGGGCGCCCCCACTAGGGTCCCCCCCCAACCCTAGGCGCATGGGCCCAAGGGGGGGGGCGCCCAGCCCTCCAGGGGCTGGTTCCGTGCCCCTTGTGGCCCATGAGGCCCTCCGAGAGGGGTGGCCCCTCCCGGTGGACCCCCGGAACCTCTCCGGTGGCCTCGGTACAATACCGATATGACCCCGAAACTTTTCGATGTCCATTTGACAACTTCTCATATATAAATCTTTACCTCCGGACCATTCGGGAACTCCTCGTGACGTCAGGGATCTCATCCGGACTCCGAACAACATTCGGTAATCACATGCAAGTCTTTCTAATAACCCTAGCGTCACCGAACCTTAAGTGTGTAGACCCTACGGGTTCGGGAGACATGCAGACATGACCGAGACGACTCTCCGGTCAATAACCAACAGCGGGATCTGGATACCCATGTTGGCTCCCACATACTCCTCGATGATCTCATCGTATGAACCACGATGTCGAGGATTCAAGCAACCCCGTATACTATTCCTTTTGTCAGACGGTATGTTACTTGCCCGAGATTCGATCGTCGGTATCCCAATACCTCGTTCAATCTCGTTAGGCAAGTCACTTTACTCGCATCTGTAATGCATGATCCGTGACCGCACACTTGGGCACTTTGAGCTCATTATGATGATGCACTACCGAAAGTGGGCCTGATGATACCTCTCCGTAACACGGAGTGACAAATCCCATTCTCGATCCATGTCAACCCAACAGACACTTTGGGAGATACCTGTAGTGTACCTTTATAGTCACCCAGTTATGTTGTGACGTTTGGTACACCCAAAGCACTCCTACGGTATCCGGGAGTTACACGATCTCATGGTCTAAGGAAAAGATACTTGACATTGGAAAAGCTCTAGCAAAACAAACTACACGATCTTGTGCTATGCTTAGGATTGTCTTGTCCATCACATCATTCTCCTAATGATGTGATCCCGTTGTCAATCGACATCTAATGTCCATAGTCGGAAACCATGAGTATCCGCTGACCAACGAGCTAGTCAACTAGAGGCTTACTAGGGACGTATTGTGTTCTATGTATTCACACGTGTATTACGATTTCCGGATAATACAATTATAGCATGAATAAAAGACAATTATCATGAACAAGGAAATATAATAATAATCCTTTTATTATTGCCTCTAGGGCATATTTCCAACAGTCATGGCTCACGTCACAAGAGCCTTGTGAGGCTTGCCTTGCCTTGATCTCTCCGCTCCTCGTGAGCCTGCCTGGCGAGGCCGCTCCTGAGGAGGTCTCGCATCGTCCGCCTCGCGAGGCTTGGCCCCTCGCGAGGGTCTTGAATGTCTTGTTGATGAAGATGGGCCATACATGCCCGCTAGCTTAGCCACGCCGTGGGCCGCAGGCAGGCAAGTCTGGGGACCCCTGTTCCCAGAACGCCGTCATTGAAACCAGACTTAGAAGTGGTAATATTAGTTTGAACCTCTCTGATATCCATGTTCAGCGGATCAACACGAGCGTTTGCAGCTGATGAGCTGAATTTCATTTCTAATATCATTTTGAACCTTGTAATCTTCGAATTTGAGCCATATAACTCTGGAATTTGAACCTTGTAATATTTCGAGCTTTTGTGGTACAATCGTTGAAATGGCATTGTATGAGACTCGTATATTGGTAGAACTATTTTGACCTTAATATGCAATGGTCTTAGATTTTATTAACAATTCTCGAATCTGTTTACCTTGTCGGTCTCACAACACACGATCTGTATAGCTAACTCGACTGCGATCTTCGACATTAGTGCACACCGTTGGTTTCTTCAACCGCGTACCTTGTGGAGCGCAGAATTAATTGTCTCACTCGAGTGTCCATCATCACCCTTCTGTGTAACTTTGACCTCATCACCCGCGGGTAAACTTATGACCGAAGTCATTCCACACACTTTGTTTTTACAAAGCTTTTTGCCAATAAACACTCATGATTTGTTCCTCTTCTAGCCGACGGGTGGCCAAACTAGCCGGGTGGGAAGCTTGCGCGGTAGCGCGGGAACAGGCTCACCAACGATACATTTGGCGCCTCTTCAAGCCCACGCGTGGTCAAACGAAACGTGTACGGTGTGGTGTTGTCAAGCGTGCACCGGAATCCTCCGCAATGAACGTCATGACAAGACATGACGATTACAGGCCGACCGACCCCCATTTATTACATCGGCCATTTAACCCTTGTGTCTCTTCAACCTTTCGATCGCGCCCCACCATTGCAAGAAGCACACACCACGACAAATTCTTAGTGGGTATCCTGCGGCTCTAATGGCGCTCAAGCGGTCGACGACGAAAGCGATTCACCATGCATGCCGTGGTGGACACCCACAGAAGGTTCATGGACCTCTCGGTGGTGTACACCAACGACCCGGTCCGGGTGGAGCACTCCATCCACATCATGAAGTTGTTGCTTGCCGAGGAGAAGTACAAGGTGGTCGGGTTCGACCTCAAGTACACCCGCGCTCATGCCGGGTCTCGTCCCAAGGTCGTCGTTGCCCAGATGTGCATGCGCCACCACGTCCTCGTCTACCACTACTGCCTGGCCACAAGTCCTTGCGAGCGTTTCGCCAGATTTTTCAACAACCCCCACTACATGTTCACTATGGTGGACATCACCAACGATGTAAAGGCGCTCGAGAATTCGGGCATCGCCTGCCAGAATCTATAAGATCCGGGGAAGCAAGGAGCATGAGAACGACTCACTGGTTCACCTCGCCGAGGCCATCATCGACCCCTACTACAGAGACATGAAGGATTCCTACAATAAGGACAAGCGTGCCTGGCACTCGGCCTGGATGGAGAAACTCATCAAAGCTCACGTCGTGTACGCGGCCAAGGAGGCGTATGATACGTCTCCAACGTATCTATAATTTTTGATTGCTCCATGCTATTATTTATTCTGTTTTCGATGTTGAATGGGCTTATTTATACACTTTTATATTATTTTTGGGACTAACCTATTAACCCAAGGCCCAGTACAAATTGCTGTTTTTTTTTTGCCTATTTCAGTGTTTCGCAGAAAAGGAATATCAAACGGAGTCCAAACGGAATGAAACCTTCGGGAGCGTGATTTTTGGAACAAACGTGATCCAGAGGACTTGGAGTAGACGTCAAGAAATCAACGAGGAGGCCACGAGGCAGGGGGCGCGCCTACCCCCCTGGGCGCGCCCTCCACCCTCGTGGGCCCCTCGTGGCTCCGCCTACATACTTCTTCCTCCTATATATACCTACGTACCCCGAAACCATCAAGGAGCACCACGAAACCCTATTTCCACCGCCGCAACCTTCTGTACCCGTGATATCCCATCTTGGGGCCTTTTACGGCCCTCCGCCGGAAGGGGAATCAATCACGGAGGGCTTATACATCAACACCATAGCCTCTCAGATTAAGTGTGAGTAGTTTACCATAGACCTTCGGGTCCATAGTTATTAGCTAGATGGCTTCTTCTCTCTCTTTGGATCTCAATACAAAGTTCTCCTCGATCTTCTTGGAGATCTATTTGATGTAACTCTTTTTGCGGTGTGTTTATCGAGATCCGATGAATTGTGGGTTTATGATCAAGATTATCTATGAACAATATTTGAATCTTCTCTGAATTCTTTTATGTATGATTGGTTATCTTTGCAAGTCTCTTCGAATTATCAGTTTGGTTTGGCCTACTAGATTGATATTTCTTGCAATGGGAGAAGTTCTTAGCTTTGGGTTCAATCATGCGGTGCTCGATCCCAAAGGATGAGGGGAAACGACACATATTGTATTGTTGCCATCGAGGATAAAAGATGGGGTTTATATCATATTGCTTGAGTTTATCCCTCTACATCATGTCATCTTACCTAATGCGTTACTCTGTTCTTATGAACTTAATACTCTAGATGCATGCCGGATAGCGGTCAATGTGTGGAGTAATAGTAGTAGATGCAGGTGAGTCAGTCTACTTGTCACGGACGTGATGCCTATATACATGATCATGCCTAGATATTCTCATAATTATGCACTTTTCTATCAATTGCTCGACAGTAATTTGTTCACCCCCCGTAATACTTATGCTTTCTTGAGAGAAGCCACTAGTGAAACCTATGGCCCCCGGGTCTATTTTCCATCATATTAATCTCCCATCAACTAGCTATTTCTGCCGCCGTTTATTTTTTCTTTCTTTACTTTTAGTCTTTATCATAAAAATACCAAAAATATTATCTTATCATCTCTATCAAATCTCACTTTTGCAAGTGGCCATGAAGGGATTGACAACCCCTTTATCGCGTTGGTTGCAAGGTTCTTATTTGTTTGTGTAGGTACGAGGGACTTGCGTGTGGCCTCCTACTGGATTGATACCTTGGTTCTCAAAACTGAGGGAAATACTTACGCTACTTTGCTGCATCACCCTTTCCTCTTAAAGGGAAAACCAACGCATGCTCAAGAGGTAGCAAGAAGGATTTCTGGCGCCGTTGCCGGGGAGTCTACGCGCAAGGCAAGACATACCAAGTACCCATCACAAACTCTTATCCCTCGCATTACATTATTTGCCATTTGCCTCTCGTTTTCCTCTCCCCCACTTCACCCTTGCCGTTTTATTCGCCCTTCTTCTGTTCGTCTTTTCGTTTGGCTTGATGTCTTACTTGGCTCGTTTGGTTGGAATAGTTGTGTATTTATTACTAAACAGAGAACCTAAGATCCATGGATCCTCATCCGCTTGCTAATATTTTTAAGAGATCCAATTATGATGAACCAATTGCTAGTGAGTTTTGTGCACTAGATTATCTTTATGAAGTTTTGCTTGAAATTCATGAATCTGAAAATTGTGATGAAGTACTTTATGGAGTGATTCACGATGGATCTTTAAATAAAAAGCATGATTGCAATGATTTTACTATAAATTCTCTTGATATCAATTGTGCTAATAATATGCAAAACCCTAAGCTTGGAGATGCTAGTTTTGCTATGTCTACTATTTGTTGCAATGATCATGATTGGGGTGGTTCTTCTTTTGATCTTGAAAATTTATTTAAGCCCCATGATGAATATGAGATTATAATGTTTGCAATAATATTGAAAGTGGGTTCGGAAGAGTGTCAACTTTAGATCCCACATATTTGGATTTTGATCAATCTTATGAAGTTTTTGATAAAAGTGGGTTTGGAGAGGTCATGACTTTAGTTTATGTTATTCCGACTATTTTGGAAGAGTGTCAACTTTGCATGCATGTGGATCATCTATAGAATATGTTATGTGATATAGATATTATTGAATTTGAATATGATCTTACATGTAATTATTATGAGAGAGGAAAATATGGTTGTAGAAGTTTTCATATTACTAAATTACCTCTCTTCATGTTGAGATTGCTATCGTCACTTTCTTCTTCCTTGCATATGCTAGTTTTTGCTTGCCTTGCAATTTTTTTTGCTTATAATATGCCTATGCATAGGAAGTATGTTAGACTTAGATGTGTTTGTCACGTGTTTTATGATGCTCTCTTTGCGCTTCAATTCTTGTTTTTCATGTGAGCATCATTAAAATTATCTATGCCTAGCTAAAGGGCTTTAAACAAAAGCGCTTGTTGGAAGACAACCCAATATTTTTACTTTTTTTATTCAATAAATAATCCATATAGCTTCTGGTTAAATGTGTTTTGTGTTTTATTTAGTGTTTGTGGCAAGTAGAACCTTTGGGAAGACTTGGGTGAAGTCTTTTTGATCTTGCTGTAAAAAATCAGAAACTTTAGCGCTCACGAGATTAGCTACAACTTTTTACTGGAGAACGCTATTTAGTTGATTCTTTTTGCAGATGATTATTACATAAATTCCTCACGTCCAGAAATTTATTTTAAAATTTTTGGAGTTTCAGAAGTTTGCGTTAGGTACAGATTACTACAGACTGTTTTGTTTTTGACAGATTCTGTTTTTCGCGTGTTGTTTGCTTATTTTGATGAATCTATGGCTAGTATCGGAGGTTATGAACCACAGAGAAGTTGGAATACAGTAGGTTTAATACCAATATAAATAAAGAATGAGTTCATTACAGTACCTTGAAGTGGTGTTTTGTTTTATTTCGCTAACGGAGCTCACGAGATTTTCTGTTAAGTTTTGTGTTGTGAAGTTTTCAAGTTTTGGGTAAAGATTTGATGGATTATGGAACAAGGAGGGGGAGGAGCCTAAGCTTGGGGATGCCCAAGGCACCCCAAGGTAAAATCTAAGGACAACCCAAAGTTTAAGCTTGGGGATGCCGGAAGGCATCCCTCTTTTGTCTTCGTCCAACGGTAACTTTACTTGAAGCTATATTTTTATTCACCACATGATATGTGTTTTGCTTGGAGCGTCTTGTATGATTTGAGTCTTTGCTTTTTAGTTCACCACAATCATCCTTGCTGTACACACCTTTTGAGAGAGACACACATTATTCGGAATTTATTAGAATACTCTATGTGCTTCACTTATATCTTTTGAGCTAAACAATTTTGCTCTAACGCTTCACTTCTATCTTTTAGAGGACGGCGGTGGTTTATTTTATAGAAATTATTGGTCTCTCATGCTTCACTTATATTATTTTGAGAGTCCTTTAGAACAGCATGGTAATTTGCTTTGCTTATAAAATTAGGCCTAATATGATAGGCATCCAAGATAAAAACTTTAAAGTGCATTGAATACTAAGAGAAGTTTGATACTTAAAAGTTGTTTTGAGATATGGAGATAGTGATATTAAAGTTGTGCTAGTTGAGTAGTTGTGAATTTGAGAAATACTTGTGTTGAAATTTGCAAGTCCCGTAGCATGCATGCATGGTAAACGTTGTGTGACAAATTTGAAACATGAGGTGTTCTTTGATTGTCATCCTTATGAGTGGCGGTCGGGGACGAGCGATGGTCTTTTCCTACCAATCTATCCCCCTAGGAGCATGCGTAGTGCTTGGTTTTTGATGACTTGTACATTTTTGCAATAAGTATGTGAGTTCTTTATGACTAATGTTGAGTCCATGGATTATACGCACTCTCAACCTTCCATCATTGCTAGCCTCTTTGGTACCGTGCATTGCCCTTTCTCACCTTGAGAGTTGGTGCAAACTTCGCCGGTGCATCCAAACCCCGTGATACGATACGCTCTATCACACATAAACGTCCTTATATCTTCCTCAAAACATCCACCATACCTACCTATTATGGAATTTCCCTAGCCATTTTGAGATATATTGTAGCGACCCGACCTCAGATGGTCAAGTCTCTGTGTTTCAGTGTCATCCTTGGATCAAGAATGTCGACACACACAAGATCAAGGATTTATAACAGAGTAGCAATCACACACTTATTACATCGAATGTCTCACAAGAGAACTTATTACAATAATATGGCTTAAGGCCATCTAATGCGATAACAGCGGAAGGCTTGGAAGATAAAGTGAGTCCATCAACTCCAACGACATAGCTGAGCTGCACGGCAACGACCTATCGAACCTTACTCCTCGTCTGAAAAGTCTACAACATAATACGTTGCAGCCCGAGAACGGGTCAACACATGGAATATGCTGGCAATATAACACAATAGAGCAGGAACATAATAATGCTATCACTACATGCATATTTGGCTGGTGGAAAGCTCTATGGTTATGGTTTTGCGAAAAGCCAATTTTTTCCTACAACAAAGGAATAAATTTTATTTAACTATCATGGTGGTTGAAACATCATTGAGAAGGTATAACCCCAACTCAATCCCAATTAAAGTAGTTAACAACCCAACAATATTAGTTAAGAGTGATGAGATACATGTGAATACTCAAGTACTAGATACTCAGAATTGTCCATAACCGGGGACACGGCTAACCATGACTAGATTGTACACTCTGCAGAGGTTTATACTTTTCCCCACAAGACTCGATCGCCTCCGTTGATTTCTCGCACTACATGGTGTTTGAGAAACGGATGACCGAGACATAGTCTTTCAGAAACATTAACTCTCTACTCCGGGTAGACCATACCAAACCTACAAACCCACTACCTGCTAATCTACCTCTTCAAGAGCTTCACGTAACTTACTCAACTATGCTAGAGCCCATAGTAGCTTGTGGCTGCACACGGAAGTTTGAGCATGAATAATCTCAGTTCCCTTTGAGCCTGGGTGGCAGTCCATAGGGAGATCACACGGGTACCCCAGGATTTCCAAAAATAAAACAGACAACACTGGGTTCCCCAGGTGCCTCAATCCACCCAGATGTGTATTAAAGTTGCCACCTTAAATTAAACCATTAATTAATAATCTCACATCTGTCATGGATACACCCAAACCCAAACCACGTCTACGAGCATAGCATAGCAATATAAGCAACACGTAGAAGTAACTCCCAAGGGTTTGATAGTAACAGGGCAATAGGTTCTACCTCAACTACTACTTCCCAACCCACAAGTAAATGACATCCTAACCATGCAATGTTTGAGGATTGAAACTAATGCAAAAAAACTGGGTATGAAAGAGTATGATCAAAGTGTTACTTGCCTTGCTGACGATCCGTGAACCCTAGAGACTCGTAGTAACACGCTTCGCACTCCGGAAATTCTATCGCAAGCAAACAATAACATACATAAGCAACAAGCAAAGATGCACAAGCAAAACTCAAGTAAACGAGGCTGACCAGAAAGTTCAACTTAAGAACTCCGGTTCGCAAAAAGAATCAAACCAAACGGAGCAACAAAACTCAAACGGCGAAAGAAATAAGATCTGTTTACTAATCTGAACTAGGGTCAAATTTTACAGAGGCAAAAACTTGTTTTAGTTGGTTATTCGGAAAGAGGGTTTCGAGACGAAACTCTAGGCGCTTGAATCGCCTGATTCCGATAAACGAGCGAAAAGTTAAACTAGAACGAACATCGGATCAGAAATCGCGATCAGAAAAATCACGAAATAAATCCGAGAAAAAGAAAAGTGACGAACAGCTTAACGAACGAACGTTCGTTATTTGAACCTAAACGAAGAACGCGTTCGTTAAAACGAACGAACGAGCGAACGGTCGCTAAATAGATAAACCGATCTAAAAAAACGAAAAACCTAGGGTTTTCTAAAAAAAACCAAAACTGTTTTCTTTGGAAAACCGGGACGGCGAGGCGGCTACCTTGCTCGACTCCGGCGGGGCTCCGGCCCGGTGGGGTGGCGGTGGCGGCTAGGGAGGGGCGGCGGGGCTCCGGCTCGCTCGCTCAGGCGGCTCGGCAGGCGTGATGGTGGTGATGACGAGAGGGGGCTCGGTATTTAAAGGAGGGGGTCCGGTGGCTTGGGAGGGGCAAGGCGGCGGCGGCGGCTTGGGCTGGCACAGGCTGGGCCTCGCCGATCAGTCTTGGTATGTGAGGATTTTTTAAAAAATTATTCATGACATGTAAAAACTCCTATAAAATAAAACTCCTATAAAATAAAACTCCTATAAATTATTCCGCAGACAGAAAAACTCCTATAAAATAAAATAAAAATCTAAAAATGCCAAAACAAATTTTCACCGTCTAAATGAAACATTTAGAACGAGATGAACATTTTCTTGGCCCTAAATGCAATTTTTGAAGACGTGCAATTTTTCTAGGGCAAATAAATTCCAAATAAAAACCAAATAAAAATCAAACTAATGATTTTAACATTTTTCCTCCAATATTTCAATTGTTTTGGAGAAGTCATATTATCTCCCCTCATTTATTTTTAATATGAAATATTTTTTCAGAGAGAAAAATAATTAAAATCAAAAATCCTCGTTTTCACTATTTGACAAAAATCAAATATGAAAACCGGAAAATCCCCAACTCTCTCCGAGGGTCCTTGAATTGCTTAGGATTTCGAGGATTGCGGAACGAAGATGCAGTAAAATATGATATGCATGAATGACCTATGTATAACATTCCAAATTGACAATTTGGGATGTTACATATATTGCCATGCAACTTTCCACCGTCCCGTTTATTATGACACGCTTCATCATTGTCATATTGCCTTGCATGATCATGTAGTTGACATCTTATTTGTGGCAAAGCCACCATGCATATTATTTCATACATGTCACTCTTGATTCATTGCCCTTCCCGGTACACCGCCGGAGGCATTCATATAGAGTCATACTTTGTTCTAGTATCGAGTTGTAAATAGTTAAAAGTGTGATGATCATCATTAATAGAGCATTATCCCAAAAAAAAGAGAAAGGCCAAATAAAAAAAGGAAGGCCTAAAAAAGGGGAAAAAAGAGAAATAAAAAGGGACAATGCTACTATCCTTTTTCCACACTTGTGCTTCAAATTAGCACCATGATCTTTATGATAGAGAGTCTCTTGTTTTGTCACTTTCATATACTAGTGGGAATTTTTCATTATAGAACTTGGCTTGTATATTCCAATGATGGGCTTCCTCAAATGCCCTAGGTCTTCATGAGCAAGCAAGTTGGATGCACACCCACTTAGTTTCTTTTGTTGAGCTTTCATACATTTATAGCTCTAGTGCATCCGTTGCATGGCAATCCCTACTCCTTGCATTGACATCAATTAATGGGCATCTCCCTAGCCTGTTGATTAGCCGCGTCAATGTGAGACTTTCTCCTTTTTTTGTCTTCTCCACACAACCCCCATCATTATATTCTATTCCACCCATAGTGCTATATCCATGGCTCACACTCATATATTGCGTGAAAGTTGAAAAAAGTTTGAGATTACTAAAGTATGAAACAATTGCTTGGCTTGTCATTGGGGTTGTGCAAGATGAGAGCATTTTGTGTGACGAAAATGAAGCATGGCCAAACTATATGATTTTGTAGGGATGAGCTTTCTTTGGCTATGTTATTTTGAGAAGACATAATTGCTTGGTTTGTATGCTTGAAGTATTATTATTTTTATGTCAACATTAAACTTTTATCTTGAATTTTTCGGATCTGAACATTCATGCCACAATAAATAAAATTACATTGAAGAATATGCTAAGTAGCATTCCACATCAAAATTTTTGTTACCTACTCGAGGACGAGCAGGAATTAAGCTTGGGGATGCTTGATACGTCTCCAACGTATCTATAATTTTTGATTGCTCCATGCTATTATATATTCTGTTTTGGATGTTTAATGGACTTATTTATACAATTTTATATTATTTTTGGGACTAACCTATTAACCCAAGGCCCAGTGCAAATTGTTGTTTTTTTGCCTATTTCAAATATTTCACGTAAAAGGAATATCAAACAGAGTCCAAACGGAATGAAACCTTCGGGAGAGTTATTTTTGGAGAAAACGTGATCCAGAGGACTTGGAGTGGACGTCGAGTAATCAACGTGGAGGCCACGAGGCAGGGGGCGCACCTACCCCCCTGGGCCCGCCCTCCACCCTTGTGGGCCCCTTGTGGCTCCACCGACCTACTTCTTCCTCCTATATATACCTACGCACTCAAACCATCAAGGAGCACCATGAAACCCTATTTCCACCGGCCGCAACCTTCGTAATTGGTTAGATCCCATCTTGCGGCCTTTTTCCGACGCTCTCCACGAGGAGGGGAATCAATCACGGAGGGCTTCTACATCAACACTATAGCCTCTCGCATTAAGTGTGAGTAGTTTACCACGCACCTTTGGGTCCATAGTTATTAGCTAGATGGCTTCTTCTCTCTCTGGATCTCAATACAAAGTTCTCCTCGATCTTCTTGGAGATCTATTTGATGTAACTCTTTTTGCGGTGTGTTTGTCGAGATCCGATGAATTATGGGTTTATGATCAAGATTATCTATGAACAATATTTGAATCTTCTCTGAATTCTTTTATGTATGATTGGTTATCTTTGCAATTCTCTTCGAATTATCAGTTTGGTTTGGCCTACTAGATTGATCCTTCTTGTAATGGGAGAAGTGCTTAGCTTTGGGTTCAATCATGCGGTGCTCGATCCTAGTGACAGAAGGGGAAATGACACGTATTGTATTGTTGCCATCGAGGATAAAAAGATGGGGTTTATATCATATTGCTTGAGTTTATCCCTCTACATCATGTCATCTTACCTAATGCGTTACTCTGTTCTTATGAACTTAATACTCTAGATGCATGTTGGATAGCGGTCGATGTGTGGAGTAATAGTAGTAGATGCGTGAGTCGGTCTACTTGTCACGGACGTGATGCCTATATACATGATCATGCCTAGATATTCTCATAATTATGCACTTTTCTATCAATTGCTCGACAGTAATTTGTTTACCCACCGTAATACTTATGCTATCTTGAGAGAAGCCACTAGTGAAACCTATGGCCCCCGGGTCTATTTTCCATCATATTAGTCTCCCGTCAACTAGCTATTTCTGCCGCCGTTTATTTTGCTTTCTTTATTTTTAGTGTTTATCATAAAAATACCAAAAATATTATCTTATCATCTCTATCAGATCTCACTTTTGCAAGTTGCCGCGAAGGGATTGACAACCCCTTTATCGCGTTGGTTGCAAGGTTCTTATTTGTTTGTGTAGGTACGAGGGACTTGCGTGTGGCCTCCTATTGGATTGATACCTTGGTTCTCAAAAACTGAGGAAAATACTTACGCTACTTTGTTGCATCACCCTTTCCTCTTAAAGGGAAAACCAACGCATGCTCAAGAGGTAGCAGCGTACACGAGCTAAGATATGTACAGGCGGATCGTTGACATGAGAAAGTGACTCCTTCCCCAAATCAGCCAGGGATCCAGCCGGAGGCAGAGCAATGGCAAGCGCCGTCGTAACAATAAGTAGATGATTAGATCCTCATTTCTTCTAGTTTAGTATGCATGTAATTGCTTACTTTGATGTGTGGAATTGTTATGCGTGTAGTCACTTGTGTAATTGTGTGCTTAATTTGGTTTTGCAATGCTGTCCTTTTAAGTATATATGTTGTTGCTCTGTAGACAGAGCAAATCACAACATACACGGACTAAACAATGGAACCCGTCAGTGATGATTTCATCAATCACTGATAATTGTATACCAGCAATCGTTTGCTGACAACACACACGGCTTGTTAACAGGAATCGTCTGTGTTGTTATCGGTCTTCCCACACGCTTTACGATTACATGCACTGTTTGCCGCGTATCACACACATCTTGTTAAGTTGAACCATTTCTGTTCTCTTGGCTCAACGCAAACAGTTCATCCGAGTGAACCGTATACCGTATATCGCACACACCTTGATCTGGCTAATCGTTTCTTTTGTGTTGCCTAATCACACACAGTTCATCCGAGTGAACCGTATGATGTATATCGCACACACCTTCATCTGGCTGCTCGTTTTCTTTTGTTCCTCCTCATCGCAAACAGTTAATTGAACTGAACCGTATGCCCTGCATCGCACATGCAACTAAAATCTGAACCTTGTTTGATGCATCCGTCATCGCAAACGTTTTGCACCTTCTTTGACGGTTTTTTACACCGCCGTTTGCGATTATTGCATCACACACAGTTTCGTTGAAGGATCTCTGATCGTAGTGTCGCATTAGCAGCATCCTGCAGTAGTGATGCATGCTCCCCGCGACTCCCATTGGACCCTGGTGAAGCGGATCCTTCGTTGTATTTGCGGCACCACTGCTCTTAGGCTCACGCTGACGGCATCCCCCTCCACCGACCTCGTGGCCTATTTGGACGTCGGCTGGGCTGGCTGCCCAGATACTCGACGCTCTACATTGGGATACTGCGTCTGTCTCGGGCCTTCGCTGATCTCGTGGTCGTCTAAACGAGAAACCCACGGTTTCCTGCTCGAGTGTTGAGGTGAAATACTGAGGAGTAGCTAACATTGTCACTGAGTGCTCTTGGCTTCGCCAACTTCTTTAAGAGTTGATTTGCGATGTCCACAAGGCCACGATGGTCTACTGCAACAACGTCTCCGCCGTCTACCTATCTGCCAACCCTATTCATCATCATCGGACGAAGCATATTGAGCTCGACATACACTTCGTTCATGAGCAGGCTGCACTTGGGCGGATGCGGGTTTTGCATGTTCCCATCGCTCAATAGTTCGCCGATGCTATGACTAAGGGGCTTCCGACATCCACATTCGAGTAGTTTCGGTCCAGTATCTGCGTCGTCGGCGACGTTTCGACTGTCGGGAAGGGGGGTTTGAACGTGTATGTACGTATAGATTAGGGTCATGTATTGTCACGCCTCCTTCTCCTACGTACAATGTATAGCTTGGGAGACAAATCGAGGTCGTGCACCCTTATACCTATATATGTGCACTTGCACATGATCAATGAATTGAGTCGCATGCAATCCAATCTTTCCTAACAACAACACTAAAAGCTCGATTGGTCACTTTTTAATGCAAAATCTGACAGCAGGAGCCATTGTCAGTGCTGATGTGGCAAAGAAAAATCACACCGTTTGACTCGAGGAGACACACATTAAGCACCACTGTCAACCCCTCCTCTTCCTTTCCCGAGTGGTGTTTGGCGAGTTCGCATTTTGCCAAACACCTAGTAGGCGCACGCCGACGATGTCTTTGGTGTGGCCCGTGACGCCACCAAAGGAATGATGGGTGCGTCTGGTGCTACAGCCATCGTTACTCGTTGGTGGCGTAGTGGTGCTGGTGCTGCTCTCGTCTACCTCATGAAGGCATCAACTATGTCGGCTGCCATCGCTCCCGCCGTCATACCACACCGTCGACTCGCTCCGACCGCCATTCGAGGAACCCTTATCTGCCAGCTCCCCGACGATGGCCCCTCTCCGCCAACAACAACTTGACATGGTCCGTGTTCCAGCTGTCGTGGCTACACTAGTAGGCAGCAAGGTTGCTACAACAAGGCCAACGTCTAAGAATTGTCGGCGAACCTTGTGTGGAAGTTCCACCATGCCCACATGAGCTCTCCTTCCAAAGGAATTGGGGGTCTTCTTCCTCCACCTTGCCCCAAGAACACCTCCTCCTCCCACCTTCTTCCTCTAAGCCTCTCCCGCCACCGCACCGACCCATCCACCAACCAGGCCACCTCCCCTCGCCTTCCACCTCCCTCCCCCACCGCCACCTACGGCCCCGGAGATTTGGCCCGGCGTCGCACCCCAGATTCGCATAGCTGGAGGCGGTCATGATTCGCGGCCCGAGTCACGACTCTAGTGAGGTGAACCGTGTGGCTAGGAGCCACGACCTCCCGTACACGCCGGAGCCAGCTCGCATCGCCAAGAGCACCGCCTCGAGCCATGGCTCTCACCTCCAATGCTGGGGCGTGGGAGGCACTCCGACGTGGCATCGGCCTCCCGCCAGCTTTACAAGTTGGTCTAGGATGGAGGAGTGAGAGGAATGATACACCGACGAGTGAGCCCTATATAGTTTAATAGTTCAATCAAACGGGTATGAATTTTCCTTGGCACGTTAGTACTGACAATGGACCCATGCTATCATATATTGCGTCAAAACACAGTCAATCGAGATTTTAGTGCTTTTGGCAAATAAAAATCGATAGGGGCAGTGGTATCCTCATCGCATTAGGGTTCAAACTCTGCTGCTCGCATTATTTCTGGATTTATTTCAGGATTTTCGGCGACCCGCTTTTAGTGAGGAGACGTTCCCGTTGACGACGAGACGCCTATGGTGACTTCGTAAATCTCAAGATGATATGCCGGCTCAGTCTATCGAAGGTGCTCATAGTAGGGGTGAGTGTATGCGCGTTTGTATGAGCGCTTGCGTCTGTACTATGTTAAAAAAATCAATGGTTTTCGCAAATTGATAAAACGGTGGTTTTTTCTTTACCCATCGTGCACAATTACGGTGGTTTTTGGCAATTTATTCTCCCAGTCCCGACGCCGCGGTCGCAGCCGCAGCCGCAGCCGACTGGACGCCGCAAGCCGCGCGCAGCGCCGGTGAAGAGCCGGACCTGTCACCTCCTCCGCTCCCGTCAGTTCCGGCCACTTCACCGCGAGCCCCACTGACCCTCAAAGGCCTCAACATGGCAGGTCTGCTGCTGCGTAGATTCATCGGGATCCAGCCCCAGGCGCCGATGACCGCCGCCGGTGGAGCCGCGCTCTTCTACGCCTCGTGTCCCTCGTCGTCCCGCACCGTCGTACGAGACCAAACTCTAGACTCGCACCCATTTATCCTCCGCTTTGCTTCGTCCATCTCGAGGCGTCCCTAACTCAGGGGAGAAACCAAGTTTTTGTATGCCTCACCGTGCCCCATGATTGCAGGTGCACCTGGAGGTGAGGGGGGAGCAGGCCGCTGCTGAAGCTGGTGAGCTGCAGGCCCGTTCGTTTTAAATCTCTTTCGACCTAGATCTCCTGACTCCTGATTGTGTGCAATAACCAACAACCTAAATTTGCATCTCTGCTTATTTATATCTTTTTTCTCATATTTTGCCATCTCGTGATGCACGCTTCTGAGTTTGAGGCCAGGTGTGCATTCAGAAGGACAGAACTCCACAATTATTTAGAACAGCATGAACTCAGACGAATTATGTAGGCGGGTGAACCTCAGTAGAGTGCATTGAGGGCAAACTGGAAACAATCTGGTATTTTCATGTATTCATTAGAGGCTCAATGATTTAATTTTACAAATGAAAACTTATCTTTTTGCAACCAAAAAAAAACGCAATCAAGCTGTACAAACTTGGGGTCCTAACACCTTACTTTGTGATTCTCAGTAGGAAAAATATCTGTATCAGCTGTCAGGATCACCTTTTCCTGCCCTTGATTATTGCTTGCCTAGTTAATCCATACTGCTGTGACTGCATGTGACGCTAATAATTCCAGTCCTGTAAAAAAATAAGTATGCATTTGTATTGTTTCAGAATTATCAAAGAAGAGTTGTATCCCATGCAATTCAAATGATCTGCATGCCATGTCAGAAGATTCTGCTAAAAAGTCACTTGAACAGGTTTCTTTCTCATACTTTGTTATAGTGAAGAACTTGATTAAGACCAGTGCTATTCCATTGATTGACCCCTTGAAAACAGGTGACTGGATGGGAACTGAAAAATGAAGGTGACATTTTGAAATTACACAAAGCATGGAAGGTGAAGAATTTTGTAAAAGGGCTTGAGTTCTTTCAGCTTGTTGCTGCTGTTGCTGAGGAAGAAGGTCTCTTCTTTTCCTCTGTTCCACATATTCACATTGTCTCATTTGTCAAATTCAATAAAAAAATTGCTGGAAAGTTTCTAATGTCCAACTGACTTCCTGTCCTACAGACCTCAATCCTCATTGTAATGGAATTTAAGAATATCATTGGCACATACATACCGCAGCAAGTCGTACTGCTAATAATTATATGCTCAGTACCCCAGTATCTTCAGTTCTTCACAGTGATATCAATTGTCTGTGTTCTAAACTGAATTCCACATAAATATACATCATAGCTACCCAGCCCTCGCCAAACCTGGGACCTCCTAAACAAATGTTATCAACGAATGACTCGAAGGTTTCAGAAGATATATTTCCCCTCATTTATCCATGGTTGTGATAATCAAACTACTTTCGTTCAAACTTTGCTATGTATGTGTTGCATTTGTTCAAGTTACATACTGCAATTCCATTTAGCATGATGAGAGATTTTATTTTACATTTCTAAAGGAAAATGCTACTGAAATTGGTCATGATTTTTTTTAATTCACTCAGAATCCAACAATTTTCTGGGCATGTCTTGTTTGTTCGTTTCAGTAACAATCTGGGCAAAGTATGTTCAAACAGTTATGTTTTCTCAGGTCACCACCCAGATCTTCATCTCGTCAGTTGGAACAATGTGAAAATCGATGTCTGGACTCATTCAGTCAGTGAGTGTTTCATATGGTTATTTTGGCTAATTTATTTTGACTTCACATTTACTCTAGGATTTCACGGACTGTCTTTTAGTCAAATCTCTCTTTAAAAATTTGAGTACTCGCCTCACTACTTTTCACAATGAATCTTATCAATAACTACCTATGCTTGATTTCTGAGAAAAAGGTAGCAGCATTGTTATAGTAGATTATTAAATCCCTGGGACCTAGTAAACCAATTTTTGTGCTGTAGTATTTTTTATTCTGAACAGGGACGGTGTACTAGCTATTCAGTTGCTTTTTTAGGAACACTGACAGGTTGACAGTGGTATGATGTATGACCTAATTTTTAAGCAGCAGGCCAAATGATCATGTTCAAAACATTTGCCGCTCATGCTTCAAAGATTATTCCCATGGTTGTTAATTTTGTTAATATCATGATAAAGTACTTTAGATGTTATGAATGTATTGATGATATCGGGTTCGAAGTCTTTTGAGCATGCAAAATTCATAGATACTTAGGTGATTGCTGCCTATTGGCAGTTAGGCGTTGTCATGATAAAGAAATGCGTATTTCTTATAGGGAAATTTGATCAACTTAAAATGAAGAGAACGAGCCATAAAAAACTGGTTCATCCATCGTGAACCAGTGCTAAAAAAACACAAGCAAAATAAAGGACTCACCAAGATGTTTGTTTATAATTATTTGTCTATCGTGGTATCAGGAGGTTTAACAGATAATGACTTCATCCTTGCTGCAAAGATCAATGAACTCAAGCTAGAAGGCCTTTTGAGCAAGAAAAAGGCTACTTCCCATGAGTAGCTTTGGGAGATCAAGCAAATAACCCTTGTTTTGCATGCTCTCTGTTTTACTACCTTCGTCCTATAATATAAGAGCGTTTTATACACTAGTGTAGTGTCAAAAAGGTTCTTATATTATGAGACGGAGGGAGTAACTTTTAATGTGTAAACCCCAAGAAATGTCCTTTTATATTGTCTGTGATGATTGTACATGCCGTTCCAAAATGAGTACTTCCGATGTGAATTCCACTTAACCTTTGGTGAGATCTATCCGTTCTGGGCGATGTGTTTCTCCGATGATACGAATCTGGGTGCCATGTCTGTATCTTCTGAATATATTCAGTAGTTTGAAGGTGCCATGTATGCAATGGCGTAGATATATTATGATCATCTACCGTGTCGCCAAAATATTTGAGGCTTCCTAGGCTCTGTTTTGCATTGTGGTAGCTTTTCATAAGTTTGGTGGAAGCACATTCTTTTGTGGTGTAACCCAAAAGTATCACTAAAACTAGTAAAGATCCTCCTAATTACTAAATTTCATAAGTAAGCTTAGGCCATCGTTGATCCATCCTATTACCAATGAAAGGGCTGCCCAATTATTATTATTATTATTATTATTATTATTATTATTATTGCAATTAGGGCAGCTTTTTTTTTTTGAGAAGTGCAATTAGGGCAGCTGTTGGAGATGGATGCTCCTTCCCGTGAAAAAACTACAATAGCAAATTTCTTTGTCGAGAAATAAGTTTTTGAGATGATTATTCTATTCCTTGGTTTTTCACCCGACTACAAGTCAGGCAGCGACGTGACCCGGTACTGCTAAATTCTCACCACACGGGCGAGCCACGGGCATGTCCCACGAAAAACTACAACTGACACAATTAGCCCGGCAACTGAAAAACTATAACTGAACACAAGTAATCTGCCCCGTGAAAAACTACAAGCTGTAAAACAAACAACCTAGCAAGAACAAACGAGGTTTCAACTTGTTTAAAAAAAATGAGGTTTCAACAAATAAATTACTCCATCAGCACTGATCGCCAAAATTATAGCTTATGCCATTGCGTTGTCTTGTGAACCATTTGAGAGTAGCACTGTGTTGATTTGTTCAGCGCCATCCCGCGTGATGGAGCTGGCCACAAATGATTGTAATACTCTGCTTTGCTCTACTTATTTTTAATGGGGTGTTACAAAAGAAAAAGGGTCTACGAACTTGGCCTGTCATACCCTGCTGTAGATTAAGACCATCAACAAAAACAAGTACACAAACCCTAGTGAGCTCAGCCAGAATTGTGTTCATAGCACTGAAGATGAAAGAAAATATAGCAACGCAGGAAGGGTTCCAACTTCATCGGCAAGCGACCTGACACAACTCCACATATATCTGGCAAAGAGCATCTTTAGTCTAGATAAAATGTGGTTAACTTCGTCAAACTCTGCACAAATAGGGCATTTCACGTCCGTCAGGCCATGACGTTAAAGGATTTAGTCAAAGAAAAAAAATGATCTTCAAAGCCGAAGCTGCCTTCCAGACATCCCTGAAATGCAAAAAGTTCACCAATAATCATCCCGACGCCTCCAGCGCCCAGGAGACGAGCTCAAGACTAGCAGGAGGCAGCAAAATGCAGAATGAGTGAGGCATCAACAGAAAGTGGTATAAGAAGCAGCTCCTGTTAGATGAGTTAGGTCTTACTGTTACAAGAAAGCAGCTCACTATCGAGTAGAACTCACGACGATCTGAAACTAGTCCCGAGACACACAACAAGTGAGAAAGAAGAGAGAGAAAAAAAGGAAAACCAACATACTTCGAAACTATAGAAGCGCATCGACCTCCCCTTCTTGGCGCTCAAGAAGGCAGCTCAGCTGGTCTGTTTGCTTCATGGCGCATGCCAAGGTGCGCAGATAGTCTAGAAGACGCTTCTTCTACAGAAGCACAGACCTACATCTTAGTAGCTGTGCTGCCACATCTGGTGTGATGGCTGAGACGGGGCAGTCTGGGAGCTGTTCAGGCTTCCCTCCGCAGGGTTCTGCGGGTGCTCCTGCTGCATACCATTCTGCGACTGGTAGAAGCTCGGGTACCCAAGACCACCGTACTGAGAGGGCTGTTGCACCTCGCGGAAGCCACCCTGCGCGCTCTGGCCCTGGAAGCCGTAAAAGTTACCAGGTGGAACGGCTGAAACAGCTCTTGAACCAGCAGCTCCATGAAGCCACATCGCTGAGTTGTCGCTCTGAAAAGAGCCACAGATGAACACCCCAGAATGAAATGAGCAAATCCTCAGTAGTACAAAACAAGCATGCCAGAATTTCAAAAGCTAGACGAAAGAATGAAGGACCCTTTACCTGCTGTAGGGCCATGTAGTGATTGGCCTCTTTGAACTGTGAACTTAAAGCTTCATCAATCCCCATAGTCGTGGCAGGGGAGGCACTCTGGTTTTGGCCAAAATTCGGTATATTACTTGAGCTTCCAAAGCCTCCATAACCAGAGACTGCTGATGAATGCTGTGGTGGACTCGTGACAGGAAGGCCACTCTTGTACTGCGGCATCGAATATTTCATAGCAGATCCAGGCACAGCAGCAGCACCACCACCACTAGACTGATGGAAAGGTCCATTACTTGAATACGCTTGCTGGAAGGCTGCTGGTGGTACATAGTAGTTTTGAGGCAAGTATGGATAGCCGACTAAACTGGCAAAAGGCCCTAGGGGTAGAGTTGGCTGAGAGTACGGATGTAAAGATAATTGCTGAGGTTGAGGTAGCCCTGACGGAATGCTCGTACTGGGAGGATTTTGTGTAGATTGAGTGTTGGAGAAACCCCCTTGGTTTAAATTCTGCAAGAATATTCAGAAAAAACTGAAACTCAGAAGAACAGAAGTTCTAAATGTTAATGACACACACCATGATAGTGTTATTTCTCTTTTCTCTTCTTGACCACCTCTCTTCACTTCACACTGGAGTTACTCCTTCATATTGCAGAAGATTAGAAGAACATCCAAAACAATATAGGAGAACTTTCCAGTTGGAAATTTGGTACCCACGAAGATATTATGCTTATGCCTACCAAAATATTTTATGAAGTCGCTAGTACATTCACTGTCCAGAATAAGTTCCACAAAATGATCGATATAAGTTCCACACAGAAAAGATGCATCTTGGCACACTACTACATTCGTTGCCCAAAATAGAGGGCGTGACTTCTTTCTAAACTTCTGAACTAAAACTATTACATCTGACTTACTTCAGAACAAGCGCACCAACATAAAAGAGGAAACAGTGCAAAGATTGTAATTACCTCTTGCATGGAGATTGGGTAACTGGTAGTTGGCACAGCTGGGTTATATTTCATTGCTGACTGTGCTGATAAAAACGGTGAAAAGTCAAAATCCCGGTGCTGGGTAAGATTTGACCCCAAGAAGTTGCTTTGCAGAGTGTTAGTTTTCTGTGCCTGTAAGTGTAAAACAGAAGGAAAATTAGGAGAAAGGCAATACAACAAAGAAATACAATCCCATCTCACTCACTAATGTAAGAAATTCGTTGCTGAGTTTGAGAGGATTGATTTAATTTCAGACACCTTCATATATTAACAGTCACATTGTCCAGGAACCAGCAATTAAGGTAAAAAGTAGTACATAAATATAACCAGAGCAGCATGCAACAAAAAATAAACATTTTACGCCATTCACCAAGCAGACACAGATTCTACTCCATCCATTCCAAAATAATTGAAGTTCTATGATCTTTCATTTTTCTAAGTCAAACTTTAAAGTTTGACTAAAGTCTAGAAAAATCCGCAACTATCTACAATATCACATATATATAATATGAAAATATATTTCATAACGAATTTAATGAAGTAAATTTGGCTTTGTAGATGTTGATGTATTTTTATATAGACTTGGTCAAACTTAATGAAATTTGACTTAGGACAATCCTAGAACTTCAATTATTTTGGAACGGAGGGAATACATCATTATATATCTTTTGCTAACTTATAAGTTGGAGTTGGTGGTTGCAGTGTCACACCTCCTACCTCTCCACTGTGCAACGCCCTACTAACCTTACAAATTAAACTGGGCTCACATCTGATTGTGATTAACCAACAAATAAAGCTTCACAATATTCTCAACCTAAAAGACTAGCTCGAGTACGTATGTAGCACCATCCCCTCAGTTATCCATGCCACAACACCGAAATCCTCTTCTTTGGTCCTTCACTGTCCAACGCCCCTACTAACCTCACAAATCAAACTGGGATCACATCTGATTGTGATTAACCAACAAATAAAGCTTCACAATATTCTCAACCTAAAAGACTAGCTCGAGTACGTATGTAGCACCATCCCCTCAGTTATCCATGCCACAACACTGAAATCCTCTTCTTTGGTCCTTCACTGTGCAACGCCCCTACTAGCCTCACAAATCAAACTGGGATCACATCTGATTGTGATTAACCAACAAATAAAGCTTCACAATATTCTCAACCTAAAAGACTAGCTCGAGTACGTATGTAGCACCATCCCCTCAGTTATCCATGCCACAACACCGAAATCCTCTTCTTTGGTCCTTCACTAACCCCACAGAGTGCGATCAAGAGCTCTCTCAGCCCTTTGTCGAGCACTAGAGCAGCGTTGATCTGGGCGAGGATGCATGCCAGAGAGAAGGCAGATGAAACATTCCCCTACTTTGAACCATCGCTACTAACAGGTCTGCAAATGTATGTATATATCAATAGTGCAAGAACCTCCTGGCGGAGTGGAAGTGAAGGAAGAAGCCTGGGTATGTTGCTTGTTCCAAACATCAGCAAGGTATCTCAAATCACTAATTTGCATGGCCCTGCATTACTATTTCTTGCATAAGCATCGATCTCTAAAGAAGAGAATAACATATATCTCGAATTCTTGATAATTTGGTTGTCGATTGATGGATTTTAGGCCGATTGCAAACTGATTCTCAGGAGAGCGGCGGACTAGATTGCTGGTCTGCGGAACAAGGTGACCAAGCACTGCAGGATGATCTGCAGTAACCCCACCTTCTGGCGAGCCTGCACTCTAGTGATGATGTGGTTTCAGTCCCCTCGAAATTGATCAGAGATAACCCCAGGAATTTTCTTTAATGATTTTTGGTGAGTTTTAAATTCGGTATGGATTTGACTTTCAAATTTGAGACAAATAAATTGGTATTCCTCGGATCACCAAAAGTTTGAACATCTCAGTTAAAATTTTGAAAAGAATGTAAACCCTGGCAATGTCCCCAATGCAAGCCCCAGAGGCTCTCATCAAGCACTCGCATCTGTGTCTTCACAACAGCTAATAGATCGCCGTTGTAAGAGGAGGGGCACCACATACAACATGGAACACAGGTGATGAGGGACAAGTTCATCCTATAGGAGCTGTGCTTGCCACAAACCTAACTGCATTGTTCATCTCATGGAAGAAGTGAACACGCTCAAGTGATATGCTTAGTGTGCTGCCATATTTCTAGAGCAAAGAAAACTGCAGTACAGACTCACAAGAGCTAGGAACGTGCACATGTAACATCAAAGGTGTGTATAGCTAGAGCAGGATGATGGCGCAGCCACGATAGAGCTGGAGCCAGAACCTAGAGGTAGCAAACAGGGAGGAAGGCGACAATTAATTGTCTTCTCACGATTTGCGGATAAAGAAGAGGATGGGTGGCAGAGAGAATGGTTCCCAAGTGAGAAAAGGATGTTGTGCCTCTCGCGGCCCTTCCCAAAACAGCATGATCTTCGTGCTTGCGGGCACGTACAAAATAGAACCACTCTTGCACAGGTATCTTTCCCATTAGTGATCCAGCGGCTCTACCATTTCAGTACTAGATAAAGCTAACCTTACATCAATAAACGTGTAAAAACTTGAAACCAATCTAGCTTTTTTAGATTATATATTAGTATGGTCTATGATTTACATTGATTGTTATGCCTATGCAGTTCTAAATGCACTGCATGTTTTTCATGCCGAAGCTACAAACCAACCTTATATGTAGCACATTTGTCTAGGAATAACAAAGACCCTTTTGTGACAGTTACAGCTTACATATGTACTCTAACAAAACTCAATAACAAGCTAAACATGCAGTTCTAAAGCTTTAGCAAGTCCCAACGTCATGAAAGTCTTATATTAGTCCCAGACTCCCACACGGTGCCTATGCTATCATCAAGGTGATAAATCAAAAGTTCAGGTGCTAAACATATGATGAAAAGATAAGTTTTATTGGTTCCCTTTAGAATGAAACTACCCACTATGTCCGTGATGGAAAGATAAGTTTATTGGTTTCCCTTTAGAATCAAACTACCCACTATATATGTGATCCCATATCTTGAAGAAGACAACTATACCAGCAAGCTTGAAAAATGAGAAAGATGTTGTGCTTGAGCGTTTCCTTGTTGGCTCTCCATTATACTTGGCTGTGTTGTGTTCGGATACACATGATCTGAAACTGATGGTGGGTTATACTGAAGACCAGACACATCTAGAGCACCTTGCATCAATATATCAGGCTGGGAAACTGAAGGGGCATCAATATTCTCAATGTTGGTACCTATTCTGGTTTCAATATCCTCATTTGCTGATGACTGTAGAGCACCATTGTCATAGTAATCTTGATTCCTGTAAGAAAGGTGCCATAAGACAAGATGCATTTTGTGTCATGAGTAGGAACATAGCAGGAAATTAGTTTGCACCTGATATCTATTTGATCAACTGCTGGAGTTTCATCTGAGTTGGGCACCTCTTCCATACTATATTTAGGGACCTTGGATGGAAGCAACCCAGAGAAGGCACCAGATTCAAAACTACCAAAGCTCAGATGTGCGCAGTCTGTATTTTCAAGTTGTAGATGATCGGGGATTATAACCGCTGGATTATCATCAGCAGAATTAGCTGCTGCTAGATCTTCCTTTTGCAAGCTTAGATTCTGAAAGTTCGTTGCAGCTGAGTCCACATCAACGTTGGAAACCTCAACTGCAAACGATTGCGTCATCAGATTCCTTATTAGTAATTATATATGTTATAAGCATAAAAGAACAGTGTTTAAGGCAATAAGGACATAGCATATACAAAGAAAAGTTTGTTAGTGAATGAACATAGAAAAAAGGACTAAACAATATTTTCACTTGTATCGGTAGCACATGAAGATGATGTGTAGAACAAATAATACAGCCTCCATGAACATGTGCCACTTTACAGCATCAAAGGGCAAAACGGAAAGTGCAAAACTGAGCAATGAGCGGCTACTGGTTTTCGTTTTCTATGCAAAGGCAATGCCATTAGATATTGAATGACATCCCTGGGAGCCACTAGACAGTATGCCTGATCCATGTTTATGTGATGTCGTACTACAACATAAATATGCACTTGATGCTCAACGTACTTAAGGTGGTTGGCTGGTCAGGAGTGGGGATGTCAAACGCCCAAACATCAGACTAGCCAGTTGGAGCAACGTTTCAGCCTCCCCAAGGAAAGCTATCACCTATCAGATAACAGAACAGTGTTTCCTCACAAAGAAATACAAAGATCATTCTACTTATTATCCAGCCTCCAAAAAGTATGAGCATCTACTTTGTGACAGAAAAAAAATAGAACACATTGGTAATTGACTTTTAAGACGCATAACCAGAAAAGGAAGTTCCATTGGTCACAAGATTTGCGATTTGAGATCTATACTAACCTTCATCGGCAAATGAATGCATTTGAGATTGGTATGTACTTGAGTTCTGCAACAATTCATCACCGAATTGAACTTTGTCGTGAAGAACTTCCGAGTGTCTCTCAGAAGGTATTGCTGTCTGCTTTACAATTGAGGTGTTATCTTCTGTGTGAGACTTCTCATGCAAGTTAACGGCATCAGCAACCAGCACTGATGACTCCAATGATGCCACAAATGATAATGGGCCGCCAGATGGCTCAGGGGCTGTGAATTGATTTTGTGATGGTGGTCCGTCCTGTGGAAACCAAACATTTCCATGTGTTTGGTGGCTGTCTGCCGAAGCGTGATTAGAATTTATAACTTGGGGAATGGGATCTGGAAGAGCTGGAAATCCTTGGTCAAATGTTGTCGGGGCGACTGTGCTTATGGATTGTTTTGTGTTATGGTTCGTTTCATTTGACAAAGATGGGTTTTGACCAGCAAATGCTTTGTCTGCCGTCAGAGTCAGAGACTTGCTAGAAGACCTTCCTTGAGGTCTGCCCATTTTAACTATATCAGCCATTGACATCTGACCAGGCACCCCACACCAATTCTGCTGAAATCCTGACGGTGATTGTGATGCTCCGCATAATCCATCAGGAACCACGCCGTTGTTTGCAAAGGAACTGCAACAAAGAAAGCAAAAAGGTCAGTTAACAATAATAAATAAACACAAATAGACCAGCAGAAACTTCTACATCTTCAGCCTTCATTACCTCGGAACTGTTGGCTTCTGAGTGGAATTGGTTGATGGAACACCAGGCCCCAATATTGATGACCTCGAAGCCACGTTATCTAGTAGGATTGAAATGAACATGAGAAAAAGAAATGTGAAAACTCATGGATACAAACATTATTTTATCTTACCAACTCCACCGGATACAGACCGAACTGAACTGCTTCGGTTAGTACGATCTGTGCCAACTCTAGCAGCACGACTGTTTGAGTTATTTGCTCCTCGGGATCTTGGCTCAGGTGTACCTTTATTCACCTGTGTGAAATTTCAATACATGCTTGATGTAAGTTCTCAAGACTAAAGCATGGCACGGTAAATCAATAATTAGGAAATTAATTGGATATTTAAACTTTCTAACACAAAAGTTTACCAACAGTGAACAAATTAAATGCCTGATATATTGACAAATTATTATTGCTTTCATTCATCCTAGTAACTAAAATTATATGGTCAATAGTAGATTAGCTACAAGCCTTCTTTTCATTTTGAAGAGTTGGAAGACCCTACTAAAAATAAGATTAACTACAAGTTTGCAAAGTGGCACAGATACAAGTTGAGTATCATATTCAACTGACCTCCTTTTTCTTATCGCGCTTGTTCTTTACCTCTTGAAAAGTATCTGGAAAAAGATAGGCAATGTGTGAGATGCCTTACATAAGAGGACTATTGGGACTATGAAATAACATCAAATCAATCTCAAACTGCTGTTAGTATTAACTTCCTGTCATGCCAGGTAAATCAAGGAAAGACTGTCATGTAATTCAAATAGTAATATAGACAGGGCAATAATTCACTCAGTATATCCACAATGTTCAGTCATAATCTTTGGACTAATAAAAGGTTGATGATACAAATTAAAGAAACTCTGTGGTAGCAATTGGGCTGTTGTAACAAGAATGAAATGGGAGGCACTAAGCCACTAAGGAATTAGGCCCCAGTTCCTTGCGTGAAAGTAAGACACAAGTGTTGGCGATCTTAAGGTATGCAAATGGACAAAGCGCAAAGTCACATAGGCAACTATGAGCATTCAATTAAATAAGATTCCAGCTCCCACACACGCAAGTCTCATCTTTCCTCGCGAATTTAGGTATTTTACAACTTACAAACTCAAGGTACCTCTTACAACAAATGACAAGAGATGCAAATAAGGATCATGAGTGATAAACAATGAGCCAAAGAAAATGCACTACAGTCGATAGTAAACGGCAACCAATGGAAAAAAGAAAGCACTAACCAACAGGAGAAATCAAGTAACTATCTATACCAATATAAAAAGACCCAAAGGGGCAGATCCAATCAATCTGGGCCATTAAACCATGCTAATCCAATGACCTAGCTTGCTCCAATGGTGAGCGCTCAATATGTTTAGCGTGCAATTAATATCATACTAAATTTCAACGTATGTGCTAATCATATAATTAACACGTGATTGATATCCTACCTAATATGAACGTGTAATTAATTTCTTCCCAGATATCAATATGCATTGCACGTACGCATTTACTAGTTCTGTTAAAGACAAATAAATGAAAAACAGAGCATGTGAGTCTCAAACCATAAACATCACTTTCAGCCTCTCAGCAGCTACTGCGAAGACAGAAGACAAAACCAGGGAAGCAGCCAAGGCAGTACTATTTCACCGTTTCAGATCTGTCTTGGACAGTTTAAGCTTTTGTATAAGCTTCAATAGCACATATCCAGGGGAGACAGCTTGAACATCTCAACAGAAATCTGAACTTATACTTGTGGGTTATTCAAGAACAAGACTAGTCTCCTTCCAAACAGACAGATCTGTCTTGACCAGTTTAAGCTTTTGTATAAGCTTCAATAGCACATATCCAGGGGAGACAGCTTGAACATCTCAACAGAAATCTGAACTTATACTTGTGGGTTATTCAAGAACAAGACTAGTCTCCTTCCAAACAGACAGATCTGTCTTGGCCAGTTTAAGCTTTTGTATAAGCTTCAATAGCACATATCCAGGGGAGACAGCTTGAACATCTCAACAGAAATCTGAACTTATACTTGTGGGTTATTCAAGAACAAGACTAGTCTCCTTACAAACAGACAGATCTGTCTTGGCCAGTTTAAGCTTTTGTATAAGCTTCAATAGCGCATATCCAGGGGAGACAGCTTGAATATCTTAACAGAAATCTGAACTTATACTTGTGGGTTATTCAAGAACAAGACTAGTCTCCTTCCAAACAGACCCACAAAGCCCTAAACAAGTTGGGGTAGGCTAGAGCTGAAACCCATAAGATCTCGAAACCAACTCATGGTTCTGGCACGTGGATAGCTAACTTCCACACACCCCTGTCCATGGCTAGTTCTTTGGTGATATTCCAGTCCTTCAGATCTCTTTTTACGGACACCTCCCATGTCAAGTTTGGTCTACCCTGACCTCTCTTGACATTATCAGCACGCTTTAACCATCCGCTATGCACTGGAGCTTCTGGAGGTCTGCATTGTATATGCCCAAACCATCTTGAACAATGTTGGACAAGCTTCTCTTCAATTGGCGCTATCCCAACTCTACCACATATATCATCATTCCAGACCCGATCCTTTCTTGTGTAGCCACACATCCATCTAAACATGACATTTCCGCTACACCCGACTATTGAATTAAACATGGGCATCCTCCAGGCCGGGCCTGGTTCGGGCCAGGCTTTGCAAAGCCCAACCTCAAATTCCCAAGCCCAAGCCCGGCCCGGCCCGAAATACATGAACAATGCACTTTTTGAATTAAAATAATGAATTTTGGGATATTTAAATGATATATGATACCTATATTTCTAATAAATAGTGATTTATGCTCTATTCGGGCTTCTCTTCGGCTTTCAGGCCGGGCTTCGGGCGGAAAAGCTGAGCCCAAGCCTGGCCCGGATGTCGGGCTTTCGGGCCGGTCTGGCTAGACAGGCTGTCCATGCCCGGGTATTGAATATGTCGCCTTTTAATTGGCCAACACTTAGCACCATAAAACATTGCGGGTCGAATCCCCGTCCTACAGAACCTACCTTTTAGATTTTGTAGCGCACTCTCTTGTCACAGAGAACGCTAGAAGCTAGGCACCACTTCATCCATCCGGCTTCGATTCCATGGCTCACATCTTCACTGATATCACCATCCTTCTGCAGCATTGACCTCAAATATAGAAAGGCGTCCTTCTAAGGTATCACCTGCCCATCAACACTAACCTCCTCCTCCTCATGCCTAGTAGTACTGAAATTGCACCTTATGTAATTAGTTTTAGTTCTACTAAGCCTAAAACCTTTCAATTCCAAAGTTTGTCTTCTAGCTCTAACTTTCTATTAACCCTTGTCTGACTACCATTGACTAGCACCACATCAACCGCAAAGAGCATATACCATGGGATATCTCCTTGTATATCCCTTGTGACCTCATCCATCATCAAGGCAAAAAGATAAGGGCTCAAAGCTAACCCTTTGTGCAGTCCTATTTTAATCGTAAAGCCATCAGTGTCGTCATCACTTGTTTGAACACTTGTCAGAACATTATCATAGATGTCCTTGGTGAGGGAAATGTACTTTGTTGGAACTTTGTGTTTCTCCAAAGCCCACCACATGACATTCCACGGTATCTTATCGTAGGCCTTCTCCAAGTCAATGAACACCATATGCAGGTCCTTCTTTTGCTCCCTATATCTCTCCATAAGTTGTCGTACCAAGAAAATGGCTTCTATTGTCGACCTCCCAGGCATGAAACCAAATTGATTGGTCACACTGGCCATTCCTCTTAAGTGGTGCTCAATGGCTCTCTCTCTCATAGGCTCATCAGCTTAATTCCATGGTAATTAGTACACAGCCCACTTGTTCTTGAAGATTGGAACTAATATAGTACGCATCCATTCTTCTAGCATCTTGTTTGCCCGAAAAATGAGTTGAAAAGCTTAGTCATACTATCGTTATGCCTTTGATGCCTCTTCACACCTCAATGGGGATACAATCAAGGCCCATTGCGTTGCCACCTTTCATCCTTTTTAAAACCTTCCTAATCTCAGACTCCTGGATTCGTCGCACAAAACGCCTTCTGGTATCATCGAAGGAGTCGTCCAGCTCAACGATAGAGCTCTCTTTCTCTCCATTGAACAAATTTTGTCAAGTACTCATGTCGTCTATGCTTGATATTCTCATCCTTCACCGGGAGTTGATCTACTTCGTCTTTGATGCATTTGACTTGGTTGACACCCCTCGTCTTCCTCTCTCGGATCTTGGCCATCTTATAGATGTCCCTTTCGCCTTCCTTCGTGTCTAAGCACTAGTAGAGGTCGTCATATGCCCGACCTCTTACTTCACTCACAGCTCACTTTGCGGCCTTCTTTGCCACCTTGTACTTCTCTATGTTGTCTGCGCTCATATCCAGGTGTACGAGATTCGCTTCTACTACCCCCCCCCCCCCCAGTCACCCCAAACTCCTCTAAAGCCCCCTTACGAATGCAAGTTGCATCTTCATCCACATATTGTTTGCATCACCCTCTTCTCCCAGTCCCAAGGGCCCTCCTTAATAACCCTCTCCTTGAAAGCCTTAGTTGTTTCCCCCTTGAGCTTCCACCACTTCGTTCTAGCAATTTTGGCGCACTTATCCCACTGGACACGAATCCAAAAGCAAAAGTCAACCACCCAGAAGCTTATGTTGAGGGACAACACTCTCCAGGCATCACCTTACAATCTATGAAAGCACGCATGTCTTCTCCTCTTGAGAGGAAAAATCAATCTGGCTAGTGTTGACCACTACTAAAAGTCACTAGATGGGATTCCCTCTTTTAAAGAGGTGTTAGCTACAATCATGTCGTAGGCTAGAGCGAAGCTTAAGACATCTTCTCCTTCTTGATTCTTGATGTCAAAGCCAAAGTCCCCATACAACCCTTCAAAACATGTGTTAGATGTACCCACGTGGCCATTGAGATCTCCTATGAAGAGCTTCTTGTCAATAGGTACACTCCTAACCATGTCCTCCAGGCCTTCCTAGAACTCCCTCTTGGTGCTCTCATTGTGGCCTACTTGCGGGGGATACACGTTGATAACATTGAGAACCAAGTCCCCAACTACCACTTGACCAGATAATCCGGTCCCCTTGCCTCTTGACGTCTACCACTCCATACTTGAGGCTCTTCTTGATCAAGATGTCTACTACATTTTTGTTTGTAGTTGTCCTGTGTACCACAACTTGAAGCCGGTATCCTCCACCTCCTTTGCCTTTTGTCCCCTCTGTTTCTGTTGTAGCTGTCCTATGTACCACAGCTTGAAGCCGGTATCCTCCATCTCCATCACCTTTTGTTCCCTCCAATTGAATTTTGTCCCCCGTGAAACAAACCTACATTAAGCCTCGTTCCAAAATAAAACTGAGCCAAGCTTATCTAAATTCTGCTCCGCACACAAGATATGGAAGGAACAAAAACTATCAAAGGGACAAAACCACATCGCTTTGACCATTTGCAAATTCAAATTGAAGAAACCAACTTTTTAAGACTATCGTCGTTGAAGAAGATCACAAATGTTATTGACCCATTTTTTATATCACAGATCCTCTTATCTTCAATTGCTAATAAAACACAGACTTAGATAGTTAGGCCCTAAATCCAGTTCAATAGAACTTGGATGCGATGAAGGAACTTACGATCCAAAACCGACCTAGGTTTTGGGTCCTCCATGGCATTTGATCGAAGGCTTTGCTTTTTCATCTTTTCCTTCCCTTACCCTAAAGCCCCATCAAGGTAGGTTGTGCTTGACTTTTCAAAAGCCCTTAATTGTTTCTCTTTGGGGGCATTATAGCTATTGACAGACTTCTACATTTGGATGCAACAGCAAAATCTTGCTTGGATTAGTAAGCATCCCTTAACTAACTATATTCTACATTTCAGCATAGCATAGTTCAACAACCGCAGGCTAGTCCCAAGTTCAAAATATTATTTCATCCACCGTCAAGCACAAAACGGAACATAGCCTTACGACAAGAAAAAAATCCAAATTATTCCATCCATGTGCTACTGCTCCTCTCATCAAAACCAGAAGGTTAATGCTGACGTACTCGGAAATATAAAAACACCACTAAAAATAGCACAAAAAGAAAACGAGCAAATAACGTACAGCCCATCCTAAACAAGAGGCATAATGAACGCAAAAAAGAAAAACTCTACAGAGGAACAAATCTTCGCAACAGCCCTGGACTGGGGACTCCATCAGCACAGTACCAAATCAGCATAAATCCCTGAGGTGGAATGAAACGGGCACGTTTGTTCCAATCCATTGGCCACAAACACAGCCCAAAGGCTAACCAACGCAGCCAAAACTTGAGCAAAGACCTTAAGGGGTGCAGGGAAAGAGGGGGGGCGGGGTGCTGCAGAGTAGATGGGACCTTGGGAGAGGAGGCGGCTGACCGCCTCGTCAGGGTCCATGCCGCAGTCGCGCAGCGCCGCGTAGATCTCTGAGTCGGAGCGGCTCACGATCTCCTTGAGCCCCTGCACCAGCTTCCTCGCGGACGCCGGCACTGGTCCCGCGGCCGGCCCCCTCCCTCCCCCTCCTCCGCCGCTCATCCTCGCCGCCGGGAACCGCCGCCAAAACAGCTCCTCCTCCTCCTCTTCCGCTTCCGCTGTGTGTGTTAGAGGGCCGGGCTCGCAGCAGCAGCAGCGTCTCCTCCGCTTCCGCTGGGTCTCGGTTCTCAGCTCACGCGCGGTTAACGGCGGCCAAATTCCAAAACCCTCCCTCCGCGCTTGCCCCTCGCCTACCTTTATATAGCTCGATGCGATGCGGAGGAAGAAATGGGGTTAAAAACTAATTTCCCACTTCTGTCCGCGCCTAAGCTCTGCTCCCTCCTCCCTAATCTCTATCCGTCGCCACGTACACTTGTCGCGGAGATGTGGATGATGGGAGGTGCGAATGAATATCTAAAGCTGACAGGCCGGGACACATCTCGAGGGGGCCCGCGTGCAGCCTTCTAGGAGGGCGCGTCACGGTGTTACGTGGCTATGGTGTGCGCGCCCCCGAGGCTCAGCATGTGGGGCAACATTGTCGGTGTCCTTACGTGTCGCCCAACCGCGTGACTAGCGTGGATGCAGGGTTATCCCTGAGCAGATGATGATCGGGCCGCATTGTCAGTGTCAGATATGCGTACGAAACTGACGGAACATTTGGGCTCTTTTCGGGTACGAGACGGGGGCAGTCAGTAAAGATTCCTCCCCTTTCGTTTTTGGGGCATTTTTACGAGAAAGAATTTTGCAGGGCAGTAAGCGTAGATCTGCACGCCCCCGTAGTGGAAGTTAGTTGGGTTCCTTTCCAAATTTGGTTAGATTCCTTCTCCCTCCTTTGGGCAGCCTATTTCCATGTTTTCCTCAGAAAAAGAAAGGCTGCCTTCTAATCGCAGCAGTTTTTGAAATTTTGTGCACAGGGAAAGATACTGTTAGAAATTTTGCGTTGATCTTTTGATCTTTTGTGTGGTGCAATTTGATGGGGAAGCTATATCTGCAATAGTCATGTCTTGCCAACAAAATAAAAAGTTCCATGTCTCTAAAGGCATGTACAAATACAATGATGACATATAGATACAGATGCCTCATAACAAAAAGTAGCTTGAGGCAATTATATTAATTTTTCTCCCCAACGCAAACTACTACTACTGGGCTTTATCAAGAAATAGGAAGTAGAAACTTTAATACATATGCATCTCTACTCCTCGCTTCAACTTTTTCAGCCTTTTACATCAGACCACACTTTTCCTTCCCAAGCACCTGCCTCTTGCAGAGGATCCCGCTTCTCTATCTGAACCTACTTTTCATAACATCCGATCCTACATGGCACATGGGGCATCATCATGAGACTATGCATTGGCCATGCCCTAAAGCCAAGGCGGGTACTCTGGTCTTGTCATTACTTTCCATGAGACCCAAAACTAATTTGCGCTCTTCTTGCTTACACCCCCACCGAAACTTCTGAATAATCACTAGTGTAGCGACGTGCTATACAAACGGTTTTTAACCCCTTCTCGTGACAGAGTTTTAAATCATCGCATTGTTTGTGTGTGCGATAAGGAGGGTCCATCCAAGATGACCCAGAAACTGACGGCGATAGGTCCTTCGGTCACACACGCGGGGCAAAAAGAGCTCACGTGCGACCGGGGGAGCCATCGCAGACAGTTATACAAGCACAACCGCTTCCGCTTGTATGTACATTCCACTCAATGAATCCCAGACAAACGTTTATGTTCGTATACACATCCCACACAGTGAATCCCGGACAAATGTTTCCGTTCGTATGTATATCCCACACAGAGAATCCCAAACAAACGTTTTTGTTCGTATGTACATCACACACAATTGGTTCGGTGTTCGTCCAAAGAGAATTGACTGAGAAGACCGAAGGCGGAGCGAAGACGTAGCATTCATTTCGTTGTTCTTCTTCTCTTTCTTGAGTTGTAGGACCTCCGTACTATTAAGAGGGGTATAGGTTCCCGAAGCTTAGATCTGATGTGATGCTTAGCCCAAACCTATGCAAGTATGAGAGAAATCTCTTTATGCTCTGAATGATTACCTGTCAGCAGAAGTCGTAGTTCTTCGTTTCTATAGGAGATATCTTTCGGACTGAGGAGTTAGCATTTCTTGCTTCGCAAGAAATGTTACCGTTGTGCTCAAAATCCGACTGGTGGACTAGTGTTGTTTAGCCATTGGTTGTCCCACATGTCCATTCTGGTCATTTCCCATTAGGGAAGGTTGTGGCTATAAATAGCCACCCCGCTCCAACGTTGTCCGTCGGCTGCTTCACTTACGATTTCTAAGAAGATTGATTGAGCATACCCTCTCCGAGAGATTTGAGTTTAAAATCCACCAAGAGAAAACCAAGAACCAAAACTTAGACACTGGTTGAGCATCACAGTAGTTCTGAGTCCGAGTTCTTGTACCTATTACTCTTGAGAGCTGCACAATCTCTAGATGGATAGGTGTCGGCTTGAGTGTTGAAGAGTTGTTGTCTTCACCAAGCAAGATCTTCAGCAACCAAGAGTAATTGTGGTTTGCGAAGGAAGTCTGTTGAAGGTTTGGAGATCACCATAAGCATCTACCACCAGTGAAATCCGCTGGAGTCTGATCAGCTCCCAGTTGAAGGAGAATGGGATGGAGAGAGGTTTGCTCTTGTGTTCAATCACAAGTCCGTCCAACCAGACGTAGTCCTTTGGCAGAAGGACAAACTAGTCTACCAAATACACTTGTCGCCATCGAGCACCACTGGTCCATTCAATTTACTCTGTATTTCCTTCAGGAATTATCTTTCGTACTCGGCGATGATCATGTATTTGTTCATGTATTGATCATTTATCTTTCATGTGTAAACTGTTGCATATCTCACTGATCTTTCGAGCAGTATTTTAGTACAATCACCTTTGCTTACATTTACCTCACTATTTGCATATGGTTTCCATACATGTTGTTGCAATTGCTTGTGTGTTTCATTACCATCGTGATAGTGGCCCATAATGTACTATGCTCGAGCTATCATTGCTTCCTATATTGAAGGTTTTGTTCCTCGGTAGGATATCTGTCTAAAGCTCATTTCGCTCTAGTTTATTCCGCTACTGTGTTTGGGCCAGATGCAAAACATTCGCAAGAATTTTTGAATCTCCCATTCACCCCCCTCTGTTTGATATACTCTCGGTCCCTACAATTGGTATCAAAGCCAGGTTCTCCCCGTCTCTGTTTACTAAAGGTCTAACAACCTTGGAGTTTTTAGTATGTTGTACGCAGGTAGATCCTCGCACTCTGAAAGGTTTCCTATCTTCGATGAAAATGACTATCTCTATTGGCAAGGAAGAATGAGAATCAGACTTCAAGCTATCAGTACTGCGCTATGGCAGATAGTGGAGAATGGATACACAATTCAACATCCAGAAACACCCACTCCCGAAGATGAAGCTAACATTCGTCTGAACGCGCAGACAAAAGATATCATATGCCACAGCCTATCAAGAGGAATGTTCATTCGGTTCAGAGACGCTAAAACTGCTAAGCAACTCTGGGATGCCATAAAAATGACCATGAAGGAATAATTCTCCGAACAGGATCCCACACTGATATGCTTCGTGCCATGTTTGCCAACTTTAGAAGTTTTTGAAAGGAAAGTGCCATGGAACTCACTGATCGACTAACAAACACTGTTGAAAGGCTTTATCAAAGAGGAGTTACTGATATCACCGATAGATATGTGGTTAACAAGTTGTTCAGTGCTCTTGATGCTTCCTTTAATCCAATCGTCACTAAAATCAAGCAGAGACCAGACTTTGAAGATCTTCACTATGTCGAGGTCATGACGCTATTGACAATTCACGAAGAGAAGATGAAACTGGAAAATGGTTAGTCAAATACTTATTCGGAAAGCGAAGGAGAAATTCTGTCACATTATGGTACCTCTCAAGATGAAGAAGAAAATGTTGAAAATCAACACTTGATCACTAGGGAACTTGAAATACTCATAGAAAGATTGAATAAGCTACGAAGGAAACAAATGCAGATGAAGGAGAGCCATCCAAGTCCTCAAAGAGATTGCCTTCGAAGGAAATGAAGTGCTTCAAGTGCAAGCAATATGGTCACTTTATAGTTGACTGTCCTAGTTGGGATACTAGCCGAAAACCAAGCAAAAGATGGCTTTCTCTTCACTATTCAGGATTACTCGTGTGAACCATCGCACTAAGCTCTAGAAGAATGAAGAACCTTCTGATGGGGAACGAAGCATGGAAATAAAAAATAATCCTACGAACACCCAAGATCTATCTAGGAGAAGCATAGCAATGAGAGGGAAGAGTGTGTCGACGTACCCTCGTAGACCGAAAATGGAAGCGTATATAACGCGGTTGATGTAGTCGTACTCTTCGTGATCCGATCACGATCCAACCGATCTAGTGCCGAACGGACGACACCTCCGAGTTTAGCACACGTGCGGCTCAATGACATCTCCTCCTCCTTGATCCAGCAAGAGAAAGCGAAGAAGTAGATGGGATCATAACCATCACGATGGCATGGTGGTGATGGTGGTGGTGGAGTCGGAATACCGGTAGGGCTTCACTAAGCGAAAAACCGTGGACGAGAACTATGTCGGGAGGGAGAGACGGGGCAGCAGCCAAGGCCAATGTATTGGGGTGCCTTGTTGCGCCCCTCCCCTACATTTATATGTGTGGGAGGGCTGGGAGTCCATCCCTACTCCTAATAGGATTTGGTGCCAAGGGGAGAGGAGTTGGACTCCAAGTACAATCCTATTCCTACTAGGACTCCCCTTTTCCCCCTTCCCTAGCCGCATGGGCTTTTGAGGACTTAGTGCACCTGGCCCAATAAGGCCAGGGTGCCTCCCCTCATCCCATGCCAGCCCTTGGGACATGGTGGACCCACTTGTGGACTTCCGGACCCCTCCGGAATCCTCCGGAACCTCCAGTAAGCTTCCTGGTACAATACCGAAAAAACTGCACCTTTTTCCAGAACCCAAAATATGACTTCCCATATATAAATCTTTACCTCTCGACCATTCCAAGACTCATCGTGACGTCTGAAATCTCATCCGGGACTCCAAACAACATTCAGTTACCAATCATCAAATATCCCAATACTACTCTAGCGTCAACGAACATTAAGCTTGCGACCCTGCGGGTACGGGAATCATGTAGTCGTGACTGAGACCTCTCTCCGGTCAATAACCAATAGCGGGACCTGGATGCCTATATTGGTTCCTACATATTCCACGAAGATCTTTTATCGGTTGAACCATGATATCAAGGATCCACTTAATACCGTATGCAATTCCTTTTGTCTGGCGATATGTTACTTGCCCGAGATTCGATTGTCGATATCTCCATACCTAGTTCAATCTCGTTTCCGGCAAGTCTCTTTACTCGTTCCATAATACAAGATCTCATGACTAACTCATTAGCCACATTGCTTCCAAGCTCCTTACGATGGTGTATCACCGAGAGGGCCTAGAGATATCTCTTCGTCATACGGAGTGACAAATCCCAGTCTCGATCCGTGCCAACCCAACAAACGCCTTTGGAGATACCTGTAGAGAACCTTTATGATCACCCAGTTACAAAGTGACGTTTGGATACACACTAAGTATCCCTCCGGTGGCAGGGAGTTGCATGATCTCATGGTCTTAGGAATAGATACTTGACATGAAGAGAGCTATAGCAATAAACTGATACGATCAAATGCTAAGCTTACGGTTGGGTCTTGTCCATCACATCATTCTCCTAATGATGTGATCCTATTATCAAATGACAACTCATGTCTATGGTTAGGAAACCTTAACCATCTTTGACAACGAACTAGTCTAGTAGAGGCTCACTAGGGACATAGTATTTGTTTATGTATTCACACATGTATTTAAGTTTCCGGTCAATATAATTCTAGCATGAATAATAAACTTTTATCATGAACAAGGAAATATGATAATAACCAATTTATTATTGCCTCTAGGGCATATTTCCAATAGTCTCCCAGTTGCACTAGAGTCAATAATCTAGTTTACATAGTTATGAATCTAACACCCATGGAGTCTTGGTGCTGATCATGTTTTGCCCGTGGAAGAGGTTTAGTCAATGGGTCTTCTACATTCAAATATGTATGTACTTTGCAAAGTTCTATGTCTCCATCCTTAACATAGTTACAAATGGAGTTGAAGCGGCGCTTGATGTGCTTGGTTCTCTTGTGAAACCCGGGCTCATTGGCAATGGCAATAGCCCTAGTGTTGTCACAAAAGATAGTCATTGGATCCGATGCACTAGGTATTACACCTAGACCGAATATGAACTCTTTCATCCAGACTCCTTCTTGCGCTGCTTTCAAAGCAGCTATATAATCCGCTTCACATGTAGATCCCGCCATAACACTCTTCTTAGAACTGCACCAGCTGACCGCTCCACCATTCAATGACCAGACCAAGACGTCACAGAACCCCACTTTCATCAATAAAGCTTTCATCTTATATTCGCAATATCCAGATTGAAATCTCAGTTTCCTGCTTGTTCTTCATTTGCCTCCAGGAAATAGAGCCTCGTGGTTAGGTTGATCGTGCTCCGGCGTGGTCAATAACCTCTCGGAGTTGGTTTAGTGATTGCTAAGGCGCGACGTCTTCGCACGTTCGTAGTCGAATCATGAAAGTCTACTCCACCAAAAACGATAACCACCATCTCATCGAAAGACGAGACACCTTTGCCTATATAATGTCAAGAACAGGAACTTGCGACGGTGGAAAAAGTATTTCGTGGACTCCCCTGTTAGTTTCCAGATTTTAGAGAATTTATAGAGGCAGAGTTAGGTCAAACGGAGCCACGTGGGCCCCACAAGCCACCAGGGCGCGCCCTGGTGCCTCGTGGGCCATTGCTCCATCTTCTCGTCCCCCCCCCCCCCCAAAGATTCCAGTGTCTCTTATTGCCAGAAAAAAATCCAAAAAGTTTCGTGGCATTTGGATTTCGTGCATCGATATTCTCGAAAAACCAAAACAGTAAAAACAAAGAATCGGCAATCGGTGTGACGCCTTGGGATAATTAGGCTACAGTAATCCCCCGTTAATGATGCCACGCCACCACGGTTACTGTTGTTAATCTCGTGTTAGTTCAAAATTCGATTCGAAATTCAAACTTAAAATAAAGTCAAACAGTAAAGATTTTGAAATATTAAAACTAAAATGTTGGGGTGTTGCCAAATAATGCATAGGTAATTATTGTGGAGAAAACACATTTTTAGAAAGTGCCTAAATATTTTAAAGTGAAATAAAACAGAAAAGAAAAATAAAGAAAAGAAAAGGAAAAGAACCCCCCCCCCCACTGGGCCAGGCGGCCGAGCTCACAGGCCAGACCGGCCCACCTGGCCCAGCTTGCCTACCGCCGGCCCAGCCCCCCTGCCTCGTCTCCCTTCCGGTTCCCTCGACACGGGTCGGAACAGGGGCGAGTCACCACCAGACCCCCTCACCGGCGACGACGAGAGGATAAGGCCGCCACGCCTTCGCCTCCTCGGTCCCTCCTCCCACTCGCCCGCTCCTCCTCGGTTCCTCGCCTCCCTCAGATCCACCACGCTCCCCTCGTTGCCATCAAGCAACCGAAGGCCGCCATGGCCTCGCCGCCAGAGAACTTCATGACCACCGCGACCTCCAAGCCTCTCCGACGTGTTCCGCTCGCTCCATCTCCTCGACTACGCCTCCCCGACGAGTCGCAGGACGCCTTGCCCACTAACGCCGCCCCGGCCTTGTCTTCTTCCTCGGATCCCCAGCTGTCTCCGACGAAGCGCCGTCGACTCTGCAGCTCCTAAACCCCAAGGGCCTTTCGTGTGTGCCGCCGGTGAGCTCCACCCCTCCCCGCTTCTCCGTTAGCTCCTCAAGACGCCCTAGCTAGGCCGCCAAGCACTCCGAAGGCCTTCATCATGGATCTCGTCGCCGACGAGTCTCCGGTGATCAAATGGTCACGGGCCCGTGCCGGTTACACTCATCACGCCCCGTAGATCCTCCCCAACCTCTCCATTTCTTCTTCGCTTCGCCCAGCTCCACTCTCCTCGAGCTCCCGAACGTCGCCGCCAGACGCGCTTCGTCGCCGACAGCCGTCCGGTGACCCTTCTGGTCCCGGGCTTGTGCCGTTGTGCTCGCATGCGCACGTAGGCCTCGCCCCGCCCTTCGGTTTGCCCAATAGCACGCCGCATCACCCATCCCCCTCACGGCCAAACTCCGGCGTCCGCCTCTCTGTTCGACGGCGACATCTCCGGCGACCTCGGGACGAACCACCACCACCACTAGATGCGCCTCTTTGCGCTTGTTCGAACGAGCCCAGGCGCTCGCGGATCCGTGCCCTATGCGCAAATTCCGGTGAACTCCGGCGGGTCGGCGCCGTGCTTTTGGTCGCCGTGGCGAGAGCCTCGCCTGGCCAGCACCTCGGGTCCCTCCACTGCCACCGATCGGTGGGCCCAGTCCCCTCGACCACTTGACCGAGTCAATCACGAGCCGCCTGTCTCACTGACCTATGGGCCCCACCTTAATAAACAAATAAAAATAAATAGATAATTTGCTAATTAATTAAATTAGTTAATTAAACACTAACCTCTCACTGACTACCGGGCCCCACCTGCTAATTAACCCATTTAGTTAGGTTAAACCCCCGTTAGTGTCTCGACAATGACATGTGGGTCCCACCGACCCACTGCTCGGGTTTGACTGGTCAACCGACCAGTTGACCTGACATCACTTTGATGTCATGCTCCGCGTCATCATTCACTGCTTTTGGATAATGTTGGATTTAAATAAATAATTAAAATCAGAAAATGATTTAAATCTTTAGAAAATCATATCTTTTAACCCGTAACTCGGATGAAAATACTTTCTACATGAAAGTTGCTCAGAACGACGAGACGATTATGGATACGCAACTCGTTCGTCCGCCACACACCCCTAACCTATCGAACTCACAACTTTCCCCCTCTGGTTCATTTGTCCGAAAATGCGAAACACCGGGAATACTTTCCCGGATGTTTCCCCCCTTCACCGGTATCACCTCATACCGCATTAGGGCACGCGTAGCATCACACATTGCTTTGTCATGCATCGTTATGCATCTGTTTGCATTGTATTCATTGTTTCTTCCCCCTCTTCTCTCCGGTAGACTACGAGACCAAACCTTCGCCGCCTGCTCGACTACGGAGTTGACGACCCTCCTTCTTGCTAGAGCAACCAGCAAGCCCCCTTGATCACCAGATACCGCCTATTCTTCTCTATACTACTTGCATTAGAGTAGTGTAGCATGTTCTTGTTCCGTTAATCCTATCTTGATGCATAGCTTTGTCCTTACTACTCTGTTGTTACCTTTACTCGCAATCCTACATGCTTAGTATAGGATGCTAGTGTTTCATCAGTGGCCCTACATTCTTGTCCGTCTGCCATGCTATACTATCGGGCCGTGATCACTAGGGAGGTGATCACGGGTATACACTATATACTTTATACATGATACATGTGGTGATTAAAGTCGGGCCGGCTCGTGGAGCACCCGCGAGTGATTCATGATTAAATGAAAGGACCTTTGTCCCAACGGCCTCCGAGTGGATCTTTGTGGCGGAGCGACAGGCAGGTTGAGACCACCTAGTTGAGAGGTGGGCTGGCCTGCTCGCGCGTTCGCGGATACTTAACACGCTTAACGAGATCTTGGTATTTGATCTCGAGTTGGGTCGTTGACCTTATACGCACTAACCGCCACGTGGGACAAGATATGGGCAACCGGCGTCGTGGTATCACCAAGCTCTTTTTGACGCGTCGGCGACCGAGCGGCGCTACCGGATTGGACCGAACGTCTGCTAGGCTAGGTCTGCTTCCCGGCAGACGCAACATGCAGTGTGCAATGGGCGATGGGCCCGCACTTCGCGCATAGGATTTAGACCGGCGTCTTGACCTCTCCTGTTGAGCCTAGGTGGGGCTGCGACGTGTTGATCTTCCGAGGCGGGCATGACCAGAAAGTGTGTCCGCCAAATGGGATCGAGCGTGTCGGGTAATGTGGTGCACCTGCAGAAGTTTATCTATTCGAGTAGCCATGATCTTCGTATGTGACGACTTGGAGTTGTACCTTGACCTTATGACAACTAGAACCGGATACTTAATAAAACACACCCTTCCAAGTGCCAGATATAACCCGGTGATCACTCTCTAACATGGCGACGAGGAGGGGATTGCCGGGTAGGATTATGCTATGCGATGCTACTTGGAGGACTTCAGTCTACTCTCTTCTACATGCTGCAAGATGGAGGCTGCCAGAAGCGTAGTCTTCGACAAGATTAGTTATCCCCCTCTTATTCTGGCATTGTGCAGTTCAGTCCACTGATATGGCCCTTACACATATATCCATGCATATGTAGTGTAGCTCCTTGCTTGCGAGTACTTTGGATGAGTACTCACGGTTGCTATTCTCCCCCTTTTCCCCCTTTCCCTTCTACCTGGTTGCCGCAACCAGATGCTGGAGTCCAGGAGCCAGATGCCACCGTCGACGACGACTCCTACTACGCTGGAGGTGCCTACTACTACGTGCAGCCCACTGACGACTACCAGGAGTAGTTAGGAGGATCCCAGGCAGGAGGCATGCGCCTCTTTCGATCTGTATACCAGTTTGTGCTAGCCTTCTTAAGGCAAACTTGTGTAACTTATGTCTGTACTCAGATATTGTTGCTTCCGCTGACTCGCCTATGATCGAGCACTTGTATTCGAGCCCTCGAGGCCCCTGGCTTGTATTATGATGCTTGTATGACTTATTTATGTTTTAGAGTTGTGTTGTGATATCTTCCCGTGAGTCCTTGATCTTGATCGTACATGTTTGCGTGCATGATTAGTGTACGATTGAATTGGGGGCGTCACAACTGGGCACTAAGTTAACATGTTAGTCCCAAAAAATGATATATAATTTCTTGAAAGTGTATATAAAACATCCAAGATTGATACTATAATAGCATGGAACAATAAAAAAATTATGGATACGTTTGAGATGTATCACTACTGTTCTTTATTCTAGCAACTCACAAGAAAATGTCAAGCAAAAAACAAACACAAATTGTCAAGCAAGTCCAATTTTTGTTTTATGAATATATACAACTGCTTTTCTTGAGTTTTGCCCCTCCATTTTTTATTTTTTTTGCTTGTCATATTTTCTTCCCTACAGAACAACAATATCAAGCAAAACTCCAGAATTGAAAATAGGCATCTTCCATGTTGGGACACCAAACAACTTGCAGCTACCATTTTTCTTGGCAAGTTAGAAACAAATTTTAAGCAAACCTACCACGATGGTCAAGCAAGTCCATTTTCCCAGATTTTTTTATAGACTTGCTTTTGTGAGTTTTACCCCTTTGTAGTAAGTTGCCCTACATTTGTTTCTTTTTTTCTTCTTACTTTAGGTGATGTTCCCTGTGTTAGAGAATCCCGATACTACAAAATTGAAGACAACAAACCACTATTGGATTTTTAACGTGAACTTGAGGGATAGGAGGTTTGAGGTCCTAGATTCATGGAGACATTGCAGAACAAGAGCCTAGGCGAGCGCGCAAGGAAAATCACTGCATCCGTCCGCTGCCAATGGGATAAACACTACTCGAAGTCACATATTCGGATGGAAAGCTTCAAGCTCGTAAACATCGATGTGCCTAAACAAGTCACCGAGTAAGTAACATCATTAAAAAGTTGCGTTTCACTGCAAATTCATGCCCATATGACACCTTTAAACTCCTTTTCTGGGTGCTTTTTTGGCGTGGTTGGTGGCACAAAAAAGGTTTGACTGTGGTGTTTATGCACTCACTTTCGCAAATTGTTGGGAGGCAAGAACTATTCCAAAAATGAAACCAAACGATGTCCAGAACATAAGGAGGCAGATGACAAGTAATTCGGTCAGGAGCGTCCACAACAAAGCATGCATGGCAGGATATTTTGAAGCTCACATAGGCTAGTTTTTAGTTTGACTTTTTATTACTTAAAGGTCTACGGCAAGTTTCTCTATTTGGTTTCCTTTATTCCCCAACAATTATACATGATCCGTTGGTCACATGTAAGAAACACGCTACAAACATGTAAGTCACCACAGGAAGTTGCTTACTCAAAGCACTCTTTTTGCTTCAAATTACCCGACTTGTTGCCACTTTTTCAAAAAAAATCCAACACAATTGCACCAAATATGTAGCAACGTAAAGTGCTGGCAGAACTTTGTTCACAAGGTCAAAATACCCAAAAGTGCATATAACTCAGAGCATCTTAAACACACATTACTCCCTTATAGCAAAGGAAAACCTTGATATACGACAAACTTGCTCAGGCCACAATTCTTTGTTGCCTAAATAAACCTTACCAATTGCTGATGTTTTTTATGCAACACAGTTCCAACAGTAGGAAGTAACACAAAAGGATCAAGAAATCTGGCAATGCAAAAGGTAAAGTAAGGTTGACAAACACAATTCCAACACATCGTTAATTCGCTAATGAAGAGAAGGAAAAAATATCAATATCAAATCTCCTTTTGTTTTTCTGACATGACAACCCATGAACTGGTTAGGTTACCCCTATGGTGTCGCCTTCTTTCTCACGCCAACCTTTCAGGGCGCAAAGCAGCATTGTGATTGACAGCTCTATAGAAGTCCACTTGTTTTTCCGTTTTGGATGTAACTCGAGTGATGATTCGATTCTTTTACTCTTCGCCCTTCATTTCGTCGTTGATTTTGGGGGATCTCTAGGGATGATATGAGCAGGGGTGGTAGTGGGAGACCCAAGTTCATGAGGGATGCTGCCCGAGGAGGGCGCAACCCTAGTAGGCATTTGCTCATCAATAACTTTTGATGGTACAGATCTCTGTTGAGGCTGAATGAGCCCAGTAGCAGGCACATGAGTAGCTATTGACCTTAGAGAGCTCCCACGACGTGGCTGTGCGAGTCCGCAATGATCTTTACCAGAAGCGGTAAAACGGGTTGCCAAGCCTTGGGTTTGTGACACATAAGATTAAGCGGGACATTGTTCAGGTCCTCCTCGAGTGCTTGATGGCTGGGTAGGGACACCACTTGATGAATGGCAACCTCCTGGTGGTGCATAACTACCTGTAATTTGCGTAGGAGCACCAGATGGTGGAGGATGGCCACCAGTACTTGCTCGAGGAGCAAGCCGTGATGCACACGTAGGTGTTGTTGTTTTTTCTTCCTGGATAATGAAAGACGACAGACGGTGTCCTGGATAAGGGCATACTAACCCAGCCAGCCCATTCTCTTCGGGTTGGGCCGGCAAGCCTCCATTCGTGATCAAGAGGGACTCTAGAAGTCGTACGTAGGAGGTGTGATCAAGACTACCTCCCCCTTCACGCTGCTGGGCCGTGATCCTTCTGCTTCGCCCGACGCTCTGGAGGAGGCTCTTTCCGTGCTGACCTAGCGCCGGGACGACCTTCAAGGCACCGACCGCCGCCTGGCGTCAGGGTGCCTGGAGTTGATTTCGGGGTGGCTGCGATCCGATGCGTTTGTCAGGGCGGCATAGAGCCAGGCCATAGCGGCCTCCAAGGAAGGCAAGCGGGCTGCCGACCTGGCTGTAGCTGCCCGTGACGCGATGCTGAAGGAGGCTGAGTCTACCAAGGAGCGCTGCCGATTGGCAGAGGCCAAGCTGGAGAGCATGCGCAACGAGCGCACTGCCGAGGCCCGGCAGCGCGCGGCGTGGGAGGAGAAGATGAAGGCTCGGGAGGACGCGGTCGCCGATTGTGACACCAAGCTGGAGCAGTCAGCGCGGGCGCAGGCCGCGGAGCGCGGCCGCCTGGAGGAGCTGGAGAAGAAGGTGGAAGTGGAGAAGGCCCAACTGGAAGTCAAGGCGAAGGTTCTTGCTGAAGATCGCGTGGCCTTCAAATCCCTTGAGCTGAAGTACCGCGAGGCACTGCAAGAGCTCTACGGGAAGGGCTTGAAGAAGCCGTTGGCAACTGATGAGGAAGGCCCCGCCAAGCTACTCCCTCAGCTCGTCACTGTGCTCGAGGGCATTGTTAATGGGATCGGCCCCACGGTGGAGGGGAAGCCCCCACGCTCTCCTCTTCGGCCCTGATGCGCGTCTTCAGCCACCTTCATCTTCGCGACCCCGGCGTCGACCTCAGCGCCCTGCTTGAACCTATGGACGAGGAGCGCTACAGCCACGCCAAGCCGGGCCGTGAAGGACCGGTGGACGCCTCACGAACAAGTTCCTCGCCATCGACCCCGCGCCCCCGGCCGAAGGTACCGCTGATGCTACGACCATGGCTGATGGCACGGGCGATGGTTACGTTGCCGATGAAGGTGTGCTTCTCGCGGGCAACGGCAATGCCCAAGGCTGAGGAGAAGGCTTGCTGGTGGCGCTTCCCTCCACTTTTATTTCCTGCAACATGCACCATGCCTCGTGGAGGCGTTAAAACTTATGTTTGGTGTTTGAAGAACAATATGTCTTGTAATAATTTATTATGATTCTGTGATTTCCTTCCCGTTGCTTTAGCGTTCTATGTCGGCAGGGCCTAGCCCCGCGCATGCCTCAGCCGCCATTGGGTCGTCCGGATCGCCAGGACGAGACCAAGGGGTGAGGGGCTACATGGCCAGTTAGGTTCCTGAGGCGCGATGCTCAGGAGTCCCCCTTGACGTTCAAACAGCCTTCGGGAAGGAGACGTGAGAGTAGGCCTTAGCGTTCTGCGTCGGCAGGGCGCAGCCCTGCGCGTGCCTCACCCGCCATTGGGTCGTCCAGATCGCCAGGACAAGACCAAGGGGTGAGGGGCTACGTGGCCGGTTAGGCTCCTGAAGCGCGATGCTCAGGAGTCCCCCTTGACAAACGAACAGACCTCCATACCTGTCCTCACCGATGTCCCGCTCGGGAGGGGCATGCGACGACCAGGTCCGAGGGACATGGCAGGGTGGCGTACGCTTGGGTGTGACCCGAGTGTAGACCCCGTGCCCAGCCCCCTCGTGCGACTCTCCCGAGGGGGAAGTGTTGCGACGAGGCTGGACACTGAGCCTGGAGGCTCCCTGAGGTTGGTACGGCCATGGGGCCGCCCTCAGTTGTTTATCACCAGCGCGGAGCATAGCGCTTCCGCACTTGCACGGGCATAGCCGCTCCTCGACCGTGTCGACTGCCAGCGTGGGGCATGGTGCTTCCACTGGTGCGTGGGTGGGGGCTCCCTCTGAGTGAAGCCCCCGGGGCGTGTACAGCCCCACCCTGGCACGTGGCTTGCATGGCAGGGCTAGACGAGGTGTGTCTGGGCACTCGTGAGCCAGCGCGGGACTCACGAGGCCCTACCTCAAGGCGGGTTGCGCCTGATCTTGGTTCTTGATAGCTGTGGTGGTCCTGCGAGATGGTTAGGCGACCTGCACTGATTGAATCTCCTGAAGTGATCACATGAGAAGGCCAGACACCAACGACCCCAGGGGGTGGCGTGAACGGGTCCGGCCTGCCAGACAGAGCTCAGTCGTTGGGTTTATCGATGCTGCAGGGACGGACCCGAGCACCGATGCTGTGCCTAGTCTTCTCATGCGAAAAATCCTAAAGAAAGACAGCTGGCGCACGGCTCCCATGGTGATGAGGCACTGTGTCGCGCGCCCTAGCTCATTCGCCCGTGATTAGCTCATGCGAGGGCCAAGCACCAAGGACCATGGGAGGTGACGTACACGGGAGCTGGGCCGCGAGTCAGAGCTCAACCCTCTTGGGTAGCGACGTTGCAGGGACTATCCCGAGCATAGACGCCGTGCCGGTCCTTAATCATGAGGCGGTCGCGGGTGGGTTTGCAAGGGCGTATGACGTTCATGGCATCGAAGTGCCGGACAGGCAGGTGATAATCATAAGGCGACCCATAGGAGGAGGAAAGCTAGTTAAAATAGATGCAAGAATGATACATGCCACATGGACGGACCCATGCGGCCTGGGGATGATGCAGCCCAAGGGGCGCCCCCAACGGAGTAAGCTAAAGATGCAAAAGGATACACGTCGCAGGGATAGGCCCGTGCGATCTGGGGATGATGCAACCCGAGGGGTGCCCCCAGCTGAATAAACCAGAAAATGTCACCTGGCACCATTGTTGAAGAGGTGTTGGAGTAGTTGAAGATGCGTGCTGAAGGAGTCGCTCCTCATGAGTCGTCCGACGGCCGGTTTCCGGGGAACCCCGGAGGTTCCTGCTCCTCTTCCCTCAGGACTACCTGGTGCCTGGCCTCGCGAGCCGCCAGGGCGCCCTACATGAGTCGGTGGAAGGTGACAGCCGCGTTCGGCAGGCCGAAGGGCATGCGAACATAGCTGTGAGGGGGACCCTCGCACCGACCAACGCGCGAAGGCCAGAAGCGCTCCTGAGATGTGGCTCTGTTGAGCCCTGGGATGTTGACGCAAACGCGTAGCTCGTCGCCTTCGCTAGGACAAGGAGCTGCGCCGGGTGGTGGGCGGCGGTCGCCGCGCATGGCTCTTGGCTCTTGAAGCTCCTCGGTGGCCCTGGTAATGAACTCCTGAGCACCAGGAAACTTGTGCCCTGTGCCCTGATGAGGGAAGCATGCGGTGAAGCATGCCTCCACGTGGTGCCCGAGCGCCTCCTTTGTGACATTGGCTAGGTCTGAGGCCCTACAGGAGAGAGTCCCCGAGCCCAGCCTGAGGAGGGCGCCGGGCGTGCCTTCCTATGCGAGGGAGGGAGGCACCCCATTTGCGAGCGCAGGTCCTGAGGTGGTGCCGCTAGAGACGCCGCTCTCCTGAGGCCCTTGGTGGAGCAGCTGCTTTTTCTTCTTGGGGACGACCTCGAGAGGGTAGATGGTGCCTTCGTTGTCTAGGCCCTCGACTGCCGCAGCCTGGTAGGCGCGCTCGAGAGAGCACACCGCGTCCTTCTCTTTGCAGGAGATTGTGTTGACGCCGCAACTCCTTGGCATCTTGAGGACGTTGTAACCATGATGAGTCACTGCCATGAACTTGGCCAGGGCTGGGTACCCGAGGATGGCATTGTATGGAAGGCGAATGTGGGTGACGTCAAAGTCAATGAGCTTAGTGCGGTAGTTGTCGCGCTTGCCGAAGGTGACAGGGAGGCGGATCTGCCCTATTGGGGTGGTGGAGCCGTCGGTCACTCCTGAGAAGGGTTTGGTCGGCTGCAGCTGATCATATGGCACTTGTCGAACATATCGATGGAGAGAATGTTGAGCCCTGCACCGCCATCGATGAGGGTCTTGGTGTCAAGGACATTGCTGATGATGGGCGAGCAGAGCATCGGGAGGGTGCCGACAGTTGCCGCGCACTTGAGCTGGTCTGACAAGATAAAGGTGATGGTACACTTGGACGACCGGAGCGGGCGCGTGGCCTCGAGCCTGGGGAGAGCCGCGTTTACCTCACGCGAGAACTGCTTGAAGATGAGCTGGGAGGCTGGGGCCTGAGCGCCACCCAAGATGCAGGCGATGGCGCGCGGCTCTGAAGCCCCCCGCCCCTACGTCCCCGATCGTCGTTCCTCCTTGGCGGTGGTGGCAGCGGAGGGAGGCCAGCCTTGCCTTGAGGACAGTCCTCACGAGGCTGATCCCTCCAGGCGCCCTCGCGAGGCTGGCCCTGCCAGCGGTCCTCAGGAGGCTGGTGGGGCCAATCCTGGCGGGGGCCACGGTCGTCCTATCTCCTCCACTTCGTCCTCCTCCTCGGCTGTGGCCCCGGTCGTTGCGCTCGGGGCGTCGACCGAAGCGCCCATCACGGATGGCCCTGAGCTCCTGACAGTCGTTGGTGTTGTGTCTGTGTACGTTGGAAGGCGCAGAACGGACGGCTTCCCTTGGACGACTCCGGGTGGTCGCAGCCACGCTTCATCTCTAGCTCAGTCGCGAGCACGGCCGCTCCCTTGCGCTTCACATCCTTGGTCTTGGCCTTCTTGTCTTCTGGGTCGGCAGCTGGAAGCTCGAGGAGGGAGACGCGCCCCTCCTAAGCTCTCGCGCACTTGGTTGCCATGTTGAACATTTCTAGGGCTGTGCATAGGTCCTCGTGGATGGCGAGCTCCTCCTTCATCTTGACGCTGCGGACGCCATCAAAAAATGTTGAGATGATGGCCTCGTCCGTTACCTTGGGGATCTTGAGGCGAACGCTGTTGAAGCGCTGGATGTACTTCTGCAGGGTTTCCCCGGCTGCTGCTTGATGCGCCGCAGGTTACCCGCGGCCGGCGGGCGGTTGCGAGTGCCCTCGAAGTTGGCGACGAAACGCTCGCGCATCTCGCCCCAGGAGGAGATCGATCCCGCGGGCAAGTTCAGGAGCCACGAGCGCGCACCATCTTTGAGGGCCATGGGAAACCAGTTTGCCATGACTTTCTCGTCACCGTTGGCTGCGTCGATGCTCAGCTTGTAGAGCTGCATGAACTCAGCGGGGTCGGGGGTGCCGCCGTGGCATGGAGGCAGGTCGGGCTTGAACTTCCCGGGCCAGACGATTGTGACACCCCGGAAGTAATTTTCCATATTTGTAACTCCAACTCTTGCCATTTTCGGCATTGTGATATGATATTCCCTCCGTGGTTGGGTTTTTCTTCATTTTGCATTTTGTCCGTGTCATGCATCTCATATCATGTCATCATGTGCATCGCATTTGCATACTTGTTCGTCTCATGATTTCGAGCATTTTCCCGTTGTCCGCTTTTGCAATCCGGCACTCCTATGTTCCCCGGCGTCCCCTTTTACGCTTTTTTCCATGAAAGCGGGTACTAAACGTTCTCGGAATGGACCGAGGTTTGTCAAGTGGCCTTGGTATACCACCGTAGACCACTGTCAAGTTTCGGGTCATTTGGAGCTCGTTTGGTACTCCAACGGTTAACCGCACTCTCGCAAAGGCCTCTTTTAAGTTGCAGCCCAACACCCTTTCAAAACAGCCCAATAACCCATCTAAGTCACTTCCATGCTCTCCGTCGTTCGATCACGATCGTGTGGGCGAAAACTACACCTCATTTGGACTCTCCTAGCTCCCTCTATGCCTATTTAAACACCTCCCCCGTCCAAATCCGGGTCCAAACCCTAGCTCCTTCCTCCTCCCGCCGACGGACACGTCCACCCGCCGCCCGGACGTGTCCGCCTGTCAGCGCCGCCACCCGCCCAATCGCGTGCCGCGTGTCGACGCCTTGCCACGCGCCACCGCCGGGAGCCCTCCACGACCACGCCTCGGCCGCTGCCGCCGCCGGCCGTCCTCCACAGCGCCATGGCGCCTCCCCGCCGCGCCGGCGGTCGCCATCGGCCGCCGCTTTCCACCGGCGCCGAGGCCGCCCTCTCACTGCCGCCAGCCGCCGCCGCCCTCGCCGGCAGCGCCGTCGCCGCCCACCACCGGCGCCCCCGACCCGGTCTCTTCTCCTCTCCGGCGAGGAGCCGCGCCGCCGCTGCCCTCGATCCGCGTGCGGATCTGAGATCCACTGGGTTGACTTCTTTACCCCCCTCAAATTTCGTCTAAGTTTTTGTCTCGGTGATTGATTTGTGGCATTTTCAATGCATCATAACTTTGCACCTGTAGCTCCGTTTCCTGCGTGTAATATGTCAAAATGTTCGTCTCGAAGAGTAGATCATTTCATATCATTGCGTCCTTTTCATTTGAGCACATATTGATGCCAGAAATGCTGTTAGAAGAGGGCTATGTGATGTTAGTTTCTGTTTCTTAACAGAACATGCACTTTTGTTATTTTTGCTATGATTGATGTGTGCACCCTAAGAATTTGAGTCCTACATGTGTTTTGTAATATGCCATGCCATCTTTCCAGGGATGTATGCCATGTATTTTTGTGATCTATGTGGTGACTAGCACAAGCATGCAAACTAGGCTTCATGATGTTGCTGATTTCAGCCCCAGTTTTGCTGATATTTTTATGCCATCTTAACTTGATGCTACCGAGAGATCCATGCATATTTTGAGATACTTCAGTAAGGATGTTTTGAACATATGGTTATGATCTATCCATCCATTGCCTTGTTTGCAATTATGGAGTACCATAGCTTGAGTCAATCAAGCTCTACTTTTGCTATAAAATGTTTCCTGGCAGATTGTTTACATGTTATTCAATTTTGCCAAGGTTGTTGTGGTTGATCTGTTTATGATATGATATTGTTCTTGCCATGTATATCTTCTATGCCATGTCTTCTTGATGTATGTATGCTTAGTTTATCATGAGATGCTCTGTAGTGAGTGCTTTGAGCTCTTAAACATGCCTACTTGTTATCTGTTTTTGTCATGCCATGTTGCTGAATCTGTTAACGAAACTTGCGATATGGACATGGATGTTACAATATTTTCTGATCCTTTTTGGCTTATGGTCAGTAAGGGACTTTTGTTCTATGCTTTGAGTAGATTCATGCCATGCCATGTTTTGCTATTAGAATTCCTGTAGCATGTTGTATTCTTGCTCTGAACATTGTTACCTGATGCTGTTTTTGCCATGTTCAGTAATTTCACCAAGTCTGTGAAGCTGATATGTTTTGCACTTTTGCCATGCTTGTTTGAACCTGTTATGGTGTGATTTAGCCGTAGCTCAGTGTTCATCTTTTGTCAAGCATCTTGAGTAGATCACTGCCATATGTTTTTCTGGTACGTTTGGGTGCAGTAGCTTATTTTCTTGTTGCTTGCTAAGTGGTATCATGCTGTTAATGGCAGATTTGTGCCATTCTTGTTTTGCTTGTCATTTGCAAACCGTGCATCCGATTCCGGTGATCTTTATATCGATTTCAACCGAAATCATCTCATATTTCCAGCGGCATACTTGGTTTTCCAAGGTGATGCCTGGTTCATCATTTTCCTTCCGAGCACGTGATACGCATTGCATATCACATTTCGCATATCATGTCATGTTTTGCATCATGTTGCTTGTGCATTGCACCGTGATTTATTGTGGTTCCTTTGTTTGTGTTCTTGCTTTGGGTAGAGCCGGAGACGAGTACGTGAACGAGGAACCTGTTGAGAACGCTTACGAGGATCAAGCTTTCGACAACTCTCGAGAACTTTGCGTGCAAGATGACCATATCCTCGAAATCACTTCTATCTTTGCTATGCTAGATGCTCGCTCTTTTTGCTATGCCTATGCTACGATGCCTATCACTTGCTTATCATGCCACCCATATTGCCATGTCAGCCCCTAACCATCCTTTTCCTAGCAAACCGTTGATTGGCTATGTTACCGCTTTGCTCAAATTTCTCTTATAGCGTTGCTAGTTGCGGTGAAGATGAAGTTTGTTCCTTGTTGGAACATGGAGATGTTGTTCCTTTTGGAACATGTTTACTTGTTGGGGGATATCACAATATATCTGCTATAATTAATGCATCTATATACTTGGTAAAGGGTGGAAGACTCGGCCTTATGCCTGGTGTTTTGTTCCACTCTTGCCGTCCTAGTTTCCGTCATACCGGTGTTATGTTCCTTGATTTCGCGTTCCTTACACGGTTGGGTGATTTATGGGACCCCCTTGACAGTTCGCTTGGAATAAGACTCCTCCGGCAAGGCCCAACTTTGGTTTTACCATTTGCCACCTAAGCCTTTTTCCCCCGGGTTTTCGCGAGCCCGAGGGTCATCTTTATTTTAACCCCGCAGTTCTCCTCTCGAGTGCTGGTCCAACTGTCACCACGGTGGCCATCAGAGCAACTCGAGATGGCCTATCGGAAGCTTGGACAATCCGGTGTGCCACGAGAACGAGATATGTGCAGCTCCTATCGGGATTTGTCGGCACATTGAGTGGCTTTCTTTGGTCTTGTTTTATTACTGTCGAAATGTCTTGTAGTCCGGGATTCCGAGATTGATCGGGTCTTCCCGGTAGAAGGAATATCCTTCGTTGACCGTGAGAGCTTATAATGGGCTAAGTTGGGACACCTGCAGGGTATTATCTTTCAAAGCCGTGCCCGCATTTATGAGGCAGATGGGAATTTGTTAATGTCCGGTTGTAGAAAACCGAAGTTGACCTCAATTAAAATACATATCAACCGCATGTGTACCCGTGATGGTCTCTTCGTGGAGTCCGGAAGTGAACACGGTGTTGGAGTTATGTTTGGCGTAAGTAGTTCAGGATCACTTCTTGATCACTACTAGCTTCACGACCGTGCCTTGCTTCTCTTCCCGCTCTCTTTTGCGAATGTAGCCACCATATATGCTAGTCGCTTGCTGCAGCTCCACCTTACAACTCTGTCCTTCCTACAAGCTTAAATAGTCTTGATCTCGTGGGTGTGAGATTGCTGAGTCCCCGTGACTCATGATTCTACCAAAACAGTTGCAGTGCCGACGATGCCGATGCAGGTGATGCAACCGAGCTCAAGTGGGAGTTCGATGAGGAACGTGGTCGTTACTATGTGTCTTTTCCTCGATGATCGATGAGTGGAGCCCAGTTGGGACGATCGGGGATCTGTAGCAATTGGGGTATCTTCTTTTATTTTGGTTCCGTAGTCGGACCTTGAGTGTATTCTGGATGATGGATGTTTATTTATGTATTGTGTGAAGTGGCATCAAAGCCAACTATGTATCTCTTTCCCTTATGTATTACATGGGTTGTGTGAAGATTACCTCACTTGTGACATTGCTTTCAATGCGGTTATGCCTCTAAGTCGTGCTTCGACACGTGGGAGATATAGCCGCATCGGGGGCGTTACAACGACGCTGCGCAGCTCAGGAGTGAAGGCACGACAACCTGCTGTAGTCACTGGAGCCCGTCATGGGGGCGGAGCCTGGTCCTGGTACCCACGCGCCGCCACCGCGGGCAGTGCACGGTCTTGACGTGGTGGTGCTAGGAGTGCAAGAGCGTCTTCTTGCGGCCGAGGGACCTCCTAGCAGCTTCCTTCTTCACGCGCGGGCTCCCTACGCAGTGGGTCGCCCCGCGGGGCTGCACGTCTTGGTGTGAGGGCGACGTCTTGACGTGGAGGTGGTGGAGGCGCTCCGTGGGCCACGTCGCCTGCAGCGGGAGGCGAACGAGGCAGCGAGAGGGATGGTGCAGGAGAGCCTCCAGCGGCACTGATGAGCTCGGCGATGCGGTCCAGCCAGTCCTCGTAGAGGTCGTCGACTGGGCGGTAGCGCAGGAGCTCGCGCCATGAGCAGCGCAGCCTGCGCGTCCGCGGGCCCGCGGCAAGCGTGGGATGACGAACCGGCCAAAGTCAGAGACGGGGTGGCGTGCGTCCGACCCACCGCACGGAGGGGTGCAGCAATGAAGCCTGCTGCTCATTCCCCGCCGGGCCGGTGGCGGCGTTGGTAGCAGGTGATGGAGAGCGACGGAGAGGCCCACCGACGGGCGCTGTCTGAGCGACACGGGCGTTGATAGCGGACCGGCGCTCAGCGCGGGCTCAATGAGCATCAGCCAAGGAACTGGTGGAGCGGTTGAGCGTGGATCGACGGAGGAAAAGCTTCGGTGCACCCCTACATGGCACGCCAAATGTCGGTTCAGGGTTCCGCGGACCCTAGAGAGGTTCAAACTCTGGGGTGCGCATGAAGGACTCTTTCTCCCCAACCTGCCTACCCAACGATTCCACAACCTAGCTCGGTGAACCAAAAGAACACGAGACACAAAGGTTTATACTGGTTCGATACAACGCGTGGTGTAATACCCTACTCCAGTGTGGTGGTGGATTGCCTCTAGGGCTGAGGATGAACTAGTATAGTGGATGAACATCCTTAGGAGGAGAGGTGTTCTTGAGCTCGATGAGCTGGTGGATGAGAGGATGGAATGGATCCAATCCAAGATGAGTTGCCTCCTATGGTGGTGGCTAGTCCCTTCCCAAATGTAGGCGGGAAGGGATCCCACAACGACCAATTTTGAAGGGAGACAACTAGTAAAAGCTATCCTGACAAAAGTAGTCTTCGCCTGCCAAAGGTTCTGGTGGTGATGCTGCTGTGGGCTCCGTGGTGACCTCCATCCTGCCGTCCTGCTGGTCTTGGTCTTGTTGCACCGATATGGAAACCTTTGCCTGATGTCTCTGGACTCCTCGCCTGCACTTGCATATTTAGCACCAAAGAGGAAACTGGTGCACTGCGCCCGCCTGGCCTTGGTCGTCATGGCTCACGTCATGTGAACCTCGCGAGGTGCCACCTGCATAGATATCTCCGCTCCTCGGGAGCCAGCCTAGCAAGGCTGCCCCCAGGGAGGTCTTGTTGTCGTCTGCCTTGCGAGGCTTGGCCCCTCACGAGGGTCTTGAGTTGTTGCTGTCGAAGCTGGGCCGTACCGGCCCGTTGGTGGAGCCACGCCGTGGGCTGCATGCAGGCAAGTCTCGGCACCCCTGTTCCCAGGACGCCGACAGTCCGCTTGACTATAAGGAACTATTTATCCGCCTAGCTTGCTTTAATACTCCTTCCAGTGATCGGTATGCAATGCATGTGTCAGTAGGCATGACATCTTGTGAATGGAAGTTGAACTATGACGACCATCACGTTTCATACACTACCACTCGCGATTCCCACGACGCCACTCCAACCCATGGCACCACATCCCCCGACGTGTGCCTCACCCCTATCGGTCACACCGCCCCTCTGCCTTTGTGTGCATGACATGTGGGCTAGCTGAAATGCGGCGAGCATCAAGTTTCTACCACAGCCACACGCGATTCCCATGACGCCACTCGAACCCATGACACCACACGTCCCTCAACCTGCGGCTCACCCCTCTCGGCCCCACTGCCCCTCTGCCTTTGGGAACATGACATGTGGACCAGCCACCTATCGGGTCCACATGTTATTGACTCGAAGGCAGGTGTAGTAAGGCGCTGAAGCTTAGTCCTGTGGGCCCCGAGAGGGAAATGTAACTCCCGTGCTAGGCCTTGTGGTGCTACCACTGCACGAACTCGTGCCAAACTCGAGATATGTTTCTTACTAGCAAGATGCCAGTGCGTGCATGGAACGTCAAGATGCATTTGTATGAGTAGTTTATCTTGTGGGAGAAAAGGATGAACGAGGGAAGGCCTTATTTGCAAATGTGGAGAGGGGTGTGGGTATCTTTTTTTAAAATCGCCATAGTTTCCTTCCATGGACATCTACGCCTGATAACGCCCCGACGTCCAGCTGTGGCACCCTCGCCACGGCCAGACCACTGTCGGATCTCGGGTTCCGGCAAAACCCTTAAGGTTCGAACTCTGGGTGCGCGTGAAGTTCTCTCCCTACCGATCAGCGCCCTAGCTCGCTAAGATCTCACGGACGAACTCGACGAACTCGCAACACAGAAAGACACAAGATTTATGCTGGTTCGGGCCACCGTTATGGTGTAATACCCTACTCCAGTGTGGTGGTGGTGGATTGCCTCTAGGGATGATTATGAACAGTACAGGGGGAAGAACAGCCTCCTGAGGTTGAGGTGTTCTTGTGTTTGGTGTGTGGCTAGGGATTGGCTCTAGATTTGATGAGCTCAGGCTTGCCTGCCCCTACTGTGGTGGCTAGTTCTGCTTATATAGGCCCTGGTCCTCTCCCCAAATATTGAGCGGGAAGGGAGCCAACAACGGCGGGCAATTTGAAAGGGGACAGCTAGTACAAGCTATCCTGACAAAAGTGGTCTTCGCCTGCAAAAGGCTCAGGTGGTGACGCCGTATTGGGCTCCATGGTGACCTTCATCTTGCCATCCTGCTGGTGTTCGGTCTCATTGCACCGATATGGAAACCTTTGCTTGATGCCTCGGTACTCCGCGCCTGCGCCTGCCTCCTTAGCACCAAAGAGGAAACAAGTACACTGCGCGTGCTGGCGCCCGCCTGGTGTAGATCGTCATGGCTCACATCACGAGAGCCTCGTGAGGTTTCCCCTGGCTTGATATCTCCGCTCCTCGTGAGCCTGCCTGGCGAGGCCGCTCTGGAGGAGGTCCTGCGTCGTCTGCCCTGCGAGGCTTGGCCCCTTGCGAGGGTCTTGAATGCCTTGTCGATGAAGATGGGCCGTACGGCCTGCTAGCATAGCCACGCCGTGCACCGCAGGCAGGCAAGTCTGGGGACCCCCATTCCCATAACACTGACAGTAGCCCCCGGTCCCAAGGCGCGCTCGGGCTTGGCTTCGAGGCGAAGCCAAAGGGCAAGTACGGAGCGCCGCGGGCCCCAAAATCATGCGGCCTCGATTGACGCGTGGTGTTTGATTGGACGTGGGCGTCTCCGCTTCCCCACGCTGCCTCGGCAACTGCTTGACTTGATAAAAGGCTGGCGCAGACAGTACTTGCCTTCATTGCTTCTTCCTCGCCTCGCTCCAGATCCCCTTTCTTGCTCCTCGCCATCGATACCTCCAGATCTGCTCCAATCTTGCTCTGCATCTGCGACCCATGGCTCCGCGCAAGGTCAAGTCCTCCTCGGCGCTGGCTTGGTACAAGCCAGCTCTTGAAGCACCCAACGTCACAGAGAAGAGCCTCGCCTCCGCGCGCCTGCTGACGGCGGGGGAGAGCAATGAATGGGGGAAGACGGAGCTCCGGCTTGCCTCCGACGTGCCGGAGCCTGAGGGAAGCACCTTCTTCCCCTTCTTCTCGAGTAGCATCACCGTCGGGTTGGTTCCCCCCTTCTCCGATTTCTTTTATGAGGTCCTCGATCACTACGGGCTGCAGGCATTGCACCTCCATCCCAACTCTATCCTCCTCCTGTCCATCTTCGCCTACTACTGTGAGGCGTACCTGGGCGTGATGCCATCCGCGACGCTTCTATGCCACTTCTTCTTCCTTCGCATCAGCGATGGACACATCTCCGGGTGCGCCAATTTCATCCCATCTGGCCAGGCCAACTCAATCTCGGGCACCGGGAAGAGGGCCGACAACATCCGAGCCAAATGGGTCATGATGGACGCCAAGTGCGCCCATCCGCGTTTGGCATTGCCAACGGAGGTGCCCCAGTTCAACAAGGGGTGGCCCCGCGCAGAGCTCACTGATGAGTGGGCGTCGTCTGTGTTGGGGCAGATGACGACCGACTTGAAGCCGGGCAACGCGAAGGCGGCCAAGGTGACGGGGGTCATGCTCCTGGGGGAGTTCTTGATGCTGCGAGTTGCTCCACTTCAGGCGCATGCCGCCCCTCTGTGGAAGTTCGGAGATGAAGGAGACAAGACCCGCCTGAGGCTGGGGGCCCTGCCTGACGACGAACTGGCCGCTGTCCCGCGCCTCCTGGTTGGGGACAACCAGGAGTACCCGCCGAGTGCCTTTGTTCCTTTGTTCCACCGCAAGGGCTGGGAGGAATTTGTCACCTCTAGGCCGACCTTTGATGCACGCGGGCTGGTGCCGCCGGCGCTCATAGGAGCCTCTGCAGCACCGAAGCTGGTGGAGGTGTCCTCTGACGAGTCTCGTGGGGAGGAGGAAGAGGAGGTGGACTCGGAGAAGACTCTTGAAGAGGTGGGGGAGACTCCTCCTCTGAGCAAGGCCGAGATCGTCCGTGCCCTGCCAGACGACACCGAGACTGATGCTCGCCAGGAGGAGAGGGAGCAGCCCCTCATCCTGACAAGGGGTAGGTCGTCATTGGTTCCTCGAGATGCTGCCTCCGTCTTGACACCTCCCGGGGCCGACTCCGGCCCTTCTGCTACGCCGCCTTCTGCCGCCGGGGCCCGCGCGCCCACTTCTCAGGCCCCGACGCTTTCAAGCTTCAAGCTTCTCAAGCGGAGGGTGGAATGCACCGCGGTGGACCAGTAAGTGCTTGATCTCCGTCTTGTTTTTGCTCATGTCGCTGCTTCCTGACTTTCGTCCTTAGTTGTCCAGGCCGCTGTCGGTGTCAAAACCGGCGGATCTCGGGTAGGGGGTCCCGAACTGTGCGTCTAAGGCGGATGGTAACAGGAGGCAAGGGACACGATGTTTACCCAGGTTCGAATACCCTACTTCCTGCTTGATTGATCTTGATGATATGAGTAGTACAAGAGTTGATCTACCACGAGATCGTAGAGGCTAAACCCTAGAAGCTAGCCTATGGTATGATTATTGTTGTCCTACGGACTAAACCCTCCGGTTTATATAGACACCGGAGGGGGCTAGGGTTACACAGAGTCGGTTACAATGGGAGGAGATTTACATATCCGTATCGCCAAGCTTGCCTTCCACGCCAAGGAGAGTCCCATCCGTACACAAGACGACGTCTTCAATCTTGTATCTTCATAGTCCAATAGTCCGACCAAAGGATATAGTCCGGCTGTCCGGATACCCCCTAATCCAGGACTCCCTCAGTAGCCCCTGAACCAGGCTTTAATGACGATGAGTTCGGCGCGCAGATTGGCTTCGCCATTGCAAGGCGGGTTCCTGCTCCGAATACTCCATAGAAGATCTTGAACACAAGGATAGTGTCCGGCTCTGCAAAAAAAGTTCCACATACCACCGTAGAGAGAATAATATTTCCACAAATCTGACCTGCCAACACATTTGACATCATACCATGGCCCGGCTATTATCGAACTGTTTTTCTCAACCAGCCTTGGCGCATATCACGAGGCGGTTTCTTTGGCACTTCTTGTTGAAGCAGAGATCGTGTCCCCTTATCACGGGATTCTCATCAATACGGGCGTGGGTAACCCAATCGAGCCCGTTGGTATGACTCCTCGATTATACGCAAGTCCCAAATGGTTACGAGGAGGACGCTTGGTATTCACCCTCTTTATAAAGAGACCAAGGCCTATTCTTTTTTATTCCTCGAACTCAATCGAATCCTTCCCCCGCCTCGAGTTCCAACACCCAAAGATCAGGTCAGGCGCTTCGGACATTCAACCATGTCCGGATCCAACCTTCAAGGTCGGTGGATGCCCTCCTCCGTCTCAGAGGAAGACATCAAAAAGTTAAGAGAGGCCAGGTTTTTGACCGGCGAGATCGCGCACCGGCTGCCTGCTCGAGGGCAGGTCATTCCTACACCCAAATCCAGCGAGAGCGTCATGTTCATATCTCACTTCCTTTGAGGGCTAGGCCTCGCTCTGGATCCCTTTGTGAGGGGGCTCATGTTCTACTACGGGCTGGATTTCCATGACCTGGCTCTGGATTCTATCCTCCACATCTCGTCTTTTATCGTCGCGTGCGAAGCTTTCCTCCGCATCACCCCTCACTTCGGCCTGTGGCTCAAGGCCTTCCAAGTGGAGCCGAAGATGATCGAGGGGAGGCACGCGAGTCTTGGAGGTGCCGTAATAAGCAAAAGTGCTGATGCCCCATGGCCCGAGGGTTCTTTCCAGGAGGTGTCCAGCTTATGGCAACAAGAGTGGTTTTATGTCACATCTCCCAGGGGCACCAAATGGGTGGCTCCTCCTGCCTTTCGCTCGGGCTCCCCTCCACGACTAACGTCATGGATCAACAAGGGACTGGACTGGGGGCCAGTAAAGGATGTGCCTATACTGCAGAGCCGCATCCGAGATCTCCTTGATAGAGATATTAGTCTGGCTACGGTAACGCAAGTGATGTTACTTCGTTGAATCCTACCCTGCAAACGTCGTCCCCTCCACCTGTGGGAGTTCAACCCGGAGGGACCGCGAGCTATTCAACACTTCCTCGGCATGACGCTCGAGGAGATGTACAAATTGTACTTCAGACCGCAAGTAATGTGTCCGGATACCACCGAGGACGCGGGTCAGAGCTGCAACTGTCCAGACACCCAAGTAAGTCGCCCTGTGGCCGAACACGTTGTATTTTTATTCATCACAACATTAATCTGAAAAGTCGCTCTTTGACCAGGACTGGATAGCAAAGGCGAAGATGATCAGGTGTCCGGCCCCCCTCCCCGAGGTCTCACAGGATCCAGTACTAGCCAGGATGTTGGAGCTCGCGCATTGCTAAGCGCCCTCGGGGGAAGATGAAGGTGGAAAGAAAGAGGCTAATGCCTCCGCGAAGGAGGATAACCGAGGAAAAGACGCCAAAGTTCCCTCTCCCCAAGGAAGGAAGAGGACCGCCTCTGAAAGCCCGGAGACAATAGTCTCCAAACGGGGGAAGAAATCTTCGCCAGAGGGTCCTGCCCCAGTTGATACCCCGGCCACACAATGCCTGCAAGGGGATCAGCCCTCCATCGAGCTGTAAGTTAAAATGGGTTTAATAGTAAAAAACGTCCCACTTTACCTCTGAGGAAAATAGTCGAAACATTTATCTTGTAGTCCGAATCGTAGCCCTTCTCGGCAGAGTTCGTCTTCGGGGGATCTTCTTCTGGAGATGATGGAGAGCGAAATGCCTCCCCATACCATCCCGCCTTACGAGGCGGGCAACCCCGAGGTGTCATCTCGGAGGGTTTCTCCCAATCCGGCAAGGCCAGAGGGTAATCCTTTGGCCACCCGAAGTCCTCCGTATCCGGCTCTTGAAGAGAGCAACCGGAAGAGTCCGGCTCCGCCTGTTATGCGGTCGGACACACTGAAGGATCTGCTAGAGCAGGCGGCTATCTCAGAAGCGCATCGTGCACTAATGGGCACGGTGGTTGAGAGGATTTCATCCGCCGAAAGTGGGTTGCATGAAGCCTTTATGAGTCTGCTGAGAGGTTTTGAGGTACGTGAAATAGTGTGTATTTTTGACAGTACCGCACATGTTTTAGATGTGCCCTGTGCAGATAGTAGCCCCTGAGACTCTGGTTGCCATCGGAAACGGCGGCAATCAGAGGATCATAGTCCCAGGTAACAATCCAGCCATCTTCATATGCAGGTGGCGGGAGGTCCGGTGGCTAGCCGGACTGGAGAGGTTGCCGAGCTAACGCGGTGACTTGACGCGGCAGATGCCGACATCGTGCTTGTCAACAAGCGGCTTGACGAGGCGCATGATACGTAATTTCTACTGTGGTCAACATATAGTAAGAGGAGTGTAATGCCAGTATCTTTAACATGTTGTGAACTGCAGATGGAGCTCCGGCAGTGGAGACCTTTCGGGCGGAACTTGCCCGAGCCAAAAAGCAAGCCAGGAATAGTGATGCGGCCGCTTTGAAGGCGGCCGAAGAGCTGAGGGTTGAACATGCTGCCCATTGCCAAAGTAAGTAGAAGATGGCCAAGATGGCCGTTGAGTTAAGTGACGCCGCCGACCGATACCGGCTTCTTGAGAAGGAGAATCAAGCGAAGGCGGCGGAGCTGGAGAAGGCCATGGTAGCAGCCAAGGAAGCCCGCTCGGAGATCAGAGCGTCGAAGGAGGAGCTGCGTCAAGCTGGAGATATCGCGACTGGGAAGCCCTTCTTGCTGCGGACGAAGTTCGGAGATCCAAAGTATGCCCCTCTTGACCAGTTATGGAGTTCTGCGGACGCGTATGCGGATCTGTCAGCCAGTGCGGCTGATGCAGCCGAGTACTTCAAGGATCAAAAAGACCGTGAAGTGGAAAAGCTGTTCTGGTCGCAGTTCAACGGTCCAACGCGTCCGCTGCTATTAAATGAGCGCATGACCGAGTGGGCCGAGCCCCATAGGTTGTCTGGGCTTGCCATGGGGTCTGTTGTGGATCATCTGTGGCTGAGGGGGCCACGGCCGAACAACTATTTTGGTTTGGTGCAGCAGTTCCTTGGTGTCGTGCCGCGCATCGATGCTATGAAGAGGTCGGCGTGCATCGAGGGTGCACGGATGGCGCTTGCCCGTGTCAAAACATACTGTGCGGAGATGGAGGCCACCACAATTGCAACCCCGAGTTCGGCGGTTAGCATAGTAGTTGCCGAGCACTACTTTGACGAGGTCCTTGAAGGTGCTCGTTCAATAGAAGCTCAGTGCTCAAAGAATATTATGTTCTAATGACATGTATTCCCATTGAAAAATAATGTTTTACTTAATTGTAAAGGATATTTTTATACTTTTTCCGGAAAGTGTTATGATGCCTCCTGTGCGGCCGTTTATGTATATATGTATATAACCTGAAAGTTTGCAGTCATCGGTTTCAAATTTACGCATATAATGCGGGGTGTTTCTGAAAGACGCGTGTTCACACTTGATCCAACGTCTTGGTCCATTAAGGAGGTGATAGCACAGCGAACTAGGCAATCGGACTATATTGCTTTAACACTTCCACTTAGCCATAGGAGTTTGACAGTGGGGCTACTATATAGCCCCTGGTGGCTCCGGGCTCATCCGAATACGGGGCGCGGTCATGCCTGACCGGTAAACGTCTCTTCATTAATGCGGAGGAACCCCGAAGATTCTGATAAGTCATCGAGTGGTTGACCAGTCTCTCGCTTTATCATGACAGTCAGTTTTCGGCTTTCTCTACTGAGGTGCTCGTCCGGGCTAGCCAGGGCATAATCGCAGTAGTTCTCCTAGTGCCACCTTAGCCGATAGAGCGGAACGTAAGGTAGCAAAACACAGGAGCCGGGCAAACACAACATTTGACCAAAGACATGATTCGGAGCTGATGCATATAAGGCCAAACTCGCGACGCCGAACACTCCCTAAGGTATTCGGTCTTTGTAGTATATATCGGGCTAAACAATGCCCTTGGTAATGAGCCCCTAGTGTCCAGGTACGTGCAATATTCTGACGTGGCCACATGCCAAGAACGCCAGCATCCTTCTCGGTTATATTGAGAATCCGGAGGATGTGAACAACGAAAGACAGTAAAAAAGGTTTACGCAGGGTCTTAATCTAAAGAGAAACCTTTGAACGGGTCCCTGCTGCACGTCTGCGCCTGTGTCTCCGTTGTGCCATATCCTAGACGGGTGTAGCACGATTGTCATCTGTAAAAGAGAGGAACTTAGTTGAAAGTCGCCGTGCAGAAAAATTGGCTATTATAAATAAACCGTATTAAAAGTTAAGATGGGTAAAGTTGAGCCGTATTATCGTTGGGAAGCCCCTGGTACCGCCTGGGAGGGTGTAACCATTAAACCAATCTCAAGTATATCTAATGATTGTTCGGACCCGTCGAACCGTGTCCGTGGTCTTAACGACCAGTCATCTGTTCTGGTTGGTGAGGCCGTCTAGTGTTCGGCTGTTAAAGCGACGTCACGTTCTTCTGCGTGAAAAAAGCGCTCAACATTTCCATTTACTGTGATGATGCCACGTGGACCGGGCATCTTAAGCTTGAGAAAAGCGTAGTGCGGTATTGCATTAAAACGAGAAAGCCGCTCGTTCGAGTAGTGCTTGATAGCCACTTCGGAATGGAGCAATGTCGAAGGTTAGCTTTTCGCTTCGGAAGTTGTCAGGCGAGCCGAACACAACCTCTAGTATTAGAGAGCCCGTGCAGCGGGCCTCTGTGCCTGGTATTGCCCCCTGGAAGGTAGCATTTCTGTGGCTAATTTTTGTTGGGTTTATTCCCATTTTGCGGACTGTGTCCTGATATATCAGGTTTAGACTACTGCCGCCGTCCATGAGGACTCGTGTGAGATGGTACCTGTTTATTATTGGGTCTAACACCAACGCAGCCAATCCTTCGGGCCGGATACTTGTAGCATGATCCCTATGATCAAAAGTGATCGGTCGGGACAGACAAGGGTTCAACTTGGTGGTGATGGGTTATAGGACGTGTATGTCTCAGAGTGCGGTTTTGCTTCTCCCCCTCATTACCTGCACCACATTTACCGTTTTGACTTCCGGTGGGAATTTCTTCTGTTCCCCGGTCCCTTGCTGGCGAGGCTCATCCTCCTCTTCGCTTGGTATTGTCCTCCCCCTTGTGTTCGGCGTTTAGCTTGCCGGCCTGTTTGAAGACCCAGCATTCTCTGTGGGTATGATTTGCAGGTTTATCGGGGGTACCGTGGATCTGACATAGTTTGTCCAGGATCTTGTTTAGGCTATTCAGACCATCTCTGTTGCCTTTGAGGGGCTTTTTCCGCTGACCCGGTCGAGAGCCCCTGAATCCGGTGTTTACCGCCGTGTTAGCTGGGCTGTCTTCTTTATTCCAGTGCTTGTTTTTACTGCGTCGCGGTTTTCCATTGCCGTCCCTGACTTTGGACGTGCTTGGGTTGCTGGTGCTACTTCGGGCTAACCAGCTGTCCTCGCCCGTGCAAAAGCAGGTCATGAGGCTTGTTAGAGCTGCCATTGTTCTCGGCTTTTCTTGGCCGAGGTGTCTGGCAAGCCACTCGTCTCGAACGTTGTGCTTGAAAGCTGCTAAGGCTTCAGCGTCCGGACAGTCGACAATTTGGTTCTTCTTAGTGAGAAACCTGTTCCAAAGCTTTCGGGCTGACTCTCTGGGCTGTTGAATTATATGACTTAAATCGTCAGTGTCCGGAGGCCGGACATAAGTCCCTTGAAAGTTAGCCCGGAAAGCGTCCTCGAGCTCCTCCCAACTTCCAATGGAGTTTTCGGGGAGGCTTTTCAGCCAGTGCCGAGCTGGTCCTTTGAGCTTGAGGGGAAAGTATTTGTTGGCATGGAGATCGTCTCCGCGAGCCATATGGATATGGAGGATGAAGTCCTCAATCCAGACCCCAGGGTCTGTGGTTCCATCGTACGCCTCTATGTTCACTGGTTTGAATCCTTCTGGAAATTCATGGTCTACTACCTCATCGGTGAAACATAGGGGGTGTGCGGCTCCCCTGTATTTAAGCGTATCATGGCGTTCAGACGGGTGTAGTGTTCGGTTTTGATTGTGTGCTGGAGCGTGTTTTCTTGACCTGTAGATGGATCTGTTTGCGCCGGCCTTTTGACGCAAGTCTTCGCGTGAATCGTGTACTGACTTGTGTGCGGACTTGTTGGCCACTCTATCGCGGCCGCGGGGTCGTCGATCTGACCGGCCGGCGGTTTTATTTTTTGACTGTGGGGGCTCTAAGGCCTCGTCGTCGAATTCAGGCAGCAGCTTTCGCTTTGGGTAGCTCTTCGTGCGGTGATTATCACCATACTTTTCTGCCGTATCGAGCACTTTGTTCCATTTACTGTTGAGTGTATTTTGTGCGGCCTTGAGCCTTTGTTTCTGCTTCTTCAGACTTCTTGCGGTGGCGATAAGCCTTTCTTGCTCCAGTTGCCTTTCCGGGATGGTGCGTTCGTCGTCATCCGGACTGTTCTCTTCGCCGTAGACGGGTTGATTGTTTTGACGCTCAGTGTTGCCGTGCTCGGACAGCGGCTCCATGCTTTGTTCGTCCGCTGGCTCACCCTGCTCTGTCGCTGGGTCTAGTTGGCCATCGTTTCCTCCGGAGTCGACCGGGGTATTGTTTGTTCTTGCGCTGTTATCGCTATTTTTGCCGAGGCGGGATTTGGGCGGCGCTTACGGCGCCGCTTTGATTGCTTCTCAAGGGAGCTATCTTTCTTCTATTCCTCGTCCTCATTTTCTTTGGGTGTATCCACCATGTAGATGTCCGTGGCCGAAGACGAGTCTATAGGTTCGGCATCACGACTCTCGTGAGGGGTAGGGTCAGTATCCGGCTCTATCACCGCGGAGAGTGCGACCTCCGTGGCGGGGTCTATCCGCCCGTCCTCGGACGTCGTGATCTGCTCCAGATTGAAGGCCGGAGTTGTTGCTGGTGCGATCTCCTGAACGCCGTCCGACGGCAGAGCTAAATCATGCTCGTCGTGATCGTGCGCCGCACTTGGCATGGGCTCAAAACTGTCGAAGATCAAGTCTCCGTGGATGTTGGCCGTGTAGTTAAAGTTTCCGAACCTGACCTAATGGCCAGGGTGGTAGCTCTCGATCTGCTCCAGATGGCCAAGCGAGTTGGCCCGCAGTGCGAAGCCACTGAATACAAAGATCTGTCCGGGGACGAAAGCCTCACCCTAGACCGCATCGCTGCTGATGATTGAAGGAGCCATCAGGCCTTATGGTGACGACACAGTGGAACTCTCAATGAAAGCACCAATGTCGGTGTCAAAACCGGCGGATCTCGGGTAGGGGGTCCCGAACTGTGCGTCTAAGGCGGATGGTAACAGGAGGCAAGGGACACGATGTTTACCTGTGTTCGGGCCCTCTCTATGGAGGTAATACCCTACTTCACGCTGATTGATCTTGATGATATGAGTAGTACAAGAGTTGATCTACCACGAGATCGTAGAAGCTAAACCCTAGAAGCTAGCCTATGGTATGATTATTGTTGTCCTACAGACTAAACCCTCCGGTTTATATAGACACCGGAGGGGGCTAGGGTTACACAGAGTCAGTTGCAATGGGAGGATATTTACATATCCGTATCGCCAAGCTTGCCTTCCACGCCAAGGAGAGTCCCATCCGGACACGAGACGACCTCTTCAATCTTGTATCTTCATAGTCCAATAGTCCGGCCAAAGGATATAGTCCGGCTGTCCGGATACCCCCTAATCCAGGACTCCCTCAGCCGTTGTCTGCGGTGAAGAGGAGGAAGGAGGGTACGGCGGCTGCGCCCCCTTCTGCTGAGAAAGGAGACGTCAGCGCTCGCACCTCCCCAGCCCGATCGTCTTCACGAGGCCAAGAAGAGCATCGCCGGGAAGAGTCAGCCCCCATGGCCCCTCTGGCCCCTGAGGTGCCGGCGTCTGGCTCGGCTGAAGAGGTCCCGACTGCTCCGGAACCCGCAGCCTCCTGTGCCACAGTGACGACGCCCTCTCCTCCCATCAAGCTGCACCTCCACTCCCGTGTTCTTCGCCTCTGCTGCTGTCCCGAGCGTGCTCTTTGGAGATGACCCAAATTGCAGTGCAGATCTCTCTGGCCGGACCCGCGCCTGGTGGCCGGGCGCCTGGAGCTGGCCTCTGGCTGGCTTCATTCCGACTTGGCGGTTCGCGTGACGCTGAGCCAGGCCACGGCGTCTTCCGAGAAGGAGAAGCAGAGCGTCGCCAATGCTGCAGCCGATCGTGAGGCGGCAGTGAAAGACGCTAAGGCCGCCCGCGATCGCTGCCAAGAGCTGGAGGACGAGCTGAAGAGCCTGCGCGACAAGCACGCCAAAGAAGCACGCAGCCGCCAGGTGAAGGAGGAGGAGATGAGGGCCCGGGAAGACGCCGTCAAGAACCGTGACGCTGAGCTGGGGGAGTTGGGGAAGAAGCAGGCCGCCGAGCGCAGCCGGCTGGAAGAGCTGGAGCGGAAGGTGAAGGCGAGGGAGGCCGATCTTGATGCCAAGGCGCGGGTCCTGGCCGAAGACCGCGTGGCCTTTGCCGATCTCGAGGAGAGGTCTCGGCACTGAAGACGCTCTACGAGCACGGCTTGGAGAGGCCGCTGACCACCGATGAGGACGGACCCGCCCTGCTGCTTCCCCTCTTGGTGAAGGCTCGAGGAAGTCGCGGATGGTATCGGTCCCTTGGCAGAGGCAGAGGCTCGCGTCCTGTCTTCAGCTGCATTGACCCGCGTCTTCAGCCATCTGCACCTTCGCGACCCCAACACTTATCTTGACGAGCTCCTGGAGCCTATGGCTGATGATCACTGCACAGCCGCCGCAGCCGTGCAAGGTCAGGTGGATGCCCTGCTGAAGAAGTTCTGCAGCTTTGCCTCCGCACCCTTTTCCGGCGATGCCGCCGATCCTGCGGCTGGTGGCGTAGGTGAAGGCGACGTTACCCGGGGAGGAGCACCTTCTGCAGGCGATGGCGGTGTCCAGGGGTGACCTGCCGCTACTCTCCAGTTTCGTTCCTGTAATATGCATCAGGCCTCGTGGAGGCGTTAAACTTTCATTTAATATTGTGAGGACAATATGTTTTGTAATATTTGGTTCGAGATTTTGCAATTTTCTTCCTATTTGCTTTGTGTTCTGCGTCGGCAGAGCCCGACCCCGCGCATACCTCAACCGCCGTTGAGCCGACCGGAGACAAGGACGGACCAAGGAGTGAGGGGCTACGTGACCAGTTAGGCTCCTGAGTCGCGATGCTCAGGAGTCCCCTTGACACGCAAACAACTAATAGGGAGAAGACGCGAGGATAGGTAAATGTTCTGCGTCGGCAGAGCCCGGCCCCACGCATACCTCAACCGCCATTGAGCCGACAGGAGACCAGGACGAACCAAGGGGTGAGGGGCTACGTGACCAGTTAGGCTCCTGAGTCGCGATGCTCAGGAGTCCCCCTTAACGCGCAAACAATCTCCATACCTGCCCTCGCCGAGTCCTCGGGAGGGGCGTGTGACAACCAGGTACGGGAGACCTGGTTAGGTGGCGTGGGCTTGGGCGTGACCTGAGCGCAGCCGCCGTGCCCAGCCCCCTCGCGCGGCTCTCCCGAGGGGAGGCATTGCGGTGAGGCCGGACGCTGAGCTCTGGGGCTCCCTGAGGTTGGTACGGTCGTGAGGCCACCCTCAGTTGTTTATCACCAGCGCGGAGCATAGTGCTTCCTCTTGTGCACGGGCATAGCCGCTCATTGGCAGTGTCGACGGCCAGCGAGGAGCATGGTGCTTCCACTTGTGCGTGGGAGGGGGGCTCCCTCTGAGGAGAGCCCCCTGGGGCGTGTACAGCACCGCCCTGACACGTGGCTTGCACGGTAGGGCTGCGAGGTGTATATGGGCACTCGTGAGCCAGCGCGAGACTCACGAGGCTCTACCTCAAGGTGGGTTGCGCCTGGTCTTGGGTCTTTGATGGTTGTGTGTTCCTGCGAGACAGTTAGGTACAAGTGCTCTACGTCCTCAGGTCCCGGCCCTCGAGCGAGCTCAGCCGCCTCTGGTATGCCAGGTCGCGATGCCGTGGTCAAGGCCAGGGGATGAGGGCTGGAGAGCCAGTAAGAGCTCTTGAGTCGCGATGCTCAGGAGCCCCCCTTTTAACACGCAAGCAAATTGCATGAAGGAGGGGTGGACCCATGACAAGCGGCAATCGAGCAGGTGGTAATCATAGATAGACGAAACGTGAGAGCAGCAGGCTTAAGCAAATGCAAGGGAGATACATGCCACTGGGTCAGGCCCGAGCGGCTTGGGGATAATGTAGCCCGAGGGGCGCCCCCGGCAAGGTAAGCTAAAGACATAAGAAAAGGATACATGCCACAGGGACGGACCCACGCGGTCTGGGAATAATGCAGCTCGAGGGGCGCTCCCAGCTAAATGAACTTGGAAAATGTCACCTGGTTCTGTCGACGAAGGAGAGTTGAGGCAGCTGAAGGCATGCAACGAAGGGGTAGCTCCTCACGAGCCTCCGGGGCCCTGAGCCTTAGGAGGTTCTGGGGATCGGGCGGTTCCTGGAGGACCGTCTCCATCTCCGCCAAGACAGCGTGGTGCCTGGCCTCCTGAGCCGCCAGGACACGCCGCAGGTTGCGCTGATAGGCTGACGACATGCTCGGCAGGCCGAAAGGCATGCAAACGTAGTTGTGCGGCGGTCCTTCGCAGCGTACCACGCGTGAAGGCCAGAAGAGCTCCTGAGAAGCGGCCCTGTTGAGCCCTAGAACGTCGATGCAGACGCGCAACCCGGCATCCTCGCCTGGATGAGGAGCTGCACTTTGTGAGCGGCGGTCGCTGCGCATGGCCCTTGCGTCTTGCAATTCCTGGGTGGTCTTGGTGATGAACTCCTGAACGATGGGTAATCCTTGCCATGTGCCTTCCTGAGGAAAACATGCCGCGAAGCACGCCTCCAAGTGGTGCCCAAGCGCCTCCCTCGTGATGTGGGCAAGGTCTGAGGCCTTCCAGAAGAAAGCCCCCGAGGCCTGCCCAAGGAGGGCGCTGGGCGCGCCTTCCTATGCGATGGAGGGAGGCGCCCCTGGAGCGGGCGCTGATCCTGACGAGGTTCCAGCCGCGACGCCACCCTCCTGAGGTCCGGCACGACGCAACTGCTTCTTCTTGGGCATGGCCTCTGGAGGGCCCTCGCACTTGCTGTCAGGGTCGTCGATTGCTGTGGCTTGGAAGGCGCGCTCGAGGGAGCACACCGCATCTCTCTCTTCACACGGGACTGTGATGATTCCGCCGCTTCCCGGCATCTTAAGGACATTGTAGCCGTGATGGGTGACGGCCATGAAATTGGCCAGGGCAGGGTACCCAAGGATGGCATTGTACGGCAAACGAATGTGCGTGATGTCGAAGTTGATGAGCTCGGTGCGTTAGTTCTTGCGTTCTCCGAAGGTGACAGGGAGGCGGACCTGCCCTATCAGCGTGGCGGAACCACCGGTCACTCCTGAGAAAGTCTTGGTAGGCTGAAGCTGGTCATATGGGACTTGGAGGTTGTCGAACGTATCGACGGATAGGACATTGAGCCGTGCACCGCCGTCGATGAGGGTCTTGGTAACTTGCACATTGCTGATGACTAGGGAGCACATCATCGGGAGGGCACCAGCAGTAGCCGCGCACTTGAGCTGATCTGCCGAGTTGAATGTGATGGGGCACTGGGACCATCTGAGTGGGCGTGTGGCCTCGAGCTTGGGGAGGACTGCATTCAATTCACGAGCAAACTGCTTGAAGATACGCTGCGAGGCTGGGGCCTGGGCTTCGCCCAAGATGCAAGCGATAGCACGCGGCTCTTGGAAGCCCCCAGCCCCCTCGTCTTGATGTTGGTCGTCATTCCTTCTTGGCGGTGGCGGCAGCGGGGGAAGACCGGCGTTGCCCTGAGGGCGATCCTCACGAGGCTGGCCTCTCCAGGCGCCCTCGCGAGGATGATCCTGCCAGCGGTCCTCATGGGGACGGTCGTGCCACTGCTGGCGCGGGCCACGGTCGTCCCAGCATCCGCCGCCACGTCCTCCTCCTCGACCGTAGCCCCGGTCGCTTCGTTCGGGGCATCGACCGAAGCGTCCTTCGCGAATGGCTCTGAGCTCTTGACAGTCACTAGTGTCGTGGGTGTTCAGGTCGTGGAAGGCGCAGAACGGCCGGCTGTTCTTGGATGACTCGGGCTGATCTCTGCCTCGCTTGGTGTCCGGCTCCGCTGCGAGCACAACTGCTTCCTTGCGCTTCACGTCCTTGGCCTTGGCCTTCTTCTCCTCTGCGCTCGCAGCTGGCAGCTCGAGGAGGGAGAGGCGGCCCTCCTCAGCTCTTGCGCACTTGGTCGCCAGGTTGAACAGCTCCTGAGACGTGCACATCTCCTCGTGGATAGCTAGTTCCTCCTTCATCTTGACGTCGAGGACGCCATCGGAGAACACGGAGATGATGGCCTCGTCCGAGACCTTGGGGATCTTGAGACGAGTGTTGTTGAAGCGCTGGATGTACTTCTGGAGGGTCTCTCCTGGTTGTTGCTTGATGCGGCGTAGGTCGCCCATGGCCGTGACGGGCGGTCACGGGCGCCACAGAAGTTGGCGGCAAGCGGTCGTGCATCTCACCCCAGGAGGAGATCGAGCCCAGTGGCAGGTTCAGGAGCCAAGAGAGGGCGCCATCCTTGAGAGCCATGGGAAACCAGTTCATCATGACTTTCTCGTTGTCGTTGGCTGCTTCGATGCTCAGCTCCTAGAGCTGCAGGAACTCCGCGGGGTCGGGGGTGCCGCCGTAGCGAGGGGGCAGATCTGGCTTGAACTTGCCCGGCCAGGCGACGCTACGTAGCTCGGGGGTGAAGGCGCGGCAGCCGGCCGTGGTCGCCAGGGCCCGTCTCGGAGGTGGAGCTTGGTCTTGATGAGGTCCGCGCGCCGCCACCGCAGGTAGCGCGCGGTCTTGGCGAGGCGGCACGGGGAGCGCAGGTGCCGCTTCTTGCGGCCGAGGAATTTCTTGGCAGCTTCTCTCTTCGCATGCGGGCACCAGGCGTGGTAGGTCGCGCCGTGGGGCCGCGCGCCTTGGCGCTAAGGCACCGTCTTGGGGCAGAGGTGGTGGAGGCGCTCCATGAGCCACGTCGCCTGTGGCTGGCGGAGGGTGAGGCAGAGAGAGGGACGGCGCCGGGGAGCCCCCTGCGGCGCGGACGAGCTCGGTGACGCGGTCGAGCCAGTCCGCATAGAGGTCGTCGACCGGGCGGTAGCGCAGGAGCTCGTTCGCCATGAGGAGCGCGGCCCATGCGTCCATGGGAGCGCGACGTGCATGGGACGAGGAACCGGCCGGGGTCAGCAATGGAGTGGCGGTGCGGCCGTCCTGCCGCACCGATGGGTTCAGCGAGGACGCTTGCTGCTCATTCCCCGCTGGGCCGATGGCGGCGTTGGCGTCATGAGATGGAGAACGACGAGGTGGCCCGCCGACGGGAGCCGTCTGAGCAACGCGGGCGGTGAGGGCAGCCTGGCGCTCAGCTCGAGCGCGGCGAGCGTCCGCCATGGAGACGACAGAGAGACAGAGCACCGATCGACGGAAGGGAAGCTACGGCGCACCCCAACCCGGCGCGCCAAATGTCGGATCTTGGGTTCCAGAAAAACCCTTACGGTTCGAACTCTGGGGTGCACGCGAAGTTCTCTCCCTACCGATCAGCGCCCTAGCTCGCTAAGATCTCGCGGACAAACTCGATGAACTCGCAACACAGAAAGACACGAGATTTATACTGGTTTGGGCCACCGTTGTGGTGTAATACCCTACTCCAGTGTGGTGGTGGTGGATTGCCTCTAGGGATGATGATGAATAAGATAAGGGAAGAACAGCCTCCCGAGGTTGAGGTGTTCTTGTGTTTGGTGTGTGGCTAGGGATTGGCTCTAGATTTGATGAGCTCAGGCTTGCCTGCCCCTACTGTGGTGGCTAGTTCTGCTTATATAGGCCCTGGTCCTCTCCCAAATATTGAGCGGGAAGGGAGCCAACAACGACGGGCAATTTGAAAGGGGACAGCTAGTACAAGCTATCCTGACAAAAGTGGTCTTCGCCTGCAAAAGGCTCTGGTGGTGACGCCGTATTGGGCTCCATGGTGACCTCCATCTTGCCATCCTGCTGGTGTTCGGTCTCGTTGCACCGATATGGAAACCTTTGCTTGATGCCTCGGTACTCCGCGCCTGCGCCTGCCTCCTTAGCACCAAAGAGGAAACAAGTACACTGCGCGTGCTGGCGCCCGCCTGGTGTCGATCGTCATGGCTCACGTCACGAGAGCCTCGTGAGGTTTCCCCCGGCTTGATATCTCCGCTCCTCATGAGCCTGCCTGGCGAGGCCGCTCCGGAGGAGGTCCTGTGTCGTCCGCCCCGTGAGCCTTGGCCCCTCGCGAGGGTCTTGAATGCCTTGTCGATGAAGATGGGTCGTACGGCCTGCTAGCATAGCCACGCCGTGGGCCGTAGGCCGGCAAGTCTGGGGACCCCTGTTCCCAGAACGCCGACAGCCACCACCGGCCAGTTCAACGCGAGCGAGTGAGTCGCGAACGCCGCCGCGACAACAACCACCCGGGCATCTTGAACCACACCGATGCTGCTTCCTAGTAGGCGACCTACGCTGGCACGTGGCCGCACGCCGTTGAGCCACGCATCAACGTACGGCGGCAGGAGCGCCTCGAGGTTCACTGGCTCAACTACTTTGAGTACATCACGTTTGCAAACCGGTATTTGTTGAGTAGGTTGCTCCCGCCCACGAGCACACGCCTATACGTATCCAGCATTCCAGCCTTGTCACTGAGTGGTACATCCTCGGGACGGTGCAAGCGGTCGGAATCTCGAGCCCAAGTCAAGCTATGTGTCCCGGGTAGATCACTGGCTCCCGCCCGAGCTCCCACCCGGCCGTCGTTGCCGTCGCACCATTGACGATCGGGAGCAGCACCCTACCGAGCGCGAGCTAGTAAACGTCGTGCGACACGTCACAACAGTCAAGCACCTTGACATGTGTCGGCCGGGCAGAGACTTTTCTTGGCCACAAGCTCCATGGTCTCGTCCAAGATCTGTGTGGTACTACAGTCGAACATGTGTGTAATATACTACAGGAGCAGCTGCATGTGCATGGCCCAGACGCAGATGTTGGCATGGAGGAGGTGGTACTCGCTAGCGCCACGGCATGCTACATGGCTTAGGAAGACACCTGTTGCGACGCTCTAGCGTTGGCACCGGCATTGTCAACACAGCTGATGATCCGGAGGAGGATGAGAAGGAAAGGAAAGGGTCTTGCATGCGTGTACAGATTCAAGCAGGAAATTATTTCCTGGAAATACGACCTATGTTTACCTTTCTTTGAGGCTATATATGACCCACACAAGGGAATGTATTATAACCGTTGGATGAAAATTAGTGGTGCGGGAGTACGGATTGGAGCATGGGAGGAGAGCAGGCAAGCCTCTTCCGCCGACCTGCGCCTCACCCCTCTCGGTTCCACCGCCGCTCTGCTTTCATGAGAATGACATGTGGGCCAACCGCATTTGGGGTCCACATGTCATTGACTCAAAGGCCGGTGCACTAAGCCGCTGAAGCTCGGTCCTGTGGGCCCCGAGAGGGAAATGTAACTCCTGCGCCAGACCTTGTGGTGCTCCTGCAGTACGAACTCGTGCCAAACCAATTTGTTTCTTACTACTACCAATGTGCCGGCCCGTGCGTTGCAATATAATGGATCCAAAGTATCTATTTAGTGGAGTGCACTCTAAACACATTATCTATTTATTTTTTCTAGCCTTTCCTAGCCATGCAACCAAGCCACATAAGCTTCATGGGTGCCCCCCACATCATATTATTCATACTACGTTAATTGAAAAAAAGATAAATCACCCAAAATGAGATCTTCCTGGTTTTTGTTCCTACGATGTTGTGCCGTGCGCGTACCTAGTTGTATAGTGGTAGTAGTTGTAGTACAAACTTCGTAGTAGGAGTAGTAGTACGGACTGCTCCTACTCTATCAACGAGCCCCATCTGACCCCAAATTTCTTGGATTCCGTGCTACAACTAGATCTTCCCCTCCACGTTTCTATTTTCTGACGCGGCGGGTGGGGTGCGGTTTGCCAATAGTTGGTTTGCTCAACTTCGGTCCCACATGAAAGTGAAAATGCTAGGCAACATGCCTTCCCTAGCTATGTGGCATGCCGGACAGTCAGGAGTACTCGATTCCAGGCGTGTGGGGGGTGCGACGCCTTGGCATGAGCCTTTTCCTTTTACTAGCAATGTGCCCGTGCATTGCGACGGATCCAAAGGAGAATAGTACTTTTTCACAAACTTGAAAGAAAACACTCTTGTTTTGATATACACATATACCACTAAAAATATATTACTTTTCACTCAAACTATATTTCTCAAACTGTTTTGATGAGGTGAGGGAGGGATGTGGTTGCTTTCAAGATAATAAGAGGTTTTATGCAAATTGGAGCAGAGAAGTGGGCTATTGCTGCAAAAATACCACAACTTACCTCACAGCCATTAGATGCAGATATAATGGTCAGAAATGACGGATGGCAGACACACCACCATCACCAACTGAGTCTTTTATAGGAGTAGAGAAACATATATACATTGTAATATTTGGTTCTACTCCTTGGCATGATCGATGGATAGAAATAACGATTGGAAACGCTAGGGCGGGCCTTTTTCCGCCAGATAAGCAGGGTAGTAGCTAGGTTGGCGCATTGTGGCGAGGTCAAGGTGCTTCTCAACAAAAGGCGTCCAATGCTTCCAGCCAGTTGACGAAGGCCAATGTGTAGCGTCCTCACCGGCCTTGTAGATACCTAAGTACATGACTTCCTCGTACACGTGGATGTGTAGGTCGACGAATTCTCGTAGGGCGAGGCACCTCGTAGCGAGCGCGACCTCTAGGTGGACATTCTTCGTTGCGTCGGCGGGCAGTCGCAGGGCCACCAGTGCTTGAAAGAGGTTCTCGCCATGGAGGCCGATTAGGGTGGCAGACAATGAGGAGCCCGCGCGCGCGGGCTGGAGGAGTACGGCGATGTCATCCGTGAGCTTCTTGATGACGGTGAACTTGTTGATGGTGGCAACGATCGTTTGGTCCAACTGAGAGTCGTAACTGGCCTCGACGATGGCCATGAACCATCCGGTCACCAAAACCATCGGGAGATGATCCACGGTGCCATGCCATAGGCCGGTGTCGTGGTCCATCTGGCACAGTCGCTTGCCGCTCACGGGCATCGCTGCCATGGGTCTGGAATGAGCACTTTTGCGCTTAGTGTAGGTGCTTAGGTGTGTACGATGTGGTAGATGCATTGGAATGGAGGGGCGCCTTTATATGAGTGCAACCTGCATTGCATTCACATCGTGCTGCCTCTTTTCCCCGCCCTCCTCCCATTACTTCCCTCATGCATTCAGGATGCTAATTGAAGGTGGATGCACCATTGGCCGTTCAACATTTTGGAACCGCTACCCTCTCCCTCGTCTGCATTAAAGCCGTATCGAGAACTGTCCTAGTTTACTAGTAGCTGTCAAATCGAATAGCACTGCGCCGCCCGCTGCACGCCAGCTGAACACGCCTCCTCACCTCCATCAAACGCCTCCATTAAACCGCCATGCAAACCGAGAAACCTACTCTGGCCACACGCCCATTCATGAGCGGGCCGGAATTAAACGCAACGCTAGCCGAGCCCCTTTGTTTAAACGAGGCCAGATGCCGGCCAAGCTCCTACCGTCTGCCCTCTATTTAAACGAGGCCAGACAGACAGCGGGCAAGAATCGCACCACTCGGCCGCTCCCCATCTCCTCCTTCACCATTTTCTCCACTCTTCCGATGGCTTCCGAGGAGCCGTTCTCCGGCATACTACCCGACTGGGTGGCCCGCCAAGCCCTCCGGATATGAGCGAGGCCGCTCAGTGCTTCACCAACCTCGCTTGGCCCGAAGGAGCCAGTTGCCGCCCCAAGCTGGTGCGTGGTTCAACAACTTGCCACTCCAGTTCAGCTCGATGAGGAGTGGCGAGTTGCTCCACGCCAGCACGGCGGCACGAGCGTCGTCGCTGCCATGTCGTACCACGCCACCAGTGTCTGCGGTGGCCGCGCCTCCCGTGTCTATCACTACAAAAAAAGACACATCCGTGACATTTTGGGCCGAACGAAATTTTTTCTGTCATGCTTATGACACTTCTATGACAATAATTGTGACAAAAACCGGTATCATCATAGACGTGCTGGGCTCCTACTTCTATGACAAAAAATCATGACAAAAAAATGGGCTTTTCGTCCTGGGCGGGCCGGAGACGCAGCTGTATGACGTTCTTTGGGCCGTCCATGACATAAAAACCCTTGGTAGAAGTGAGGGCGAGGAAAATATTGGGGGAGTTCCCGGTTACGGTGGGTGGTCGGGGCCGAGCGATGTGCGTTTCTCTCATATGTACGCGCGTGTGTGTGAGGCATTGGGTTCTAACTGAACCCGAGCGAGGCGTTGGGCTCTAACTGAGCCCGAGCGATTGCACTGTAGGCTACGCGCTACTGAACCTGAGCGATCAATCGATCCCTTGCTGTTAACTGAACCCGAGTGATTCCTTCGCTACTGCTGCTAACTGAAGCCGATTGAACACTGCTGCCTCCTTCCCTTGATGAACAATGAGCATTGTTGAGGAGGTTTGGGTGAACAGTTCCTAGTGGGGGGTTGGATGAACAGGACCCCATGGTAGTAGAGGCCGTTTCCGCTGGATGAATAGTACCCCGATCGATCGAGCCGGTGGATGAACAGGACCCCGTGGAGGGCTGGATGAACAGGACCCCGTGGAGGGCTGGATGAACAGTAGCCGGTGGAGGGCTGGTTGAACAGTAGCCGGTGGAGGGCTGGATGAACAGTAGCCCGTGGAGGGGTGGTTGAACAGGACCCCGTGGAGAGGGCTGGTTGAACAGTAGCGGGTGGAGGAGCGCGTAGTGGAGGCTGGATATACAGGAGCCCGTGGATGAACAATCGCAGGTGGAGGCTGGAGCAGGTCGACGGTGGATGAACATGAGCCCGTGGAGGCAATCGACGGTGGATGAACAGTAGCCCGTGGAGGCAGTCGATGGTGGACATGAACAGTATCCCTGGAGTCCCGTTTTGCGGTACGCCACACCCCTCCTGATGAACAGGACCCCCATTTCGACCGTAGCGCTCCAACACAAGTCCGTTTCCTCCATTTTGCGGTACGCCACACCCCTCCCGATCAACAGGTCCCCGTTTCGACCATAGGAGGTCCGTTTGCTTCGTTTTGCGGTACGCCAGACCCCTCCCGATGAACAACATCCCGTTTCGATCGTGGCCGGTCGAACACAAGGCTGTTTCCTCCGTTCTGCGGTACGCCAGGCCTCGTTTCCATCGGCTGTTCCATCCAAACCGGATGGCTCCCGATGAACACGATGCATTCCGTTGCCTCCCCATGAACACGTTGACGACGCAGTTTCTCCGTTCCGACCGAGCCATGTACATGAGTCCTAGCCGTACGTATGCGCGAGTAGGCGTTCGAGACCCCACCCGTATGTACGTACGTGGCCGTATTTGCTTTCTTGCACCCTGGCCGCTGTACGTACGTGTACATGCTACATGCGCGCCTCTACTACAACATGTGCCCTTCCTTACTCGGCCACGGTTCATCGCTGCAGCCTGCAGACAGACTGATCGACCAGTATGTACGTACACGTTCGCCACCAAAATGACAATGCTACGTATGCTTCGACCAGGTGGGTCCCGACTGTTAGGCACTTCCTTGTGTGCGAAGATGTAGCCGGTGGGTCCCAACAGTCAGGGGGAAACGTTTTTTTCATGAAATACGATGGCCCGTCCGGTGGGTCCGTGTTGTCAGGTGAAGGAATAATTATTTTGCACGTAATAAGGAGGCACTTCCTTGCTGCGGCCGTGGACCCAGCTATCAGCCTCTCCACTACAATACTCTTCCGATGGAAGTCGTTCGTTGACCACATTGACCACACCGCACCGAGAGCACCCGGGCGGTGGACGACGGCGAGGCCTAGGAAGGGGACGACGTGGAGCCGGGGAAGACGCGGTAGTGGATGCCCACGCGGAGGGGAGTACGTGGGTTGACTGCTTCGGCTGCGGTGTGAGGCTGCCGTCGCCGGAGAGTAACAGGAGGTGTGGGTGAGTATAGAGGGATGGCATGGCCAGCGGTGGTAGCCCAGCCGGACACGGGAGGCAGTAGCAGGCGGCACGGTCAACGCTTGTTTGGGCGGCTAGAGCAAGAAGACCAGAGGTTGAAGAAGCACTACGGTTGTTGGATGGACATCGTACGGTCACTGGAGCTAGAATCGTTCATATTGACTAAGTTGACAAAGCCCTTCGTCCTCGTCAACTTAGTAGGCCCACAAGTCAGCCTCCCACTATGGTAGGTCCCAGCTAGCAAGGGAAGTATTCATTTCTTTGTGTGTAATAAGGAGGCCGTTCCTTGCGTGCGAAGATATAGCTGGTGGGTCCGAGCTGTCAGCGGTAGTATTCATTCTTTTTGGCGTAATAAGGACGCACTTCCTTGCGTGCGCAGATGTAGCTGGTGGGTCCCAGCAGTCAGGGGAAGAAAACATTATTTTTCAGGGTAAAAAGGATGCCGTTGCATGCATGTGTCCATGGGCGTGGTGCGTCCCCACTGTCAGCCTCTCACGTAAAGTCATCTTCCGATGATTCTTGTATGTTGACCATGTTGACCACACCATGCTGAGCGCACCAAGGTCAGTGGACGACAGCGAGGCCCCAGACTGGAACGACCCGGAGATGGGGAAGACGCGGCAGTGGAGTTGCAGATGGAGAGGAGTGGGAAAATTGACTGGTTCGGGTGCGCGGCAGCACTGCCGCCCACGGGTGACAGGAGCAAGAACAGAGGTTTAAGAAGGAGCACGACTGTTGGATTAACATCCAACGGTCCAGCTGCTAGAATCATTTGTTGATAAAGTTTACAAAGCCCCGCATACACGTCCGCTTAGTAGGCCCACAAGTCAACCACCAAATCTGACGGATCCCAGCTGTCAACGGGAGGAATAGTTTTTTCGCATAACAAGGAGGCACTTCCTTCCGTGCGAAGATACAGCCGGTGGGTCCCAGCTGTCAGGGGGAGGAAACATTTTTTTCAGCTTAATAAGGAGGAACTTTCCTTGCGTGCGACCATGGACCTCGTGGGTCCCAGCCATCAGGCTCTCCACGTACATTCCTCTTCCGATGACTCTCATTTGTTGACCACGCCATGCCGAGCGCAGCGAGCCGGTGGACGATGGAGAGGCCCCGGATGGGAACGACCCGAAGATGGGAAGACGCGGCAGTGGAGTCGCAGATTGAGAGGAGTACAAGGGTTATAACTAGTTCTGGTGCGGCGTGGGGCTCCAGTCGGTGGAGAATAACAGGAGGTGTGGAGGGCTGGAGGGATAGCCTGGTCGGCGGTTGGGTAGCGCTTCGCAGCGATGCGTGCTAAGCAGAGCCGCTAGCCGTCGGAGGCCGGACCAAGCGGTCCCGTCGACGCTGGAGGAAGAAGACGAGAGATTGAAGGTGCATGCCGGCCGTTGGATATAAGTCTAATGGCTATGGATGTCATAATCATTTGTTGACCAAGTTGATAATTCCCTACGTAGGCTTCGACCTATTGGCCCACATGTCAGCCTCCAAAAATGTGTCATATATTTAACCCATGTTTTCTAGAATGTATAGTCCATTTGCTGGGCTGGGTGAACAAATAATTTCGCGTCAATGCGGCCCATTTAATATTTTCTAAGAAATACTAGCCCATTTGCACTTTCTTGAAATACACGAATTACCTGGGCTCGTTCTATATATAATGTTAGGTTAGAAGGAACAATTAATATAAAAAAATAAACCGTTGTGACACATTTTTTATATATAAAATTAACAAATTAGCGAGTTATTGCTCAAAATAAAAATGAGCGCGTTATTATTACATTGGTCCTTAAAATCTTCGCAAGCTTTTGTACGCAATCACCAGGATTTTCCTACCCGTGAGTCAAAAACAACCAGGATTTTCCTTGCCCACTTACATTAAACATTTACTTTTATAAGTTAATAACACGTGGGATGTTTTTATAATGTATATATAAGTCTCTATAAAATATACGATAATAGTAATAATATAAATATATATAATGTGGTTAGAAGGGAAAACATAAATTGGACACAACATTATTATTCTTATATATAGATAAATAGAACAGAGATCTGCGTTTTATTAAGAAAATACATTGGGCTACCGATCTTTAAGAAAAAGTAAAACCTACGCTGGGAGGCCCATAGGCCGGTATGGACCTCAAAAAATAAGTTGAAACCACTGTCTCCGTATGTCGTGGGCTACGCATACCTAGGCCTAGCTGATACTTGTTCGCCCTCTGGAAAAAAATTATAGTACCAGCTATATCCCCGAAGGAACTGTACTAAAGAGGGGGCCGGCGGCGCGACTGAAGAAGCACATCAGACGCGATTTTTTTCTTCAGTGGATGGATCTCGATGGCGTATTTTTACTTGCCTCTGCACCATACAACTTGTATTTTTAGCCTCCCAGTCCGTGGTGGACCAGCATCCCATTTGCTGGGCGGGCCAACCTACAGAAACCAGCACTTGATTTTTCATCAAGCCCCAAAAACAATGCAGTACTATGCTTGTTTTGAGGCCGAAAACATTACAGCTGGGGTTGAGCTGGGGAGGGGGGAAGACAGAGCAAAAATATTAAAAAGAGCTGATGCGCCGTTGCTACCCTAACAAAGCAGGTGCAATTCTTCTCGGGAAGAAGGTGGGCCGTTGACACTCACACGTCACACATCCCACAGTAGACATACTAACAAGTTCACACACAAGTACAACAGAATAGGTAAACATTCGTATCAAACTCAGGTTCACAAGACACATTCATATTCATAGCCAACATTCGCAATCAACAACTCAAAAGATTCATATATACACAACTTCAGCATGTCTATGCATCCAAATGATTGATAGATCACACGACAATATTCATAGATAATTCACAAAAAGATTCAGATATACACATGTTCAGTATGTTTATGCAACCAAATGATTGAGATCACAGCCAATATCATCCATGGATGAACTTTAATTACCTAGGGTACAGATTGGTAAATGGTGTTTAGTCAGAGGTACTTCTTGCTAAAATTAATGCTTGTACGAGTAAACTTTCGTGTACATAAGAGGCAACACAGACAATCTGAACTTTGCTTGTATGTTTATCCTCAAATAATGGCCTCGTGCCGAGGGAGGTTTGAGCAACTTGGCCACTACTTTCATCCAACTAGTTTACTGGCTCATCTTGGTCTTGTAGCTCGCCAAAATTCTACATTGCAGACAAGAAAGGAGGCGGTTGAGAAAATGAACCACCCAAATTATGGGTCGCCCCTTCTTCTTGCGCCAAAGATCTTACCATTCCCGAAGGAACTGGGGCTACATTTCTTTTCAATTTCCATTCAAGAGTTTCTATCTGTTTCCACGCCCTTTTCTTGAGACCTCGAAACATGAGGAAAGAAGTTCTCTACAAGGAAGTTTGTACCGCACACATTACTTAGCACAACTAGGAAAATAAGATAAGATAAAGATAAGCAAGACTAAAAAAATATTCGTCGGAATAGGGGAATACAAAATTAAGAAACGCAAAAAAAATAAAGGGGAACCTGAAAAAAATCTTTTTTATTTTTAATTTAAGAAACTAGTGTATTTTTTTTTAGGGCATAAGCTCCTATATATATCTACTTTCCTTGAGCATAATATAGGGTTTTTTTATTTGATTCTAAATTCCAAGATAACTCATTAGATTTTTGTGCAGTTCAACTGAAATGGAGCATCCCTGGCGTGCAGACTGCTTAAGTGCCAGATGAATATACACATCAACCAACTTGTCTGGATTCTTTAGACTCCATGCCATACCGTTCGCTACCATATGTGCCGATAACCAAAAGGCACAAGTTGGGACCAAAGACTGGACTGCGGTTTTATGGGCTATGCACCAAGCAATATTTTTGGCGTTCACTCTCCTAATACTTGGAGTTTGACAACTGGTTTACGCCATTTGATACTCGAATGAATATAGGCACTTCTTGTCAACATCGATGCTTGTCTGAGTGAACTTTGGAGTACATAGCAGCAACATAAGTACCAGTCCATCTGATTTTTTTGAGCAGTTCTACTAAAATCACCCAATGTAATGATTTGCCTATGAGTTCAGGCTCCAAGTTACTCCTTTATGAAATCGGCAAACAACAGCACAATACCAAATTACCAATACATATGACAAGCACAATAACCAGGATAAAGACCAATATGAACCTGTGTGAGGTAGCATATCAATTACTATTTCCTTTGACTGGAAGCCGAGATAAGCCAAGCGACTAACAGCAAAGGAAGGAAGCAAGCCCAGATTAGCAACTGACAGGAAGGACGGAAGCTGTCGAGGCAATGAAGCACCCAAAGTTTTTTTTGCAGTTCCACCAAAATTGAGCATCCCTGTTGGCACATATATTGAGAGAGTGAGATTACTGTAATAGTGGGACTAGTTGATGAAACATACACTAACAAATAGAAGCACCCTCATTATCTTAATGGGTAAAGTTAGCAACATTGTAGTCTTGCTTAAAGAGAGGTATTAGTTTATTTAATCAGTGCCAATTAGCTCAACACTCAAAGCATTGCCATGTATCATAGGTTGCAAAACTTTAACATGAAAAGATAAAGGAGTTTCTCATGATAGTAGCACGATGCAAATAGAGATGACATCAAACTAATATGGATGAAGCCCTTAGGCCGGTACCAACCTGAGCAAAAAAGCTTATCCATGTAGTCCCATAAGAGATGATAAAGCACTCACTGGAATCACTCGATAGTATATATTTTTGTGCACTTCAAATGTATGGTTGAAACCACTCTTGTTTACCAGTGCTGAGATTATATTGAAAGATTATCAAGAACTTCCATCAGAGTTAAAGCACTGGCTGGGATACAGTTCATTGTATTGTCTTGTATAGTTCCACTAAAATGTATGATTGGCACAACATGATCCCTGTTTGCACAAGTAGGAACAAGGTGAAACCTTCATTAGCTTAGTGAGAAAGGATAGAAAGACATTAGCATATTACTCTAATAGTAGCATCAAATTCATCATGGACAATACGCAGAAGTGGAAGGGCTCCCTGGAGGATCGTCTCACATGTAAGGTAGACATTGCTGGAGCCCTTGAATGGCCTCGACTGAGGCCTCGGCTTCAGCAATATCACCTTGGCACTGTTTATTCTTCTTCCTCTTCATGCTCTATTTCTGTTTCTCCTCACTAGTTGGTGAAACCAAGTACATCATTGGCCTTCTACTTCAGAATTGGTTTTGTCAATGAGGGAGTACAAGTGTACTAGTAAACAATAGCATTATTTTCTCATGGCAGTCGCAAAATGGAGATGAACACATGCATTAAATATCATTCTTACCTAAAGGAAGGTTATGGTGCCAATATGGATGATGAGGATTGGAACACATATCTCCCTTTGTGCAGTTCCACCGAAATGAACGAACTGTTCCATTCTAACATTCCAGTTAAACAACACAAAAGTCACTTCTTCTAAGAAGTGTTTTGTGCAGTGCACCAAAAGGTCACAACAAGAACTGTGTGAAATGGATATCCCTGTTTGCACAAATAGCTACAGAGGAAACATTCAGAGTCTCAAACAATTACAGGAAAAAGCATTTGGCTAAACTTGTCATGGCTTATAACAGTGGCATGGCTTCATTTTACCAGGGGCATTAGATTAAGAACAGCTAAATATTTGGTATAATGGCATGGGACAGTGGGTGCACCAGTAGTCCAGCACCATGTACCTAAACCGGGGCATAAAGTGGTGACTCAGAGTTTGTTTCCCCAAGAAACAAACATCCAAGAAACATATCTGGGTTGGTCCCGTTTTTGTTCACTCTAGCCACCTACTCCTATGCTCTTTTTTTTGGAAATGGAGGCGTGCCCCCGGCCTCTGCATCATAATGATGCATGTAGCCATCTTATGTGTGGATAGCAAATCTAGTCTTGGTCATACCACTGTGTACAACGTTTCCCCTATATTTCCCTTTTCGACCAAGAGACCGGTTGGATGACCAGTATGTACTACTTTCACCCCTATCCTTCCTGTTTGTACCAAGTCCGATGTACATACTAAATTCCCCCACGCCCACTTTATTTCTTGTTTGAACCAAGTACAAGATTCGACTCCATGAAGTAGCTTTACCTCTAACAATAGAAGAAGAAAAATATGTGTCGTTGGCCCATCCGATCGAGAGGGGCTGAGAGGTAGAAAATGATGCACATGCAGTGATGTAGCGAGCTGGGGAAGAAGAGCTAGGGCGGTTTCAAAGGAAGATATACCTGAAGGTCGTCGGGATGTGAATAGGTGGGCAGCGGGATGCCGGATCCGCCCACACTAGGGCAACGATGAAGGGTTCGGAGGACCTCCCGCGCCAGCGCTCGGCCAGAGATAACGATGCGGCTGGAGTGGGTCTCCTCCCTCGCTATCGACGACGGCCTAAACGCTGCCCCTCCTACCCTTCACCAGTGGAGGGGGATACGTCTGGATCTGTAACCAACGGTGAGGATAGAAAGACAATGTTTTTTGATGGGAGAAAGACAGTGTTACCACCGCTATCTTGTTTAGATCTAGAGAGGATGAGAGTGTGTGAATAGAGCAACCCTAGCAAGCAAGCGCGGAGGCTCCGGCCTATATATACGTAGTGGGGTAGTTTTCCTTTTTCACTCCATCAAAACAATCGTTTAAAATTGTGTACGTGCCAGGTCACCGTTTTTTTAGTTGTTGATTGTTTTTTGAGATAGCTACCCGCTTATCTATACTATACATCTATACATACACCTATATAGTGTGCGAATAACTTTGTAAGTTGGTCTTTGGATGAAGCCAATCCGACGGTACAGAGATGGCAAATCCGAGCACTACTGGCCGTTGGATATCATCTACATTCCACCAGATTCTGGCACATGTGCAATCTAGAAGACTCCATGGTTGAACTTAAGCATAATGCACAAACCTCAAAACACAAGCACTTCTCCTTTGTTCTCTAGAATCTTAAAATAGATTTTTCTATAAAACTAATTGAGTTTGGATGAGATGAACTATAAGAATTAAACGAACATCTACATCATGCATATATGACTCAAAGCTTAAATGCTATAGTGTGGTATTTATTCATAATTTGGTTACCAAATCTCATGCATGCAATGCACTTGTACCTTACTAGTTCCAAGTGGTGTTACGGTGTGCCAGATCGCACTTTGTATCGTTTAAGTTTGGTACAAAACCCTCCATTAAATGAACAACCACCCCCTCGTAAAATTTGTGAACAAGCCCACGGCTAAAATTATCGGAAACGTTGGGTGCCCCAACATGCATTATTATTTATATTTTCTATGTGGGAGTATCCTCAAAACAAAATGTGAGAGTACAATATTTATTGGGCCCCTTTGTAATTGATGCTGAATTTTGACCAAAGATTTAACTGACAAAATGTTAGGGCATGTTAACAAAAATTATATCGTTTGATTCATATTTGAACATAATTTCAATTATGTAATTTTTTGTGACATGCATGAACATTTGGTTAGTTAAATTTATAGTCAAAATTTGGCAAGGTGCATTAAATCAACACATGCAAGTATCAAAAGGAGAGTCACGGCATGCATGCATGCATTGTAATTAATGCATCGGTAAACGTGAATTATTGTAATATATCGAGTGCAGTGCTTTGATGTGTCGTGTCATCTTGTACAAGACCGAGAAGTTTGATTACTACAACGCCCTCTCGCCTTAACCGCACCTGCCTTTGGCTGAATGACAGGTGGGCCACCCACCTGTTGGGTCCACCTATCATGCATGCAAAGGCAGGAGCAGTAAGTCAATGAAGCTGCGTCCCTCCCTCGCCCATGAGCGTGGTGGCTGACAGTACTAGGAGAAGCTTTTGTTCGCTACACGCTCTCCCTCCCGCACGCGATGGACATGCAACAGTTCGATCGGTGTCAGATGGCCAGAAGCATACATAGTACTCCTCCACTGCAGTAGTACTCCATTATTGTTTGACTTCCCGAAGAGGCGAAGAGCCAAGCGCAGCCCGGACGCTCATGTGGTAGTTTCATGTGTAGAGTAATCTACGATAACGTGTACCGTGCCTGTAAGCTTAAAATCGTTGGGGTCGGCTCCATGCTTTTTTTATTAAAATAATCTTCTGGCCCTACCTGTCATCCTGGTGATCGTAGTTTGCACGCTCATCTGGTCAAGACAGGAATATATATTTTAATTTGTGGTGGGGTAAATGTTAGAGGTTGCAGCAAATATAGAGTATACAACAAGCTATCCCTCCCGCACGCGGTGGACAAACATGCAGCAGTGGATTCGATATTGTAGAAGTAGTACTAACATCATTGTTCATCTTCTCGAAGAGGCGAAGAGCCAAGCGCAACCGAACGTGGCAGTTGCGAACGCTCGCCACAGTGTGTTTTTCTCATCTCAGCATAGTTGTTCCCTCTTCATGCATGCTCATCCCAGCACCCCTCTTCATGCATGCTCTTCTCATGCATGCTCCTAGTGTATTTGTGTTAAGCTAGTGTGGACTCATGCACCCTTCATACACCGTACCAAACATCAAATCATATCACAAAGCATCCGGGCCCGCGTGCCATCCACCAAATCACAACGAGGTGCTATAGTCGAGACTCACCAGTCACCCCGGTGTGGCCGTCATGACCCATCAAATCACAAAACCTAGACCTTTACCAGAAGTGGTAAAGTGGCCTTGAAGTGGCCTCGGAGTTGGGCTGGACGAAGCAACCATCATTTCACTGGAACGCTCATTGAAGCCCTTTCTCCCCTTTCTTGAAGAAAACCTCACTCCAGGCTACTCACGTCTGCCATTTTTCTTCTGTACTGACGAAGGTAAGGTGGGCGAATCAGTGATGCTACTATATTTTCATTCCAAGAATCTTCTTTCTGCGAAGCACCGACCGATTCTCACAGCCTATTCTTTTCCCATTTTCATTGCGATTGTGGTTTCCTTTCGATAGCTTTTTGTTTGTCAGTTCATTGATGGATCCTGGAGTACTAGGCAAAGAGTTGCCGGCGGATAACCCACTAGAGACAGCGCTCTCCAGGAAGCGAGCACCGACCAATGAGTTGACCATGTTGGCGGGCCAACCCATGGAGACAAAGAACTCCAAGAAACAAGCACTAGCCAAAGAGTTGACGACGTTGGCGGATGAACTCCTCAAAGAAAGTTGGAAGAACACCAAGGGCCCCACCGTGCCTACCCCAGAAACTCTAATGGCCACCTATGCGAGGCTCAAGGCCGAGTTTGAGGAGATAGTCGCCGTTGAGAAGCAGTATTCCCCTGGCAAGGTGATAGCCCCCATCGAGGACGAGGAGATGGCCCCCGGAGGGATGGGATCCCCCGGTGAGCTGCACAAGGTAAAAAAATAATGGCTTACCATAGTTGTGGTTTTTGTTTATTTGCAATGTGCTTGCTAATATGTTAGGGTTGTGCAGGTGCCGGTGGACGTCCTTGGTCATTCCAATGTCGTGGCCCGTCCTATGGACAACGCCCCAGAGATCGTTTTCGATGTCGCGGTCCATCCTGTTGACATCGCCCCGGAGATCGATTCCGATGCCGTTGACATCGCCCCAGAGATCGATTCCGATGTCGCGGTGGACATCGCCCCAGGGATCGATTCCCATGCCGCTGTCCGTGCTGTGCTCATTGCCCGAGAGATCGATGACAAGAAATAGTTGGTCCCGCTAATCCTTCAGGGTAGTTTGCATTGTGTTTAATTACAAGAACGATGCATGTTATCAAACCATCTTAGGGCTAGTGCACTGTCTTGTGTGGGAGGTACTTGCTACTTTTGTTTGATAGTGAATCATGCGAACCCTCTCCGAGTTGTGGAAACAGATGTATCCTCAGTAGCTTTTGATGTAATATATGGCATGTTTAGATGTAAGTTTGAACTGTTTATCATATCAGCAGGGCTTGTTTGATGATTCTTGGTGTTAGTAGGCTAGCTACTGTGCAAGCTATATAGTACTTGTAAAACACACACCGAAGAGTAACGTTGGGGTTGATGGGCTCATGGTACGCTTATACTGATCCGTCGTCGATCGGCCAATAGCCCAAGCTCCTAAAATTGTAGGCTTAGCGATCGATCAGACAATAGTCGACACGGATACATTCAGACCTCATTTGGTTCACAGGGTAGGAAAATCGTAGCAAAAGTACACAGACGTACAACACAAAATCATAGCAGTACAGAGACGTACTCCCTCCGTTCCAAAATATATGACTCAACTTTGTACTACTAACTTTGAAACAGAGGGAGTACAAATCCTAGGCGGGCTAGTTTGGCCTAGTGGGTTTCAGTGCTATGACGTGGTACAGTGCCGTCCAGTCTTCGCGTGTGGTAGCAGTACTGCGGGTACAGTAAGTTTTCTTGAAGAAGCGGAATTCAACGAAGTGATGATGGTTCCTTTGTCCGACCAACTTACAGTGGGAAAGGTTGGGCCCGCGCTACGACCGGGGTGGACCATGATAATTTTGTGCATGGAAGGTGGACCTGGATGGTCGATGTCCCACATGTCGGTGAATGAAAGTATTATTTCTGATATAGTGGACGAGCAACGAGTATTCATTGTTTATTTTTTATGAAAGCTATTGTCTCCACTGTTACGACGGAGGAATGTGAAACACGGCAGCCCAGTGAACTTGGCATGTGCACCACCTCCTCCTTCCTCATGTAATACTACCATAGTGTTGACTATAAGGTTAGCTATAAGGTTACCACTTTTTCTCACTTTCTCTCTATCTATTTCCTCTCAAATGTTTTTACCTTTCTTTTTTAGACACAATTGTTTTTATGCCTCTTGAGGGAGTCCCGGATTAGGGGGTGTCCGGATAGCCGGACTATAGCCTTCGGCCGGACTCCTGGACTATGAAGATACAAGATTGAAGACTTCGTCCCGTGTCCGGATGGGACTTTCCTTGGCGTGGAAGGCAAGCTTGGCGATATGGATTTGTGGATCTCCTGCCATTGTAACCGACTCTGTGTAACCCTAACCCTATTCGGTGCCTATATAAACCGGAGGGTTTTAGTCCGTAGGACGAACAACAATCATACCATAGGCTAGCTTCTAGGGTTTAGCCTCTCTGATCTCGTGGTAGATCTACCCTTGTACTACCCATATCATCAATATTAATCAAGCAGGAGTAGAGTTTTATCTCCACCGAGAGGGCCCGAACCTGGGTAAAAACATCGTGTCCCTTGTCTCCTGTTACCATCCGCCTAGACGCACAGTTCGGGACCCCCTACCCGAGATCCGCCGGTTTTGACACCGACATTGGTGCTTTCATTGAGAGTTCCTCTGTCTCGTCTTTAGGCCCAATGGCTCCTCCGATCATCAACAACGATGCGCCTGTGGTGAGACTTTTCTCCCGGACAGATCTTCGTGATTCGGCGGCTTTTGCTGCGGGCCAATTAAGCTGGCCATATGGAGCAGATTGAAAGCTACGCCGCTGGCCATCAGGTCAGATTTGGAAGTTTGAACTACACGGCTGACATCCGCGGAGACTTGATCTTTGACGGGTTCGAGCCACAGCCAAGCGCACCGCACTGTCCCGAAGGGCATGATCTATCTCTGCCGCCGGACAGTGTCCTGGAGGCCGCACCAGAGTCCGCTCCAACCTTTAGCTCGGAGCCGACCGTGCCGATCGAGGATGGGTGGCTGGACACCGCCTCGGGGGCTGCGATCTCCACGGCGGTTGAGCCATACACTTATACTGTCCTTTGCGAAGCTCGTGACTCCAAGGCGCCGGACTCCTCTCCGGACTCCGAGCCTTCCGCGCCCCTGCCAATCGAATCCGATTGGGCACCGATCATGGAATTCACTGCCGCAGACATCTTTCAGCACTCGCCCTTTGGCGACATCCTGAATTCATTAAAGTCTCTCTCTTTATCAGGAGAGCCCTGGCCGGATTATGGTCAGGAAGGTTGGCATGCGGACGACGAAGAAAATCAAAGCCCACCCACCACCCACTTCGTAGCCACTGTCGATGATTTAACCGACATGCTCGACTTCGACTCCGAAGACATCGACGGTATGGACGACGATGCAGGAGACGACCAAGAACCAGTGCCCACAGGGCACTGGAAGGCCACCTCGTCATATGACATATACATGGTGGACATCCCAAAAGATGGGAATGGCGATGGAACAACGGAGGATGACCCCTCCAAGAAACAGCCTAAGCGCTGGCGTCAGCGGCGCCGCTCTAAATCCCGCCACAGCAAAAATGGTGATTCCGGCACGGGAGATAATAACACCCCGGACAGTGCCGAAGACAACCCCCTCCAGCAAGATTCAGCGTAGGAGGATGGAGAAGCCAGCCCTCATGAGAGAGCGGCAGAAAAAGAGGTAGAGGACGATAATTACATGCCTCCCTCCGAAGATGAGGCAAGCCTCGACGACGATGAATTTGTCGTGCCCGAGGATCCTGTCGAACAAGAGCGTTTCAAATGCAGGCTCATGGCCACGGCAAGCAGCCTCAAGAAAAAGCAGCAACAACTTAGAGTTGACCAAGATTTGCTAGCTGACAGATGGACTGAAGTCCTTGCGGCAAAAGAGTATGAACTCGAGCGCCCCTCCAAGAGCTACCCAAGACGCAGGCTGCTACCCCGATTAGAGGAGGAAGCACCTAAACCTACATCACCGGTGCATGATATGGCTGACCGACCACCTCGTGGCCGCGACAGAGAGGCCTCTCGGCCCTCAATTCAAGCCGCACCCCGTCGCCGCTCAAAAAATACAAAGGCACGGGGAAATGCGCCAGACCTGCAAGATATATTGGAGGACAAGGCAAGGCAGACAAGATCGATCTATGGATCGCGTGGGCGCCCCACGACACGTGACGATAACCGTCACGCCGGATATGGCAACTCCGGCCGGGCCGAACACAGTAGACAAAGCTCATTTGAGCTGCGTCGTGATATAGCCCAATACAGAGGCGCCGCACACCCACTATGCTTCACAGATGAAGTGATGGATCATCAAAATCTGAGGGTTTCAAACCCGTAAACATTGAATCATACGATGGCACAACAGATCCTGCGGTTTGGATTGAGGACTATCTCCTTCACATCCACATGGCCCGCGGTGATGATCCACACGCCATCAAATACCTCCCACTCAAGCTTAAAGGACCAGCCCGACATTGGCTTAACAGCTTGCCAGCAGAGTCGATCGGTTGTTGGGAAGACCTGGAAGCCGCAATCCTCGACAATTTCCAGGGCACATATGTGCGACCACCAGACGCCGATGACCTAAGACACATAATTCAGCAGCCAGACGAATCGGCCAGACAATTCTGGACACGGTTCCTAACCAAGAAAAATCAAATCATCGATTGTCCGGATGCCGAGGCCCTTGCAGCCTTCAAACACAACATCCGCGATGAGTGGCTTGCTCGGCACCTAGGACAGGAAAAGCCGAAATCCATGGCAGCCCTCACAACACTCATGACCCACTTTTGCGCGGGAGAGGACATCTAACTAGCTCGTAGTAATAACATGACCAAGAGCCCTGGTAATTCGTATACCAAGGACAGCAGTGGCAGGTCGCGTCGCAACAAGCACAAGCGCCACATTAACGGTGATAATGCTGAGGATACGGCAGTCAATGCCAGATTCAGAGGCTCTAAACCCAGTCAGCGGAAAAAGCCATTTAAAAGAAATACTCCCGGCCCGTCCAATTTGGACCGAATACTCGATTGCTCGTGCCAGATACATGGCACCCCAACCAGCCAATCACACCAACAGGGATTGTTGGGTGTTCGAGCAGGTGCAAGTTAAATGCCGAAAACAATGACAAGGGGCTGCATAGCAATGACGAGGAGGAGCCCCGCCGCCGAACAATAGAGGATGAAGGGCTTCCTTCGCAAGTGCGGACGGTGAACATGATATACGCAACCCACATACCCAAAAGGGAGCGGAAGCGTGCACTAAGGGACATATACGCGATGGAGCCAGTCGCCCCAAAGTTCAACCCGTGGTCTTCCTGCCCGATCACTTTTGATCGAAGGGACCACCCCACTAGCATCCGGCATGGCGGATTCACCGCATTGGTTTTAGACCCAATCATTGACGGATTTCACCTCACGAGAGTCCTAATGGACGGCGGCAGCAGCCTGAACCTGCTTTATCAGGATACAGTGTGCAAAATGGGCATAGACCCATCAAGGATTAAACCCACAAAGACGACCTTCAAAGGCGTCATACCAGGTGTAGAGGCCAACTGTACAGGCTCAGTTACACTTGAAGTGGTCTTCGGATCCCCGGATAACTTCCGGAGTGAGGAGTTAATCTTCGACATAGTCCCGTTCAGCGGGTTATCATGCATCGCTTTCGGACTAACCGCATTTGCAAAGTTCAATGCGGTGCCGCACTACGCATATCTCAAGCTCAAGATGCCAGGTCCTCGAGGAGTCATTACAGTCAATGGAAACACCGAACGCTCTCTCCGGACGGAGGAGCATACGGCGGCCCTTGCGGCGGAAGTGCAAAGTAGCCTCTTAAGGCAATTCTTAAGTGCAAACGTCCGGACACCGTCAAGCGTGCCCGGAGTAACCTACAACAAGACCGCCTGGCACGTTCCGAGCATGCATAGCAATGCGGCCCAAGCCCCAGCCCTCGCGAAATCGCGAAACCAGTATTACGCGTACATAATTACGCTCTGGAAATATCATGGGCATACGGGAAGGGGCACAACCACGGCATGCCCACAATGCGGCTCAACCACACCAGGGGCTCCCAATTGTGTCATTCTTTTTTTCTCTTTCTTTTTACTTTCAGGACTCCGTTCTCACGAAGCCCTGTCCGGCATTAGAATCGCGAACGCACGATGCAACAGCCATGGAAGCAGAAAGCCACGTCGAGTGTCCAGGTGGTCTCTTCTACGAGCAATATATCTGTTTTACACAACATCCTGTGGCTTACCCCTGGAGGGAGACATGTTAAAAGTCCCGTCCCTTGCTTATCGCACTATTTGTATCGTTCTGCTCTTACAACAACCCTTTTTAATAAACAATACATAGATTCTGCCTATTATTGATTTCCCTTTTTTTATATATATGTTCATTTATGACATTGTGCAACCGTACACTTTCAGACGGCAATACACTGTGGGCTTAAGTACCCCATAACATGGTGTGATAAGTCCGAACACTTTCACAAGTGCGGCACCCCGAACTTATAGCATTATATGCATCGGCTTGAATCATGTCTTGGGTCAATAGTTGGGTTTGCTCGGCTCCCATGTTTTGGTACCTTACGTTCCCTTATATGGGCTAAGGTAGCGCTGGGAGAACCACTGCGATTGTGCCCCGGTTGAGCTGGGTTAAGCACCTCAGTGGAGAAAGTTAAAACTGACCGTCATGATAGGGCGAGAGGCGGTCGCTGTTCGAGAGGTTTTCGAGTCCCTAAAGACTTATGCCGCTTAGAGCGAGGAGTCGGCATTGTCCGGTCTAGGCTTGGATAGCGCCCCGAACTCGGTCTTCCGAATACCAGGGGCTTCGCCGAAATTTAAAATTATAGAATTCTATGGCTAAGTGAGAGTGTTCAAGCATTATAGTCCGGTTGCCTTGTTCGTTTGCTGAGCGCCTCCCTCGAAGGAACCAAGAATGGGAACAAGAGCGCTCAAGTTCATCCCAACACCCCAAAGACTGGTGGCATGGGGGCTGAAGCCAACGACTCGCCATCTCTCAAATTTAATATACGGCTGCACAGAAGGTAATATTTTAAATTAAAAAGTGTTGCTTAGCGCATATGAACAAGTTTTCAGCGTACAGTATAACAAATGCGAGTCTACTAAAAAATTATATCTTTGGAGCATTCATCCGCTATAAGGCAGGCACCCTTCAGACGCCCTCATAATACATTTCAGCTTGCGATGCTCCTTCTTCGGTGGTGGTCCGTCCTTCATAAGCTTCTCGGCGTCCATCTTGCCCTAGTGCACCTTAGCAAGGGCAAGGGCCCTCACGGGCACCTTCGATGCGCAAGCGCTTGATGACTTCAACCCATGGACATGCGTCCACCGCCTCACCAGCCCAAGTAGCTCCCGGTCATGGCTTCCTTAGGCCACAATGAACTATGAGGCCCCTCATGGCCTGTTCGCCACCTTATGGAGCCTCGACCAGCTGCTTCAACTGGTCGATTAAGGGCACCGGGTGTCCGGCCTCAATATCGAGACCAGAACACCTTCTCCGTCGAGCTTCCCTCCTCGGCTCGGTAGAATGCGGCAGCATCAGCCACACTGCGGGGCAGATCTACGAATGCTCCTGGAGAGCTCCGGATTCGGGTAAGTAACAGATAATTCACTTTCACATGCTTGCTTTGCATATAGAATGCCTTACCCGCCACTATATTCTTCATCGCCTCAATCTCCTGGAGGGCTTTTTGGGCTTCGGCCTTAGCGGCCTTGGCGCTCTCAAGGGCCGTGGCGAGCTCGGACTCCCGAGTCTTTGAGTCACGCTCCAAACTCTCGTGCTTTTCCACGAGAGCCTGGAGCTCTTGCCGCACCTCCGCCACCAGCGCCTCCTACTTTTCTCGCTCGGTGCGCTCCGCAGCCGCATTGCTTTCGGCCCAGGACACCGCCTCCTTCAGGGTCGCCACCTCGTTCGTGGCCCGTGCAATATTCATGTTATTCCTGTCATTTTTGCAAACACATCTTTTAAATACTCCCATAAGGTATTACTTACCTTCCTTGTCCTTGAGCTGCTTTTTGGCAAGTCCGAGCTCGTTCTCGGACTGCTTGAGGCTCTGCTTCAATGCACCAACCTCCATGATCGGTCTGGCAGAGGTCAAGCAGCCTGCATTCCCATATTGACATACTTATGTTAGACTCCTGCATATATCTTTTTAGATCCTCAGTTCGGCTTTTTCTTTCCGAACACAAAACTGAGCATCAGGGGATACTGTCTATGCGGTAATATTTTTATACATACCTCAAAGCCTGTTAGAAGGTTGGCGCAGGCTTCTGCCAGCCCGCTCTTGGCGGACTGAACCTTCTGGATCACCACACTCATAACAGTGCGGTGCTCCTCGTCGATGGAAGCGCCGTTAAGCGCCTCCATCAAATCATCCGGTGCCTCCGGTTGGACGGAGGTCACCGGCGTCGCAGTCTTTCCCTTCTTACGGCGGGTCGCTGTCGGACTCCGGAACCACCGGTTGTTCTCGCAGACGGAGTCCGGCGCAGGTCCGGACTTGAAGCCCTTCGGGGTTTTATCCCCTTTGAGCCCGAATTCCGGGAGGTCGCCTTGCGGCGCCTCCATAGCCACCTCCTCCTGGCTGGGCCCCTTTTGGGACTCCACCCCAGCGTCATCCGCGGGAGGAGACGAGGCGGTCGGAAGTGAGGTGCTATTCACCTCCGACGAATCCAGGAGCCGCTCGACGAATCGTCGAGCCCATCCTCATGCGGGCTGCATGGTTATATCCGGCGTTATAGGATGCTTTGCGACAAATGAAACGCCACGAGTTATTCTCGTGTCCGGACACTTTCGATCTTGCCAGGGGCTTGGCCCTTGGAGCCCACCCCTCTTCACCGTCGTCGGCATTGGCGGTGTAGTCCGGAGGAAGGGTCCTTCCCTTCTTGGACCCTTCAGCCTCCCCGGTGGGGGCAGCCTTCCTTTTCTTCTCTCCCCCCACTGGGGGAGAGGCCTCTTTTTCCTCCTCCTCGTCTTCGCGGGAGGAGTCCGCCTCGGCGTCATCAGACGATGAGTCCGATAACACCTGGCTCCGGGAACTCCTTCGAGTTCCCGTGGCCTTCTTCTGGCCTTCTTTTCCGGCACCACGTGAGGTGCGAAACCGTAAGCCCCACACCATTGGGCGTCACTGGGTCTTCTGGCAAGGGAGCCGGACAGTCGATCTGTCCGGACATCTTCAACCAGTCCTGTCAAAGGTGAGGGAGTTTTAGATCCCGCATAGAGTCAAACTATGAAAAAAGAGTCCCGTAAAGGGTAAAATAACTTACCTCGCTGGCTTGATGCTGCGAGCTGAATCCGCGATCTTCCGTCGCGGATGCGGGAGCTTTGGCGCCCTTGAACAGCACCTTCCAGGCGTCTTCATACGTAGTGTCGAAGAGCCGGTTCAAGGTTCGGTGCTGTGCCGGACCAAACTCCCACAAATTGATGTCCCGTTGCTGGCATGGGAGAATCCGGCGGATGAGCATCACCTGGATTACGTTGACAAGCTTGAGATTCTTGTCCACCAGGTTTCAGAGGCAGTTTTGGAGTACGGCCAGCTCTTCCGAATTACCCCACGTCAGGCCCGTCTCTTTCCATGAGGTAAGGCGTGTGGGGAAGCCAGATCGGAATTCGGGGGCCGCCGCCCATTGAGAGTCGCGCGGCTCGGTGATATAGAACCACCCCGATTGCCACCCCTTTATGGTCTCCACAAAGGAGCCCTCGAGCCATAGGACGTTGGCCATCCTGCCCACCATGGCGCCTCCGCACTCCGCTTGGCGGCCGCCCACTACCTTCGACTTGACATTGAAGGTCTTCAGCCATAAGCCAAAGTGGAGCTAGATGCAGAGGAAGGCCTCGCACACGACAATAAACACCGAGATGTTGAGGATGAAATTCGGGGCCAGATCATGGAAATCTAGGCCGTAGTAGAACATGAGCCCCCGGACGAATGGGTGAAGTGGAAACCCTAGTCCGCGGAGGAAGTGGGGGAGGAACACCACCCTATCATGGGGCACTGGGTGGGGATGAGTTGCCCCTCGTTGGGGAGCCTATGCGCGATGTCGCTGGACAAGTATCCGCCTTCCGCAGCTTTTTGATGTGCCCTCCGTGACGGGCGGAGGCCATCCACTTGCCTCCCGCCTCCCACATGGTTGGAGAAGGTTGAGGTGGGATGTGCGGACTTGGGCACCGGAGCTCGGGTGCACGGAAATGGATAAGCAAAGGAGGAAGAAGGCGTGTGTGAAAAAGCGGATTCTTATCCCCTTATATGGACGAAGCTATTCGTCCCCACCGGCCTGATAAAACTCGCTTATCTCCCAAGCGCCGTAATCAATGGCGCGGTTGGGTTACCCACGCCCGTATTGATGAGAATCCTGGAATAAGGGGACACGATCTCTGCTTTGACAAGATGTGCCAAGGAAATCGCCTCGCTAAACGTACTGAAGTTGGGCAGTAAAAACGATTCGAATAAAGGCTTGGCCGTGGTGTGATGTCACGCTGCGGGATACGTCAGCAGATTGAACTTGTGTAAATGTTATTCTCTCTACGGTGTCATGTGGAACTTATTTTGCAGAGCCGGACACTATCCTTGTGTTCAAAATCTTCTATGAAGTATTCGGAGGAGGAACCTGCCTTGCAATGCCGAAGACAATATGCGCGCCAGACCCGTCGTCATTGAAGCCTGGTTCAGGGGCTACTGAGGGAGTCCCGTATTAGGGGGTGTCCGGATAGCCGGACTATAGCCTTCGGCCGGACTCCTGGACTATGAAGATACAAGATTGAAGACTTCGTCCCGTGTCCGGATGGGACTTTCCTTGGCGTGGAAGGCAAGCTTGGCGTCTGGATTTGTAGATCTCCTTCCATTGTAACCGACTCTGTGTAACCCTAACCTTATTCGATGCCTATATAAACCGGAGGGTTTTAGTCCGTAGGACGAACAACAATCATACCATAGGCTAGCTTCTAGGGTTTAGCCTCTCTGGTCTCGTGGTAGATCTACTCTTGTACTACCCATATCATCAATATTAATCAAGCAGGAGTAGGGTTTTACCTCCATCGAGAGGGCCCGAACCTGGGTAAAAACATCGTGTCCCTTGTCTCCTGTTACCATCCGCCTAGACGCACAGTTCGGGACCCCCTACCCGAGATCCACCGGTTTTGACACCGACACCTCTCTTTTTTTAAATTAGTTTTTTATACCTAAGAGCACGTGTAGAGACGGGCTCCTGCAGATCCCACTCCTTGACTTTGTCAATGCCTCTCTCTCCTCCACATAAGCGGGCTTAGGGCATGTACAATGGTTATATTGTAGGGATGCCACATAGGATAAATGATGAGGTGGAGGAAATAGAAATCATAAGAAAAGGCTTGTCTTCTCTTATTTAAGAGAAGACAAGAGATGATCTCTTAGCACAATATGTTTCACCATGTTTTTAGGAATAATTAGTTATTGAAGATAAGGCTAAGAGATGATCCATCGTACACATGATTTTTTGTCATCTCTAAATTGCATGCAAGACTTATGATAAGACTATCTTATCAACCATTGTACGTGCCCTTATAGCGCAGAATTTAACTGGTACTACTTGCTATGAATGCGGGCATCTGGCGTCTGAGGGGGGAGCGCGCGCGGGGAGGTGGTTGGGTGGGGGAGGGGTTCTAGTGGGCCAGGGCGGTCAGAAGCGGGCTTGGAAGCGGTCCGGACTCCCGCATGGCCCACTTCACATTATCACCATATATTTCTTGGAGTCCGTGCGCGGCAGGCGGGCGATCTCTTATCCCTCCCCCGTCTTTCTCTTCTTAGCCGACGCCTGCCAAGCGATTAGATTTCGGCTATCGACGGTTTATTCAATTGCAGTCCCACATGTCAGTGAAAATGCAAGACAACGCGTGTCCCCTCTGGTGAGCGGCGTGCGAGCCGGACTGTCGGGGGTGCGACGCGTACGAGTCGTAAGTGTGCTGCCTTTTCCTTTTGAACTTGCAAAGCGTAACATTTTCGTGCGATCGATCATAGAAATCCAGAACAAAATGACGAGGGCGGTGCTTTCCCGCGCGTTAGGCGGGCTAGTTTGAGTGATATGACGTCCTACAATGCCGTCCACTTTCTCCATTTTTATGTAAGCAAGAGTCTACACTCTTACGTGGGAGGAGTGCAAAACACGGCGGATCTGATTTTGATCGAGGGATAACTGTTGCCTACGAAATAATGGAGCACTGTTAGTGATTATAGCATGATAGTTAGGGCATCTCTAGCGCTGGCCCTCAAATTTACACCGGCATCTGTCCGAGGACACTGATGGATGCCATCCAATGCTGCCCGCATACCTTTCGACAACTATATGAACTAACCGAACGAAATTTGTGCAAACAAAGCAAATTTCCAATTAACCGGATGAAATTCATTACATTTCGAAAACTTTTCCTATAAACTGGATGAAATTCATTACATATTTCGCACAAACCATACTAAAACCTAATGTAAACCTAATCTAAACGATCCCCGGCGCCCGACCACCATGTCCGGCCATGAACCTGAGAAAGCCGGCCATTGCCTTTGCCTCCTCCTCATCCGCCTCGATAACCTCCTCCTCCGGAGTACAAGGTTCTGAAGATTTCCGCCTCCGCGTCGCCGTCAAGCGGCTAATCGGCCGCCGATGTTTATCCCACCAATCTTGGCGTTGACTGAGTGGAGGAGCGGTGGCCTTCCTAGGACCAGAGCAGTGGCGACCTACCGTGTACTTCTCTTCCTCGCTGTCGTGTGCACCCGCGCGCGCGCGCCGACTTCGTGGTCGTGGCGATGGAGGGCGGCCGGGGGGGGGGGGGGGAGCCGGCGATCTCCTTCGCCTGCTCCTGCAACAGTACACCCAAGAGAGCTTTGGAGCGCGCCTAGAGCGGAGCCACCGATGTCCTTCGTCTGCTCCTGCGACAGTACGTCCAAGAGAGCTTTGGAGCGCCAGGAGGCCATGGTTGGAGTGGTGTCGACAGAAGGAAGGGGCCGGAGGATAATGAGTGTGGGTCTTTGGCTATGGCTGGGAGCTGGGGCTCAAGTTAATATAGCGGGCGAATGGCAATGAGCCGTGATGTCTACTATGCAACCTTCTCCTTGTAGACGTTGTTGGGCCTCCAAGTGCAGAGGTTTGTAGGACAGTAGCAAATTTCCCTCAAGTGGATGATCTAAGGTTTATCAATCCGTGGGAAGCGTAGGATGAAGATGGTCTCTCTCAAACAACCCTGCAACCAAATAACAAAGAGTCTCTTGTGTCCCCAACACACCCAAAGACAATGGTAAATTTTATAGGTGCACTAGTTCATGGAAGAGATGGTGATACAAGTGCAATATGGATGGTAGATATAGGTTTTTGTAATCTGAAAATATAAAAACAGCAAGGTAACTAGTGATAAAAGTGAGCACAAATGGTATTGCAATACTAGGAAACAAGGCCTAGGGTTCATACTGTCACTAGTGCAAGTTCTCTCAACAATAATAACATAATTGGATCATATAACAATCCCTCAACATGCAACAAAGAGTCACTCCAAAGTCACTAATAGCGGAGAACAAACGAAGAGATTATGGTAGGGTACGAAACCACCTCAAAGTTATTCTTTCGGATCGATCTATTCAAGAGTTCATACTTGAATAACACCTTAGGACACAAATCAACCAAAACCCTAATGTCACCTAGATACTCCAATGTCACCTCAAGTATCCGTGGGTATGATTATACGATATGCATCACACAATCTCAGATTCATCTATTCAACCAACACAAAGTACTTCAAAGAGTTCCCCAAAGTTTCTACCGGAGAGTCAAGACGAAAACGTGTGCCAACTCCTATGCATAGGTTCATGGGTGGAACCCGCAAGTTGATCACCAAAACATACATCAAGTGAATCACGTGATATACCATTATCACCATAGATACGCACGACAAGACATACATCAAGTGTTCTCAAATCATTAAAGACTCAGTCGGATAAGATTACTTCAAAGGGAAAACTCAATCCATTACAAGAGAGTAGAGGAGGGGAAACATCATAAGATCCAACTATAATAGCAAAGCTCACGATACATCAAGATCGTATCACCTCAAGAACACGAGAGAGAGAGAGAGAGAGATAAAACACATAGCTAATGGTACATACCCTCAGCCCCGAGGGTGAACTACTCCCTCCTCGTCATGGAGAGCGCCGGGATGATGAAGATGGCCACGGTGAGGATCCCCCCCCTCGGCAGGTGCTTGAACAGGGTCCCGATTGGTTTTTTGTGGCTACAGAGGCTTGCGGCGGCGGAACTCCCGATCTATTCTGTTCCCCGATGGTTTTAGGGTATATTAGTATATATAGGAGGAATAAATACGTCAGGGGGCCACGAGGGGCCCACGAGGGTGGAGGGCGCACCCAGGGGGGTGGGCGCGCCCCCTGCCTCGTGCTCTCCTCGTTTATCCCCTGACGTGCACTCCAAGTCTCCCGGATTGCTTTCTTTCCAAAAATAACTCTCCCGAAGGTTTCATTCCGTTTGGACTCTGTTTGATATTCCTTTTCTTCGAAACATTGAAACAAGGAAAAAAACAGGAACTGGCACTGGGCTCTGGGTTAATAGGCTAGTCCCAAAAATCATATAAAAGTGCTTAGTAAAGCCATTAACGTCCAAAACAGATAATATAATAGCATGAATACTTCATAAATTATAGATACGTTGGAGACGTATCAGCATCCCCAAGCTTAATTCCTGCTCGTCCTGGAGTAGGTAAATGATAAAAGAAAGAATTTATGAAGTGTGAATGCTAGCAGGTGCACAAGTTTGATCAATGATAATTTCAATCACCTTTTCTAGCATCATTATATGTCATAACAGTAGTCAACTCATAGAAATTTTCATGATCAAGTAACAAAACTATTCACATGTTAAAGTATAGATCATAAAATTTCTTGAAAACTAACAAACCGTGTTATCAGTCATCAAACAATTGCAATTCATCTTATTTTCAGGAACAGTCTATGTCAGAGCTTTGATTTAGCAAACTTCACATACTCAACTATCATTTAGTCTTCCATGATTGCTACCACTCAAAGCATATTTTTAGAACAAATAGTATTCATCGAACACAAAGAAAGATAGGGGCTTAATGTTTCGCCTCCCAACCTTTTACCTCAAGGGTAATGTCAACAATAATAATTCATGCTCAAATATATTTGAATGGCCATATATGCCTAGATCTTTCCATCACATGATGCTTGCCAACTAAAGAGTAGGTTGGAATGAGAAGGAATACGACTGACTCTTGCATAAAAGTAAAAGATAGGCCCTTCGCAGAGGGAAGCAGGATTTGCAGAGGTGCCAGAGCTCAAGCAAAACAGAGATGAAAATAATTTTGAGAGGTATGCTTTCATTGTCAACATAACGACCAAGAGTTCCCAATATCTTCCATACTACATACATTATAGGCGGTTCCCAAACAGAAAGGTAAAGAGTTTTACTCCCCCTCCACCAACAATCATCAATCCATGGCTTGCCCGAAACAACAGGTGCCTCCAACTAACATCAATCCTGGGGGAGTTTTGTTTGCAATTATTTTTGATTTGATTTCGATCTTTTGATCATGGGACTGGGCATCCCAGTTACCAGCCATTTTCTCGTGAGTGATGAGGGTAGTCCACTCATCGTGAGAATAACCCACCTAGCATGGAAGATACTGCTAGCCCCTAGTTGCTACATGAGCGATTCGGGCATACAAAACAGATTATTATTTGAAGGTTTAGAGTTTGGCACATGCAAAATTACTTGGAACGGCAGGTAAATACCGCATATAGGTAGATATGGTGGACACTCATGGAAGAAACTTGGTTCAAGGAATTTGGATGCACAAGCAGTATTCTCTCTTAGTATAGATATTTTGGCTAGCAAAGGATTCTAAATAGCAAGCACCACATGTTAGAGGATCCATAACAATATAACTTCTATACAAATATACCCAAGCATAACTCATTATGTTGTCTTCCTTGTCCAACTTCAACTAATTTGCTCAGGTTTGTAAATAATTAATGGGGCTCACAATCATAGAAGATGTCCAAGATAGTATATTTATATGTGAAATCTCTCTTCCTTCAATATTCTTTCATGAATTGTTCAAGTGACCAATACAATGTTTGCTAACATTCAATAAATTTACCACCTCTACTTCTTTATGTGAAGGCATTACTCCCCATGGGAAAGGCATATGAAACATATATAATTTCAGATTTATGACATTCAAATCATTCAACCATTTACTCATAGGATATAAGTGAAGCACACGAGTAAATGACAAACTACTCCAAAAAGATATAAGTGAAGATCAATGAGTAGTTAAATAATTATGTAGCTATATGAATACTCTCCCATTTAAGAATTTCAGATCTTGATACTTTATTCAAACAGCAAGCAAAACCAAATAAAAGTACGTTGCAAGGATAGCACAACTCATGTGAAGAAACAAAAACTTAGATTCAACCGATACTAACCGATAGTTGTTTAAGAGAAAAGGTGGGATGCCTACCGGGGCATGCCCAAGCTTAGATGCTTGAGACTTCTTGAAATAATATCTTGGGGTGCCTTGGGCATCTCCAAGCTTGAGCTTTTGTGTCTCCTTAATTCCTTTTATATCTCGGTTTCCTAAATCTCGAAAGCTTCATCCACACCAAACTCAACAAGAACTCGTGAGATAAGTTAGTATAAACCAATGCAAAACCTTATCATCTTCTACTGTAAAAAATCTCTAAAATTATTATTCAACATTGCATACTAAATGTCTCTGCATATTTAATACTCCCATCCTCAAATAGAATCATTAAACAAGCAAACATATGCAAACAATGCAAACATAACAACAATCTGTCAAAACAGTACAGTCTGTAAAGAATGCAAGATTCATCATACTTCCCTAACTCCAAAAATTATGAAAGAAAATTCCACTGTAGTAAATTTATCAGATCTTATTATGCAAAAGGTTTCAACATTTTATCACATTCTGACTTTTCTAGGGAATTTTTGCAACAGCGGTAAACTTTCTGTTTTCAAACAGCAACATGTATACTTGCAAAATAAGCATAGTAAAGGATATCCTTGACATTTTTATTGAAAATAAAGATACACAACATTATTCAAACTAATATCAAGCAATTAATAACAAGATAAATTGACGCTCCAAGCAAAAAACATATCATTTGGTGAATAAAAATATAGCTCCAAGTAAAGTTACCGATGAACGAAGACGAAAGAGGGGATGCCATCCGGGGCATCCCCAAGCTTAGGCCCTTGGTTGTCCTTGAATATTACCTTGGGGTGCCTTGGGAATCCCCAAGCTTAGGCTCTTGCCACTCCTTATTCCATAGTCCATCGAATCTTTACCCAAAACTTGAAAACTTCACAACACAAAACTTAACAGAAAACTCGTAAGCTCCGTTAGTATAAGAAAATTAATCACCACTTAGGTACTGTAATGAACTAATTATTTATTTATATTGGTGTTAAACCTAATGTATTCCAACTTCTCTATGGTTTATAAACTATTTTACTAGCCATGGATTCATCAAAATAAGCAAGCAACACAATGAAAACAGAATCTGTCAAAAACAGAACAGTCTGTAGTAATCTGTATCAAACGTATACTTATGGAACTCCAAAAATTCTAAAATAAATTGTTGGACCTGGGGAATTTGTCTAGTAATCATCTGCAAAAATAATCAACTAAATATCACTCTCCATTAAAAAGTTGAAGCTAATCTCGTGAGCGCTAAAGTTTCTGTTTTTTACAGCATGATCATAAAGACTTCACCCGAGTCTTCCCAAAGGTTCTACTTGGCACAAACACTAATTAAAACACAAATCCACATCTAAACAGAAGCTTATATGGATTATTTATTCCTAAACAGAACCAAATAGCAAGAAACTAAAGTAAAATTGGCTTGCCTCCAAACAAGCGCTAACGTTTAACGCCCCTAGCTAGGCATGATGATTTCAATGATGCTCACATAAGACATAAGAATTGAAACAGAAAGAGAGCATCATGAAGAATATTACTAGCACATTTAAGTCTAACCCACTTCCTATGCATAGGGATTTTGTGAGCAAGCAACTTATGGGAACAAGAATCAGATAGCATAGGAAGGTAAAACAAGCGTAGCTTCAAGATTTTCAGCGCATAGAGAGGAAACTTGATATTATTGCGATTCCTACAAGCATATGTTCCTCCATCATAGTAATTTTCAGTAGCATCATGACTTAATTCAACAATATAACTATCACATAAAGCATTCTTTTCATGATGCACAAGCATAAAATTTTACTACTCTCCACATAAGCAAATTTATTCTCATCAATAGTAGTGGGAGCAAACTCAACAAAATAACTATCATGTGAAGCATAATCCAATTGAAAATTAAAATCATGATGACAAGTTTCATGGTTATATTTATTATTTATAGCATACTTGTCATCAAAATAATCATCATAAATAGGAGGCATGCTTTCATCATAATAAATTTGCTCATCAAAGCTTGGGGGACAAAAAATATCATCTTCATCAAACATAGCTTCCCCAAGCTTGTGGCTTTGTATATCATTAGCATCATGGGTATTCAAAGAATTCATACTAACAACATTGCAATCATGCTCATCATTCACATATTTTATGCCAAGCATTCTATGTAATTCTTCTTCTAGTACTTGAGCACAAGTTCCCTTTCCATCATTCTCATGAAAGATATTAAAAAGATGAAGCGTATGAGGCAGACTCAATTCCATTTTTTGTAGTTTTCTTTTATAAACTAAACTAGTGATAAAACAAGAAACAAAAGGATTCGATTGCAAGATCTAAAGATATACCTTCAAGCACTCACCTCCCCGGCAACGGCGCCAGAAACTGCTTGATGTCTACTACGCAACCTTCTCCTTGTAGACGTTGTTGGGCCTCCTAGTGCAGAGGTTTGCAGGACAGTAGCAAATTCCCTCAAGTGGATGACCTAAGGTTTATCAATCCATGGGGGGCGTAGGATGAAGATGGTCTCTCTCAAACAACCCTGCAACCAAATAACAAAGAGTCTCTTGTGTCCCCAACACACCCAATACAATGGTAAATTTTATAGGTGCACTAGTTCGGCGAAGAGATGGTGATACAAGTGCAATATGGATGGTAGATAGGTTTTTGTAATCTGAAAAATATAAAAACAGCATGGTAACTAGTGATAAAAGTGAGCACAAATGGTATTCCAATACTAGGAAACAAGGCCTAGGGTTCATACTTTCACTAGTGCAAGTTCTCTCAACAATAATAACATAATTGGATCATATAACAATCCCTCAACATGCAACAAAGAGTTACTCCAAAGTCACTAATAGCGGAGAACAAACAAAGAGATTATGGTAGGGTACGAAACCACCTCAAAGTTATTCTTTCGGATCGATCTATTCAAGAGTTCGTACTAGAATAACACCTTAAGACACAAATCACCCAAAACCCTAATGTCACCTAGATACTCCGATGTCACCTCAAGTATCCGTGGGTATGATTATACGATATGCATCACACAATCTCAGATTCATCTATTCAACCAACACAAATTACTTCAAAGAGTGCCCCAAAGTTTCTACCGGAGAGTCAAGATTTAAAACGTGTGCCAACCCCTATGCATAGGTTCATGGGCTGAACCCGCAAGTTGATCACCAAAACATACATCAAGTGAATCACGTGATATCCCATTGTCACCATAGATACGCACGGCAAGACATACATCAAATGTTCTCAAATCATTAAAGACTCAATCCGATAAGATTACTTCAAAGGGAAAAATCAATCCATTACAAGAGAGTAGAGGAGGAGAAACATCATAAGATCCAACTATAATAGCAAAGCTCGCGATACATCAAGATCGTATCACCTCAAGAACACGAGAGAGAGAGAGAGAGAGAGAGAGATCAAACACATAGCTACTGGTACATACCCTCAGCCCCGAGGGTGAACTACTCCCTCCTCGTCATGGAGAGCGCCGGATGATGAAGATGGCCACAGGTGAGGGATCCCCCTCCCTAGGTGCCTAACAGGTCCCGATTGGTTTTTGGTGGCTACAGAGGCTTGCGGCGGCGGAACTCCCGATATATTCTGTTCCCCGATGGTTTTAGGGTATATTGGTATATATAGGAGGAATAAATACGTTAGGGGGGCCACGAGGGGCCCACGAGGGTGGAGGGCACGCCCAGGGGGGTGGGTGCGCCCCTTGCATCGTGCTTTCCTAGTTGATCCCCTGACGTGCACTCCAAGTCTCCAGGATTGCTTTCTTTCCAAAAATAACTCTCCCGAAGGTTTCATTCCGTTTGGACTCTGTTTGATATTCCTTTTCTTCGAAACACTGAAACAAGGGAAAAACAGAATCGCACCGGCTCGGGTTAATAGGTTAGTCCCAAAAATCATATAAAAGTGCTTAGTAAAGCCCATTAACGTCCAAAAGAGATAATATAATAGCATGAATACTTCATAAATTATAGATACGTTGGAGACGTATCAAGCCACGACAGACGGATGGACGGCTGGCGCCAGAGTAGGTTCGTCGGCAATCACGTGTCATTAATGTGGGCAGCGGATGGAAGGATAGCCGTGGTGTCGTTAACCCGGAACAGTCGCTTGCACCGGGATGCTGTGCGGGTGGCGCTCTCTCGGCCGTCGCGCTGCTGCAATGCCGGAGCCAGTGAGAGGTTGCATCGGGCGTGAATGCGGATGCTGCTTCAGTGACTTAACCGCAGGTGTGTTGGCTCACTGACATGTGGGCCCAACGGGCATCTGGCCCGCATATCAGTGACACACCAACTGCACCTGCAGTTAAGTCCGGTGAATGCGGCATTGACGTTCTGGAGAGACGGTAACTGCTTTCAGCGGAAGCGCGCGCTAGCGATGGAAGGGTTTCGTAGGCGAGCTGTCGACAACTGGCGTGGTGGTAAAATGTGAACTCATGGATGACGAGCCTTTGAAGCATATGCGGCATGTATTGACAACCAGGCGTCCATGCAACCGCTCTTGTCGCCAGCTAGCCTTCGACGACCACCATTAGACACCACACAACAATGCAAGACTTACGAATAATGGATGAATTGATCAAACACACACTCGTGTGAAGTGGCACTATGATCGGTTGCTCACGATAGTACATGCTCCGTACCATAGTACCCTCTCTAGCTAGGCTGTTTTATAGATTGTGGTTGTGATGGACGATATACAAGAGCAAGGCGCTGAGTCATGAGTATGACCATTGGTGTTGAGCCAGGTGAATACATGCTCGGTGTTAGCGGAGGCCTCCAGCAAATGTCTAAACAGTAATGTCACGCACCGCCGGGGTGCGCAGGTGACGAGCTCGCCGTTTGCGTTGCGCCATGAGCATGACTTTGATTGAGAGGGCGACGTGCATGCATTAGCATGGTTTGGCAGCATGAGCGTGAGTGTCTGGCTGTCTGCACGCGTACATGCTACTTGCCTCTATGGACGGTGTGCGCTAATGTGTGCATCAAGTATAATATGAAAAAAATCCGTTTGTGCATTTAACTCAAAGTATTTCATTTTCATTTGGTCGATTGTGCGTTGCAAAATGATTTGAGTCCATGGTTTGATTCCTCACATATGCATAATTTTGGTTTTTATTTCTTTCTCCACTGACAGATAGGCCCGCATAGATAGATAGATAAAGAACACGAGCTGATGAGGCGCATGCAGACTGTTTGACTGGTCAACCAGACAAATACGGAGCTATATACGCCGAGCCGTTGATCGATAATCACCATATCTCGTATACAATGATCAAAGTGAGCTATCAAGACAAGTTCGATGACCACCAATGCATTTTACTCAGTAATAAATGACCAGGATTGAAGGGAAATCCAAATTTCCTTCGTCTTCTGTCCTTGAGCTCTTGACAAACCAATGCATTTTACGGTTGTTTGGCCACTCCACCCCAGAGCTGTCACCAAGCGTCGTTCATGCCACCGCGCCGCACACTAACCGGTAAGGAAGCGATGGCATCCCGCCGCACCGAGTTCCTCGCCGCTCACGACCGCATTACGTAATTGTAGGGAAGCGATGGCATCCCGCCAGGCCGAGTTCATCGCTGCTCGCGACCTCACACCTATGTGGGCGGAATTTGAAGCAGTCAAGGCCGGATGGGCGGTAGAGCAAGAGGCGGCCAAAGCCGCACAGAGGGAGCGGAAAGTCAGAAAGCACTCAAGAAAAGAGAGGCTAGCCGTCGCAAGAAAGAAGAGGACGCACGCGTTGCTGCGGAGAGGTCGGTGGAGATCCAAGCATGGTGGGGTGTGGCCGACAAAGCCGGGAAGGAGAACGACGGCGTCTGGCCAGCATGTGAGAAGTAGTAGTACTAGTAGTTAGTGTGTGTGTCTGTGTCGCCCGTACGTTTGTTTAATTAATTACGAGCATGTACCAGTACTACTAGTTACTACTGTAGTTTTTAGAGCAAATTACCAGTACATTAGCCTATACTCAATGGAAAAATTCAGTGGCATCTCTTTCTCTATAGGAATTGAGATGCATGTCATCTCACTTCCTATGATTTTCATATTCCTATAAAATTCCTATCCTATGAAGCAAAGGAGGCTTCTGTTGGAGTAATGACTGTAGCTATCAGTACTGCTGGTACATTAGTTTTCTTCAAGAAGCGGAATTCAACGAAGTCATGATGGTTCCTTCGTCCGAGCAACTTCACAGTGGGAAGGGTTGGGCCTGTGATTTGATGGCTCCTTAGTAATGACTGTTGTGCGACGACCGAGGCGACTTTCCCTTGGAGTTCTGCGGGCATGGCAAGTGGACCAGGATGGTCGATGTCCCACATGTCGGCGAATGGAAGTATTCTTTCCGATATCGAGGAGCAAGGAAACTGCGTGGTATAGTATCACTGCTGATTTATATTTATGTTTTATTTCTGATGAATGCTAGCATTTCAACTCTTACGATGAAGGAGTGCCAAACACGGCATGTGCTAGATGTCCCACACATCAGCGGAAGGAGTGGGACATGAACAGCATGGTAGAGCGTCTCCACTTCTGGGTCGGAGACCACACGTAGTAGTACTAGTGGTACGAACGATACAAAGTGCGACCCGGAGAGAAAGACACGTCTAGTTGGAAGTTCTCGGGGCATACACGTAAACAAATATAAAACCTAATATGTGCCTCCAATTATTATAGTAGTAGTAGAGTACTTAGGCACGTACTCCATAACATCACCGGGCATTGCACGTACGACATTTAGCGGTAGTAAGAGACAAATGCTTATATGCCACGCATGTTCATACTATTTGTGCCTTTCTACTTCACTTATCATGCTTATATTACTCAAAGTTCAGACGTCCACTCCTGGGTACATGCCCGTCTCGTAGTTCTAGTCCCACGTGTTCTTCATAGATCGAACGATCCATAATTGTGGGTGATGACCCACAAGTATAGGGGATCTATCATAGTACTTTCGATAAGTAAGAGTGTCGAACCCAACGAGGAGCAGAAGGAAATGGCAAGCGGTTTTAAGTAAGGTTTCTCTGCAAGCACTGAAATTATCGGTAACAGAAAGTTTTGTGATAAGGCAATTTGTAACGGGTAAAAAGTAATAAAAGTAAATAAGGTGCATCAAGGTGGCCCTATTATTTTTGTAGCAAAGTACAAGCCTGGACAAACTCTTATATAAAGGAAAACGCTCCCGACGACACATGGGAATTATCGTCAAGCTAGTTTTCATCACGCTCATATGATTCACATTCATTACTTTGATAATTTGATATGTGGGTGGATCGGTGCTTGGGTACTGACCTTCCTTGGACAAGCATCCCACTTATGATTAACCCCTATTGCAAGCATCCACAACTACAAAAGAAGTATTAAGGTAAACCTAACCATAGCATGAAACATGTGGATCCAAATCAGCCCTTCCGAAGCAACGCATAAACTAGGGTTTAAGCTTGTGTCACTCTAGCAACCCATCATCTACTTATTACTTCCCAATTCCTTCCTCTAGGCCCAAACAATGGTGAAGTGTCATGTAGTCGATGTTCACATAATACCACTAGAGGAAAGACAACATACATCTCATCAAAATATCAAACGAATACCAAATTCACATGACTACTTACAACAAGATTTCTCCCATGTCCTCAGGAACAAACATAACTACTCACAAATAATATTCATGTTCATAATCAGAGGGGTATTAATATGCATAAAGGATCTGAACATCTGATCTTCCACCAAATAAACCAACTAGTATCAACTACAAGGAGTAATCAACACTACTAGCAACCCACAGGTACCAATCTGAGGTTTTGAGACATAGATCGGATACAAGAGATGAACTAGGGTTCGAGATGAGATGGTGCTGCTGAAGATGTTGATGGAGATTGACCCCCTCCCGATGAGAGGATTGATGGTGATGACAATGGTGATGATTTCCCCCTCCCGGAGGGATGTTTCCCCGGCAGAATAGCTCCGCCGGAGCCCTAGATTGGTTCCACCAAGGTTTCGCCTCGAGACGGCGGCGCTTCGTCCCGAAAGCTTCTTCCTGATTTTTTCTAGGGCGGAAGACTTCATATAGCCAAAGATGGGCAACGAAGGCCTGCCAGGGGGCCCACGAGGCAGGGGCGCACCCAGGGGGGTAGGGCATGCCCCCACCCTCATGGATGGTGGGTGGTGAGGGAGTCCTGGATTAGGGGGTCCTCGGACAGCCGGACTATATACTTTGGCCAGACTGTTGGACTATGAACATACAAGATTGAAGACTTCGTCCCGTGTCCGGGTGGGACTCTCCTTTACGTGGAAGGCAAGCTTGGCAATTCGGATATGTAGATCTCCTCCCTTGTAACCGACTCTGTGTAACCCTAGCCCCCTCCGGTGTCTATATAAACCAGAGGGTTTAGTCCGTAGGGCGACAACAATCAGAATCATGGGCTAGCTTTTAGGGTTTAGCCTCTACGATCTCGTGGTAGATCAACTCTTGTAATACTCATATCATCAAGATCAATCAAGCAGGAAGTAGGGTATTACCTCCACCGAGAGGGCTCGAACCTGGGTAAACATTGTGTCCCCCGCCTCCTGTTACCATCCGCCTTAGACACACAGTTCGGGACCCCCTACCCGAGATCCGCCGGTTTTGACACCGACATTGGTGCTTTCATTGAGAGTTCCACTGTGCCGTCACGATAAAGGCTTGATGGCTCCTTCGATCACCGGCAACGATGTGATCCGGGGTGAGGTTTTTCTCCCCGGACAGGTCTTTGTATTCGGCGGCTTCGTATTGCGGGCTAGCTCGCTTGGCCATCTAGAGCAAATCGATAGCTATGCCACTGGCCATCAGGTCAGGTTTGGAAGCTTGAACTATACTGCCGACATCCGCGGAGACTTGATCTTCGACAGATTCGAGCCCATGTCAAAAGGCCGCATACCGCGACGAGCATGACTTAGCTCTGCTGTCGGACGGTGTTCGGGAGATCACACCTGTGGCTACTCTGGCCCTCAATCCGGAGCAGATTGCGCCATCCGAGAACGGGTGGATGGACCCCGCCACGGAGGCCGCACACTCAACAGTGATAGAGTCGAATACTGACTTCACCTCCTACGAGACCTGTGTTGCCGGACCCTTGGATTAGTCCCCGGCCACGGGCTCCGAACCGCCTGCGTCCGTACCTATCAAATCTGATTGGGTGCCGATCATGGAGTTTTCCTCCGCGGATATCTTTCAGCACTCGCCCCAGGGTGACGTGCTGAATTCATTAAGGTCTCTCTCCTTGTCAGGAGGCCTTTGGCCGAACTATGTCCGGCTCGAGTGGGAAGCGTGCGACGAAGAAATTTGTTCCCCACCCACCACCCACTTAATAGCCATCGTCGATTTACTTAACCGACATGCTCGATTTCGGCTCAAGACATCGATGGTATGGACAACGATGCAGGAGAAGAACAGGAACCACCGCCCACAGGGCGCTGGACTGCCACCTCATCATATGATATATACATGGTCGACACCCCCAAAGAAAGTGATGGCAATAAGGCAACAGAGGATAATCGCCTCAAGAAGCAATCCAAGCACCGACGTCAACGGGGCCACTCTAGACCCCGCCATAGCAAAAGCAGCGATACCGGCACAAGAGACAATAACGCTGAGGACAGTGCCGAAGACAAAGACAATCCCCTCCAGCCAGGATTCGAGCGGGAGGATGGGCAAGCTAGCCCTAAGGAACAGGCAGCAGATGGAGAATCAGAGGATGACAATTACATGCCCCTCTTCGAAGACGAGGAGAGCCTCGGCGACGAAGAATTTATCATGCCTGAGGATCCCGTCGAGCAGGAGCGCTTCAAGCGCCAGCTTAGAGCCACAACAAAAAGCCTGAAGAAAAAGCAACAACAACTTCAAGCTGACCAAGATCTGCTAGCAGACAGATGGACTGAGGTCCTGGCGGCCAAGGAATACTAACTCGAGCGCCCAACCAAAAGTTACCCAAAGCGCAAGTTCTTACCGCAACTCGAGGAGGAAGCATTAAAGCCCACACTTTCAGCCCGAAGTCCAGCCCGCACCCCGTCGCCAGGTAAACAAAAATACCTAGGCCCGGGGTAACACGCAGGACCTGCGAGACGTATTGGATAACAAAGTAGGACATACAAGATCGATCTACGGATCACATGGGCGCACCCCAACGCGTGACGATGACCGTCACGCCGGATATACTAAAAGAAAATCCGGCCGGGCCGAGTACAGCAGACAAGACTCGTATGAACTGCGTCGCGACATAGCCCTGCACAGAGGCGCCGCACACCCCCCATGCTTCACTGACGAAGTAATGGATCATGAATTCCCAGAGGGTTTTTAACCCGTGAACATTGAATCATATGATGGTACAACAGACCCCGCGGTATGGATCGAAGATTTCCTCCTCCACATCCACATGGCCCGCGGTGACGATCTACATGCCATCAAATACCTCACATTAAAACTCAAAGGACCGGCTCGACATTGGCTCAATAGCCTGCCAGCAAACTCCATTGGCAGTTGGGAGAATTTGGAAGACGCATTCCTTGACAACTTCCAGGGCACTTATGTGCGACCACCGGATGCCGATGACTTGAGTCACATAACCCAACAGCCAGGGGAATCAGCCAGGAAATTCTGGACTCGGTTCCTAACTAAAAAGAACCAAATTGTTGACTGTCCGGATGCCGAAGCCTTAGCGGCATTTAAGCATAACATCCGCGATGAATGGATCGCCCGACACCTCGGCCAAGAGAAGCCGAAGTCCATCTCAGCCCTCACGACACTCATGACCCGCTTTTGTGCGGGCGAGGACAGCTGGCTGGCTCGTAGCAACAACACATCAAGAAACCCTGGCAACTCAGATGCCAAAGATAGCAACAGCACTCCACGTCGCAACAGAGACAAGCGCTGCAACAACGGCGACAACGCCGAAGACACGACAGTTAATGCCGGATTCAGTGGCTCTAAATCCGGTCAGCGGAAAAAGGCGTTCAAAAGAAGCAATCCGGGCCCGTCCAGTTTGGACCGCATACTCGATCGCTCGTGTCAAATTCACAGCACCCCCAATAAACCAGCCAACCACACCAACAGAGAATGCAGGGTGTTCAAACAGGCCGACAAGTTGAATGCCGAAAACAAGGAAAAGGGGCTACATAGTGACGACGAGGAGGAGCCCCAACGCCGAACACAGTAGGACAGAAGAAATTTCCTCCCCAAGTGAAAATGGTGAACATGATATACGCAACCCATATTCCCAAGCGGGAACGGAAGCGCGCACTGAGGGACGTCTATGCGATGGAGCCAATCGCCCCAAAATTCAACCCATGGTCTTCTTGTACGATCACGTTCTATCGCAGGGACCACCCCACCAGTATCCATCATGGCGGTTCTGCCGCATTGGTCCTTGACCCCATCATTGACGGATTTCACCTCACTCGAGTCCTTATGGATGGTGGCAGCAACCCGAACTCGTCATGTCAGGATACAGTGCAGAAAATGGGTATAGACCCCTCGAGGATCAAACCCACCAAAACCACCTTTAAAGGGGTCATACCAGGTGTAGAGGGCTGTTGCACGGGCTCAATCACACTGGAAGTGGTGTTCGGATCTCCGGACAACTTCCAAAGCGAGGAGTTAATCTTTGATATCGTCCCCTTCCGCAGTGGCTATCACGCACTACTCGGGTGAACCGCATTTGCGAGATTCAATGCAGTACCGCATTATGCATACCTCAAGCTCAAAATGACAGGACCTCGTGGGGTTATAACAGTTAATGGAAACACAGAACGCTCGCTCCGCACGGAGGAGCACATCAGAGCCCTCGCGGCGAAGCAAAGCAGCCTTATGAGGCAAACCGCCAATTCGCGAAAAAGACCTGGACACCTTCAAGCTTAGTCCGAGTACCTCGCAAGAGGATCGCTAGGCACGCGTTGTAGCTCGCCTAGCAATTCGGCCTCCGTCCTAGTCCCAGTCAAGTGGCGAAATTTGCGCCGCGCGTACATAATTACGCACTCAAGATACCATGGGCATAGGCGGATGCACGACTATGGCACGGACCACAATGTGGTTCAAACGCTTCAGGACCCGTATATCTTTAACATTTTCTTTCTTCCAAGCCCCTATTCTCTGAAGGCCCTCTCCGATCGCCTGATTATCCGACCCGTCACGGGAAGGAAACACCACGGAAGCAAGAAGCTTTGACGTACAAGGGAATCCCCAGGTGGTCTCTGATAACGATCACTATACCTGTTTTACATAGCCATACGCAGCTTGCCCTTGGATAGGACATGTCAAATAGTCCTATTTTTACTTGTTGCACTACTTGTATACAAACATTTTGACGTATCACTTAAATAACAATGTACAACATTAGCTCATTATTGCATTCCTTCATCTTTTTCCCTTGTCTGCTTATTTACGACAAATTGCACCCGTACATTTTGATATCGCCCAAAGGCGCCAGGCTTCAGTAACCCCATAACACGGCATGAAAAGTCCGAACACTTTCGACAGTGCGGCACCCCGAACTTATAGCATTATATGCATCAGCTCTGAATCATGTCTTGGGTCAATAGTAGACCTGGTCATGGACAACCCGTCCCTCCGGCCCGAACCCGAGGCCCGACATTCGGGCCGGGCTCGGGCTCCATTTTCTGACCCGAAGCCCGGCCCGAAAGCCCAAATAAAGCCTGAAATATATATAAAAACATACTTTATTCCAAATATAGGTATAATAAATTAATATAATATCCTGAAATTGATTAATTTAATTAAAAAGTGTCACTGTTCATGTACTTCTGGCCGGGCCGGGCCAGGCTCAGGCTTGAGCTTTTTCCTTCGGGCTTTGTCAAGCCTGGCCCGAACCCGACCCGGCCCGACAAAATATCAGGTTTAGTCAATAGTTGGGTTTGCCCGGCTCCCATGTTTTGGTACCTTACGTTCCGCTATATCGGCTAAGGTAGCACTGGGAGAACTACTGCGATTGTGTCCCGGTTCTTCCGGACGAGCACCTCAAGAGAGAAAGCCAAAACTGATCATTATGATGCGGCGAGAGCTGGTCATTGCTCGAGAGGTCTCAAATCCTTAAAGATTTTTTTCCGCTTAGGGCGAGGAGTCGGCCTTGACCGATTTAAGCACGTGGCGCCCCAAGTTCGCCTTCCGACATTAGGGGCTTCGCCAAAATTTAAAATTATAGACTTCTATGGCTAAGTGAGAGTGATAAAGCTTTATAGTCCGATTGCACCGTTCACAGTTGAACACCTCCTTCAAGGACCCAAAACTAGGATAAAGAGTGATCAGGTTTATCCCGAACACCTCAAGATTAGTTACATGGAGGCGTGGTTTAACGACTCGCCAATTCTCAAATTTTATAAACGGTCACACAGAAGGTAATATTTTAAATCAACAAGCGTTATATAGCGCACATGAACTCGTTTTCATATTTCAGGATCACATGAGTACATTCATTCAAATATTATATCCTTAGCACATTCCTCCGCTACAAGGCGAGCACCCTTCAGAACACTGTCATATGACTTTTCGGGGTGGCGATACTCCTTGCCCTCCGGCGGCCCTTCCTTCACCAGCTCTTCAGCATCCATCTTCGCCCAGTGCACTTTTGCCCGGGCAAAAGCCCTGCGCGCACCCTCAATGCAGACGGACCGCTTTATGACTTCAAACCGCGGGCAGGCATTCACAAGCCGCCTTACCAGGCCGAAATAGCTGCCAGGCAGGGGCTTGCCAGGCCACATCCGAACTATGAGACCCTTCATCGCCAGTTCGGCCGCCTTGTGAAGCTCAACCAATTGCTTCAAGTAGTCGCTCAAGGGCATCGGATGTTCGGTCCCAGCATACTGATACCAGAACAACTTCTCCATCGAGCTCCCCTCCTCGGCCCGGTAGAACTCCGCGGCATCCGACACACTGCTGGGTAGATCTGCGAACGCTCCTGGAGAGCTCCAAATTCGGGTAAGTAAAAGGAAAGTTTCCTTCACATGCTTGCTTTGCATAATGAATGCCTTACCCGCCGCTATCTTCTTGACTGCCTGAATTTCTTGGAGGGCCTTTTGGGCTTCAGCCTTGGCATTCTGTGCGTTCTCGAGGGCCTTCGCAAGATCGGACCCTTGCGTCTTAGAGTCACGCTCCAAGGACTCGTATTTCTTGACAAACTCCTGGAGCTCTTGCCGAACCTCGCCAACTCGGGCCTCTTGCTTCTCGGGCTCGGCGCGCTCCTTGGCCGCTTTGCCTTCGGCCTCGGACATCCCCTTTTTCAGGGCCGCCACTTCGGTCGTGGCCCCTAGAAAAATTCATGACGATCATGTGATCTAACAACCACCTTCTTTTTTCTTTTATCAATAAACAGACGGGGTATCACTTACCTTTGTTCTCTTCGAGCTGCCTCTCGGTAAGGCCGAGCTCTTCCTTGGACCGCTCAAGGTCCTACTTGATCTTGGAGATCTCCGGCCAGGCGAAGCGGCAGCGGCTAGCAACAAGCCTCGCTTATTCACATAGACATATTTTGATTAGACTCGTGATTATTATTTGATCCTCTGCTCGGCATTTCTTTGCGAACACCAAACAGAGCATCAGGCTACCGTCTATGCTGTAACATTTTCTCATAATTTGATTACTTACCTCAAAGCCTGTTAGGAGGCTGGCATACCAGTCCGCTTTGGCGGACCGAACCTTCTTGACCACCGCACTCATGATAGTGCGGTGCTCTTCGTCAATGGAAGCGCCATGAAGCACTTCTAGCAAATTTTCCGATGCCTCTGGATGGACAAAGGCAATCGACATGGACGGCTTGCCCCCCTTGGCGAGGGGTCGCCTGACAGAATCCGGTACCACTGGAGGTTCCGGCGCAGTATTCGGCTGGGGGCTAAACTTGCTGCCCCCGGCATTAGAGCCCATGGGAGTCTTGCCCCCCATGTGCCCAACTCCTGGAATGTCGCCTTGGGGTGCCTCCGGAACTATCTCCCCTTGGTTCGGTGCCCTTTGAGACAACACCTCAACGTCATCCGTAGGGCGGGCGGAGGAGACGGTCGGGAGTGAATCACTATTCATCTCCGACTGGCCCAAAGACTCATCCGAGGAGGATACGTCGATATGGGATTTGGATGGACTGCATGATCATGTTTGGCATGATAAGAAGCAATAAAACGAAACATACCAGAACTATTTTGGTATCCAGATACTTACGACTTCGCCAGGGGCTTGTCCCTGGGTAACCACTCCTTGTCGCTGAAAGCGGCCGCTCTGGAGCAGTCCGGAAGGAGGGTCCTTCCTTGATTCTTCGCCTCCCCTGCAGATGGGGCGGCCTTCCTTTTCTTGTCTCCCCTGGCTGGGGAGGGGAGAACTTTCCTCTTCCTCCTCCTTGTTTTCATGGGAGGAGGGCACCTCGGTATTATCGGACGATGAGTCCGATACAACCTTGCGCCGGAGACCTTTCCTGGTCCCCACGGCCTTCTTCTTGGCCTTCTTCTCCGACGCCTCATAGGGCACCGGAACCAGCATCTCCATTAGGAGGTCCCTTGCTGGATCTTCGGGCAGTGGGGCCGGACAATCAATCCACTCCGCTGCCGCGACCCAGTCCTGTTAAATGGCGTGGAGGCTCAGATCCCTCACATGATTATACTGGGGAAAGGAACATATTATGAGATATAAGGAGCTTACCGGATTGGCAGGGCGCTTGGCACTGAGTCCGCGATCCTCGGTAAGGGGAGGAGGTACCTCGGCGGACTTGAACAACACCTTCCAGATGTCTTGGTGCGTCGTGTTGAAAAGCTCTCGCAGGGTCTGGTGCTTAGCCGGGTCGAACTCCCACATATTGAATGCCCGTCTTTGACACGGGAGGATCCGGCGGAAGAGCATGACCTGGACCACGTTAACGAGCTTGATTTTCTTGCTTATCATGTTTTTAACACAGTTCTGGAGTCCGGTCAGCTCCACCGATGAACCCCAGGATAGGCCCTTCTCTTTCCAGGAGGTGAGCCACATGGGGATGCCGGATCGAAATCGGGGGCTGCCACCCAGTTGCTGTCGCGCGGCTCGGTGATGTAGAACTACCCCGATTGCCACCCCTTCACGGTCTCCACATAGGATCCTTCGAGCCAGGTGACGTTGGGCATTTTTTCCACCATAGCGCCTCCGCACTCCGCTTGCTGGCTGACCACCACCTTCGGTTTCACGTTGAAGGTCTTCCGCCACAGGCCGAAGTGGGGCTTGATGCGGAGGAAGGCCTCACACACGACGATAAACGCCGAGATGTTGAGGATGAAATTGGGGGCCAAATCATGGAAGTCCAGCCCGTAGTAGAACATGAGCCCGCGAACAAATGGGTGGAGGGGAAATCCCAGCCCGCGGACGAAGTGGGTATGGAATACAACCCTCTCGTGGGGTTCTGGAGTAGGGACGATCTACCCCGCATCTGGGAGCCGGTGCGTGATGTCTCCGGCCAGGTATCGGGCTTCCCGGAGCTTCGTAATGTTCTCCTCCGTAACGGAGGAGACCATCCACTTGCCCCCCGCTCCGGACATGTTTGGAATGGCTTTGCGCAGAAAACGGGAACTTGGGCGCTGGAGCTCGAGTGCGCAAGAATGGATGGGCAGGGAAGAAGAAGGCGTGGGTAAAAAAAGAGGAGTCCTTGTCCCTTTATAAGGGCAGTGGAAACTATGCGCCTCCCCACTTGCCTGGTAAAACTCGCTTGTTCCCCAAGCGCCGTGATTAATGGTGCGGTTGGGTTACCCACACCCGTATTGATGAGATTCCCGTGATAAGGGGACACGATCTCTGCTTCGACAAGACGTGCCAAGAAAACCGCCTCACAATATGTGCAGTAGCTGGTTGAGAAAACGGTTCGAATAATGGCCGGGCCATGGCATGATGTCATGCTGTGAAATTTGTCAGCAGATTAGATTTTTGGGATATTGTACTCTCTACGGTGGAATGTGGAATTTGTTTTGTAGAGCCGGACGCGATCCTTGTGTTCAAAATCTTCTATGGAGTATTCGGAGGAGGAACCCGCCTTGCAATGCCGAAGACAATCTGCGCGCCGGACTCATCGTCATTGAAGCCTGGTTCAGGGTCTACTAAGGGAGTCCTAGATTAGGGGGTTCTCAGACAGCCGGACTATATACTTTGGCCGGACCGTTCAACTATGAAGATAGAAGATTGAAGACTTCGTCCCGTGTACGGGTGGGACTCTCCTTTGCGTGGTAGGCAAGCTTGGCAATTCGGATATGTAGATCTCCTCCCTTGTAACCGACTCTATGTAACCCTACCCCCCTCCAGTGTCTATATAAACCGGAGGGTTTAGTCCGTAGGACGACAACAATCAGAATCATAGGCTAGCTTTTAGGGTTTAGCCTCTACGATCTTGTGGTAGATCAACTCTTGTAATACTCATATCATCAAGATCAATCAAGCAGGAAGTAGGGTATTACCTCCATCGAGAGGGCCCGAACCTGGGTAAACATTGTGTCCCCCGCCTCCTGTTACCATCCGCCTTAGACGCATAGTTCGGGACCCCCTACCCGAGATCCGCCGGTTTTGACACCGACAGGTGGCCCCCCTCTGGTACTTTCTTTGCCCAATATTTTTTATATATTCCACGACTGACTTTCATGGAGTTTCAGGACTTTCAGAGTTGTGCAGAATAGGTCTATAATATTTGCTCCTTTTCCAGCCCAGAATTTGTCGGATGTGGGGTTCCGGCAAACCCTTAAGGTTCAAACACTCGGGTGCACTCGAAGTCTTTCCCTCCTACCGATCTACGCCCTAGCTCGCTAAGATCTCGCGGATGAACTCAACGAACTCACAACACAGAAAGACACGAGGTTTATACTGGTTCAGGCCACCGCTGTAGTGTAATACCCTACTCCAGTGTGGTGGTGGTGGATTGCCTCTTGGGCTGATGAAGAACAGTACAAGGGAAGGAACAGCCTCCTGAGGTTGAGGTGTTCTTGTGCCTGGCTAACTTGTGTGGGTGAGAGCTGGGTGAATTGCCCGATGCCCCTACTGTGATGGCTAGCTCTACTTATATAGGCCCTGGTCCTCTTCCCAAATATCGAGCGGGAAGGGAGCCAACAACGGCATGCAAATTTGAAGGGGGACAGCTAGTACAAGCTATCCTGACAAAAGTGGTCTTCGCCTGCGAAAATCTCTGGTGGTGACGCCGTCTTGGGCTCCATGATGACCTCCATCTTTCCGTCCTCCTGGTCTTGGTCTCGTTACACCAATATAGCAACCTTTGCCTAATGCCTCGGTACTCCTCGCCTGCGCTGGCCTCCTTAGAACTAAAGAGGAAATAAGGACGCTGCGCGCGCTGGCGCCCGCCTGGCGCCCGCCTGGTGTCGTGCGTCATGGCTCACGTCACAAGGGCCTCGTGAGGTTTGCCCCGCCTTGATATCCCCGCTCCTCGTGATCCTGCCTTGCTAGGCTACTCCGGAGGAGGTCTTGCGTCGTCCGCCTCGCGAGGCTTGGACCCTCGCGAGGGTCTTGGATGCTTTGTTGATGAAGATGGGCCGTACGGCCTGCTGGCTTAGCCACGCCGTGGGCCAGACGCAGGCAAGTCTGGGGACCCCCATTCCCAGAACACCGACAGTAGCCCCCGGGCACAAGGCGCGCTCGGGCTTGGCTTCGTGGCGAAGCCAAGGGTCAAGTTCGGAGCGCCGCGGGCCCCAAAAGCCTGCAGCCTTGGTTGACGCGTGGCGGTTGATTGGACATGGCCATCTCCGCTTTCCCACGCCGCCTCGGCAACTGCTTGACCAAACAAAAGGCTGGCGTAGGCAGCACTTGCCTTCGTTGCTTCTTCCTTGCCTTGCTCCAGATCCCCTTTCTCGCTCTTCGCCGCCGCTACCTCCAGATCTGCTCCAGCCTTGCTCTGCATCTGCCGCTCATGGCGGCGCGAAAGGTCAAGACTTCCTCGGCACCGGCTTGGTACGAGCCCGCTCTTGAGGCTCCCACCATCACGGAGAAGAGCCTCGCCTCCGTGCGCCTGCCGACGGCGGGAGAGAGCAACGAGTGGGGGAAGACGGAGCTCCCGCTCGCGTCCGACGAGCCGGAGCCTGAGGGGAGCATCTTCTTCCCCTTCTTCTCGAGCAGCGTTGCCGTTGGGTTGGTTCCTCCCTTCTCTAATTTCTTTTATGAAGTCCTCGACCACTACGGGCTGCAGGCGTTGCATCTCCATCCCAACTCTGTCCTCCTCCTGTCCGTCTTTGCCCACTACTATGAGGCGTACCTGGGCGTGATGCCGTCCGTGGCTCTCCTGCGCCATTTCTTCTTCCTCCGTGTCAGTGGCGAGCACGCCTCCAGATGCGCTAATTTCATCGCATGCGGCAAGGCCAACTCGATATCGAGCACCGGGAAGAGAGCCGACAACATTCGATCCAAATGGGTCATGATGGACGCCAAGCACGCCCATCCGTGCCTGGTGTTGCCATCGGAGGCGCCCCAGCAGGGCAAGGGGTGGCCCAAGGCGGAGCTTGTCGACGAGCGGGCATCGTCAGTGTTGGGGCAGATGATGACCGACCTGAAGCTGGGCAACGCGAGGGCGGCCAAGATAACAGGGGCGATGCTCCTGAGGGAGTTCTTGATGCTGCGGGTTGCCCCACTCCAAGCACGCGCGCGCCCCCTCTGGGAGCTTGAAGAAGAGGAAAATAAGACCCGCCTGAGGCCAGGGGACCTGCCTGGCGATGAATTGGACGCCGTGCTGCGCCTCATAGTCGGGGACAACCAGGAGTACCCGCCTAGCGCCTTCGTTCCCCTGTTCCAACGCAGGGACCGGGAGGAATTCTTCGCCTCCAGGACGAATTTTGATGCGCGCGGGCTGGTGCCGCCATCGCTTCCGGGAGCTCCTACGGTGCAGAAACCGGTGGAGGTGTCTTCTGGCGAGTCCCGTGGAGAGGGGGAAGAGGTGGTGGACTCGAAGAAGACCCTGGAAGAGGTGGGGGACTCTTCCCCTCTGAGCAAGGCCGAGATTCTCCGCACCCTTCCTGATGATGCCGAGGCCGACGCCTACCAAGGGGAGAGGGAGCAACCCCTCATCCCGACGAAGGGTAGGTCATCACTGGTGGTCCGTGGTGCCGCCTCCACCCCAACACCTCCTGGGGCTGGATCCGGTTCTGCCTCCGCACCGCCTGGCGCTGCCGGAGCCCGAACGCCTACCCCTCAGGTCCCGATGCTGTCAGGCTTCAAGCTTCCCAGGTGAAAGGTGGAGTACTTCGCGGTGGACCGGTAGGTGTCTCGAGCTTCGCTTTATCCTGACGGTACTTGTTATTTCCTGACGCTCGCCCTTGGTTGATCAGGCCGACATCTTTGGCGAAGAAGAGGAAGGAGGATACGGCGGCCGTGCCTCCCTCCGCAGAGAAAGGAGGCAGCAGCCCGCATCTCCCCAGCCCGGTCCTCCTCGTGGGGCCAAGAGGAACATCGCCGCGTGGAATCAGCCCCCATGGCCCCGCTGGCTTCGGAGGTGCCGGCGCTTGGTGCGGCTAACGAGGTCCCAGCTGCTCCAGAACCCGCGGTCTCCCAAGCCCTGGTGACGGTGTCGCTTCCTCCCACTGCAGCACCTCCACTCCCTGGTTCTTCTTCTCCTGCTGCTGTCTTGGAGCGTGCCGTTTCGGAGATGACCCAGCTGCAGGCGGATCTCCTGAGCTGCAGGCGGATCTCTTGAGCGCTGGGCCAGGCTGCTGCGGCTTCCAAGAAGGAGAAGCAAGGAGCCGCCAGCGCTGCAGCCGATCGTGAGGCGGCGCTGAAAGACACCAAGGCCGCCCGTGACCGCTGCCAAGTGCTGGAGGGCGAGTTGCAGAGCCTGCATGACAAGCACGCCGAAGAGGTACACTGCCGCCAAGCGAAGGAGGAGGAGACAAAGGCCCGGGAGGAAGCCGTCAAGAACCGTGATGCTGAGCTGGCGGAGCTGGGGAAGAAGCAGGCCGCTGAGCGCAACCGGTTGGAAGAGTTGGAGCGGAAGATGGGGACGAGGGAGGCCGATCTTGATGCCAAGGCGCGAGTCCTGGCCGAAGACTGCGTGGCCTTCACCGATCTCGAGAAGAGGTCTCGCAAGGCGCTGAAGACACTCTACGAGCACGGCCTGGAGAAGCCGCTGGACACCGATGAGGACGGTCCCGCCCAGCTGCTTCCTCTCGTGGTGAAGGCGCTTGAGGAGGTCGTTGATGGCCTCGGTCCCATGGCGGCGCGTAAGCTCGCGTCTGTCTTCACCGCATCGACTTCGCGTCTTCACCATCTGCACGTCCATGACCCCAACGCCGCCTTTGACGAGCTGCTGGAGCCTATGGCTGAAGATCACTGCGAAGCCGCCGCCGCAGCTGTACAAGTTCAAGTGGAGGCCTTGCTGGGGAGGTTCCGCGGCTTTGTCACCGATCCTCTGTCTGGCGACTTCGCGGATCCTGCGGCTGGTGGTGAAGGTGAGAACATCATTGCCCACGAGGGAGCACCTTCCGCCGGCGATGGCGATATCCAGGGGTGACCTGCGGCTATTCTTCCCGTTTCGTTCCTGCAACATGTATCAGGCCTCGTGGAGGCGTTTAGACTTTTCATTTGGTATTGTGAGAACAATATGCTTGTAATATTTGCTTCGAGATTTTGCGATTTCCTTCCTATTTGCTTTGCGTTCTGCGTCGGCAGAGCCCGGCCCCGCGCATACCTCAACCGCCATTGGGCCGACCAGAGACCAGGACGGACCAAGGAGTGAGGGGCTACGTGACCAGTTAGGCTTCCGAGTTGCGATGCTCAGGAGTCCCCCTTGACGCGCAAACAACATATAGGGAGAATTCGTGAGGATAGATCAATGTTCTACGTCGGCAGAGCCCGGCCACGCGCATACCTCAACCGCCATTAGGCCGACCGGAGACCAGGACGGACCAAGGAGTGAGGGGCTACGTGACCAGTTAGGCTCCTGAGTCGCGATGCTCAGGAGTCCCCCTTGACGTGCAAAAAATTTCCAGACCTACCCTCGCCGAGGCCTCGGGAGGGGCGCGCGACGCCCAGGTCTGGGGGACCTGGTTGGGTGGCGTGCGCTTGGGCATGACCCGAGCACAGCCCCCGTGCCCAGCCCCCTCGTGCGGCTCTCCCGAGGGGAGGCATTGTGGTGAGGCTGGGCGCTGAGCTCTGGGCTCCCTGAGGTTGGTACGATCGTGGGGCCGCCCTCAGTTGTTTATCACCAGCGCGGAGCATAGTGCTTCCGCTTGTGCACGGGCATAGCCGCTCCTCGGCAGTGTCGACAGCCAGCATGGAGCATGCTGCTTCCACTTGGGCCTGGGATGGGGGCCCCCTCCGGGAGGAGCCCCCGGGGCGTGTACAGCCCCGCCCTAACACGTGGCTTGCACGGCAGGGCTGCAAGGTGTATCTAGGCACTCGTGAGCCAGCGCGGGACTCACGAGGCCCTACCTCAAGGCAGGTTGCGCCTGGTCTTGAGTCTTGGTGACTGTATGTCCCTGCAAGGCGGTTAGATGCAAGCACTCTCGCCCTCGTGTCCCGGCCCTCGAGCGAGCTCAGCCGCCGTTGGTATGCCAGGTCGCGATGCCGTGGTCAAGGCCAGGGGGTGAGGGCTGGAGAGCTATTAAGAGCTCCTGAGTCGCGATGCTCAGGAACCCCCCTTTTAACGTGCAAGCGAATTGCATAGGATGAACCGACCCATGGTGGGCGGCAATCGAGCAGGTGAAAACAGTTGGCAGGTTAAGAATGGAGAGCAGATCAACTTGGATAAATGCAGGAAGATACATGCCACCGGGTCCGGCCCGAGCGGCTTGGGGATGATGCAGCCCGAGGGGCGCCCCCAACAAGGTAAGCTAAAGACATAAGCAAAAGGGATACATGCCGCAGGCACAGACCCACGCGTCCTGGGAATAATGCAGCCCGAGGGGTGCTCCCAGCTAAACGAGCTTGGAAGATGTCACCTGGTTCTATAGTCGAAGTAGAGTTGGTGCAGATGAAGGCGTCCATTAAAGAAATGACTCCTAATGAGCCGCCAGAACCCTAAGCCTTGGGAGGCTCTGGGGCTCGGGAGGTTCCCTGAAGACCATCTCCATCTCCTCCAGAACGGCGTGGTACCTGGCTTCCTACACTCGGCAAGCTAAAGGGCATACGAACATAGCTGTGCGGCGGGCCCTCGCAGCGGCGCACACGCGAAGGCCAGAAACGCTCCTGAGATGCGGCCCTGTTGAGCCGTGGGACGTCGATGCAGACACGCAGCCCAGCATCCTCGCCAGGATGTGGAGCTGCGCCTCGTGGGCGGCTGTCGCCACGCATGGCTCTTGCTTCTTGCAGTTCCTGGGTGGTCTTGGTGATGAGCTCCTGAGTGGTGGGCACTCCTTGCCCTGTGCTATCCTGAGGGTCACGTGCCACAAAGCACACCTCCAAGTGGTGCCCAAGCGCCTCCCTCGTGAGGTTGGCAAGGTCTGAGGCCCTCCAGAAGAGAGCCCCCGAGCCCTGCCTGAGGAGGGCGCCGGGCGCGCCTTCCTATGCGATGGAGGGAGGCGCCCCTGGAGCGGGCGCTGGTCCTGACGAGGCTCCTGCCGCGACGCCATCCTCCTGAGGTCCTGCACGGCGCGACTTATTCTTCTTGGGGATAGCCTCCGGAGGGCCTTCATTTCTGCTGTCAGGGTCGTCGATTGCTGCGGCTTGAAAGGCGCGCTCGAGGGAGCACACCGCATCCCTCTCTTCACACGGGTCCGTGATGATTCCTCCGCTTCCTGGCATCTTGAGAACATTGTAGCCGTGATGAGTGACTGCCATGAACTTGGCCAGGGCTGGATACCCGAGGATGGCATTGTACGGCAGGAGGATGTGTGCGACGTCGTAGTCGATGAGCTCGGTTCGGTAGTTCTTGCGCTCCCCGAAGGTGACAGGCAGGCGGACCTTCCCTATCGGTGTGGTGGAACCGTCGGTCACTCCTGAGAAAGGCTTGGTGGGCTGGAGCTGTTCATATGGTACTTGGAGGTTGTCGAACGTGTCGATGGACAGGATGTTGAGCCTTGCACCGCCGTCGGTGAGGGTCTTGGTGACCGGCACATTGTTGATGACTGGGGAACACAACATAGGGAGGGCGCCAGCGGTGGCTGCGCACTTGAGCTGATCCGCCGAGTTGAAAGTGATGGCGCATTGGGACCACCTGAGCGGGCTCGTGGCCTCGAGTTTGGGGAGCACCGCGTTCACCTCGCGAGCGAGCTGTTTGAAGATGCGCTGAGAGGCTGGGGCCTGGGCGCCGCACAAGATGCAGGCGATCGCACGCGGCTCCTGGAAGCCCCCAGCCCCTCGCCCCTGGTGGTGGTCATCGTTCCTTCTTGGTGGCGGCAGCGGGGAAGACCGTGTTGCCACAGGGGCGATCCTCACGCGGCGGGTCCCTCCAGGCGCCCTCGTGAGGTTGGTCCTGCCAGCGGTCCTTAGGAGGCCGGTCGCGCCACTCCTGGCGCGGGCCACGGTCGTCCCAGCGTCCGCCTCCACGTCCTCCTCCGCGGCCATAGCCCCGGTCGTTGCGCTCGAGGCGTTGACCGTAATGTCCTTCCCCCATGGCCCTGAGCTCTTGACAGTCCCTGGTGTTGTTGGTGTTCAGGTTGTGGAAGGCGCAGAACGGTCGGCCGTTCTTGGATGACTCGGGCTGATCTCTGCCCCGCTTGGTGTCAGGCTCCGCTGCGAGCACAGCTGCCTCCTTGCGCTTCACGTCCTTGGCCTTGGCCTTCTTCTCCTCCGCGCCCACGGCTGGCAGCTCAAGGAGAGAGAGGCGCCCCTCCTCAGCTCTTGCGCACTTGGTCGCCAGGTTGAACAGCTCCTGAGATTTGTAGAGCTCCTCGTGGATGGCGAGCTCTTCCTTCATCATGTCACGGACACCGTCAGAAAACGCGGAGATGATGGCCTCGTCCGTGACCTTGGGGATCTTGAGGCGGGTGTTGTTGAAGTGCTGGATGTACTTCTGGAGGGTCTCTCCTGGTTGCTTCCTGATGCGGTGTAGATAACCCGCAGCCGGTGGGCGGTCGCGAGTGCCCTGGAAGTTGGCGATGAAGCGGTTGCGCATCTCGTCCTAGGAGGAGATCGAGCCGTGTTGCAGGTTCAGGAGCTAGGAGCGAGCTCCATCCTTGAGAGCCATCGGAAACCAGTTTGCCATGACTTTTTCGTCGCTGTTGGCCGCCTCGATGCTCAGCTCATAGAGCTACATGAACTCCGCGGGGTCGGTGGTGCCGTCGTAGCGAGGAGGCAGGTCTGGCTTGAACTTGCCTGGCCAGGCGATGCTACGCAGCTCGGGGGTGAAGGCGCGGCAGCCAGCTGTGGTTGCCGGGGCCCGCTTCGGAGGTGGAGCTTGGTCTTGACGAGGTTCGCGTTGCGCTGCTACGGGCGGTGCGTAGTCTTGACGAGGTGGCACGGGGAGCGCAGGTGCAGCTTCTCGCGGCCGCAGAATTTCTTGGCAGCTTCTCTCTTCGCGCGCGGGTGCCGGGCACGGCGGATCACGCCGCAGAGCCGCGCGCCTTGGTGCCAAGGCACCGTCTTGGGGCTGAGGTGGTGGAGGCACGCCATGAGCCCCGTCGCCCGTGGCCGGTTGAGGGGGAGGCAGAGAGTGGGACGGCGCTGGAGAGCCCCGTGCAACGCGGACGAGCTCGGCGACGCGGTCGAGCCACTCCTCATAGAGGTCGTCGACGGGGCGGTAGCGCAGGAGCTCGTTCGCCGCATGGAGCGCGACCCGTGCCTCCATGGGAGCACGGTGCGCGTGAGACGAAGAACCGGCAGGGGTCAGCGATGGAGTGGTGGTGCGGCCGTCCTGCCGCACCGAAGGATGCAGCGAGGATGCCTGCTGCTCGTTCCCCGCCGGGCCGGTGGCAGCGTTGGCAGCGGGAGACGGAGAACGGCGAGGTGGCCCGCCGACAGGAGCCGTCTGAGCGACGCGGCCGGTGAGGGCAGCCCGACGCTCAGCTCGAGCACGGCGAGCGTCCGCCATGGAGACGACGGAGTGATGGAGCGACGAACGAATGGAAGGGAAACTACGGCGCACCCTACCTGGCGCGCCAAATGTCAGATGTGGGGTTCCGGCAAACCCTTAAGGTTCAAACACTGGGGTGCGCGCGAAGTCTTTCCCTCCTAACGATCTACGCCCTAGCTCGCTAATATCTCGCGAACAAACTCGACAAACTCGCAACACAGAAAGACACGAGGTTTATACTGGTTCGGGCCACCGTTGTTGTGTAATACCCTACTCCAGTGTGGTGGTGGTGGATTGCCTCTTGGGCTGATGAAGAACAATACAAGAGAAGGAACAACCTCCTGAGGTTGAGGTGTTCTTGTGCCTGGCTAACTTGTGTGGGTGAGATCTGGGTGAATTGCCCGATGCACCTACTGAGATGGTTAGCTCTACTTATATAGGCCCTGGTCCTCTTCCCAAATATCGAGCAGGAAGGGAGCCAACAACGGCGGGCAAATTTGAAGGGGGTCAGCTAGTACAAGCTATCCTGACAAAAGTGGTCTTCGCCTGCGAAAAGCTCTGGTGGTGACGCCGTCTTGGGCTCCATGATGACCTCCATCTTGCCGTCCTCCTGGTCTTGGTCTCGTTGCACCAGTATAGCAACCTTTGCCTGATGCCTCGGTACTCCTCGCCTGCGCTGGCCTCCTTAGCACTAAAGAGGAAATAAGGACGTTGTGCACGCTGGCGCCCGCCTGGCGCCCGCCTGGTGTCGTGTGTCATGGCTCACGTCATGAGGGCCTCGTGAGGTTTGACCCGCCTTGATATCTCCGCTCCTCGTGAGCCTGCCTGGCTAGGATACTCCGGAGGAGGTCTTGCGTCGTCTGCCTCACGAGGCTTGGACCCTTGCGAGGGTCTTGGATGCTTTGTTGATGAAGATGGGCCGTACGGCCTGCTGGCTTAGCCACGCCATGGGCCGCAGGCAGGCAAGTCTGGGGACCCCTGTTTGCAGAACACCGACAGAATTCCAGATGCCGACATTCTCCCTCTTCATGTAAACCTTGTAAAATAAGAGAGAATTGGCATAAGTATTGTGACATAATGTGTAATAACAGCCCATAATGCAATAAATATCGATATAAAAGCATGATGCAAAATGGACGTATCAACTCCACCAAGCTTAGACCTCGCTTGTCCTCAAGTGGAAGCCGGTATCGAAAAATATATGTTTAGAGTTAGAGGTGTCGATAAAATAAAATACGGACATGAGGGCATCATGATCAGTGTGAACAGTTACTTTGAATCAACAATATAAGGTCTGAACTTATCACAAGCAAATACAACTGCTAAAAATTCTTTTTCAGTAGTAGCATAATTTCTCTGGGCACTGTCTATCATTTTACTAGAATATTGGATAACATTTAATTTCTTATCAACTCTTTGTCCTAGGACAGCACCTACATCATAATCACTAGCATCACACATAATTTCAAAGGGTAAATTCCAATCAAGTGGCTGAACAATAGGTGCAGAAATCAAAGCTTTCTTAAGTATTTCAAATGCTTCTACACAATCATCATCAAAGACAAAAGGAACATCTTTTTGTAAAAGATTACTCAGAGGCCTAGAAATTTTTGAGAAGTCTTTAATGAACCTCCTATAAAAACCGGCATGACCAAGGAAACTTCTTATACCTTTAACGTCCTTAGGACACGGCATCTTTTCAATAGCATCAACTTTAGCTTTATCAACTTCAATACCTCTTTCAGAAATTTAATGCCCCCAAGACAATACCTTCATTAACAATAAAGTGTCACTTCTCCCAATTCAAGACAAGATTAGTTTCTTCCATCTCTACAAAACTCCATCAAGGTTGCTTAAGCAATCATCAAAAGAAGTTCCATATACGAAGAAATCATCCTTGAAAACCTCAACAATCTTTTCACAAAAGTCAGAGAATATAGCAGTCATACATCTTTGAAAGGTAGCAGGTGCATAGCATAAACCAAAAGGCATACGTCTATAAGCAAAGGTACCGAAAGGGAAAGTAAAAGTGGTCTTCTCTTGATCCTCTTTTGACACAGGTATTTGAGAGAAACCAGAATAACCATCTAGAAAGCAAAAAATGTGTATGTTTGGATAATCTTTCTAGCATTTGATCAATAAAAGGTAAAGGGTAATGATCTTTTTAGTAGCTTTATTTAATTTGCGGAAGTCAATTACCACTCTATAACCTATAACAATTCTTTGTGGGATCAATTCATATTTATCATTAGGAACAACAGTAATACCTCCCTTCTTAGGGACACAATGGACAGGACTTAACAAAAGACTATCAGAAACGGGATATATTATACCTGCCTCCGTAAGCTTTAGTATTTCTTTCCTTACCACTTCTTTCATCTTAGGATTTAACCGTCGTTGGTGATCAACAACTGGTTTAGCGTCTTTCTCCAATTTTATTTTGTGCTGGCATAGAGTGGGACTAATGCCCTTAAGATCATCAAGAGTATATCCAATAGCATCAAGGTGCTTCTTCAAAGTTTTCAATAATTTCTCTTCTCCCTGCTCTGAAAGGTTAGCACTAATAATAACAGGATATATCTTCTTTTCATCAAGATAAGCCATATTAAGAGTATCAGGTAATGGTTTAAGCTCAAACTCAGGATCACCCTTGGGTGGAGGAGGATCCCCTAGAATTTCAACAAACAAGTTGTGTTTCAAAATAGGTCCCTGTTTAAAGAATACTTCATCTATTTCCCTTCTTTCATTCATAAACATATCATTTTCATGGTCTAGCAAATATTGTTCTAAAGGATCATTAGGAGTCACGACAATAGAAGCAAGACCAATAATTTCATCTTTACTAGGCAATTCTTTATCATGGGGTTGTCTACGAAATTTAGCAAAATTAAACTCATGAGACATATCCCCTAAACCAATAGTAACAATATCCTTTTTGTAGTCTATCTTAGCATTAACAGTATTCAAGAAGGGTCTGCCAAATATAATGGGACAAAAGTCATCTTGTGGGGAACCAAGAACAAGAAAATCAGTAGGATATTTAACTTTCCCACACAAGACTTCAACATCTCTAACAATCCCAACTGGTGAAATAGTATCTCTATTGGCAAGCTTAATTGTAACATCAGTACCTTCTAACTCAGCAGGTGAAATATCATGCATAATTTCTTCATATATAGAATGAGGTATTGCACTCGCACTAGCACCCATATCACATAAGCCATGATAGGAATGATCTCCTATTCTAACAGAAATAACAGACATGCCTACAACGGGTCTATGTTCATTTTAGTATCGGGTCTAGCAATTCTAGCAGCTTCATCACAGAAGTAAATAACATGCCCATCAATATTATCGGCCAAGAGATCTTTAACCATAGCAATACTAGGTTCAACTTTAATTTTCTCAGAGGGTGTATGTGTTCTAGTATTACTCTTATGAACCACAGTTGAAGCTTTAGCATGATCCTTTATTCTAACAGGGAAAGTTGGTTTCTCAACATAAGCGGTAGGAACAATAGGATCAACATTGTAAGTGATAGTCCTTTCTTCAACTTTAATCGGTTCAACTACTTTTACTTCAATGGGAGGATGATATTTAAACCACTTCTCCTTAGGAAGATCAACATGAGTAGCAAATGATTGACAGAAAGAAGCTACTATCTCAGAGTCAAGTCCATATTTAGTGCTAAATTCACGGAAAACATCGGTATCCATAAAACATTTAACGCAATCAAACTTAGGTGTTATACCTAACTCCTTACCTTCGTCGAGTTCCCAATCTTCAGAATTGTGTTTAATTATTTCCAATAAATCCCATCTAAATTCAATAGTCTTCATCATAAAAGAACCAGTACAAGAAGTATCGAGCATGGAGCGATTATTGAGAAAAAGTCGACCATAATTTTTTTGAATAATAATTTCTCTTGAGAGCTCATGATTGGGGCATGAATATAACACTGACTTAAGCCTCCCCCAAGCTTGAGCGATGCTTTCTCCTTTGCGAGGCCAAAAATTATATACTCCCTCCATTCCTTGATATAAGGTGTATAGATTTTTGAGAAAAAGTCCGAAATATAAGGTGTATTGCGTTGCACCACTCGTCTGGATAATTTTTTTAGGGATTTGATTACATTTCTTTATATCATGTAAGCTCCTCTATTTTCTCATGTCAATTAGTCATGTGTAATCTCACTCAAAACTTGTGAAATTTTTCCTCCACATGCGTTCTTTAATTTCCGTGCCAAAAACTATACACCCTATATCTAGGAACGGAGGGAGTATATAATTACGATCACGATGAACCAGATGCATAGGATAAAACTTCTGATGAAATTCCAATTTCAATCGGTTGTTGGTCCATGATCCAATATCATCACATAGCCTAAACCATGTCAATGCTTTTCCATTCAAAGATAAAGGGAAGAGCTTCTTCTTGATAACATCCTCAGGCATACCTGCAAGCTTAAATAATCCACAAACTTCATCCACATAGATTAGGTGCAAATCGGGATGCAATGTTCCATCTCATATAAATGGATTAGCTAGCGGTTTCTCTATCATACCTAAAGGAATTTCAAAGTAAACATTTTCAGTAGGTTCAGTAGGTTGAGGAGCAACTATTTGCTCTACTGGTCGGGGTGAAGATACCCTGAACAAGCCCCCTCAAAGGATTACTTTCCATAGTAACAAGTGACAGTAAATTTCAGCGCACTATATAAATTTTTCCTTACCAAATTCCACTTACTAAAGGCGTTTCACTCCCCGGCAATGGCGCCAGAAAAGAGTCTTGATGACCCACAAGTATAGGGGATCTATCATAGTCCTTTTGATAAGTAAGAGTATCGAACCCAATGAGGAGCAGAAGGAAATGACAAGCGGTTTTAAGTAAGGTATTCTCTGCAAGCACTGAAATTATCGGTAATAGATAGTTTTGTGATAATGTAATTTGTAACAGGTAAGAAGTAGTATAAGTAAATAAGGTGCAGAAAGGTGGCCCAATCCTTTTTGAAGCAATGGACAAGCCTGGAAAAACTCTTATATAAAGGAAAACGCTCCCGAGGACACATGGGAATTATCGTCAAGCTAGTTTTCATCACGCTCATATGATTCACGTTCGTTACTTTGATAATTTGATATGTGGGTGGACCGGTGCTTCGGTACTGACGTTCCTTGGACAAGCATCCCACTAATGATTAACCCCTATTGCAAGCATCCGCAACTACAAAAGAACGATAAGGTAAACCTAACCATAGCATGAAACATGTGGATCCAAATCAGCCCCTTACGAAGCAACACATAAACTAGGGTTTAAGCTTCTGTCACTCAAGCAACCGATCATCTACTTATTACTTCCCAATGACTTCCTCTAGGCCCAAACAATGGTGAAGTGTCATGTAGTCGACGTTGACATAACACCAGGAAAGACAACATACATCTCATCAAAATATCGAACGAATACCAAATTCACATGACTACTTATAGCAAGACTTCTCCCATGTCCTCAGGAACAAACGTATCTACTCACAAATCATATTCATGTTCATAATCAGAGGGGTATTAATATGCATAAAGGATCTGAACATACGATCTTCCACCAAATGAACCAACTAGCATCATCTACAAGGAGTAATCAACACTACTAGCAACCCACAGGTACCAATCTGAGGTTTTGAGACAAAGATCGGATACAAGAGATGAGCCAGGGTTTGAGTGAAATGGTGCTGGTGAAGATGTTGATGGAGATTGACCCCCTCCCGATGAGAGGATCGATGGTGATGACGATGGTGATGATTTCCCCCTCCCGAAGGGACGTTTCCCCGGCAAAACAGCTCCACCGGAGCCCTAGATTGGTTCCGCCAAGGTTCCGCCTCGAGACGGCGGCGCTTCATCCCGAAAGCTTCTTCCTGATTCTTTCCAGAGCGAAAGACTTTATATAGCCAAAGATGGGCACGGGAGGCCTGCTAGGGGGCTCACGAGGCAGGGGGCATGCCCAGGGGGGGTAGGGCGCGCCCCCCACCTTCGTGGATGGTGGGTGGCCCCCCTCTGGTACTTTCTCTGCCCAATATTTTTTATATATTCCAAAATTGACTTTCGTGGAGTTTCAAGACTTTTGGAGTTGTGCAGAATAGGTCTCTAATATTTGCTCCTTTTCCAGCCTAGAATCCAGCTGCCGGCATTCTCCCTCTTCATGTAAACCTTGTAAAATAAGAGAGAATAGGCATAAGTACTTTGACATAATGTGTAATAACAGCCCATAATGCAATAGATATCGATATAAAAGCATGATGCAAAATGGACGTATCAGTGGGCAACGAGAGTCCATATCATCTCAATTAGTGTGGCTCCCCACGATGGAGACCCATCCAAACTATGGCCAGCCTCGATGCAGAGCAGTCACGTGCACTGGAAGCGGCGCTCTCTCGGCCGTCGCGCTGCTTCAAAGCCGGCGCTAGTGAGAGGTCGCCTCCGCTCTGGCCGGGCATTAATGCGGCACTAACGTTCCGGGGCGACGCTGACCATCTCACGCGGGAAGCGCGCGCCGGCAAGGGAGGGGGGTTGGGTCGGCCAGTATGGCCCGACGCGCGTGGTGGTGGTATTGGTTTTGAACCATTTCAGGTGTAGTACTGGTAGTTTGCAAAACTACTCAATTATTGCACTCAGTTTCCTAAGAAAATGTGGTAAAAAAGTTACTCCATAGCCCGCTTCCCTTCTCCTTGCTCTTCCACCGCCCGCACGTCTGCGGGAAGCGACCGGTCAACCCTTATATAGGAGTGCTAGCACAAAAAGAGCATGCATGACCACTAAAATTTCCAGATTAAAGCACTGCTCCGGCGGGAGTATTGCATATGTTGTTACCTTTGGCCGGGCCATGGCTACCGGGCTACGGTGACCAGAGTAGAGGCGGCAGGAGGGGAATGAATGCAACTATTGTTTGGGTTCGCCGTCTGGCTTAAATAAATGTGCACCATCACGTGTACCCGCGGGTGCACAAATTGTAACATACGTGTCTGCTTAAGTGGGCGTCACGTAACTGGTGTGTGTGAGAGATTCTGAGAGACAGAGTGCGCGTGTGCGACTCTACTCTTCGGACATGTACTCAACCTTTTGCATCGGGATATAAGTATAATGGTATTACACTTTAGCTAGTGATTTACGTGGCCATGTTAATGTGGTTGTGTAAAAAAAATGTCACTTCCTGCTCGGGATTTGCGTTATATAATTACTAGCAAGATGCTCGTGCATTGCACGGAACATCAATATGCATTTTTTGACAAAACACCTACTGTGATTGACCCATGCAGGAGTAATCCCATGTGTAAAACTAATGATATCTCTAGAATTTTATCGGAAAACTGGTATCTCGACAATTTCATCAAAAAAATGAAAGATGAGAGATAAGGTGAGGAGGAGTGGAGCGTGGTGGTGACTGGTGGTCGGACTGGGCGGAGGCATGGGGATGGACGGTGCGGCAAAGTGGCCGCCACCATTCTAGATTGTTCCAGAGACTTCCTTTTTTAATTGCTCAGCAATGAGGTTGTGGGAGATAAGGACGATGAACGAGGCAAGGCCTTGTCTGTAAATGTGGGGAGGGGCGAGGGTATCTTTTGTAAAATTGTCGTAGTTTGCTTTCTATCCATCATATATAGATCAGACTGTCTATATTACAAGATGGCAGGCACACCATCATCACCAACTCATTTTTTATAAGAGTAGAGACAAGATGGCAGGCACACCATCATCACCAACTCGTTTTTTATAAGAGTAGAGATGATAAGTTTGCTAACTACTAAAGTAAAGTGGTATTTGTCCATGTTATACAAGTAAATTAAGGTGATTGCTTTATCATACGGGTAAGGTTGGACGAAGGGTGGTAGGAATAAATGCTTCGCCTAGAGCATGTGTGTGTGAGATGGAGTCTTAATTAGTGTGTGTGGGGGTGGGGTGGGGGTGGGTGCGTGTGTGTGTGACGCGGGGTCCTCGGTGGCGGATGTAATTTAAGTGTGCGTGGCTTCATCATAGTGTATGACAGGGGCCACCAACGAGGGGGTGCGAGATAGAATAGGCCCATAGAGAGGGAAGAGAAGGCGTGTGCGCGTGAGAGGAGTCGACATCGAGAGAACGTGTTTGTTCGAGAGACACCGAGGAAGACTACTATATATCGACGGTGCATGTAGGCGGGAATTAAACGAAGGGATGGTCTTATTGGTTTCGAGGATATAGGGGAAGAGTGAGAGAGGAGGGGGGTAGGTAGAAGGAGATTGTTAAGTGTGAGTGTGTGTTTTACCCATCCAGGCAGAAGTTATGTGCACACAAGAAGAGAACGATTCGATGTGGCATTAGGGTTGAGGGTAATTAACTATGTATGGAGACATAGGAGACCTTGAACATGCATGTGTGAGAGGTATACATGTATACGTGGGATGTGTGTGTGTGTGCGCGCGAGCATGATCGAGATAAAAGAAAGAAGACATAAGTCATAAGATCAACGATATGGGAGAGATCGGTATGACAATATGCATGCATGTGAGAGTGCAGGAAAGAAGGCTCGATAATTGAGCATGTGTTTTTGTCTTTAAGAGATAGTGGCGTGGGCTGGAGCATGCATCTATGGCAAGCAGAGGGAGCGAGACACAACGATTGTGCGAAAGAAATCAACCTATAAATGCATGTATGGAGAGACATATATAGTGTAGGTGATAGGAAGCAAGAGTGCGTGCGAGAAAGAAATATTGACGGAGAAACTACAGATAGATACAGAGATAGAGATGCTAGATAGAGGGACATCGACTAATTTGAGTGTTGGAGATGACCGCCGGGTGGTTCAGAGGGTGAAGTTATGTGTGTGTGAGAGAAAGATAAAAAGATGGCACTTGACTGCATGTAGAGAGAAACATATATAATGTGTGTGATAGGAAGCAAGAGTGAGGGTCAGAAAGAAGGTTGATGGAGAAACAGATAAATAGGAAGATAAATATGATAGCTAGTGTGTGTTGGAGATAGGAGTCGAGTGGATCAGAAGGCTGAGTTATATGTGTGGGTGTGAGAGAGATAGAGAGAGTGTGCATGTGAGTCACATACAAACAAATATCATAGAGAAATGAGATCCCGAGAGACGGAGTTTTGTGTCTGCGAGAGAGAAAGATATTTCACAACGAGAGTGCTAGCTAGAGAGACATATGAGGGAACGCAAGATATCTCTAGGGAGAGAGAGTGTGTGTGAGCGACATACAAGAGAATGGTGCAGACATATGAGACCCTGGGAGATAGAGTTTGTGTTTGTGTCTGAGAAAGAGATATTTAAGAGGAAGATTCATAGCTTCTCATAGATAAGGAGCGAAAGACATCTTTGTGTGAGAGGGGGTGTGCGAGTGGCACACAGGGGAATAGTAGAGAGAAATGAGACCCCGGGAGACGAAGTTTGTGTTTGTGTGAGAGAAAGAGATTTCACATGGAGAATCATAGTTAGAGACACATAGCAGGGAGCGAGATATACTTAGATAGAGATAGAGTGATGAAGGTCGAGGGAGAGAGTATCGTCAGTGTGTTGCGAAGATAAAAGATCATCGTCGACATATAGGCAGCATGAGAGATACCCGAGAGACGATGAACGCGTATAGGTCTAAAGAGATACTCCTATATTTATAGCTATATGGGACGAATATCTCGATCAAAGGGGATTAAAATATTTAAACTTGAGATCACGACATCGATAATATCATAACACAAATTGGTGTATGAAACATGCATATTCATTTGAATTTGGGGATACGTGTAATGTTATATAGTTTATCAATATTAGTGATCCATAGATTCTTTAATTAGAGGCAATGCATGATTTATATGCAATTAATGTCTAAACGGGATTACACTATATGTTGCGTGTGTGAAACACATTATACATGTTTGAGAAGTAAAAAAACCACATGAAACACACATTAATTGGAGACAGTTAGCGAGGAATGCATACATTGGATTTCAACATAAAGTGGTTTCAAATATTTGGAAATCCAAATTGAGATGGATACAGCCTTATGAATCTGAGATCATGCCATTTGTAAACCATATTTATGTATAAAGGGTGTTGTGCTTTTGAAAGTATATATATATAGAATGATGTATATAGAATTTTATTCCAACCGCAAATGGATCCTGCCCGAACAAAAATAGAATACAAACTGGATTCAAATTGATTTGGCACGGTAAACATGCACTATTGCTCTGCAAAAATTTGAATGAAGCAGGGAAAGTCGTAGTAATCGCCCGAAACCAAAATCTGGGACGTGGAAATTACTGCCTATCCCTGACACGCAAAGCCTATCTGCTCGATTTCTATAGGTTTCGATAGGGGTAGTGTCGGATTTCGGGTTCCGGGAGACCCTTAAGGTTCAAATTCTGGGGTGCGCGCGGAGATCCAGCCCTCCACCATCTCGTACCTCGCCGAATCGCAAGGACCTAAAACTACTCGAAAGAACAACGCAAGAGACACGAGATTTATACTAGTTCGGGCCACCGTTGTGTTGTAATACCCTACTCTAGTTTGTGGTGTGGTGGATTGCCTCTTGGGCTGATGAAGAATAGTACAGGGAAGAACAGCCTCGCGAGGGTCTGTTCTTGGTGGGTGTGATGAACTGCTAAGTGGTATCCCGTCGCTCTAGCTTGAGGAGCGGGTCTCTCTCTCTCTGGATTCCAAATGCCGGATCCTCTCTCTCCGATCGTCCTTTTCTATCCGATCGTCCCTTTCTATCCGATCGTCCTCTTCGTACTATGGTGGCTGGCCCTACTTATATATACGAAGGCCCTGGGCCTCTTCCCAAATATTGAGCGGGAAGGGCGCCAACAATTGGCCATTTTGAAGGGGAACAACGGGTACACTTATCCTGACTAAAGTTGGTCCTCGCCGCCAAAAGGCTCTGGTGATGACGCTCGCTTGGGCTCCACGATGACTCCCTTCCAAATTGGGGCTGGTCTTGGTCTTGTTGCACCGAAGCGGGTGCCTTTGCTTGATGCTCTTGCTCGCGCTTGCTCCCTTTGCACCAAAGAGGAAAGGAGGACGCTGGCGCGGTCGGCGCCGACCGGCGCCCTTGGTCGTCATGGCTTACGTCACGGGCACCTCGCGAGGTACCCTGCCTTGAACTCTCCGCCTCCTCGTGAGCCAGCCTGACGAGGCTATGCCCGAGGAAGCTCCTGGTCGTCTGCCCTGCGAGGCTTGGCCCCTCGCGAGGGTCTCGAGCTTGTATTGATGAAGATGGGCCGTCCTGGGCCTCCTTTGAGCCACGCCGCAGGCTGCAGGCAGGCAAGTCTGGGGACCCCGTTCCCGTAGCCCGGCAGTGTAGGTTTGTAATTTCACTCAAACGTGACATAACCGCATCTCACCCGGCTTCATACACGGTGGGCGCCAAAACACAGTGTCTCCTCGGCCGAAATCGACTCCCTCCCCGATTCATACACGGTGGGCGCCAAAAACAAACTCTTGTCGGCAAATATTTGGTGTACGCGAGCCCGAACTTGGCCGAGCAGAGAGGTGAAATGGCAAGTGCGAAGCGTCGCGGGCCCTAACAGCCTGCGGCCTTGGGCGCCGCGTGGCCGTTGATTGGACGTGGGCGGCACTGCTCCCCCATGACGCTTTGGTAACCGCCCGGATTCGATAAGTCCTTGCATGCATGGCCAGTCATGACTACCGGTGATCGTGGTGGCCGACGGTTGGCCTTCGCCGGCTATAAGTACGGAACGGCGTGCACCCTTCCAGTCTATCCTTCTGCTTCTCCTCTTCCTCGTCTCATCTGGTTGCCATGGCTCCGATCCGCCGGTTCTCCAGGAAAGAGAAGGGAAAGGCTCCTCAAGAGGACCCTGACCCGCTCCCCCCAAAGAAGCGGCTTGCTCTCTGGTGTCAGGGAAGGAGCGCTCGCAAGGAGGCGCCCGTGCCTTGGTGCGCGCAGTCGCCACCAGGGTTTCCTCTTCCCTTGTACGCGCGAATTGGTGGCTCTGAAGGAGACGACGCCGGGCGCCGCGAGCGGTGCCGCCGACAACGCCGGTGGGTCATGAAGGTGTGCGTCTTCCCCCCTGGAGTTCACCCCGAGGGCTCCTGCCGGGAGTTCGTGCTTCACGTCGCCGCGCCTCCCAAGTCTTGAATTCGTCTTCCTTCTTTCTTCGCCTCCGTCATCCGGTAGGGGGAGCCCCTGGGACTCTAGCTGCAGCACGCCGGCTGCGGCACCCTCGCGACAGGCGGTCGCAGATGGTGCCCGGCGAGGTCTTCATGACTCGAGGCTGGAGCGAGGTCGCCCGGGTCTGCAGGACGAGGGGCGCCTCATGATCCACCCGAGTACGACGGTGCTTGGTGATGTCCTTCAAGCTCTTCGACGCGGAGGGTCGTCGGTCAGTAGTGCTGCCCCGGGAGAGGCGGTCGGGTCCTGCTGTGGTGAGGCGGAGGCCGACCACTCCCTTTGGCAGCTTCTCGAGCGACGAAGGCGCCGGAGGATCCAGCGACTCCGCCCGAGCTCTTCGCGATGTCGGAGACGGCGACGACATTCTGAGCCCCGAGCCTGCGCCCGCTCCCGGAGCAGGGCGGGCTCGTCGAGCCGCCGCCCCTGATCTGGATGGGGTTGGCTCCGGACCGGGTGGCCCACTGTTGATGATGGCGTCTGCCGCGGTGGTCCTGGTAGATAGGACTCCTTAGGATTTGCGTCTTTTGTTCCTGCGAGGAGCCAGGAATGTACCCCGCGGGGGTTTGTAAGATATTTGTAGCTTCGTTTGTCAGTACAACCCTTATTGTGAGGCAATGCGGGATGCTCATCCCGTTTTAGCGCAGTCTCTTCCTTTCGGACCTCGTGAGGGCTTGATGCTCTGCGCCGACAGGTCCCAGTCCCAAGGCGGCTTCAGCCGTCGCTGGTATGCCAGGTCGCGATGCCGTGGTCAAGGCCAGGAGGTGAGCGGCCCGAGGTCCGGTAAGAGCCTCTGAGTCGCGATGCTCAGGTGGTCCCCCTTGGCGCCCAAGCAGCCATCATTCGGTGAGAAAGGGGATCGACGTTGCTAACATGGGGTTGCATTGAGTGTGGGGGTGGTGTTGTGGTAACTAGTGTGCCCAGAGGGTGACTTATCTCGAGAGTTAGGACGATGCTTCCTGGCGCGGTGCCAGGTCCGTGCCTTGGCCGACGAGAGATTACGTAGCGAGGTCGTTTCGTGCTCCTTGGAGAGACCCTGCAGGTTCACCACAAAAGGAACAAGAGCTCGCCGGGGCGATCGTTAGTCCTGTCGTTAGTTGCTTTGGAGTGGCGCGAGAGGCCTCGCGAGGTGTGTCGGGGCACCCGTGAGCCTGCGCGGGACTCACGAGGCCCTACCTCAAGGCGGGTTGCGCCTGGCTCTGGGCCTTATCTACGAATGTGTTCCTGCAAATTTGGCCAGATGCCGGTGCTCTACGTCTTCGGGTCCCGGCTCTCGGGCTGGTCTCGGCCGTCGCTGGCAAGCCAGGTCGCGATGCCATGGACAAGACCAGAGGGTGAGGGCCGGAGAGCCGGTAGGAGCCCTGAGTCGCGATGCTCAGGCACCCCCCCTTTAACGCACAAGCTAGGTTAGATGACGCAACTCTACGTCCTCGGGTCCCGGCTCTCGGGCTGGTCTCAGCCGTCGCTGGCAAGCCAGGTCGCGATGCCATGGACAAGACCAGAGGGTGAGGGCCGGAGAGCCGGTAGGAGCCATGAGTCGCGATGCTCGTGCACCCCCCTTTAACGCAGCAAGAAGCTGGATTGGATGACGAACTCTACGTCCTCGGGTTCCGGCTCTCGGGCTGGTCTCAGCCGTCGCTGGCAAGCCAGGTCGCGATGCCATGGACAAGACCAGAGGGTGAGGGCCGGAGAGCCGGTAGGAGCCCTGAGTCGCGATGCTCAGGCACCCCCCTTTAACGTGCAAGATTTCGCCACCCAGGAGAAGGCACCAAATAACAAGCATGGTGGAACGAGAGCATAATCCTAAGGAAAATGCATGAAGGATACATGCCGCTGGGACTAGCCCGAGCGGCTTGGGGATGATGCAGCCCGAGGGGCGCCCCCAGCAGGGTAAGCTAAAGACATGAAATAAAAGGGATACATGCCGCAGGGACGGACCCACGCGGCCTGGGAATAATGCGGCCCTGAAGGCGCTCCCAGCCGGAAATAAAACTTAAAGATGTCACTTGGTGATGTTGGGGATGAAGGGTTGTTGATGTAGCAGACTCGGTGTGCTGCGGCAGCCGATATTCACGAGCCCCCAGGCCCGGGGGCCTCAGGAGGCTCCGGAGGCGCTGGCGGCTCCTCATGGGCCATCTCCATCTCCGCCAGGGCTGCGGCGTGCCTGACCTCTTGAGCCTCCAGGGCCGGTCCTCATGAGGCAGCCTGGTCTTGCGCACAGCCCGTGTTTGGCGAGCCATAAGGCATGCGTCACGTGGCTGTGGGGCGGACCCTGCAGCGTCCCACTCGCGAGGGCAGAGGCTCTTGAGATGTGGCTCGGTTGAGCCTGGTATGTCGATGCAGACGCCTTGACCCACCATCCTCGCTGGATGGGGGCCACAGCCAGGCGGCGGCTGCCCCTCATGACCCTTGGCTCAGAGCTCTGAATGGCCTTGCCGATGAACTCTTGAGGGTCCTGTCCTCCTGGTCTTGCTCACCTTGCTAGGGAAAGCGTGCTTCAAGCATGCCTCCACGTGGTGCCCAAGCGCCTCCCTCGAGACCTTGGCGAGGTCGGCGGCCCTCCAGGAGAGCCCTCGAGCCCCTGCTGAGGAGGGCGCCGCGCCGCTTCCTATGCGATGGAAGGAGGCTCCCCCCGGCGGTCACGGGCCACGAGGGGCCTGTCTCTTGAGGAGCCGAGCCGGTCGATGTCTTCTTCTTCTTGGTGCTGCCTCGGGAGGCATCCTGCTGCTGTGGTCTGGGTCTTCCAGATGCGGCTGAAAAGCTTCGCTCCGGGAGCACACCGCATCTCTCTCTTCACAGTGGCACCGTGATGACCCCGCCGCTTCCGGGCATCTTGAGGATGTTGTAGCCATGGTGGAGTTACGGCCATGAACTTGGCCAATGCTGGGTACCGAGGATGGCGTTAACGGCAGGCGAATGTGGGCGACGTCGAAGTCGATGAGCTCGGTGTGGTAGTTATCGCGGGCCCCGAAGGTGACAGAAGGCGGACCTGCCCGATCGGGACCGTGGAGCCGTCGGTGACTCCGGAGAAGGGCTTGGTTGGCTGAAGCTGGCTGTAAGGCACTTGAAGATTGTTGAATGTCTCCACGGACAGGACGTTGAACCCTGCTCCGCCGTCGGTGAGGGTCTTGGTGACTAGCACATTGCTGATGATTGGGGAGCAAAGCATCGGAAGAACTCCGGCTGTGGCTGCGCACTTGAGTTGATCCGCTGAGCTGAACGTGATGGCGCATGCCGACCACCTGAGAGGGCGCGTGGACTCGAGCTTGGGAGGACTGCATTCACTTCACAGGCGAACTGCTTGAAGATGCGGTGAGAGGTCAGGCTTGAGCTCCGCCCGGGATGCAAACGATCGCACACGCTTCTGAAGCCCCCAGCCCCTCGTCTGATGACGGTCTTGACTCTCCTTGGTGGCGGCGGCGGCAGAGGGAGGCCTGCGTTCCCTGCGGACGATCCTCACGAGGCTGATCCTCCGGCCCCCTCGCGAGGTGGGTATTGCAGCGGTCCTCGCGAGGTTGGTCGCGCCACCCTTGGTGCGGGCGCGGTCTTCCCAAATCCGTGCATTCCTTCCTCCTCCTCGGCCGTAGCCCGGTCGGCTGCGCTCGGGCGTCTGCCGACCTTCCTTCGCCAGACGGCCCGGCGCTCTTGACATTCATTGGTGTTGTGGGTGTGGAGGTCGTGGTACACGCAGTACCGGCTGCCCTTGGAGGACTCGGGCTGATCTCTGCCTCGCTTGGTGTCTGGTTTGGCCGCGAGCACGGCAGCCCCGTTGCGCTTCACGTCCTTGGCCTTGGACTTCTTCTCTTCGGGATCCGTGGCAGGCAGCTCGTGAAGGGAGAGGCGCCCCTCCTCAGCTCTGGCGCACTTGGTCGCTAAGTTGAACAGCTCCAGGGAGGTGCACAGATCTTCGTGCATCGCCAGCTCCTCCTTCATCTTGACGTCACGCACGCCCTCAGAGAAGGCAGAGATGATGGCCTCCTCCGTTACCCTGGGGATCTTGAGGCGTGCGTTGTTGAAGCGCTGGATGTACTTTTGCAGGGTTTCCCCTGGCTGCTGCTTGATTCGGCGCATGTCGCTCACGGCGGGTGGCGGTCGCGAGTACCTTGGAAGTTGCCGATGAAGCGGAGTACGCATCTCGGCCGAGAAGAGATCGTGCTGGGGCGATTCAGAGCCGTGCGGGCTCCGCCCTGAGCGCCATGGCAAACCAATTTGCCATGACCTTTTCATCCCGTTGGCAGCCTCGATGCCCAGCTCGTGAGCTGGAGGAACTCCGTGGGGTCGATCGTGCCGTCGTGGCGTGGAGGCAGGTGCGGCTTGAACTTGGCGGGCCACGCGCTGCACAGCTCGGAGGTGAAAGCGCGGCAGCCCGCCCCGTGTACACGGGGGCCTCGGACGGCAGAGAGCTTGGTCTTGTGGGCCTCCCTGCGCCGCTGGCTGGGGCAGTCACGAGGTCTTGACGTCTTTGGAGAGGGCGCTGGGCAGCTTCTTGCGGGCGAGGACTTCTTGGCAGCTCTGCTCTTGCAGCGCCCGGCGCTGGCGGAAAGGTTTCCGCCAGGGCCGCGCCTTACGGCGCCCGTCTTGAGGAGGAGGCGGCTGGCGCCCGGGAGCTTCATCGCCCGCCGCAGGCGGGTGCGGTCTGCAGCCCAGACGGGCCAGCGAGGTCGCGTCTGCAGCCAGACGAAGCTTCGGCGACTTCGGTCGAGCCATTCTTCGTAGATGTCGTCGACGGGGCGGTAGCGCAGGAGCTCGTTGGCTGCAATGAGTGCAGCTCGGGCCTCCACGGCTGCGCGAGGCGCGCGTGACGAAGAACCAGCGGGGGTGAGCGAAGGCGTGGCGGTGCGGCCGTCCTGCCTCATGGGCGGAGTCTTTGGGGCGAGCTTGCTGCTCGTTCGCCGGGCCGGGTGGCGGTGTTGACGGCAGGTGACGGGAACGACGAGGACGCCCGCCGACGGGAGCCGTCTGGCGACATGGAGGCGAGGGCGGCCCGGCGCTTCAGCGAGCCCGGCTTAACGTCAGACATGGTTGCGGTGGTCGGGGAAGAACGAGGCGACGAAAGGCAGATTCCGGCGCACCCCTACCTGGCGCACCAAATGTCGGATTTCGGGTTCCGGCAGACCCTTAAGGTTCGAACTCTGGGGTGCGCGCGGAGATCCAACCCTCCACCGTCTCGTACCTCGCCGAATCGCAAGGACCTAAAACTACTCGAAAGAACAACACAAGAGATACGAGATTTATACTTGTTCGGGCCATCGTTGTGGTGTAATACCCTACTCTAGTTTGTGGTGTGGTGGATTGCCTCTTGGGCTGATGAAGAACAGTACAGGGAAGAACAGCCTCACGAGGGTCTGTTCTTGGTGGGTGTGATGAACTGCTAAGTGGTATCCCGTCGCTCTAGCTTGAGGAGGGGTCTCTCTCTCTCTCTCTGGATTCCAAATGCCGGATCCTCTCTCTCCGATCGTCCTTTTCTATCCGGTCGTCCCTTTCTATCCGATCGTCCTCTTCCTACTATGGTGGCTGGCCCTACTTATATATACGAAGGCCCCGGGCCTCTTCCCAAATATTGAGCGGGAAGGGCGCCAACAATTGGCCATTTTGAAGGGGAACAGCGGGTACACTTATCCTGACTAAAGTTGGTCCTCGCCTCCCAAAGGCTCTGGTGATGACGCCTGCTTGGGCTCCACGATGACTCCCTTCCAGCCGTTGGGGCTGATCTTGGTATTGTTGCACCGAAACGGGTGCCTTTGCTTGATGCTCTTGCCTGCGCTTGCTCCCTTTGCACCAAAGAGGAAAGGAGGACGCTGCGCGGGCTGGCGCCCGACTGGCGCCCTTGGTCGTCATGGCTTACGTCACGGGCACCTCGCGAGGTACCCTGCCTTGAACTCTCCGCCTCCTCGTGAGCCAGCCTGACGAGGCTGTGCCTGAGGAAGCTCCTGGTCGTCCGCCCCGCGAGGCTTGGCCCCTCGCGAGGGTCTCGAGCTTGTGTTGATGAAGATGGGCCGTCCTGGGCCTCCTTTGAGCCACGCCGCAGGCCGCAGGCAGGCAAGTCTGGGGACCCCCGTTCCCAGAACGCCGACATGTAGGTTTGTAATTTCACTCAAACGTGACATAACTGCATCTCACCCGGATTCATACACGGTGGGCGCCAAAACACAGTGTCTCCTCGGCCGAAATCGACTCCCTCCCCGATTCATACACGGTGGGCGCCAAAAACAAACTCTTGTCGGCAAATATTTAGTGTACGCGAGATTACCGTCCTATCCCCAACCGACTAATATTGCTGTGATGTAGGAAATTTTAAACGGGGGCTAAGTTTGTAAATTTCCTCGCATTTGGGACAAGCGCGTCGTGATGGCATGGTTCCCCCTTCCTCTCTCCCTCAATTTCCCCATTCGTACTCCGTGGGCGCCAAAACAGCCTCTCCACCCCAGCCTCGTCCGTCCGCCACCCCATCCACCACCGTCCTCCTCCACCATGCCGGAGCTGATACCCCGACGCTGTCGGCCATTACAAGAGATCGACCTCTCTCATCCACGGCTTTGGACCGGGATCCTTGCATCCCGTACTCTCGCTTCATCCCCACCGTCGTCCACCTTGCCGGCGCCGCACCTAGGACCGTCTCGTCCATCGCGCCCTGTCGCTACCGTCTACCCTCCTAGATCTGCTTCCACGCCACCGACAACCATCGCTACCGCAGCACCGTCAAATTCTCAGCAGATGCATACACCGCGCCGCACCAGAGGCGGTACTCTTTCGTATCTGCTAACTTATTTATCACAGCAAGAAAATAGATTGCAACTGCTTTACTCTGATTTCTTGTCCATCACTTACTTGCTAGTTGAAAGCAAACATTGGTTGCGAAGTTGCCTTTGTCTGGTTTGCACCTTCAGATACGCCATGGCACGCTCAACACTATACTCGCAATGCTTATGGTTTTCCCCTTTTATATTCCACACTAGTTAAATGACAGTAGACTAAATTTCAAAATTGGGTTAGTCGAATTTTGAGAGCTCGCCGGAGTTCGCCGGTGCGAAGGAAGGGGCTCGAGTGGGGACGGTGGTTGTGGGGGCGGTGGTGGGGCCTCTCCGAACGAAGAAAACTCGACGTGGGTGGGGGCGGGCGTGGGGGTGGCGAAGGAACACAGGCGGTGGGGGCCGGTGGTTCGGCCGAGGGCCCGTGTAGTGTTCTGTATGGGAAGAATCAGAGACGAGGAAGAAGAAGGGTTAGGAGACGTAGGATCTTCATCCAACCGCCTGAAATGGTCGACTAACCCAAATGACAAAAGTCACGCGACTTGCGTCTGGAACATCTGAGAATATGCTTCCTCTTCTGTTCTTTAACATGTTCCTCTTCTGTTCTTCTTTAGTAAGCACAATATGTTCCTTGTCAGGATAGGGAGCAGGGACATTTTCAGTCGACACCTCTACTGCGCCGGTTTTGCTAAATGATTTCGCACTTCGAGTTGGTCTGCCATAATACGCCAAAAATGGTGGGGGCCGCGTGGTCTTTGATAGACTAAACTGATAGTAACAGCTGTGCGCCTTCAGATGAATAGAGTTTGCTTGTAGGTGATCGATAGGCTGCATATTAGTAGCGGCAAAACCCTATGTTTTCCAGCCAGTTCCGCTTTTCTGATTTATTTATGGTGGTTATGGTGTACCCCTATTATCTACACTACGATCTTCCTACTGGCTCTGCACTCTCGTTATCATGGTTCGGCAATAAGCTTTCTATACGGTATGTTATGAACCTATCGTCTGCCAACTATCCTTACATCTGGGGCCCCCAACAGGGAGCTTATTTTTTGTGTAGTTGTGCCAGATTATATTAATCTACTCACCATATTACAGCACACATGGGCTCTCTCATCAGAATCCAGTGATAGCACACAAGGGTTTATAGGAAGCCTCTATTATATTACAATATCCTCCGCATTACAAAGATAATCTCACTACTATTTGTATTTTCATGCTTTACAGATATTGTATGTAATCACAATGAATATAAGGATGCGCACATCAGAAGAATATTGCGGAACAGTTCAATGGGTAACAAACTTGGCATCAAGGGATTGAGATCCATTGTGGATGCAATGAAACCCACATGCTCCCGACCTATAGATTTGTATTCAGAATATGATGCTAATGACTATTCTGAGCTCAAGGAGTCAAAGGCAGATGCCTATCCTGTTCACCCAATAAGGTGCCTGTTCTAATTTGGCAAGGTTTTATTGGTTGCACATATCTTGCAAAAGGTGTCTCGCATTTCTTTTGTTTTGTTGCACCGCCATATGCTTAGTTTACTCATGATATATGTGAAGATGCCATGCCCATCCATTATCAACACCTATTCCATTTGTCGTCATACCATGTTTTTCCATTCAAATGATGTTCTTGTGTTTCAGTCATCCAAAAGAAAGAGGGTGATTGCAGAACCTGAAGGAGTACAAGAAAAGTCCTTGAAAAAGGTGGTGCTACCAGAGAAATCACATAGCACCCGACATATATTGGCGATCGAACCAGTGCCGCAAAACCTAGCTAGGTTATCGCAACTATGCTGGTCGCTGCTTTGCTCTTGTGAGTACCTATTGTCCTATCGTTGTCCTTACATTCATACCTGGTGGATTATGTGACATCATTGTGCATTATAGCTTGCTTATCCACTGTTCGCTCCAAATTATCAGATCTATATTAATGCTTAATGTAGAATAAACCCAATGCCTATGAAGAAATTTAGTTCTGCATTGTTCTTGTAAGTACCTATTGTCCTTCATCACTGTACTTATATTTTTCAGATAGTTCTTCATGTACACTTTGCATCTTATTTTCCCTTGTCCTCCATTTTTCTACACATCAGATCTACATTTACTCTTGCCAAAATATTACATCTAAGGGAAGACAGACACATTATCCGGGGATTGAATAAAACCAATGTTACCGAAGAAGTTTAGCTCCGCATTGCTCTTGTCAGTGCCTTATGCCTGTATGCTGTATTTACATTTGTACTATGCATCTTAAGTTAAATAATCGCCATTTGTTCCTATATTTTCACATCTATATTTACTCTTAACAAAATGTAGAATAAAGGCAATACTCTTGAAGAAGAGTGTGCGACAAACTTCTTGAATTGCCCCCCCCCCCCATCAATATGGACAAGGCCTTTATAGAGCCTGTCTTCACTACTAATGTAAGTTTGTCCTCCTCGAGCCTTAAAACTTTGTTGTTTATATTTGGATAGCTATGAGTGCAAATGCTATTTATTTTTGTCGTCTGCATCAAATTGCTTGTTCAAAGTTTATAAAGTAGAAGTACATAGACATAAGTTTGTCCTTCTCAATTTCAGTCTTTAGTTGTACAATCTAGTTCCTTATTCGTACCATGAAAATTAAGCTAAGCATAGCAAGTTATCTTCTTTAGAACTATGTGTATGCTTGTGTTCTTGATCTGTAATCCAGTGGTGTGGTGAGACTACCAACAACAGCACAATGTGATATCCTGCTATGTCTCAACTATGAACAATGCCATATTATATTAATATTACTTAAATCGTGTCTCCTTATTTACCAATCTGAAATGGTATAAATTGACAGTGCACTCACCATTCATACTTATACGTTGTTTATAACTACATCTATGCTTATGTTCTTGATCTGTAATCTAGTGGTCTGGTGAAGCTGGCCGCTCCTGCACAATGCCATTTCCTGCCGTATTAACTATGAACAATGCCTATTATGTTAATGCTATTTTAAACCATGTCTCTTTATTTCTGACAAAAAAAATGAGATGAATTGACAAATACCGATGCTTATACATGCAAAAACCTGTTATCTACCTACTTGTTTCTCTTCTTCGTGGTGACAACACTGCTGCTAGGAAGAACTGCCACAATGATAGTGAGACGAACCCATTGTCTGTCCCTCTAACACATATTCCATAGGAGAAGGCAACACATATTGAGGGTAGGGATACAACCACGAAGTCACATTTTGATGTAGTGTCAAACTTACTCAGTGACACAACCTCGATGAAGTCGTCGCCTGAATATGTTCGACTTCTTCAGTCTGAAATTCAAGCAGAAATACATGCTTCCGCTCAAATACGACTGGAACTCCAATCTCTATGCAAGATTAACCATAAGTACATGGCGTTTCTTGATGCTATGCAGCTTAAGTTGGTGGATATGAGCGCCAAAGAAGCGCAGTCTCATCAGGTTGCTAAGCTTCTTGTGCTGCAGCTCCTGGGCTGGGCTAACCTTTCTTGAACTTTGTTGAAATGCTGTCGGTTCTGTCTATTATTTTGTCCGCCTGTTAACTTCCACTGGTGGCGACCTGCCCAGTTTATGTAATCTGCTGTCTGGTTGCCCTTTATTATCACTGGCGACGAACTTTGATGCCGAGGGGATGTAATACGTTGTAATTTCTTGGTTGCATAGTCTAGGTTTATTCTTGGTCGGTATGCTGTAATTTAGGCTGGAAGGTTTAGTGCATCTCAGTGTTGTCGGTCTTCAGGCCGTCCCGTTACTCATATGGGACAAAACCTGAGCCTATAATCATCCGGAGCCATTAGCAGGTCTAAACCTGTAGTTGTTTCCTGCCTTTAACAGGCCGAGTTAAGTTCTGTCTAGCTGGGCCAGAGAATACCATGTGCTTTTAACAGGCTAAAACCTAGATTGGGCTAGCGTTGAGCTGAAAAATTCACGGGCCAATATAGGCCGAAACTGCCTAAGGCCCATGTTTGGCCCAAATAGGACGAGCAGTTAACATGCCAAAATATATCTCAGGCCTGTTTGGCCCAATAAAATTATGGGCTTTAAGCAGGCCGGTATCTACGCGGGCCATAGGCCTAAAAGTGTCACGGGCCATTATCAGATGGGTTGTAAGCAGGCCGGATTCAACGCGGGCTGTAATTAGGCCCAACTGTTACACGGGCCATTAACAGGCCGATAGGCCAGTTGGGCTGAAATTTATCCATGAAGACTATGGGCTGTTAAGAGGCCTAAAGGTACTTCGGACAAGAAATAGCCCAGTTTCTGCATGGGCCATTAAATGGCCTAAAGTTAAACGGGCCGACAACGTCCCAGATGCACCATGGGACGCTAACAGGCCGAAACTATTATCGTGCCGAACTGGTAAACGGGAATTTAACAGCCTGAAATACAAACATGTCTTAGTATGGCCCCAAAAGAACAGTGGCCTGTTAATGGGCCTGATCCGATATGGGCCGCAATTTGGCCCAAAACACGGTAGGATGTGAATGGGCCTGATCTGGTATGGGCCTCAATTTGACCCAAAACATGGCAGGCTGTTAACAAGCCAGCCTACGAGTGTATGGAAAAACATGGTGGCCTTTAGCTGGGCCGGCCTTTTCACCGGAATGGGCCTCTATTGGGCCATGCCACATGTCGACGTATCATAGGCGCCTCCTATCCAATGGGTGGATGACATCTGTCCGAACGTTGAGCCAACACATGTTTCCTCCGGCCAATGAGAAATTTACATGTGAAAAATCCCCATTGGTCCGGGCTGTTAACGGGTTATCGGATCCAAAACTGGACTCAATAGCTTAACGGCGACCCGTTACGGTCGATGCCATGTGTCGGTCACCCTTGATGAAAGCACTTCTATGAGGCGCGATTTATCGTCATGGAAGTGGACACTTCCGTGATGATAATTTTTGTAATGTCATGGAACACTTCTATGACAGCACAAGTATGACTATCTTGATTCTGTCATAAAATTGTCATGGATGTACACGCATGACAGAAAACGTGACCTACTGTGACAAACACGTATCATCACGGAAGTGTATTTTTTTTGTATTGTCCTGGCGCCTCCCGTGCAATGGCGGCGCACCATGCGTGCAGACCGAAGCCGGGTGCATGGAGAGCGACGAGTCGATGCCCAACTTCTCCGTGTCCGTCGCCATCATCAAGGAGAAGTAGAACATGGGAGGCCGCCGCCACTTGGCTCCCATGAAGTCCACCGCCGAGGCGACGACTGTGTATACAAGTGATTTCTTTGCTGCTTCGTCTCTTCCGAGGACCATCGTCGACCCTGCAAGTGTCTGCCAGACATGAGGAAGACAAAGGGATCCGCGGGTGTAGTCGGTGTAAAAACCGGTGGATCTCGGGTAGGGTGTCCCGAACTGTGCGTCTAAGTTCGATGGTAATAGGAGACGGGGCACACAATCTTTACCCATGTTTGGGCCCTCTCTATAGAGGTAATACCCTACTTCCTGCTTGATTGATCTTGATGAATATCAGTATTACAAGAGTTGATCTACCATGAGATCGTAATGGCTAAAACCCTAGAAGTCTAGCCTGTATGACTATGATCATCCTTTGGACTAAGCCCTCCGGTTTATATAGACACCAGAGGGGACTAGGGTTGTACAAAGTCGGTTACAGAGAAAGGAATCTTCATATTTGGACGCCAAGCTTGCCTTCCACGCCAAGGAGAGTCCCATCCGGACACGGGAGAGTCTTCGGTCTTGTATCTTCACAGCCCACTAGTCCGCCCATGCCCCCAGTGCCGGACATCCGAGGACCCCTTAGTCCAGACTCCTCAAGAGCCCTGAACCAGGCTTCAATGATGAGGTGTCCGGCATGCAGATTGTCTTCGGCATTGCAAGGCGGGTTCCCCTTTCCGAATACTCCAAGATAGTCTTCGGACGCAATGAACGTGTCCGGATCTGCAACACAAGTACCACACACACAACCGCAGAGAGTATAATATTTCACGAGTCCAATCCGCTGACAACTTTTTGTAAGGTGACTTCACGTCTGCTCGATCATTATTTTGAACCGTTTTCATCTGCCGTTCCACGTTTCGAGATGCGGTTTTCATTGGCACGTCTTGTCAAAGCAGTGATCGTGTCCCCTTATTGCGGGATTCTCATCAATACGGGCGTGGGTAATCCAACCGTGCCGTTTGCACAGCCCTTGGGAACAGGCGAGTTTTAAGGCGAGTGGGGAGGCGCTTGATATTCACTGCCTTTATAAGCGGACAAGGATTCCCTTTCTTCACCCACGCCTTCTCTCTTTCTCTGCCCTTCCATTCTTGAGCTCCAGCGCCCAAGTCCTCATCTTTTCCGCCTTAAGAAAGCACTCAACCATGTCCGGACCTGGAGCGCAAGGCAAGTGGATGGCCTCCTCCGTCAAGGAGAAGGACATCACCGAGTGTAACACCCCCAGTGTCATGCTACAGTAACCCCCCTATGATTAAGCTAATCAATTTTCCAAACAGTGCTTAATCACCTTGTTCAATATCCCATTTGATATTCTAGTCAATTCAAATTCAAGTGAAGTTTGAAGCTGCTCAAAAGTTGCTGGAAAAATCTTCATCATTTGTCAAAAATTCCATAACACTCCTTTGTTAAGGAACACAACATCACTTTTGTGCAAAGATGAGCATTAGCAATCATAACAACACCAATTTAGCATTTTTAAATGCTATCCTATTTATGAAAAATACCAAATGAATTCTTCTGGTCTCCAAAATATTTATGGCACTGTGTAATATCAACAGGGAATAAAAGGGGCACTTCCCATATTTTTCCAAAGAAAATGGCATGCCCAATATTTTCTTTCCCATCTTTGATTATAAAAAAACAGAAAAGCAAAGCTGTTTAATTAAAAGAGAAAACCTCCCCTGTATGCAACCACTGGGCCTTGGACTAACATGCCAGCCCAACCATCCCACTCCCCCCGGATCATCTTTCCTGTTCGACCGACCTGGTCGCTACAGGTTCTAGTCGCCACCGAACCCGCCACGCCGACCACGCCGCTGTCGGATTTCGGGTTCCGGCATATCCTTGAGGTTCGAACACTGGGGTGCGCACGGAGATCTTTCCCCTACCAGCTCACGCGTTAATGGTTTGCAAGGGATCTAAACTAGAAACGATGAACAGCAAAAGAGACACAAGGTTTATACTGGTTCGGGCCATCGTTGTGGTGTAATACCCTACTCCAGTGTGTGGTGTGGTGGATTGCCTCAGGGGCTGATGAAAAACTGTACAAAGGAAGAACAGCCTCGCGAGGGGCTGTTCTTGAGCTGGTGCGGTGGACTGCTTGGTTGAGTCTAGTCGCTTCTCTCTCTCTCTCTCTCTAGTGGTTTCGACCTCTTTCTCCTTCGTCCTTCTGTCCTTTTTCCTTCGTCCTTGGTTCTCGGTTCTGCCTCCCTCTCGGTGGTGGTTAGTCCTATTTATAGAGGGAGGCCCTGGGCCTCTTCTCAAATAATGAGCGGGAAGGGCGCCAACAATTGGCCATTTTGAAGGGGAACATCTAGTACACTTATCCTGACTAAAGTTGGTCTTAGGCTGCCAAAGGCTCTGACGATGACGCTGTCCTGGGCTCCACGATGACCTCCTTCCTGCCGCTCTGCTGGTCTTGGTATTGTTGCACCGAAGTGGTAACCTTTGCCTGATGCCTTGGCCTGTGCTTGCCTCCTTTGCACCAAAGGAGAAACGAGGACACTGCGCGGGCTGGCGCCCGCCTGGTCCCGATCGTCATGGTTTGCGTGATGGGGCACCCTCGTGAGGTACCCTGCCTTGATCTCTCCGCCTCCTTGTGAGCCTGCCTGACGAGGCTGTTCCTGAGGAAGGTTCCTGTCGTCCGCCCCGCGAGGCTTGGCCCCTCGCGAGGGTCTTGAACTTGAGCTGATGAAGCTGGGCCGCGCTGGGCCCCCACTTGAGCCACGCCGCAGGCAGTGTGCAAGTCTGGGACCCCTGCCCGTGTAACGCCGACAAGAGCCTCGCCCAAGGCGCGCCCGGACTTGGCTTAGCAGAGAAGCGAAGGGGGCAAGTGCGAAGAGCCGCGTGCCCCAACAGCCTGCGGCCTTGGGCGCCGTGTGGCGATTGATTGGTTGTGGGCGTCTCCGCTTCCCCACGATCCCTCGGCAATTGCATGACTTGACAAGTCCCTACACGCAGAAACGGGTCATGATTACCTGTGATTGTGGAGGCTGACGGTTGGCCTCCTCCAGCTATTAGTACGGAACGGCGCAAGCCCTTCCAGTCCATCCCTTCTTGCTACTCCTTCCTCTTCATCTTTGCCCTTGCTCCACATTGCGACAATGGCTCCAATCCGCCGGTTTTCCGCAGAAGAGAAGGGAAAGGCCCCCCGAGAGGGTCCCGACCCGCTTCCGCCGAAGAAACGGGTAGTCCTCTGCCGCCGAGATGAGGGCGCCCGGCAGGAGGTGTCGAGGCCCAGGTACGAGCGGCCGCCGCCAGGGTTCCCGCTGCCCTTGTACGCCCGCATTGAGGGCCCTGGAGGAGTAGACGCCGAGCGCCACGGACGCCGCCGCCGTCGGCGCTGGCGGGTCACAAAGGTGCGCGTCGTTCCTCCTGGAGTCCATGCCGAGGGCTCCTCCCGAGAGCTTGTGCTCCACGCCGCCATGCCTCCTCAATCTTGGATTCTCCTTCCTCCCTCCTTCGCCTTCGAGATCCCGTCGAGGGGCTCTTTGGAGCTCTGGTTGCAGCATGCTGGCTGCAGCACCCCTGCGACCGGAGCGGAGGTTGCGGTTGTCGCTCCAGGCAAGGTCTACATGACCCGAGGCTGGGGCGAGATCGCCCGGGTCTGTCGGACAAGGGGCGCCCTCGTGATCCACCTGGAATACGATGGAGCCTCCTTGATGTTCTTCAAGGTCTTCGACGCGGAAGGACGCCGGCTGGAATGCTGCCCCGAGAAGGGCGGTCGGGGCATCGTCATGGCAAGGACTAGGCCCGCCGGTCGCCCCCTCGGCAGCTCCTCAGGCAGCAGTGAAGGGGCCGGAGGGTCCAGCTCCTCCGCCGAGCTTTTGGCGACTCGGGAGACGAGCGACGACAGCTACGAGCCCCCGAGCTCGCGCTTAACGCCGGAGCAGGCGGGAGCTTCAGCTACCGCGCCCGGCGATCTGGATGGGGTTAGGCGCCCGGTGCCTGTGACCCACTGTTGATGATGGCGTCTCCTGCGGAGGCACGCGTAGTCGGCGTTCCTTAGGATTAGCACCTTTTATTTCCTGCAAAGAATCGAAGTAGCACCCCACGGGGGTATGTAAGGCGCTGGCCATGTTTTTGTGAATATTATATCCTTATGATGAATCGGTGCGAGATGCTTGTTCTGCCCCAGCTCAGCTCCCCTTTCTTTCCTCACGTGGGTTGGTGCTCTGCGCTGACAGGGCCCGGTCCCCAGGTAGGCTTCAGCCATCGCTGGTATGCCAGGTCGCGATGCCGTGGTCAAGGCCAGGAGGTGAGCAGCCCGAGGTCCAGTAAGAGCCCCTGAGTCACGATGCTCAGGAGGTCCCCTTTAGCGCTCAAGCAGCCTCTGCTGGGCAAGAAAGGTAGGCAGCTTTGCCGTGACAGAGCAACAGTAGGCGAGGGTTTAACGCTGAGTTGGATAAGTTTTTGCGTGACTTATCTTGCGGGTTTGGAGCGGCGTTCGATGAGGTGCCGTGCCTGCGCGACGGCAACTGAGGTGTTGCTGGGTTGGGTCCTCGCGAGCTTCTTCCCTCTCCTCCGTGCTTTCCTTAATGCTCTACGTCCTCAGGTCCCGGCCCTCGAGCGAGCTCAGCCGCCGCTGGTATGACAGGTCGCGATGCCGTGGGTCAAGACCAGGGGGTGAGGGCTGGAGAGCCAGTAAGAGCCCATGAGTCACGATGCTCAGGCGCCCCCCTTTTAACGTACAAGCGGATCACGCCGGAGAGGAGGAGAGAAGGCTCGTGATGCCGCCAACGTTACTCCTGGAGCAGGTCCTGTGTACCAATCACGAGGGGAAACAAGGTTCATTGTTACGGTTGCCAGCCAACCATTGGTCGCTCCGAGGGAGTGATCGGGGGCACTGAGGGCTTGGCGAGGTGGCGCCTTGCGGGGCTGGCGCAGCCAGAGCTCAGGCACTCAGATTTATCGGCATTGCAGGGACGGACCCGTGCGCAAGTGCCGCGGCACGAGCGAGCGGCTCCAAAGGTAGGTGTCAATCGAGCAGGCGATTAGGTCAAGCATGTTATGTATGAATAAGCAAATCCATCTAGATAGGTGCGGAGAAAGCACGTGCCACTGGGTTTGGCCCGACCAGCTTGGGGATAATGCAGCCCGAGGGGCGCCCCCAACAAGGTAAGTAAAGAACATAAGCAAAACGGATACATGCCGCAGGGACGGACCCACGCGGCCTGGGAATGATGCAGCCCGAGGGGCGCTCCCAGCTGAAAACGGAACTTGGGAAGGTGTCACCTGATATGGTCGGAGATGGCGGGATGTTGAGGTAGCGGATGACGCGTGATGAGGAAGCCGGCCCTCACGATCCCTCCGGACCTGGAGCCTCGGGAGGCTCCAGGGGCAGGGGGGGTTCCTCGAGAGCCATCTCCATCTCTGCCAGGACCGCGCGCTGCTTGACCTCCTATGCCTCCAGAGCGCTCCTCAGCAGGCGCTGATGGGCGGCAACCGCGTTCGGCAGGCCGAAAGGCATGCAAACATAGCAGTGAGGCGGACCCTCGCAACGCCCCACGCGTGAGGGCCAGAGGCGCTCCTGAGACGCGGCCCGGTTGAGCCCTGGTACGTCGATGCAGATCCGCAGCCCAGCATCCTCGCCTGGATGTGGGGCCCCGGTGGGCAAGCGGCGTCAACCGCGCATGACTCTTGACTCCTGTAGCTCCTGGATGTTCCTCGTGATGAACTCCTGAGGGTTTGGCCCTCCTTGCCTCATACCTTCCTGAGGGAAACGTGGCTTGAAGCACGCCTCCAAGTGGTGCCCGAGCGCCTCCCTCGTGACTCCGGCTAGGTCGGTGGCTCGCCATGAAAGAGCCCCCGAGCCCCGCCTGAGGAGGGCGCTGGGCGCACTTTCCTATGCGACAAAGGGTGGCGCCCCTTGAACGGGCGCGGGTCCCGTTGCCACGCCTCCGGAGGTGCCTTCCCCGCGAGGGCTTGGACCAGGCGAAGCCTTCTTCTTCTTAGGGATCGCCTCGGGAAGTCTCCCGCTCCTGTGATCTGGGTCTTCGATTGCTACGGCTTGGAAGGCACGCTCAAGAGAGCACACTGCATCCCTTTCCTCACAAGGCACTGTGATGACTCCTCCGCTTCCTGGCATCTTGTGGACATTGTAGCCATGGTGAGTCACCGCCATGAACTTGGCCAAAGCTGGGTACCCGAGGATGGCATTGTATGGCAGGCAAATGTGGGCGACGTCGAAGTCGATGAGCTCGATGCGGTAGTTGTTGCGCTGTCCGAAGGTGATGGGAAGGCGAACTTGCCCTATCGGGACGGTGGAGCCATCGGTGACTCCTGAGAAAGGCTTGGTCGGCTGAAGCTGATCGTATGGCACTTGGAGTTCGTTGAATGTCTCGACAGATAGGACGTTGAGTCCTGCTCCGCCATCGACGAGGGTCCTGGTGACTTGCACGTTGCTGTTGACTGGTGAGCAAAGCACGGGGAGGACTCCGGCCGTAGCCGCGCACTTGAGCTGATCCGCCGAGCTGAACGTGATAGCGCACGACGACCACCTAAGAGGGCGTGTGGCCTCTGGCCTGGGGAGGGCTGCATTCACCTCGCGAGCAAACTGCTTGAAGATGCGCTAAGAGGCTGGGGCCTGAGTGCCACCAAGGATGCAAGCGATCGCGCGCGGCTCTTGGAAGCCCCCAGCCCCCTCGTCCTGATGATTGTCTTCGTACCTCCTTGGCGGCTGTGGCAGAGGTGGGAGCCCTGCGTTGCCTTGAGGGAGGTCCTCACGAGGCTGGTCCCTCCAACCTCCCTCGCGAGGCTGGTCCTGCCAGCGGTCCTCGCGAGGTCTGTCACGCCATCCCTGGCAAGGGCCACGGTCTTCCCAGCGTCCTGCGCCTCTTCCTCCTCCTCGGCCGTAGCCCCGATCATTGCGCTTGGGGCGTCGGCCGCCCTTCTCGCACGGCCCTGAGCTCCTGGCATTCGTTGGTGTTGTGGGTGTGGAGGTCGTGGTATACGCAGTACCGGCTGCCCCTGGTGTCTGGTTCCTGCCTCGCTTGGTGTCTGGTTCTGCCGCGAGCACGGCAGCCCCCTTGTGCTTCACGTCCTTGGCCTTGGGCTTCTTCTCTTCTGGATCGGCAGCCGGAAGCTCGAGGAGGGAGAGGCGCCCTTCCTCAGCCCTCGCGCATTTGGTCACCAAGTTGAATAGCTCCAGGGATGTGCACAGGTCTTCATGCATTGCTAGCTCCTCCTTCATCTTGACATCACGCACGCCATCGGAGAAGGCTGCGATTATCGCTTCCTCAGTCACCCTGGGGATCTTGAGGCGGGCGTTGTTGAAGCGCTGGATGTAATTCTGCAGGGTCTCTCCTGGCTGCTGCTTGATGCGGTGCATGTCGCTCACGGCCGGAGGCCGGTCGCGAGTGCCTTGGAAGTTGGCGATGAAGCGGGTGCACATCTCGTCCCAGGAGGAGATCGTGCTGGGAGCCAAGTTCAGGAGCCAGGTTCGGGCTCCATCCTTCACCACCATGGGGAACCAATTCGCCATGACCTTTTCGTCCCCGTTGGCAGCTTCGATGCCCAGCTCGTAGAGCTGAAGGAACTCCGCGGTGTCGGCAGTGCCATCGTAGCGAGGAGGCAGGTCTGGCTTGAACTTGCCGGGCCATGCGACGCTGCATAGCTCGGCGCTGAAGGCGCGGCAGCCTGCGGTGGCCACCGGGGCTCTCCACTGATGCGAAGCTTGCTCTTGTGGATTCCCACGCACCACTACCTGGAGCAGTGCAGGGTCTTGACGTGGTGGCGCTGGAGCGCGATCGCGGCGCTCCGGTGCTGGGAGCACGCGAGCACCTTCTTGGGGACGAGGGATCTCCTGGCAGCTCCTTTCTTGTTGCGCGGGCGCCGGACACGGAGGGTCTCGGCCCAGGGCCGTGCACCTTGGAGCCAGGGCACCTTCTTGGGAAGGAGGTGGCGGGGGCACCTCCGGTTTCCTGCCTCCCGTGCAGGGTGAAGGGCGAGGCAACGAGAGGGACGGCACGAGGGAGCCCCCTGCAGCGCGGACGAGCTCGGCGACGCGGTCGAGCCACTCCTCGTAGACGTCGTCGACAGGGCGGCAGCGCAGGAGCTCATTTGCCGCGATGAGCATGGCTCGAGCCTCCATGGGAGCGCGGTGCGCGCGGGACGAAGAACCAGCAGGGGCGAGCGAAGGGGTAGCGGTGCGGCCTTTGTTAGCGTTCTGGGAACGGGCGTCCCCAGACTTGCCTGCCTGTGGCCTGCGGCGTGGCTCAACTGGGGGCCCAGCATGGCCCAGCTTCATCAGCTCAAACTCAAGACCCTCGCGAGGGGCCAAGCCTCGCGGGGCGGACGATAGGAACCTCCCTCAGGAACAGCCTCATCAGGCCGGCTCGCGAGGAGGCGGAGAGATCAAGGCAGGGTACCTCCCGAGGGTGCCCCGTGACGCAAGCCATGACGATCAAGGCGAGGTAGGCGCCCGACTCAAGATGTCCTCATTTCCCCTTTGGTGCAAAGGAGGCAAGCACAGGCCAAGGCATCAGGCAAAGGTTACCGCTTCGGTGCAACAAGACCAAGACCAGCAGAACGGCAGGATGGAGGTCATTGTGGAGCCCAGGACGGCGTCACCGTCAGAGCCTTTGGCAGCCGAAGACCAACTTTAGTCAGGATAAGTGTACTAGATGTTCCCCTTAAAAATGGCCAATTGTTGGCGCCATTCCCGCTCATTATTTGGGAAGAGGCCCAAGGCCTCCCACTATAAATAGGACTAGCCACCACAAAGGGAAGGGGTAGACTGGAAACAAGTCGAACCCCCTAGAGAGAGAGAGAGAGGAGACTGAACTCACCCAAGCAGTTCGTCGCACCAGCACAAGAATAGCCCCTCGCGAGGCTGTCCTCCCCTTGTATTGTTCATCATCAACCCCTGAGGCAATCCACCACACCACAAACTAGAGTAGGGTATTACACCACAATAGTGGCCCGAACTAGTATAAACCTCGTGTCCCTTGTGTATTCTTCTTCATAGCTTAGATCCCTTGCAAACTATCGATGCACGGGCTGGTAGGGGAAAGATCTCCGCGCGCACCCCAGTGTTCAAACCTCAAGGGTCTGCTGGAATCCGAAATCGGACATTTGGTGCGCCAGGTAGGGGTGCGCCGGAATCTTTCTTCCGCTGGTCGCGTGTGATCTTCCGTCGTGTCCATGGCTGACGCTCGCCGAGCTCGCGCCGAGCGGTGGGCTGATCGCGCCGCTCGAGTCGCCCAGACGGCTCCCGTCGGCGCACGCCGTTCCCGTCGCTTTGCCGCCAACGGCCCGGTGGGGAACGGCAGCAGACCTGTTGGGGAGCTGCGCGACCTCTACCTCGCCATGTTGGGCCGCGCCCGGTCGTCACAGCTCTCCTGGGCGGCTCACTGGCGCCACCTTCGAGCCGCCACGTCAAGCTGTTCACCCACCAGATCGCCGCCGCCTCCAAGCGCCAAGGAGCCCCGCCGGGCTGGGGGGCGCCCGAGGCCGATCTGCTCTTCAACTCGGACGATCACCCCTCCAACCCCGCCGGATCGGGTGCGCTCCCGATGCTGTGCACCCCCACTATCAGCGAAGTGGCGGTCACCAGGACCCTCATCAACGGCGGAGCGGCCTCAACATGCTCTCTGTGGAGGCCTTCAGCCTCCTCCATGTGCCACCAGAGCGGCTCCAGCCCAGCAGGCCTTTTTCCGGAGTCGGGGCCGGCTCCACCGCCTCATTGGGACAAATTCGCCTCCCGGTGACCTTCGGCACCCGCGACAACTTCCGCACGGAGCTGATCGACTTCGACGTCGCCCCCATCGGCCTCCCCTACAATGCCATCCTCGGCTACCCGGCCTTGGCCTGGTTCATGGCAGCAACTCACCCGGCGTACAACCTCATGAAGATGCCTGGGAGCAGCGTCGTCCTTACCGTGTCGGGAAACACTGGAGAGGCACTGCAGGCGCTCGAGCATGTTTTCAAAGCGGCTACAGTGGCACGGCCCACCGCCGTTGACGCTCCCGAGCCCAAGGGGGCTGCGCCATCCAAGAAGAAGCAGCTATTCACTCAAAGCAAGGCGGAAACCAAGCAGGTACCAGTCAGTGAGGACGGGTCCGCTGACGCCACCTTCACCATAGGTGCAAACCTCGAACCCGAGCAGGAGGAGGCCTTGGTAAAGTTCCTGCGCGCAAACAAGAAGGTGTTCGCATGGGGGCCTGATCAGTTGGCAGGGGTCCCGAGGGGCGTGATTGAGCATCACCTCAACGTGTGCCCCAACGTGCGCCCCGTGAAGCAGAAGGCGAGGCGACAGTCCATAGAGAAACAAGCTTTTATCGTCCAGGAGACCCGCAAGCTGGAGGGAGCAGGGGCTATTCGCGAGGTCCGCTACCCGGATTGGCTGGCCAACCGAGTTGTCGTGCCAAAGAAAGGGGGAAAGGAGCGTATGTGTGTCGACTTCACCAACCTCAACAAGGCCTGCCCACAGGATCCATTTCCGCTTCCTCGCATTGACCAGATCGTCGATTCCACCGCTGAGTGCGACTCTTTGTGCTTCTGGATGCCTTCTCGGGCTATCACCAGATCAAGACGGCGGTAGAAGACGTGGAAAAACGGCTTTCCTGACCGTGCGGAGTGTCTTGCTATACCTGCATGCCGTTTGGGTTGCGCAACACGAGCCACGACCTTTCAATGGTGATGCACATCGCCTTTGGGCCGACAAGGAGGAATCTTTGAGGCATCGTCGATGACATTGTGGTGAAGTCTCGGAGGCGAGAACCCCGATCTGAGGACTTGGAAGAAACCTTCGCGAGCCTCGATAAAGTGGACCTGCGGCTCAACCCGGAGAAGTGCATATTTGGAGTCCCCTCGGGCAAGCTCCTGGGTTTCCTCGTGTCCCATAGAGGCATCGAGGCCAACCCGGAAAAGGTCAAGGCAGTCGAAGACATGAGCCTGCCAAAGACCCTCAGAGAAATGCAGAAACTAACCGGGCGCGTGACTGCGCTAGGACGTTTCATCTCCAAGCTGGGAGAACGAGCACTGCCATTCTTCAAGCTGATGAAGAAGAAGGGCCCCTTTGAATGGACTGAAGAGGCCGACAAGGCATTCCAAGAACTCAAGAGGTACCTTACCAGCCCTCCTGTGATGGTCGCGCCATGCCCACTTGAGCCCCTAGTGCTCTACCTCGCCGCCACACCCTACTTCGCCAGCGCAGCCCTAGTGTCAGTTCGGGAAGAGCGCCAGATCAAGGCTGCGCCATGCCCGGCCACGGCCCCGGCCGTAGCAGCAGAAGATCAAGAAGGCCACGCGAAGGTCACGGCCCCGGTAGACGGAGACCAGCCTCAGCAGGAAGATGCCCCTAGAGCCGAAGAGGCTGCGCCAGGCAGCCAGGCGCCGGGGGCTCCGTTTGTCACGCCCAATATGCGATACTATCCTAAATAGACTCGAAGGTCCCACCAAGGATAGAACCGCATATTGAAACGCTTTTGCAAGGTGGATATCATTACATCAACATTACATAATAGATGGGGATACATACAAGAGGCATACAATGCCACACGAATACAACATCATCTTACATGAGAACAACATCCGACTATGGATGAAACATAAACAGAAACTCAAACAATATCCACCCTGCTAGCCCAGGCTGCCGACCTGGAACCTATCCCCTGATCGAAGAAGAAACAGAAGGAGAACTTCAAAACAAGCAAACATCGCTCTCGCGTCATGATCATCGTGATAACCTGTACCGCAATCGTTGTTGTAGTAATCATGAGCCACGAGGACTCGCAATCCCATTACCATGGGTATCAAGACTAGCAAAGCTTAATGGGAAGGAAGGGGTAAAGTGGTGAGGTTGCAGCAGCGGCTAAGCAAGTATGGTGGCTAACATACGCAAATAAGAGCGAGAAGAGAGCAAACGGAACGGTCGTGAAGCTAGCAATGATCAAGAAGTGATCCTGAACTCCTACTTACGTCAAACATAACCCAAAACCGTGTTCACTTCCCGGACTCCGCCGAAAAGAGACCATCACGGCTACACACACGGTTGATGCGTTTTAATTCGGATCTGGTGTCAAGTTATCTACAACCGGACATTAACAAATTCCCATCTGCCGCATAACCGCGGGCACGACTTTCGAAAGATTATACCCTGCAGGGGTGTCCCAACTTAGCCCATGATAAGCTCTCGCGATCAACGAAGGATATACCTTCTCCGGAAGACCCGATCGATCTCGTAATCGGTTTACAAGACATTTCGACAATGGTAAAACAAGACCAGCAAAGCCGCCCGGATGTGCCGACAAATCGATAGGATCTGCACATATCTCGTTCTCAGGGCACACCGGATGAGCCAGACGTCGGGTTGGCATAGACCCTGATTGCCTAGGGGGCGCCGGACATCGCTCGGTTTGGGCCAACACTTAGACAAGCATTGGCCCGGGGGGGGGGGGGGGCTAAAATAACGATGACCCTCGGGTTAATTACTTCCAAGGGAAATGTAGGTGGTGGTGAGGCAAATGGTAAAACCAAGGTTGGGCCTTGCTGGAGGAGTTCTATTCAAAGCGAACTGTCAAGGGGGTCCCATAAATCACCCAACCGCGCAAGGAACGCAAAATCCGGGAACTAACACCGGTATGATGGAATCTAGGGCGGCAAGAGTGGAACAAAACACCAGGCATAAGGCCGAGCCTTCCACCCTTTACCAAGTATATAGATGCATTAATTAAATAAGAGATATTGTGATATCCCAACATAATCCTGTCCACCATGGAGCAATCTTCAACTTCACCTGCAACTAACAACGCGTATAGAGGGGCTAAGCAAAGCGGTAACATAGCCAAGCAATGGTTTGCTAGGAAGGGTGAAAAGGTTAGAGGCTGACATGGCAATTTGGGAGGCTTGATAAACAGGTGGTAGGTAACGCAGCATAGCGATAGAACGAAGCAACTAGCATAGCAATGATAGTAATGAGATCCAAGGTGAAGTTCATCTTGCCTGAAATCCCGCTAGGAAGAAGAACGAGTCCATGAAGAAGATGAAGCCACGAAGACGAACCAAGCGTGAGATTTAATGAATCCTCACGATCGCAACGAAACGGGAACTATCGAGAAGAAGCACACAACATGGTAAACACACCACACATGAACAAGGCATGATGCTCAACCAAGTATGAGGCATGACAAAGCTACATGAAGCTACTCATGGCAAGAGATGATGCATACAAGAGCAACACATCAAAGCAAGTTTAAATGAGGCCGGAAACAATATATAACAATTCCGGTAAGTCCTCATATGCAAATTTCAAAATTGGTCCAGATCTGAATAAACCTTATGTTCAAGTTCTTAAACAGCAAGTTAAAATGCACCACGATGATCTACACGAAATTCTAGTCAAGTTACATATAAAGTTCATTAGATTGGGAGCTACGGCCTAGAAGATATGAGCAAAACAAGATAAGCATGGCATTGATGCAAATTGCATTCAAACATCAAGCAAACACCTCAAAACATGGATGCAACATGATAATATGAAGCAACATGCAAAATCAAGCAAGTTTCATATAAAGCACACTCAAAACGGAGCAATGGTTCAACACATACACTATACAAGTTTAAAGGACAAACTGTCCAAAATAGCAACTAGACATATTGCAAGCATCAAAACAATATGCTACAGCATCTCAACGTGAAAACGAAATGCATGGGCAGGATTTACAGGTAAAGCATGACAAAACATGAACACTGAGCTATCTCCATAAAACAGTATAACATGCTCAAAAAGGCATGGCAAGATTGCAAATAATAACAGTTTAGACGTAGCAGAAATAACATCAGGTTGCAATGTTTAGAGCTATTAAACAACATGTTACATGAACTTATCATGGCAACCAAAGGCATGGCATGATACCACTAAATGCATAGAACAAAAGTCCTTTACTGACCATGAGCCAAAAAGGATCAGAAGATATGATGGCACCCATGTAAACATGGCAAATGATATGAGAGATTTATACATGGCAGGAACAATAAGTAGGCATGTTGGTGGGCTGAACCACTCAACACAGAGCAATAAATGGCATGGCAAGGTAACCAACAGTAAGATGGCATATACATGAAGCTAAACATGGCAACATCAAGTTCATATCATGATTGGATCACTAACAACAATCATGGAAACATTGAACTTAATGATAACAGGCTGTCAGCAACATTATTTAGCAGGTTTGGAGCAAGATAACAACATGTTACAGGAGGCTATAAATGCAACCAGGGGCATGAATGGATAGAGAAAGACATGTATAACAAAACATCCTTAGTGAACATCTTCAGATAATGCATATAATGACTTGTAGAAGCAGGTTTACATAACATCATGATATAACAGAAACAGCATAGCAAAACAGTAACAGCAAGTACCCTACTTCACGAGCTCGATGCACTCAGTACAAGACTCACAAAAATACATGGATTGCACCACTGTGAAGATGGCATAATGTAGCACAAAACACATGTAGAGCTCACGCTCATAGGATGCACACATCAAATGCAACAAAATGACAAATGAGCATGTTCTGTTAACAGCCAACAGACAACATTATATAGCACTCCTGGAACGATGATTCAGGCATTAAGATGATCTCAAACAAGCATAACACAATGGAGCAAAATGAATAGCATCTCATGAAGAACATTTTGATATATTACACGCACAAAACGGAGTAGTACACATGAAGTTATGGCATGATGAACATGGCATAAAAATTACTGCAGAAAAGGACTAGAAATATCTCGGGGTCAACCTCGAAAACGGATCTGGATCTGTATTTGGAGTTCGGCGAAGTTCGGGCTGCGGCGGCCGGAGAAGAGGAGGACGAAGCCGGAGAGGGCGCGGGAGATGGGGACGGGGCTGACCGGATCCGGGGAGCGGGCGCCACAAGGCGCTGGCTGTGGCTGTAAAGTGAGGCGGGCGATCAAGCATCGAGCAGCGGCGAGGTCGGCGGCGATCGGGCGGCAAAGGCGTCGGGCGGAGGCGGACGGGCGGCGGGCTGCGACAGGCGGCGCTAGGGCGCGGAGGCGCTAAGCGGCGGAGCGCTGGGCGGGCGAGGCCAGCCACGGGCCCGGCGGGCCAGGCGGGCGCGGGAGACGGCGGCGCCCACGTGGCGGCTCCGGATTGGCGCGGGGGCAGCGGCTGAGGGAGGCGGACATGTCTGGGCGGCGGGAGAAGTGTCCGGCGGCGCGGAGAGGGTTTGATCTAGGGTTAGGGGTGGATTCATCCGCAAATTTCGGGGGAGAGGGCCTACGTATAGGTAGAGGGAGCTAGGAGAGTCCAAATGGAGAGCGGTTTTCGCCCACACGATCGTGATCGAACGACCGAGAGCATGGAGGGGTTTTGGATGGGTTAGTGGGCTGATATGAAGGGGTGTTGGGCTGCAAGACAAAAGAGGCTTTTACGGTTACCCGGTTAACCGTTGGTGTATCAAACGGATACCAAATGGCACGAAACTTGACAGGCGGTCTACCGGTGCTATACCAAGGCCGCTTGGCAAACCTCAGTCCATTCGGAGAACGTTTAACACCCACTCACAACAAGAGACAAAAGGGGGACGCTGGATGACATAGGAGTTCCGGATTGCAAAACAGACAACGGGGAAAATGTTCGGATGCATGAGACGAACACGTATGCAAAATGAGATGCACATGATGACATGGAAAAATGCAACACGCAAGCAAATGACATGGCAACAACGGCAAATAACTGGAAGACACCTGGCGCATCGTATCCGGGGCGTTACAACACTCCTCCACTAACAAGAGATCTCGTCCCGAGATCTTAGGACCGAGACGGAAGAGAAAAGGATGAGGTGAAACAAGAACGCAAGAGAAAAGATGAACAACGCAAAGCCTCCGGAAGAATTGAAAGAATTGGGAATGGCTCCGGAATAATTAGAAGAGTCAGGTAAGATCCTGGGAAAAGACCTGTGGGTTAGGGCCCACTTAAGAGATAACACCGTTGAAAAAGGATTGTTGACGAGATAGATGATGCACCGGAACAATTGAGATATTAAAATGAGGTGATAATCTCGAATTAATTCAAACACAGACGAATCTCCTGAGATGTCTTGAACACTCCCGAAGGATAAACTGTCGAGAGGCGAACGAGCGGGGAAAACACTTGATCCAAGGAAAAGAATGTGATCAACCGAAAACTTGAATTGAGTACATCGGAAAAGAGATGAAGAATGTCAAACAAAAGAGAATTCACCGGTTGAAATAATTGATGAAAGACTGAAAAGGCTCCGCACGAATGAGATAGATGGTCGAGAGAGACTCAGACTCCGGGAAGAAAAGGGTGGGAGGGCGGGAAAACAAAGGCAACTTTGAAGGGGAAACCGATGAATATCTTGAAGAGAAAACACCGGTTGAAATCATTGAGGAAAGAAAGCAAAGACTTCGCACGAGTAGGATGGATACTCGATTACGGACTCCGACTCTGAGATGAAAAGGGGTGGGCGGGTGGAAAAAAAACAACTGAGGATTGAACGCAAAGATGAACAGGCTCGAGTCAACTTGATGAGAAATGCACCGGATGCAAAGAGCTGAGGAACAACGATTGAAAAACCAACTGCGTGATCCTAAAGAAAGTTTGAAGGGGAAAATAAGTAATTCAAAACACCTACGTCAAGAATCCTCACCAGAGCGACGAAGAGGCTGAGGAGTAAAAAGAATTCCTACTCTCCGATATAACTAGACTCTGAAAAAGTTTTCTTCTAGACTCAACGACAGCCAAACTACACGATCAATCAAGGAAGGCTCCTAGGGTCGGTCGAGGCTCTGATACCAACTTGTCATGCCCAATATGCGATACCATCCTAAAGAGACTCGAAGGTCCCACCAATGATAGAACCGCATATTGAAACGCTTTTGCAAGGTGGATATCATTACATCAACATTACATAATAGATGGGGATACATACAAGAGGCATACAATGCCACACGAATACAACATCATCTTACATGAGAACAACATCCGACTATGGATGAAACATAAACAGAAACTCAAATAATATCCACCCTGCTAGCCCAGGCTGCCAACCTGGAACCTATCCCCTGATCGAAGAAGAAACAGAAGGAGAACTCCAAAACAAGCAAACATCGCTCTCGCGTCATGATCATCGCATAACCTGTACCTGCAACTGTTGTTGTAGTAATCATGAGCCACGAGGACTCAACAATCCCATTACCATGGGTATCAAGACTAGCAAAGCTTAATGGGAAGGAAGGGGTAAAGTGGTGAGGTTGCAAAGCGGCTAAGCAAATATGGTGGCTAACATACGCAAATAAGAGCGAGAAGAGAGCAAACGGAATGGTCGTGAAGCTAGCAATGATCAAGAAGTGATCCTGAACTCCTACTTACGTCAAACATAACCCAAAACCGTGTTCACTTCCCGGACTCCGCCGAAAAGAGACCATCACGGCTACACACACGGTTGATGCGTTTTAATTCGGATATGGTGTCAAGTTATCTACAACCGGACATTAACAAATTCCCATCTGCCGCATAATCGCGGGCACGGCTTTCGAAAGTTTATACCATGCAGGGGTGTCCCAACTTAGCCCATGATAAGCTCTCACGATCAACGAAGGATATTCCTTCTCCCGGGAAGACCCGATCAGTCTCAGAATCCCGGTTTACAAGACATTTCGACAATGGTAAAACAAGACCAGCAAAGCCGCCCGGATGTGCCGACAAATCCCGATAGGATCTGCACATATCTCGTTCTCAGGGCACACCGGATGAGCCAGACGTCGGGTTGGCATAGACCCTGATTGCCTAGGGGGCGCCGGACATCGCTCGGTTTGTGCCAACACTTAGACAAGCATTGTCCCAGGGGGGGGGGGGGCTAAAATAACGATGACCCTCGGGTTAATTACTTCCAAGGGAAATGTAGGTGGTGGTGAGGAAAATGGTAAAACCAAGGTTGGGCCCTTCGAGGAGTTTTATTCAAAGCGAACTGTCAAGGGGTCCCATAAATCACCCAACCGCGTAAGGAACGCAAAATCCGGGAACATAACACCGGTATGACGGAAACTAGGGCGGCAAGAGTGGAACAAAACACTGTGCATAAGGCCGAGCCTTCCACCCTTTACCAAGTATATAGATGCATTAATTAAATAAGAGATATTGTGATATCCCAACATAATCCTGTCCACCATGGAGCAATCTTTAACTTCACCTGCAACTAACAACGCTAATAGAGGGGCTAAGCAAAGCGGTAACATAGCCAAGCAATGGTTTGCTAGGAAGGGTGAAAAGGTTAGAGGCTGACATGGCAATTTGGGAGGCTTGATAAACAGGTGGTAGGTAACGCAACATAGCGATAGAACGAAGCAACTAGCATAGCAATGATAGTAATGAGATCCAAGGTGAAGTTCATCTTGCCTAAAATCCCGCTAGGAAGAACGAGTCCATGAAGAAGATGAAGCCACGAAGACGAACCAAGCATGGGCATGATGTACAGGTAAAGCATGACAAAACATGAACACTGAGCTATCTCCATAAAACAGTATAACATGCTCAGAAAGGCATGGCAAGATTGCAAATAATAACAGTTTACAGACTTAGCAGAAATAACATCAGGTTGCAATGTTTAGAGCTATCAAACAACATGTTACAGGAACTTATCGTGGCAACCAAAGGCATGGCACGATACTACTAAATTCATATAACAAAAGTCCTTTACTGACCATGAGCCAAAAAGTATCAGAAGATATGATGGCACCCATGTAAACATGGCAAATGATATGACAGATTTATACATGGCAGGAACAACAATAAGTAGGCATGTTGGTGAGCTTGAACCACTCACCACAGAGCAATACATGGCATGGAAAGGCAACCAACAGTAAGATGGCATATACATGAAGCTAAACATGGCAAGAGAAAGTTCATATCATGATTGGATCACTAACAACAATCATGGAAACATTGAACTTAATGATCACAGGCTGTCAGCAACATTATTTTGCAAGTTTGGAGCAAGATAAAGACATGTTACATCAGGCTATAAATGCAACCAGGGGCATGAATGGATAGAGAAAGACATGTATAACAAAACATCCTTAGTGAACATCTTCAGATAATGCATATAATGACTTGTAGCAGCAGGTTTACATAGCATCATGATATAACAGAAACAACATAGCAAAACAGTAACAGCAAGTACCCTACTTCACGAGCTTGATGCACTCAGTACAAGAATCACAAAAATACATGGGTTGCACCACTGTGAAGATGGCATGATGTAGCACAAAACACATGTAGAGCTCATGCTCATAGGATGCACACATCAAATGCAAAAAAATGACAAATGAGCATGTTCTGTTAACAGCCAACAGACAACATTATATAGCACTCTTGCAACGATGACTCAGGCATTAAGATGATCTCAAACAAGCATGACACAATGGAGCAAAGTGAAGAGCATCTCATGAAGAACATTTTGATATATTACACACACAAAACGGAGCAGTAGACATGAAGTTATGGCATGATGAACAGGGCATAAAAATTACTGCAGAAAAGGACTTAGAAATATCTCGGGGTCAACCTCGAAAACGGATCTGGATCTGGATCTGGAGTTCGCCGGAGTTCGGGCTGCGGCGGCCGGAGAAGAGGAGGATGAAGCCGGAGAGGGCGCCGGATATGGGGACGGGGCTGGCCGGATCCGGGGAGCGGGCGCTGCTGTATGCGCTGGTGGTGGGCGAAGGCGGCGATCGGCGACCGGGCGGCGCGGCGAAGTCGGCGGAGGCGACGGCCGCGACCGGAGTAACGGGCGGCGTAGGTCGACGCGACCGGGCGGGCGGCGGCGGGCGGAGGCGGACGGGCGGGCGGTTGGCATCGGGCGGCGCTTAGGGCGCTGGAGGCGCTAAGGCGAGCGCTGGGCGGGCAAATGCCACGGGTTCCGGGCGGCCGGGCGGCGTGGGGGAGACGGCGGCGCCCACGTGGCGGCTCCGGATTGGCGCGGGGGCGGCGGCTGAGGGAGGAGGACATGTCCGGGCGGCGGGAGAAGTGTCCGACGGCGCGGAGAGGGTTTGATCTAGGGTTAGGGGTGGATTCATCCGCAAATTTCGGGGGAGAGGGCCTATGTATAGGTAGAGGGAGTTAGGAGAGTCCAAATGGAGAGCGGTTTTCGCCCACACGATCGTGATCGAACGACCGAGAGCATGGAGGGGTTTTGGATGGGTTAGTGGGCTGATATGAAGGGGTGTTGGGCTGCAAGACAAAAGAGGCTTTTACGGTTACCCGGTTAACCGTTGGAGTATGAAACAGATTCCAAATGGCACGAAACTTGACAGGCGGTCTACCGGTGCTATACCAAGGCCGCTTGGCAAACCTCGGTCCATTCGGAGAACGTTTAACACCCACTCACAACAAGAGACAAATGGGGGACGCCGGATGACATAGGAGTGCCGAATTGCAAAATAGACAACGGGGAAAATGTTCAGATGCATGAGACGAACACGTATGCAAAATGAGATGCACATGATGACATGGCAAAATGCAACATGCAAGCAAATGACATGGAAACGACGGCAAATAACTGGAAGACACCTGGCGCATCGAATCCGGGGCGTTACACCGTTGCCTCAGGAGGCGTCAGGCCCTCCGGAGGGCACGAGCCTCGTCAGCACTCCTACTCTCGTCGAGCACCTGGTGTAGTTCGTCAGCACGGTGCTGGGGGACGCAAGGGCGCGGTAACCCATGCCCCAACAACTCCTCCTCGCGCTATTGGTAGCCTCACACAAACTGCGGCACTACTTCCAGGGTCATCCCATCAAGGTCGTCTCAGCATACCCTCTGGAGAGGGTGCTCAGGAGCCCCAACTCAGCTGGAAGAGTCGTCGAGTAGAATATCGAACTGCAAGCATTTCAGCTAGAGTTCAGCACAACCAGAGTCATCAAGGGGGCCACATTGGCAGATTTCATGGAAGAATGGACGGAGGCACCTGGCCTCGAAGCAGGCGAAGATCGGTCGCTTTCTCCAGGGAGCGAAGCATCGGAGGGCTGGGTCATGTACTTCGACGGGGCATTCTCCCCACATGGCACGGGGGCCGGCGCAGTGCTCGTATCCCCTATTCAGGACAAGCTCTACTACGTCGTGCAGCTCTGTTTCCAGCATGGGGAAAAGGTCTCCAACAACATAGCAGAATATGAAGGCCTGATAGCCGGCCTGAGAGCCGCAATCGCTTTGGGGGTAAAGCGCCTCATCATCAAGGGCGATTCACAGCTCCTCGTCAACTTCTCCAACAAGATATACGAGCCGAAGGACGAGCACATGGAAGCCTACCTCGCGGAAGTTCGCAGGATGGACAAACATTTCTGTGGACTGGAGCTGCAGCATGTGCCACGCGGCACCAATCAAGAGGTGGACGACATCGCCAAGAGAGCGTCCAGGCGGCTGCCTCAGGAACCTGGCGTCTTTGAGGAGCGACTCTTCAGGCCCTCAGTGGCACTGTCACTATCAAGCGCGGCGCAACCTCGGGAGGAGCTCCCCCAGTCGCCTGCGTGAGGAGCCCCGGCCTGCGGCCCGGCCTCAGGGGCACGCCTGCTCCTAGCGTTGGAACCTCAGGAGGGGTGCTGGATCCTGCCGGAGAAGGAGGAGGAGGCGGAGCGTGTGGCACGGCAAGCCACGGCCTACTGTATCAGGGATGGGGAGCTTTACCGGAGGCGGCCGAATGACGTGTCCCTGCGTTGCATTCCTAGAGAGCAGGGGAAGGAATTGCTGGAAGACATACATGGCGGAGACTATGGGCACCACTCATCGTCGCAAACCCTCGTTGGAAAGGCGTTCCAAGCGGTTCTATCGCCCACGCCTGGCCAAGGACGCAGTTGAGCTGGTAAAGGCTTGCGAGGCCTGCCAATTTCATGCCAAGCAGATCCATCAGCCGGCGGGAGGTCTGCAAACTATACCCCTCTCATGGCCATTCGCAGTTTGGGGGTTGGACATTCTGGGCCCGTTCCCTCGGGCGCCAGGGGGCTACCGCTACCTCTACGTCGCCGTGGACAAATTCACCAAGTGGGCTGAGGTGGAAGCTGTCCGCACCATCCCAGCAGGCTCTGCGGTCAAGTTCATCAGGGGCCTCGTAAGCCGGTTTGGGGTGCCTAACCGCATCATCACCGACAACGGTTCGCAGTTCACCAGCAATCTCTTCAAAATGTACTGTGCTAACCTTGGAACGCAGATATGCTACGCCTCGGTGGCACACCCTCGGAGCAACGGCTAGGCCGAGTGAGCCAACGCGGAGGTCCTAAAGGGCCTCAAAACCAGGACCTTCAAGAAGAAGCCGGAGGCCTGCAGCAGGGGCTGGCACGACGAGCTCCAGTCTGTGTTGTGGTCCATCCGCACGACCGCGGCCAAGCAAACTAGCGAGACCCCGTTCTTCCTCGTCTACGGAGCAAAAGCCGTCCTCCCTCACGAGGTCAGGCATCGCTCCGCACGGGTCCTGGCGTTCGACGAAGTGCAGCAGGACGCCATGCGGGGGACGGATCTCGTGCCGGGGGAGGAACATCATCGAGAGGCAGGCTGCGGCAGCAAAGTATCAACAAAGCGCCGCGGCGATACCACCGCAACATCCGCCCCAGGACTCTGGAGGTAGGGGACCTCGTGCTCAGACGGGTCCTCTCCAGGGAAGGGTTGCATAAGCTCTCTCCCATGTGGGAGGGCCCGTTCAAAGTTGTTCATGTTTCCAGGCCCGGATCCGCGCGCTTGGAGACCCAGGAGGGGGTGCCCATTCCGAACACGTGGAACATCCAGCATCTCCGGAAATTCTACCCTTGAAGAAAGGCCCGGAGCCTGTGAAGAAGGCAAACGCCTGTTAAGCTTATTTTCCCGAGAAAGGCCTGGAGCCTGTGAAGAAGGCAAACGCCTGTGAAGCTTATTTTCCCGAGAAAGGCCCAGAGCCCGTGAAGAAGGCAAACGCCTGTGAAGCTTATTTCCCCGAGAAAGGCCCGGAGCCTGTGAAGAAGGCAAACGCCTGTGAAGATCGTTTTCCTGAGAAAGGCCCGGAGCCTGTGAAGAAGGCCAATGCCTGTGAAGCTCGCCGCCCGTGACAGTCTCACGTAATAATGAGTTGGGGCTGTACACGCCCCGGAGTGTCAGGAGCGCCGGCCTCAGGCCTTGGGGCTCCCTCCCATGCCTAGTGGCAGCACTTAGCTCCGTGCTGGTGAGAAGACGTCGAAGACTAGATTAGGTGACGGACGCGGCTTTTTCATTTGCTTTCTGCAGTTGGCTTGTTCATTCCTATTTGAAGTTCCATTGAAGTTGTTGCCATCTTTGGTTTGTGACTCTTTGTCTTTTTCGCTCTTCTGCCTCGATTTTCTTGCGCAAGTCTCGCGAGGGAGCAACGCGGGCACCCTCGCGAGTGTTTTCTGCCCTTCTCGTTTGAGGCTTTCCTATCCGGGTCCACTACGGGATCACCCCTCCCAGTCCATGCGCCACGGGCATCGCGACGCGAACACAGGACCTGGGTCGGTCGCCCCCACAACCGAGGCCGGAAGCTACCCCCTCCTGACTAATCCTTGCAGGACATGAAGCGTTCGGCAAGGCCTCGGCCTCGGGAAGCGAAGACCACGACAGGCCCCCCCGAGCTAAGTAATTTCTATGCGCGGGCAGGCGGCACAAAAGAATAGCACAGAAATAGCGGAAACAACACGATAATTAACAACAACAGTTCAGCACGCCCCCACGGGGCCCTACTCTACTGTCTCTTTGCGCAGGAGAAGGACAAAAACAAAATAGGCATGACTCGCTCGGCACCAACTCGCGGGCAGAGGCTCTTGCTGCCTCCGGAGCTCAGGCAGACTCCCTCTCGCGCTTCACCGGGGCGCGATGGCGGGCTGACCGGCTACCTCCCTCCAGGCAGGCGCGACGGCACGGGCGCTGGTTGCGGCCACCGCTGGAGGAGCTGCTGTCCAAAGGGGAGCCGCCGAAGCTCGACGAGCCCCGAGCGCCGTCGACCACGCGCGCGTTGTCATCTTCATCCCGATCATCGCCGAGGCTAGGTCCACGGCCGCGGTCGTCGTCTTGGGGGCAGCACCCGGCGCGGCGACCGTCTTCTCCGAACACCCTCACGTAGAGGGTGGCATCGCCGTCGAACTTGAAGTGCAGGGTGCACCGCCGGCACTCCCGGCGGCAGAGACCTCCAGCGAAGCCCAGGAGGCCCGGCTGCAACAACCGTCCGCCTGAAGCCAGAGGCCGCCCGGGGCGTCGGGCGGAAGTTCACCTAAAAGGAAGCGGGGGAGCTGGAGCCACGTGCTGGTCGGCTCCACCGACCACACGATGAACTCCGGCAGCACCTCCGCCGAGTGGAAGCGCGGTCTAGGAGGCCGCGCGGTCGCAGCGCGCCCCCCATCGACAACCCGCGCCTGCCGCCGCTGGAAGGAGATCGCCTCCACGGCCGCTGGAAGCCGCCATGGAGCCGTGGGATGCTTGCGAGGATGGCTTCGACCGCTGGCCGGGAGAGTCAGCCCTACCGGCGGGTTTTCCCTTCTCCGGCCGAGAACCTCTTCGACGGAGCCATGGAGAGAAAAGGGCAGCAAGAGGAGATGGACTGGAAGGGCTTGCGCCGTTCCGTACTTATAGCCGGAGGAGGCCAACCGTCGGCCTCCACGACCCCAAGTAATCATGACCCATTTCTGCACGCAGGGACTTGTCAAGTCATGCGGTTTCCGAGGCGTCATGGGGAAGTGGAGACGCCCACGGCCAACCAATTGCCACGCGGCGCCCAAGGCCGCAGGCTGTTGGGGCCCGCGGCGCTTCGCACTTGCCCCTTTCGCTTCTCTGCTAAGCCAATTCTGGGCGCGCCTTGGGCCCGGGGGCTACTGTCGGCGTTCTGGGAACGGGGTCCCAGACTTGCACTGCTGACTGCGGCGTGGCTCAAGTGGGGGCCCAACATGGCCCAGCTTCATCAGCTCAAGCTCAAGACCCTCGCGAGGGGCCAAGCCTCGCGGGGCGGACGACAGGAACCTCCCTCAGGAACAGCCTCGTCAGGCCGGCTCGCAAGGAGGCGAAGAGATCAAGGCAAGGTACCTCTCGAGGGTGCCCCGTGACGCAAGCCATGACGATCAAGGCCAGGCGGGCGCCAGGCGGGCGCCAGCCCGCACAGTGTCCTCATTTCCCTTTTGGTGCAATGGAGGCAAGCACAGACCAAGGCATCAGGCAAAGGTTACCGCTTCGGTGCAACAAGATCAAGACCAGCAGAACGGCAGGATGGAGGTCATTGTGGAGCCCAGGACGGCGTCACCGTCAGAGCCTTTGGCAGCCAAAGACCAACTTTAGTCAGGATAAGTGTACTAGATGTTCCCCTTCAAAATGGCCAATTGTTGGCGCCCTTCCCGCTCATTATTTGGGAAGAGACCCAGGGCCTCCCACTATAAATAGGACTAGCCACCACAAAGGGAAGGGGCTGACTGGAAACAAGTCGAACCCCCTAGAGAGGGAGAGAGAGGAGACTGAACTCACCCAAGCAGTTCGTCGCACCAGCTCAAGAACAGCCCCTCGCGAGGTTGTCCTCCCCTTGTATTGTTCATCATCAGCCCCTGAGGCAATCCAACACACCACAAACTAGAGTAGGGTATTACACCACAATGGTGGCCCGAACTAGTATAAACCTCGTGTCCCTTGTGTGTTCTTCTTCTTAGCTTAGATCCCTTGCAAACTATCGATGCACGGGCTTGTAGGGGAAAGATCTCCGAGCGCACCCCAGTGTTCGAACCTCAAGGGTCTGCCGGAACCCGAAATCCGACAGCCTTATCGCCTCACCGATGGATGCAGGGACGAGGCCTGCTGCTCGTTCCCCACCGGACCGGCGGCGGAGTTGGCGGCAAGCGACGGGGAACGACAGGGGTGTCCGCCGACAGGAGCCATCTGGGCGACTCGAGCGGCGCGAGCAGCCCAGCGCTCGGCGCGAGCTTGGCAAGCGTCAGCCATGGACACGACGGAAAGATCACACGCGACCAGCGGAAGAAATACTCCGGCGCACCCCTACCTGGCGCGCCAAATGTCGGATTTCGGGTTACGGCAGACCCTTGAGGTTCGAACACTGGGGTGCACACGGAGATCTTTCCCCTACCAGCTCACGCGTTAATGGTTTGCAAGGGATCTAAACTAGAAACGATGAACAGCACAAGAGACACAAGGTTTATACTAGTTCGGGCCACTGTTGTGGTGTAATACCCTACTCCAGTGTGTGGTGTGGTGGATTGCCTCAGGGGCTGATGAAGAACAGTACAAAGGAAGAACAGCCTCGCGAGGGGTTGTTCTTGAGCTGGTGAAGGGACTGCTTGGTTGAGTCCAGTCGCTTCTCTCTCTCTCTCTCTCTCTCTCTCTCTCTCTAGTGGTTTCGACCTCTTTCTCCTCCGTCCTTCTGTCCTTTTTCCTTCGTCCTTGGTTCTCGGTTCTGCCTCCCGCTCGGTGGTGGCTAGTCCTATTTATAGAGGGGGGCCCTGGGCCTCTTCCCAAATAATGAGCGGGAAGGGCGCCAACAATTGGCCATTTTGAAGGGGAACATCTAGTACACTTATCCTGACTAAAGTTGGTCTTCGGCTACCAAAGGCTCTGACGGTGACGCCGTCCTGGGCTCCATGATGACCTCCTTCCTGCCGCTCTGCTGGTCTTGGTCTTGTTGCACCGAAGCGGTTACCTTTGCCTGATGCCTTGGCCTGTGCTTGCCTCCTTCGCACCAAGGGAGAAACGAGGACACTGCGCGGGCTGGCGCCCGCTTGGCGCCCGCCTGGTCCCGATCGTCATGGCTTGCATCACGGGGCATCCTTGTGAGGTACCCTGCCTTGATCTCTCCGCCTCCTCGTGAGCCTGCCTGACAAGGCTGTTCCTGAGGAAGGTTCCTGTCGTCCGCCCCGCGAGGCTTGGCCCCTCGCGAGGGTCTTGAGCTTGAGCTGATGAAGCTGGGCCGCGCTGGGCCCCCACTTGAGCCGTGCCGCAGGCCGCAGGCAGGGATGTCTGGGGACACCCGTTCCCAGAACGCTCACAACCGCGGGGAGGATAAGGACGCCAGCGTCGACGCCCTGGCTTCCGCCGAGATCTTTTCGCCCTTCCCCACGCGCTGCTGCTTCTCCTCTCCGCCATGGCCGCCACTACCGTCTCCTCCGCTTGCTCGCCCGCGTAGCCACCGGCCTCACCTCGCCTTGCCGACCTGTCCAGCAGCTCCATCGTCGCCGACTGCCTCGTCCCCGTCCGGAGCACCTGCATCGACGCGAACGACCCCTTCTTCAACCTCGGACCTCCATCGCCGCCGCTGTCGATTCTCTCCATCGAGCCCGCGTGCGCACACCTGCAGGGCCCGGTGAGCACCCTGCAGACTCCCCTCTCTCCCTGTGTCCTCGCGTGCTCTCTAGCTAGCCGGCCCCGCCCTCGTGCTCCGGCCATAGATATGACCGTGCTACGCGAGCCGCTCGAGCTCTCCAGCTCCAGCGCGTGCGGTGGGCGCGCTCCAGAGCGCCCCTAGCGCCGAGCGCCACCCCTAGCTCACCGCCTGACCCGCTCCCGCCTCGTTTTGTCTGAAAGACGAAACCCTGCCGCCTTTGCCGCGCTCTGGTTGCCACCGTTGCTGCCTGCCCCGCGCTCCCAAGTCGCTGCTGCCCCTCCCGACCGCCCTGGCGTGCTCGGGGTGCGCTGCAGGTCCCGCCCACCTACTAAACACGCTCACAAACACCCTGTAGCTGCACCTCCGCCTGGTCCGTACGCGGCTGCCGCCACGGCTCGTCGCCGGCGTCCTTGCCGGCCCCCTCCGCTCGTTCTGTCGCCACCATCGGACACGCGGCGAAGTGGCCGTTCGAAAACAACCGGCTGCACCCCGAACAGACGCCTGGAGCCGGATTCCGGCGAGATCCAGCGCATCTCCGCCGCGGGAGCGCTCGCCGGGGCTCCACCGGCGCCGGTGCCAACGTGGCCTACCGGGGCCACCCCCTTAGGTCACTGCCCAGTGGCCCGGCTAGCCTTGTTGGCCCAGTCAACGGCTGACTGGGCATCGCCCAGTCTCTGCCAGTGGGTCCCCCGTGGGCCCCGTTAACTGGTCAGCTAGTCTGTTGACCGCTGATGCAGTAATGACGCCATGATGACGTCATATTTTCCTTTTCTGTCAATATAAATAATTTCAGAATATGTTTTAAACTTGCAAAAATCATAGAAAATAAACCGTAGCTTGGATCGAAAAACTTTATACATTAAAGTTGCTCAGAAAAATGAGGCGAATCCGAATATGCTGTCCGTTCATCTGTCACATGCCTCTAGCATGCTGAACATGGAACATTCCCCCTCCGGTCATCTATCTGACACAGGTCCGGAACCGGGAATACATTCCCGGTTGAATTCCCCCTTCACCTATATCGTGTAGCCATACGTTAGGTCACACCCGACACAGCATATTGCCATGTTACGCTTTGTGATGCTATGTTTGCTTTATATTTACTGTTTCTCCCCCCTCTTCTCTTTGGTAGACCCCGAGACCGATGCTGCCCCTGTGATCAACTACGTCACCGACGACCCCTCCTTGCCAGAGCAACCAGGCAAGCCCCCCCTTTGATCATCCCGATATCGCCCATTCCATTTTCTCATGCTTGCATTAGATTTTGCTACTGTTATTGTTTGCTCCTATTCTGATGCATAGCCTCCTTTTGTAACCTGCTTATTGTTACCTACCTGCTTATCCTAAACTGCTTAGTATAGGTTGGTTAGAGATCCATCAGTGACCCCCACCTTGTCCTTGTTGCCCCTGCTTCATCATCGAAGACCCGATCAGCGGGATAGAAGACCAGGCCCCGGCACTGCACATCACTTTCCCCTTAGTTGCTCGACACTACTGGGTTACTATCGAGTACCGAGGGTGAGACCTCATCAGCACTTCTGATGTTAACCCTCTAGTGTAGCTATTCGGTCGTGGTCATCGAGGGTGATTTCCTCCTTAACCACTTTCGATACGGCTCTGTCGTGCAACCCCTCAAGTGTGAACCTCGAGGGTGGATCCTCTTACATTCACCTTGATGATTACATCGAGTGGAATTTACCGGGGGGTGATTCCTCGGGTTTTCCCCTTGATGTTTGGACACACGGATACTTGGACTTTACCACTGTTACTTGGAAAGGCGGGTCGACCCTGAGGGGTACCCGCGAGTGATGTGGAGACGATTGACCTGGAGGGTGCCCGCGAGATAATTACGAGGCGTGGCCGGGCATTCCTAGCCCTTGCCGCAAGTCCTCGAGATGGGGCGACGGGGTCACATCTTTCGTGAGTCTCTGCTTGTTACCGCGCATTCCTAATCCACTACGATTTGGATATTTGATTCGAGGGGCCTCTGGCCTGATAGCACTAACCATCACGTGGGCATAGTATGGGCGTTCTGCGTCGTATGCATCAGCCGAAGCTTAATAGATGTCAGCGACTAAGCGGCGCGCGTCGGGTTGGACTGGTAAGCTCCTAACTTTTTAAGGAGGTAGCTAGGTCTGCTCACCGGCCACCCACGCAACGTGCAGGAGTTCCCCGGGCGATGGCCCATGACCCTTGGGGGCATAGGTTTAGTCCGGCGTGCTGACCTCTCTATTAAGCCTAGGTCGGGTTGCGGCGTATTGTTTGGCCGAGGACGGGCATGACCCAGGAAAGTGTGTCCGACCGGAGTTAATCGAGCGTGGTGGGTAAGTTGGTGCACCCCTGCAGGGAAGAAAACATCTACCGATATCCTGTCCTACGGTAACGGACACTTGGAGTTGTATCCCGATCGATACAACTAGAACTGGATACCTAAGATGAGAAATGGACTGTGATGAGAAATGGATATGAGAAATGGAGATAAGAACTGGATAGTATGGCTCTGGGATTGCTTTCTCCCAGGGAGTCGAGAAAGGATCTCTGGCCGAGGTTGATAACACTTCTACTACTTTACTTTATGCTACTCTACTCCCTCCTGCTGCTGCAAGATGGTGGGTTCGAGAAGATGCTAGTCTTTGATAGGCTAGGCTTTCCCCCTTCTCTTCTGGCATTCTGCAGCCTAGTCCACATATACAACCTTCCTTTGATAATGTTGCATATGTAGTGTAGATCCTTGCTTGCGAGTACTTTGGATGAGTACACACGGTTGCTTTGCTTCCCCTTTTCCCCCTTCTTTCTTCTTTCTGGTTGTCGCAACCAGATGGTGGAGCCTAGGATCCAGACGACACGACCGATGACTACTACTACCCCGAGGGTGCCTACTACTACGTGGAGGCCGCCGACGACCAGGAGTAGTTAGGAGGCTCCCAGGCAGGAGGCCTTGCCTTTTCGATCGTAGATGCTTTTGTGCTGGCCTTCTTAAGGCAAACTTGTCTAACTTATGTCTGTACTTAGATATTGTTGCTTCCGCTGACTCTTGTGTTTTTGAGCTTATATATTCGAGCCCTCGAGACCCCTGGCTTGTAATATAAAGCTTGTATTATTTTAATTGTGTCTAGAGTTGTGTTGTGATATCTTCCCGTGAGTCCTTGATCTTGATCATACACATTTGCGTGTATGATTAGTGTACGATTGAATCGAGGGCGCTACACCGAGCTTTGGGAGGCCGGGTATCTGGCGAAAGGAATCGCTCATCGATTTGCGGCCAAGGGGCAAGTCGTCCCTACCCCGAAGCCCAATGAGAGGGTGGTGTTCATCCCCCATTTTGTCCGCGGATTAGGGTTTCCTCTTCACCCTTTCGTCCGCGCACTTATGTTCTATTACGGGCTAGATTTCCATGATCTAGCCCCAAACTCTTTCCTCAACATCTCGACATTTATTGCCGTGTACGAGGCCTTCCTCCGCATTCCTCCCCACTTCGGACTGTGGCTCAAGATATTCAACACGCAGAGTGCAGAGGCGCCATGGTGAGTAAGATGCCCAATGTTACATGGCCCAAGGGTACTTTTGTGGAGACCATCAAAGAGTGGCGGAAACTGTGGTTCTATATCACAGAGCCTTGCGACGCCACCGGGGCTGCGGCTCCCGAGTTCAAATCCGGAGCTCCAATGCGGCGAACCTCCTGGATAGAGAAGGGCCCAAATTGGTCTTCGTCAGACGAACTGATAGCACCGCAAACCCACATCCAAAGCATGGTGGATAAAAACATCAAGCTCGTCAACGTGATCCAGGTGATGCTAGTTCGCCGGATCCTTCCATGCCAGAGCCGAACATGCTCTTTATGGGAATTTGATCCGGAGAAGCACCAGACCTTGGAAAGGCTCTTCGGAACCACTCACGGAGATGTCTGCAAGTTGCTCTTTAAAGGCAATGAGACGCTGCCGGACATAGACTTGGACCGCGGGAACGATCTTGCCCATCCCGCCAGTTCGGTAAGTCTTTCTCGTCTCAAGGTACATCCTCTACTTGATTTTTCAAGGAAGATATCTAAAACTTCACTATTTATTTTTTCAGGTATGGACAGAGAAAGCGGAGCGGATTCGGTGTCTGGCTCCGCTGCCCAAGGAACCAGTCATCCCGCTCCTAGCAAAGATGCTGGTTCCGGCACCCTACAAGGCGTCGGAGAAGAAAGCCAAGGGGGCCAAAAGTGGCACTCGCCGCAAAGGAGCTTCAGAAGTGTCGTCGGAAGACAAGGCTCACTCCTCTGCTGCCGAAGACGACGAGGAGGAGGAGGAAGAAAGCAACTCTCCCCCTGATGGGGGAAGGAAGAAGAGGGCGACCTCCACAAATCTGGAGACGGAGGCGCCCAAGAGGGGGGAAGGGCCCCCTCGCGGATAACTCCGTGGGGCGTCGGCAATGACCCAGGCGACGCCCCCGAAGCAAGCCCCCGGCCGCATCGTAAGTACTAAAAACCCATATACGTCCATGTATCCGGCCTCTCCTCTTCATGGTATTAACATGTTAAATTATGCTATTGGAGTCCAGCCCACGACAGCTCCCTGCGATCCTCATCAGGAGGTTCGTTGGATTTAAAGGCGATGGCCAGCGAGTCGCCACCGGCTTCTCACTCTCCCAAGGCCAAGGGCGAAAACGAGGTGTTATCTCAAACACTACAAAAAAATACACTTCTGTGATGATACGTGTTTGTCACAGTAGGTCGCGTTTTTTGTCATGCATGTACATCCATGACAAATTTATGACAGAATCAAGATAGTCATACATGTCTTTGTCAGAGAAGTGTTCCATGACATTACCAAAATTAACATCACGGAAGTGTCCACTTCCATGATGATAAATCACGCGTCACAGAACTGCTTTCGTCAAGGGTGACCGACACGTGGCATCCATCGTAACGGAACGCCGTTAAGCTATCGGGTCGGGTTTTGGATCCGATAACCCGTTAACAGCCCCGACCAATGGGGATTTTCCAAGTGTAAAATCATCATTGGCTAGAGGGAACATGTGTCGGCTCATCATTGGGACATATGTCATCCACTCATTGGACAGGAGGCGCCTATGATGGGTCGACACGTGGCAGGGCCCAACAGTGGCCATTCCGGTGAAAAAGGCCGGCCCAGTAAAAATTAGCAGGCCGGCCCATATAAGGCCTACTTGTGTCAGGTCCATTTAAGCCCACCTGTCACATCCCTAGTTCTGGTATGACCTAGACTAGCTAGTCATTTGTGCATCATGTTTAAATTTCATTTAAATTTGAAATGGGGATTTGTGAAACCCTCAGAATCATTTCTGGAAATGACCCAAATAAAAAATTGCTTCAATTTGGCCCAAGAAAATGTTCCTGTTTTCTCTAAAAATATTGGTCAGAGGTAAAATCCCAACCAATATTTTTGGGAGCTCAGAAGTATTTATGTTTGGCTATTTGAATTAATGCAGTAAACAGTTGCCTTGGATATATATATGTTATATATATTATATATGTCCAATAATTATGCCAGTATGCTGAGGAGCTCTGGAAAAATATACTGAGCTCCTGCAAAAATTGGCATAAGGAAATAAAATGGTTTAGTATTTTTATTAAATCAAAATAAATGTCAGAAAAATAGAAAAAGAAACTAAAAGGGGAGCTTACCTGGGCTTACCTCCCTTTGCAGCCCAGAGGCCCGGCCGGCCCAGCTGGCTCAACAGCATCGGCAACGCCACCCTTTCCTCGCGCCAGAGGATGGGGACACGCTGGCGCCCAGCGCTGCCACGCGTCCGGCCACGCCACACCACTGCTGGCCTCCTCTCGTCGCCACTGGATGCTCGGGACGGCGCCACGCGCCGCCCGACCGCCGCCTCTTTCCCGTGCCTCTCTCCTCCTCTCTCCCTCTCCTCCTCTTTCCCGAACGCCTTGCCCGCCGCTGCACGCCATTGTCGCGCCACCACCTCCCCTCGCCCCTCTTCAAGTCCGGAAGCTTCGCCACATCGCTTCTCTTCCTCTCACGCCAAGCCGCGAGGCGGGAAGCCCCGAGCGCCTCCATCGACGCCGTCTTCATCTCCGTCGCCGGAGATCGTCCTCGCCGCCACGCCGCCGTCTGGCCTCCCGAGCCCGCCAAGGTGCCACGGATCCGCGGTGAGCTCCGCCACCGAACCCTCTCTTCTTCCTCGTTTTTGCGCCCCGTAGCTCCATCCCCCCTCACGGCCGTAGTTCCTCGCCGCCGTCCATGTCGCCGCCACCGCCCTGGCCACCGCAGCCCGCAACCGAGCACGCCAACGTGCTCCTGGTGCCGCGAGGGTGCCGCAGAGCCCCTCGGGTGGCCTCCCCGTGCCCTCCAGCCCCTCGGCCGCTCGAGCCCGAGCTCCGGCCGCCCGCCAGCTGCTGCTCCGTGACTCCGGCCTCCCGGCTCCTCCCCCCACTGGATGCGCGCGAGCACCAGCTCCTCGGAGATGGTCTCTGCCGTCCGGATGGTCGCCGGGCGACAATCCCGATCCCTCACTTGGCCGTTCGGCCTCGCCCGGCGGCTCAACGCCAGCCCAGGGATTGACCGGTCAACCCCGCTAATTAAGTCCCCCTTGTGACGCTGACATGTGGGCCCCAGTGCCCCCTAATCTTTAATTAAACTAAACTAACCCCCCGTTTAACCCGTCTCACTGACGTGTGGCCCCACACGTCAGGTTTGACCGGTCAGCCACGGTTGACTCGCTGACGTCATGCCTCTGTAATGCTGACGCAGTTATTCATTTCCATGATTTAAATTTAATCAGGAATTCCAAAAAATTTGCAAAACTTCAAAAAATCATATAAATTCAACCGTAGCTCAGATTGAAATAATTTATATATGAAAAATTATCAGAAAAATGCAATCTATCCATCTGTACCAGTTTCACGCATGAAAAACCAAGTTATACCTGCTGTATTAGTGAAACACTAAAATGGCTTATATAAAGAGCTTATTTTGGAGATGCATTTGAATCTTTGGTTCAAATGGACTTCATTCAATTTGATTACTAGTTGCATTAGCTCAAATAGCATCACATCTTCCTGCCATGTTCATGCATCATATTGTTGCATATGCTTGTGTATTGATTGTTGGCACTGCTCCTTCTCGATAGGTCCTGCTCCGGAGATCGTTCCAGAGTACCTGTCCGTGAAGCAGTGCCTCCCTTGTTGATTTACCAGGCAAGCAAACCCCCTTGTTCATTCCGATACAATCCTACTCTCTCGCTCCTGCTCTCAGTTATTGCATTAGGACAACAACGATTCATCTGCTACTTTGTGTTGCGGTAGTTGAACCCATTCCTCTGCATGACCCGTCATTGCCACAGTAAATAGTTGAAACCCACTAGCATGTGTAGGAGTTGATTGAGCCATGTTGTGTTCCTACCATGCTATGCCTGCTATTGCTTAGAGTTGTGTCAGGTCTGATTCAATGGGAATGAATTGGAGTGTTACGATATGTTCTGATGCTGAGAGTGAAGTGTGTGAACACGATTTGGTAAAGGTAGCGGTGGGAGGCCATGTAGGAGTACATGGTGGGTTGTCTCACTGGAACCGTCCTTAAGCACTGAGTTCTATGTATGTCGTCCAATGACTCGATACTACCACACATTGGGTTCCGGTAACTCGACCCCTCTCGACTTATTAACCAACTTGATCTCTGTCCAGGAGTCGCAACTAGTTTCGGTGTTTGTAGGTAGTGCTATTTTTTCTACCAAGTGGCACCCGGCCGTGGGCTTGGGACAGACTAGGCACACGTGGCCTTTGTACCGAGTGGCTCCCGGTTGGTGGGCTCGGGAACCCCGCACACATCGTTTGGGGCCGTGGAGCGACACCCGGCGGATCTCCTTGCGGATGGAACCCGAATAGGCGATAAACCTGGGCTAGGGTCTTGTGTGGTTAGTCGGTCGTGGCCGACACCTCGCCAAAGCTTCCGCTTGAAGGTTGCCGAGGTACATGACGTGTACATGGTGATAAGTGGTGAGAGCGTGTGTGAAGAAGTACACCCTGCAGGTTAACATGATCTATTCGAATAGCCGGGTCCATGGTTATGGACTTCTTGGATGCTTACGTGGTACATAGACAACTTGAAGTGGATACTCTAAAATGCTCAAGACAAGTGTGAGTGCTATGGATGGCCTTCTCGTATGGAGACGGGATGAATCCATAGTAGTGTATTGTGTGGTGACTAGTGGACTCGTGTGCGCCATATCACCTCAGAGAAGTTCTGGTAGTCGTAGAACAGGATAGCCACAGAGTCAAAGCTGGCTTGCTGCAACTAAACTCCACATTACCTTTTGATACTAATGCGTTTATAATAGGATCTGATGTAAGTCTTGCTGAGTACTTTTGTACTCACGTTGCTTTATTTATGTTTTTGCAGCGGAGACTTCGGTCTTTCTAGTAGTTCCGCTTGGACTTCGACGAGTAGGTTGTTACCTCAGCTACGATCTTGTACCCTTAGGAGGGTCTTGTAGATAGTCAGGCTTCTCAGCCTTTTTCTTTGTAGTTATGCGTACTTTCGGACATGTAATGCTTCCGCTTGTTGCTTGTATGCTTTCGAATGATGGGTCATGTGACCCCGTGTGTATTTAAAGCTATGTGGCTCTTCCGAGCCTTTATCTATATGAGTTTGCGTTATGTTGTGATGCCATGTTGTACAGCACATACTTGCATGTTATGCGACGTGTAACTTGTATTGCTATGTGTGGGATCCGACAACCTAGTTGTTTATCCTTGGTAGCCTCTCTTATGGGGAAATGTAGTCTCGTGCTTACGAGCGATAGTAGTCCGCTACAGCCGGTTCACCGAGTCCTGCTAGCCCAGCACTACTGCTTGGGCGCTTGATCGGGGCATGTGTTTCACTTCGTTCCTATGTCTGTCCCTTTGGGGAAATGTCGCGCGGGATATTCGGAGTCCTGCCTAGCCTGCTACAGCCCGGGATATCGGAGTCCTGTTAGCCCAGTGCTACAGCCCGAATTCATACGTTGATGACCGACATGCTCGATGTGATTCTTGTATGCATGTCCCCATAGGTTAGTGCCACTTTGGGTTCATGACTAGTCATGTCGGCCCGGGTTCTCTGTCATATGGATGCTAGCGACACTATCATATACGTGAGCCAAAAGGCGCAAACGGTCCCGGGCCATGGTAAGGCGACACCGTGGGAATACCGTGCGTGAGGCCGCAAAGTGATATGATGTGTTACATGCTAGGTCGGTGTGACTTAGGATCGGGGTCCCGACAGCTTCGGTATCAGAGCCTGACTGCATGTAGGATTTCCAAGCCAACCCGGTCGAAGTTGAGTCTAGAAATTCTTTAGTTATGTAAGGGAATTGATTGTGGAAGGGAACGTAAGGCTCTTTTTACTCCTTTACCTCATGGCCCTCTCGATCTGAGTCGTCCTATCATTCCTCACGGGGTTAAGGAACTAGGCTTTCTCTTACATCTATCGTGATCACGTGTTACTACTCCGTAGCTCCATAGGGTTGGTTGATCAGAGTCATATCCCAGTTTGAGTACCTCCGGTGTAGCCTGTTTAGTAATATCTCAGAACCTTGAGTGGTGATGTTGAGTTGTTGTACTACCCCATTTTAGCAGGATGTCTCAGTTTGAGCATTTTACTCCCGTTATCTTTGCCGAATTGCCCAGGGAGTTCAAGAGTTACTAATTTACGTGTCCTACATTTTTCAAGATGTAGTGATGTTTATTCCGTCCTTGGTTTCGTTTCTCGTGATGTCATCGCTAAGCGAAGTTTTGTTGCTCGTAGCGAGAACCACGGAGATGGTAGGGATGAGGATCCTCCGACCCACCTTCGTTGGCGAGTTCATGTTAGAGATGGAGAGGAACAAGCGTGAGTCTAACCGCTTGTTGGCACGTGACGAGGAGAACACCGCACAACAGTTCAAAGGGTCTCAGTAACCATTCATGATTTTATTCGCTTGCACCCACCTACCTTTCATCATTCCATCGAGCCACTCGATGCGGATGACCCCAGCTCTGTAGTATCACACGCAAGCTCCGTTCTGCGAACGTAGCTGAAAGTGACAAGGTCACCTATGCTGCATACCACCTGGAAGGTCCTGCTAGTCTTTGGTGGCAGAACTATGAGGCTATGCTTCCAGCTGGCCAGATTCCTACCTGGAGAGATTTCACCGAGGCTTTTCGCGAGCATCGCATTCCCCAGGCCCTCATCGATCGCAAGAGAGAAGAGTTCTGTAATTTCACCCAGAGTAAGATGGCTGTTGATGCTTCTGAGAGAGTTTGAGAACCTTGCCCGCTATGCTACAGAAGAGGTGTCCACGGACGCCAAAAAGTAGGCTAGGTTCCGGAAGGGTCTCAACCCCAAGTTGCGTTGTGATCTCCACCTACATCATTGTGATACATTCCAGGCTCTGGTGAACAAGGCCATTAATGCAGAGACAGCTCAGCTCACCTACGAGGAGTCTCGTACGCACAACCGTGATTTGGGATCTTCTTCCGGTTCTAGTTCTCAGAAGCGCCGGATTTGGGTTCCAAACTCTGCTCTTCCACCCGGATATTCACCGAGGCCATCCCATGTGGCGCCTCACCCAGCTCAGTTACATGCTCCACCCAGGCCTATTGGTAGACCACTTGTCAATGCGGGTCCACGTCCTACTTCAGGGACTTGCTTCACATGCGGAGAGCCAGGACACTATGCACGTGACTGCTCTCAGACCAGTTATGCTCCACCCCAGCCTGAGAAGACTGTTGGCTGCGTTAAGCCATCAAGCAAGACGATCAGTGTCAAGTCAGCTCCCACTGAACGTGGACGTGTGCATCACGTCTCAGCTAAAGACGCTCATGATGATCCGGATGTCGTTCTTGGTACACTCCTTGTCAACTGTCATCCAGCTTCGGTTCTATTCGATACCGGAGCATCTCACTCCTTCATCTCTGAAGGCTATGCTCGTTTGCACGACATGTCATTCTGTGATATGCCAACTCCGATTGAAATCCAAACCCCAGGGTCTAGGTGGCAAACCACTAGAATCAGCCATGGTAATGAAATCCTTGTTGATAGAGTTGTATTTCTTGCATCACTTGTAGCCCTCAAGTCCTTAGATATTAACATCATCTTGGGTATGGACTGGATGACAGCTCATCATGCCAAGATTGATTGTTACACAAGATCTGTTTAGCTTACACACCCATCTGGCAAGATAGTCACTGTCTCCACTAGAGTTGCAACGCGACAACTCTATTCTCTTAATGCCAGCCCTCTTCCTGACCTTGAAGATATCCCGGTAGTCCGTAACTTTCCGGATGTCTTTCCAAAGGAACTGCCAGGTATTCCACCTGACAGAGATGTAGAGTTTGTCATAGATCTTATCCCAGGAACCGCTCCAATTTCCAGGAGACCTTACAAGATGGCACCCTTAGAACTAGCCGAGCTTAAGAAACAACTTGATGAGTCCTCGCAAAAGGGTTTCATCCGTCCTAGTTCTTCTCCTTGGGCTTGCCCCGTCCTCTTCGTCAAGAAGAAGGATGGTACGGACCGGATGGTTGTAGATTATCGTCCCGTTAATTTGGTCACGATAAAGAACAAGTATCCGCTCCCCAGGATCAACGATCTGTATGATCAGCTCGCTGGATCCTCAGTCTTTTCCAAGATGGATTTAAGGTTAGGATACCACCAAATCAAGATCAGAAACGGGGACATCCCCAAGACAGCCTTTGTTACTCGCTATGGTCAGTACGAGTACACCGTTATGTCCTTTGGTCTAACCAACGCCCCAACCACATTCTCCCGCTTGATGAACTCGATCTTCATGGAGTACTTAGATAAGTTCGTCGTGGTTTACCTCGATGATATTCTTATTTACTCGAAGAACGAGGAAGAGCATGCCGAACATCTTAGACTTGTGCTAGAAAAACTCAGAGAGCACCGCCTTTATGCCAATTTCTCCAAGTGTGAATTTTGGTTGCCAGAAGTGACCTGCCTAGGCCACGTAATCTCTGGTAAGGGCATTGCTGTCAATCCCGAGAGAGTTCAAGCCGTTCTCGATTGGACTCCACCTGAAACCGTTAAACAAGTTAGGAGTTTCCTTGGCCTAGCCAGCTATTGTCGCCGCTTTGTCGAAAACTTCTCCAAAGTAGCCAAACCCCTCACGGAACTTCTCAAGAAAGATAAAAAGTTTGAGTGGTCCCCACAGTGTGTGAGTACAGTTTTCAACCTGAAAAAGACGCTGACTTCTGCTCCCATACTTGTGCCACCGGATTTCACTAAAGACTTTGTTATCTCTTTGTGGCGCCTCACGGCGGGGACTAGGTTGCATCCTTATGCAGGATCGTCATGTGATTGCCTATGCATCTCGTCGATTGCATCCACATGAGGAGAATTATCCCACACATGATCTAGAGCTTGCAGTAGTCTATGCACTCAAGACACAGCGACATTACCTTCTTGGTAAACGTTGCGAGATCTACACCGATCACCGAGTCTCAAGTATATCTTCACCCAACCAGACTTGAACCTTAGGCAAAGGCGATGGTTGGAGTTAATCACAGATTATGATCTAGGGATTACCTACACCCGAGCAAAGCCAATGTCATGGCTGATGCGCTTAAGTCAAGAAATCCTATTGCAACAATCTCATGTTGCAGCAGGGTCAACCACCTCTCCATGAGGAATTCTGTAAGCTTAACCTTCACATTGCTCCTCACGGATTCCTTTCTACCTTGGTGGCGAAACCTACTCTTGCGGATCATATCATAGAAGCCCAGAAGCATGATACGGGGATTACCGGATCAAGAGAAACATTGCCAAGGGTATTGCTTTGGTAGTTTCTCTATAGATAATCGAGGTGTCGTTTTCTTTGGGAACCGTCTGGTGGTCCCCAAGAAACAACATCTTCGACAATTGATTCTTAAGGAGGCGCATGAATCCCTCTCACGATTCATCCCGGTAGTACTAAGATGTATCGGGACCTCGCCCGGAGGTTACGGTGGACTAGGATGAAGAGAGAAATCGCTCGGTTTATTGCTAAGCTGCGGCGTTTGTCGTCAGCGTTAAAGCAGAAAGCACCAAAGGCCTCTTTGGCACCCTTCAGCCTTTAGCTATTCCTGAGTGGAAATGGGGTAAAGTTGGTATGGACTTCATCACCGGCTTTCCCAGGACCAAGAAAGGGAATAATGCTATCTTCGTAGTCATTGATCGTCTCTCCAAAGTGGCGCACTTCCTTCCTGTTCAAGAGAGTATCACTGCTAGTCAGCTCGCTGATTATACATTTCTCGAATAGTGTCACTTCATGGTGTTCCACTAGAGATCAATTCAGACCGTGGTAGTCTTTTCACTTCTCATTTCTGGGAGAGTTTCCAAACTGCCATGGGCACCCATCTTTCCTTGATGCAGCTTTCCACCCTCAGTCAAGTGGTCAAGTGGAAAGGGTCAACCAAATTCTCGAAGACATGCTTAGAGCTTGCGTTATCTCATTCGGTATGGATTGGGAGAAATGTCTTCTTTTTGCCGAGTTTGCTTATAACAATAGCTATCAATCCAGTCTCAAGAAAACTCCTTTTGAGATTCTCTATGGACGAAGATGTCGAACACCTTTGAATTGGTCAGAAACCGGTGAAAGACAATTCTTTGGACGGACATGATCCAGAGGCGGAAGAGCAAGTTCGCATCATTCGTGAGAATTTGAAAACAGCCCGATCTCGTCAAAAGAGCCAAGATGACCATCGTCATAAGGAAGTGGCTTATGAAATTGGCGACCAAGCTTACCTTGGGTTACTCCTTTGAAGGGTACCCATCGATTCGGTATCAAGGGCAAGTTGGCTCCTCGTTACATTGGTCCTTTCGCATTCTCGCTAAGCGAGGAGAGGTTTCCTACCAGTTGGAACTACCCCACATCTTTCTCGAGTTCATGATGTCTTCCACGTCTCTCAACTCAGGCGTTGCTTCTCGGATCCTATCCGTGGAGTGGACCACAACGCTTGATCTCCAAGATAACCTCACATACCGAGAGTACCCGGTTTGCATTCTTGATCAAGCAGAGCGTGTTACCCGACGTCAGAACATCAAGTTTCTCAAGGTTCAGTGGTCTCATCATTCCGAGAGAGAAGCTACTTGGGAGCGAGAAGATCGTCTTCGATTGGAGTACCCGCCTTCTTTCCGTCGAACCACGAATCTCGGGACGAGATTCTTTCAAGTGAGGCGAGTTGCCACATCCCTAGTTCTGGTATGACCTAGACTAGCTAGTCATTTGTGCATCATGTTTAAATTTCATTTAAATTTGAAATGGGGATTTGTGAAACCCTCGAGAATCATTTAAAATGACCCAAATAAAAATTGCTTCAATTTGGCCCAAGAAAATGTTCTGTTTTCTCTAAAAATATTGGTCGAGGTAAAATCCCAACCAATATTTTTGGGAGCTCAAGTATTTATGTTTGGCTATTTGAATTAATGCGATAACAGTTGTCTTGGATATATATATGTTATATATATTATATATGTCCAATAATTATGCTAGTTTGCTGAGGAGCTCTGGAATAATATAGTGAGCTCCTGCAAAAATTGGCATAAGGAAATAAAATGGTTTAGTATTTTTATTAAATCAAAACAAATGTCGAAAAATAGAAAAAGAAACTAAAGGGAGCTTACAGGCTTACCTCCCTTTGCAGCCAGAGGGCCCGGCCGCCCGGCTGGCCCAGCCGACCGGGTAACGCTAATCGTCCCTTTCCTCGCGCCCAGAGGAGAGGGCACGCGCCAGCCAGCAGCCTTGCCAGCGTCCGGCCACGCCACTGCCTGCTGGCCTCCTCTCGTCGCCCTAGATGCTCGAAGGACGCCACGCGCCGCCCCGACCGCTCGCCTCTCTTTCCCGGGCCTCTCCCCTCCTCAGGCTCCCTCTCCTCCTCTTTCTCGAACGCCGCCGTCGCCGCCGCACGCCATTGCCGCGGCCACCACCTCCCCCTCGCCCTTTCTTCAAGTCCGAAAGCTTCGCCACATCGCCCTCTTCCTCTACGCCAAGCCGCGAGACGCAAGAAGCCCTGGAGCGCCTCCATCGACGCCGTCTTCATCTCCGGTCGCCGGAGATCGTCCTCGCCGCCACGCTGCCGTCTGGCCTCCCGAGCCTGCAGAAGGTGCCACGGATCCGCGGTGAGCTCCGCCACCGAACCCCTCTTCTTCCCCTCGTTTTTGCGCCCGTAGCTCCATCCCCTTCACGGCCGTAGTTCCTCGCCGCCCGTCCATGTCGCCGCCGCCGCCACCGCAGCCCGCAACCGAAGCGCGCCAATGTGCTCCTGGTGCCGCGAGGGTGCCGCAGAGCCCCTCGGGTGGCCTCCCCGTGCCCTCCAGCCCCTCTGCCGCTCGAGCCCGAGCTCCGGCCGCCGCCGTGAGCTCTGCTCCGGCGAGCTCCGGCCTCCCCGGCTCCTCCCCCCTTCCCCACTGGATGCGCGCGAGCACCAGCTCCTCGGAGATGGTCTCTGCCGTCCGGATGGTCGCCGGAGCGACAATCCCGATCCCTCCGCCGCGTTCGGCCTCGCCGGCGGCTCAACGCCGGCGGGATTGACCGGGTCAACCCCGCTAATTAAGTCCCCCTTGTGACGCTGACATGTGGGCCCTAGTGCCCCCTAATCTTTAATTAAACTAAACTAACCCCCCGTTTAACCCGTGTCACTGACGTGTGGCCCCACACGTCAGGTTTGACCGGTCAGCCACGGTTGACTTCGGCTGACGTCATGCCTCTGTAATCTTGACGCAGCTTATTCATTTCCATGATTTAAATTTAATCAGGAATTCCAAAAAATTTGCAAAACTTCAAAAAAATCATATAAATTCAACCGTAGCTCAGATTGAAATAATTTATATATGAAAAATTATCAGAAAAAATGCAATCTGTCCATCTGTACCAGTTTCACGCATGAAAAACCAAGTTATACATGCTGTATTAGTGAAACACTAAAATGGCTTATATAAAGAGCTTATTTTGGAGATGCATTTGAATCTTTGGTTCAAATGGACTTCATTCAATTTGATTACTAGTTGCATTAGCTCAAACAGCATCACATCTTCCTGCCATGTTCATGCATCATATTGTTGCATATGCTTGTGTATTGATTGTTGGCACCGTTCCTTCTCGATAGGTCCTGCTCCGGAGATCGTTCTAGAGTACCTGTCCGTGAAGCAGTGCTTCCCTTGTTGATTTACCAGGCAAGCAAACCCCCTTGTTCATTCCGATATAATCCTACTCTCTCGCTCCTGCTCTCAGTTATTGCATTAGGACAACAACGATTCATCTGCTACTTTGTGCTGCGGTAGTTGAACCCATTCCTCTGCATGACCCGTCATTGCCACAGTAAATAGTTGAAACCCACTAGCATGTGTAGGAGTTGATTGAGCCATGTTGTGTTCCTACCATGCTATGCCTGCTATTTCTTAGAGTTGTGTCAGGTCTGATTCAATGGGAATGAATTGGAGTGTTACGATATGTTACGATCTTTGAGAGTGAAGTGTGTGAACACGATTTGGTAAAGGTAGCGGTGGGAGGCCATGTAGGAGTACATGGTGGGTTGTCTCATTTGAACCATCCTTAAGCCTTTGAGTTCTATGTATGTCGTCCAATGACTCGATACTACCACACATTGGGTTACGGTAACTCGACCCCTCTCGACTTATTAACCAACTTGATCTCTGTCCCAGTCGCAACTAGTTTCTAGTGTTTGTAGGTAGTGCTATTTTTCTACCAAGTGGCACCCGGCAGGTGGGCTTGGGACAGACTAGGCACACGTGGCCTTTCTTGTAAAGTGGCACCCGGTTGGTGGGCTCGGGAACCCTGCACACATCGTTTGGGGCTGTGGCGACACCCGGCGGATCTCCTTGCGGATGGAACCCGAATAGGCGATAAACCTGGGCTAGGGTCTTGTGTGGTTAATCAGGTCGTGGCCGACACCCTCGCCAGGCTTCCGCTTGAAGGTTGCCGAGGTACATGACGTGTACATGGTGATAAGTGGTGAGAGCGTGTGTGAAGAAGTACACCCCTGCAGGTTAACATGATCTATTCGAATAGCCGGGTCCATGATTTATGGACTTCTTGGATGCTTACGTGGTACATAGACAACTTGAAGTGGATACTCTAAAATGCTCAAGACAAGTGTGAGTGCTATGGATGGCCTTCTCGTATGGAGACGGGATGAATCCATAGTAGTGTATTGTGTGGTGACTAGTGGACTCGTGTGCGCCATATCACCTCAGAGAAGTTCTGGTAGTCGTAGAACAGGATAGCCACAGAGTCAAAGCTGGCTTGCTGCAACTAAACTACACATTACCTTTTGATACTAATGCGTGTATAATAGGATCTGATGTAAGTCTTGCTGAGTACTTTTGTACTCACGTTGCTTTATTTATGTTTTTGCAGCGGAGACTTCGGTCTTTCTAGTAGTTCCGCTTGGACTTCGACGAGTAGCTTGTTACCTCAGCTACGATCTTGTACCCTTAGGAGGGTCTTGTAGATAGTCAGGCTTCTCAGCCTTTTTCTTTGTAGTTGTCTGTACTCAGACATGTAATGCTTCCACTTGTTGCTTGTATGCTCTGAATGATGGGTCATGTGACCCCTGTGTGTATTTAAAGCTATGTGGCTCTTCTGAGCCTTTATCTATATGAGTTTGCGTTATGTTGTGATGCCATGTTGTACATCGCATACTTGCATGTTATGCGTACGTGTAACTTGTATTGCTATGTGTGGGATCCGACAACCTAGTTGTTTATCCTTGGTAGCCTCTCTTATGGGGAAATGTAGTCTCGTGCTTACGGCGATAGTAGTCCGCCTGACTGGTTCACCGGAGTCCTACTAGCCCGGCACTACCGCTTGGGCGCTTGACTGGCGGCATGTGTTTCACTTCGTTCCTATATACATCGCTTCGGGAAATGTCGCGCGGGATATTGAGTCCTGCCTAGCCATACAGCCGGGATACCCGAGTCCTGTTAGCCAGTGCTACAGCCCGAATTCATACGTTGATGACCGACATGCTCGATGTGATTCATGTATGCCTGTCCCCATAGGTTAGTGCCACTTTGGGTTCACGACTAGTCATGTCGGCCCGGGTTCTCTGTCATATGGATGCTAGCGACACTATCATATCGTGAGCCAAAAGCGCAAATGGTCCCGGGCCATGGTAAGGCGACACCCGTGGGAATACCGTGCGTGAGGCCGCAAAGTGATATGATGTGTTACATGCTAGGTCGGCGTGACTTAGGATCGGGGTCCCGACACCACCGCCCATACGAGATGTGCCAATTCGGCCCGTTAAAGATTTGACACCATTGCAGCCCATCGTCAGTTCGAGCCCTTTAACAGACCGCTATATATTTTGGCTCAATATCGGCCCGATGAGATTTCGGCCTGTTAACGACCCATTTAATGGATGGGCCAATTTTCAGGATGTACATCTTTCAGCCTTTTAGCCACCCATTTAAATGTTGGGCTAATTTCAGGCCCGGTGTGTCTTTTCACTTCGTTGACGGCCCATAAATCTGATGGGCCATTTGTAGTCGGACGTGAGTTTCGGCCTTTTAGCGTCCCATTTAAGTGTTGGGCCAATTTCTGGCCCGGTGTCACTTTCAGCCTGTTGACGGCCCATAAATCAGTTGGGCCATTTGTATTCGGACCTAAGTTTTGGCCTTTTAACGACCCATTTAAGTGTTGGGCCAATTCCCGGCCCTGTGTGCCTTTCGGCCCATTAACGGACCATAAATGAGTTGGGCCATTTGTAGTCGGACCTTAGTTTTGGCCTCTTAACGGCCCATGCCCTTCATGGTCCAATACAATCCCGGTTTCTCTTTCGGCCTGCTAAAGGCCCACAACACAGTTGGGCCGTTTACAATCTGACGACTTTCGGCATCTTAGCGGCCCATACTCTTCATGGTCGATTACAAGCCCATTTGTCTCTTTCGGCCTGCTAAAGGCCTACAGTATAGTTGGGCCGTATGTAGCCCAAACTTAGTAAAGGCCTGTTAATGGCCCGAGAAATAAATTCGGGCCACCTGTTGCCCGCTTTGATGTCGGCATGTTAACGACCCGGGAGGTAAGAGGGCTGACCATTAACTTTCGCCCTAGTAACGGCCCATTAACTTAATGGGCCCACTAAAGTTCGTTCATGTCTTTAGGCCAAATTAGATAATTTGAGCCCACTACGACGAGCAAAGGTACGGCATACAGCGAATAACGTTGCACATCCAGCATATATTACAGGAAATTACATCCACTGGGCAATCAAAGATTGTTGCCAGTGCAAATAAATGAGCAGAACCTAACCATCTACAACGTCTGTCTGCAACCTCGGCACAGATGGCGCCCATAAGCATGTGGGCAAGTTCTTGCTGCTTTGCCACCTTGTCTCTGAAAACATTGATCGGTTGTTGTGTCGCATGCGACTCTGCACCTCTGATTCATCCACCATTTCCATCATTGCTTGACCATTAATTGGTTCACAAACATACATTTATTCCGTTGCATTCGAGACAGAGGATACTGAACAGATTTAGATGGCAATTTTGGCAGGCTTGTATTATTGATAGTGGAGAGTGTCTCGACCACTGCATCATAACATGAATTAGGACCGTAACCAAATAGATTAATCATGAGTTATTGCCATATTACCTGGCCTAGATTTACTGGAAAGAAACAATGGGGTTGCCTTCTTTGTTTTTGAGTTTGTCTTCTTATCTTCAGCAGCCTGCACAAAATTAACACACTAGCATTGCTATCATTAGCCAAGTCAGATAATAGAAAAGCAACATTGACACAATGAACATTTGGGCAACTAGCCTACACCAAATTAACACAATATGGCACAGCTATCATCAACCAGGTAAGGTAATACGAAAGCAACATTGACACAATGAATGAATGGGCAACCAGAGAAGCACTACAATTCAGTAATGTGCGTGATATGAGATAGTACATTCATGCAGCTCAGTATGCAAAACTACCAGGCAGTTTTCCTTACAAAATCAACATTGGCGCCTTTAACATTTTTCTACAACTAATTTTAGATCAGATAAAGGTTAGATTCACGCCGATTAACAAAATACATGCTGATGTAAAAATATAGTGATATACAACAGGTACTTACATCTGACCTTTGGAGCACGTAGAATTCCATAAGATATTTTCCTCGAATCTGATCCCAATGGAGGAAGTCTTGTATCGTTTAACCTTATTTTCTAAATGAGAGATGGGTAAGAAACATGTACAAAATATGATCGTAATGCTATAAAATTTCATGATGCGAGGATGCTTTGCGCTTCTTAGAATGGAGTTGACATTCTTTTTCTTTGAATTTGGAGCGGACTAGTTCTTTGCCACCGGAATCTGCTTATTATCGATGGGAGTTGGGTTTCTCTATCTTTGGAGCAGTATCTATGAAAAATGGAGTTGGTTTATTATCTCTCTGGCGTTTGGATCTTTTGCAAAGACCTGGTTTGTAACCCTTCAGATTCTAACATAGCCGTCTTCCCCTTGCATGCCTTATATAGAAGAATGGTGATTCAGTTATAAAACATGCTACAACAGAGATGGAATAGGTACTGATGTATCTAGAACGGAGGGAGTATGATGTAAGACTACCAGGATGTATCTAGAACTGGATGTATCTAGAACTGAAAACATGCTACAACAGGATTTTGTAAGAGCTAGCGATACGACAAGGCAACACAGTAAAAAAACACTGAAGAACCCACTGCAGAACCAAAGTATTCAAACCCACTGATATGAGATAGTACACTCATGCAGCTCAGGATGCAAAACTACCAGGCAGTTTTCCTTGCAACAATCAACATTGTGGCCTTTAATCATACATTTTGCTACAACTAAATTTAGATCAGATAAAGGTTGGATTCACGCCGATTAACAAAATACATGCTGATGTAAAAATAGAGTGATATACAACAGGTACTTACATCTACATTGGAGCACAGAGAATTCCTGCAAGAATCTTTCCTCATAAACGATACCATTGCAGAAAATCTTCTATCTCATTAAGCTTATTTTCTAAGAGAGATGGGTAAGAAACATGTAGAAAATATGATCAGCATGCTATAAAATTTCATGATGCAAGGATACGCACACGCTTCTTACAATTGAGTTGACATATTTTTGCTGGATCGAGCGGACTAGTTCTTTGTACTTTGGAATCTGCTTATTATCGATGGGAGTTGGGTTTCTCTGTCTTTGGAGCAGTATCTATAAAAAGCTGGAGTTGGTTTATTATCTCTCTGGTGTTTGGATCTTTTGCAAAGGCCTTGTTTGTAATCCTTGATTCTAACATAGTCGTCTTCCCCTTGCATGCCTTGTATAGAAGAATGGTGCTTTAATTATAAAACATGCGGCAACGAGAGAGATGGAATAGGTCTTTGAAGAATAGAAAGGCATGACATATTGACATGTATTCCCTCCATCCGGAAAAAATGGATGGGTCTAGGCGTATTTCAGTTCTAGATACATCTTTTTTTATCCATTTCGGCAACATGTAATCCGGATAGAGGGTGTATGGTGTAAGAGCTAGGGATCTGACGAGACAGCACTGACAAAAAAAACACTAGTTGAATGTAAAACTGTATGCTAGCGGAATACGTACAGAAATAACTAAGGCAAGATACACGTGTATGATTGGGAAAATAACATGGCATTGCAACAGAGCACTAGAACAACACTTCAATGTAAAAAAACATGGTATGGTAGACAGATGAAGTACATACTGATGTATAACAATGCATAAGATATTTAGAAGCATGATGTCCAAATTAAGCAGATGGCATTGCGATAGAGTAGAATGACAGTACTTGAATTTTAAAACATGTTATCATGAATGGAATAGGTACTGAAAAAATGGAAGGCATGACATATTTACATGCATGATCAGCATGCTAAGCACATGACATCGCAACAGAGTAGATACACTCCAGGACATTATACATGTTGTACCCATATCATAGGCCAAGTTAGAGCAAGGACCTTGTGGGGTGAAGAGGATTCATCATCTTTTTGCAAGTCTTCTGAAGAACTGCCTTTACATGTTCCATCATATTGGGTATCATTGACATCAAGTTTATTGGCCTTTACATTGCTCCGTGAGGTTCTTGTGGATATATCAGTGTGTGCAATTATTTCTGACATGCATGGAAAACAACTAGTAGTTAGATTTATGTAATGAGTGCACAAGGAGACGACATAAATAGTAGGACTGGGGTTAACTAGCAGCAACAGGTCTCATAAACTAAAGGGAGAACACAGATGAAAGCTATAGAATATGTATCGTTTGTACTCAAGATTAACTAGATGGCACACAAAAGTATTAAAGAACAACATAGGTAATACTAGAAGTGGTATAATACACCAGCCTGTGGGATAGCATTGGCTGATGGATGATAACTATGGAACAGTGTTACCTAAAGGACAAGTATCTTAGCTGAACTATGGAACAACGTTAACTCCTGAACAAGACCCATAAGAGATCAGCATGAATATACAGTGAAATGTGATGATCTATTTTCCATGCTTAGATGAATAACAAAGCCATAAATGTTACACACATGTAAGATGAGGGTACAACCTATCTGGCTGCCATCCATAGGAGTGTGCATCATGTGCTGACTTGTCGTTGGCCCTGCAGTTGTTGTGGCTGTGCATGTTGGGCACGCGCATTCGATGCAGGGAACTGTTGAGTGGGGACTATAGCTCCCTTCTGGTGTATGCTTCCCTTGTTGGAGCAGCTGCGGTGAGTCGGAAGACGGTGTGTCTGAAGATGCAGATAACACATAATGTTAAGAACGACATATCTCTTTGATCGAAGAAATACACTAAGAGATCAACAAAGAAGGTACGAGAGTGGTCACACGTCTGTTGGATCAAGACTAAATTGGGGTCTACGATTTTATTTTATTTTAGTCTTGTCCGATCTCGCCGGATGGCTGGCCGTCTTATTGCCTACGGGTGACCTTTGTTCGGAATCTTCCCGAGGAGCCGGCGACCAATGGCGAGCAGCCTGCCTCCGCTGTCCGTGGCCCGGCCAAAACCCGCTCCCATACCGCCTTTGCCGTGGTTGCGCCGCCCGGGCCAATCCACAAAACTCCCGTCATCCAGATCCGGCGGCGGCAGTACCTTCAACCCACGCAACTCTAAAAGATAGCCATCTAAGCGCTGCTTCCGCGGCGAACTTGCGGCCCCGCACCCTTACGTTAGACACTAGCCAACCGGCAGCCTAGGAGCTCCGCCTCCTCGAGGGGTACTGCTTCCCATTCCGAATTGATTGGCCCAGAATAAAAATTCAGACAACTGACGCCTAAATAAAGTGATTTGAGATGAGGGTGCGACCTATCTGGCGGCATGGTGAATTAGGCAGGTCCAGCTGCCGAGTCGGTGAGGCCGGCGCGGTTGCGATGGGGACCGGCGACAGGGAAAGAGCGATGTCGTGACGGTCGACGGCTACGACGAAGCAGCGCCAGGACTCTGGACGGATCCGAAGTTGGAGCCGCTCCGGCGCCGTGAACAACGGCGGGGGTGAATCGGCTCCGGTACGGTTCACGCGGCCGTCATCGTGGCAGCACTAGCAGCACAGAGTAAGAGGCACACGGCCCAGTGCACGACGGCAAATGGAAAGCGTCTCCGGCATTAGGGAGGAGGGCGGTTGTGAAATTGGTGCGGTGGGGGCGCCATGGAGGTGGGGCTGAGGTTTCGCGGCTGGGGAGAAGGGAGCTTCCCGGGGAGAAGGTGATTTGGCGCCCATGAGGTATGAATGGGGGCGGGCGGGAAGGGGGGATTGGGAGGGGAGTGGAACCATGTCTTACGACGCATTTGTCTAAAATGTGAGGGGGAGTTATAGTTCTACCCTTTCCTATAGGCTTCTCGGCTTGGGTCTGTGTACTGAGGGTCGGGGATAGTAGAGTAACTTTGCTTTTCCCCAAATAGTGGGCGGGAGCGATTTGAGGCGAGGGCGTGTTTTGAACTATAGTGGGCGCGAGCGATTTGAGGCGAGGAGGCGTGTTTTGAAATAGTGGGCGCGAGCTATTACGGGCGAGGAGAGTGTGTTTTGCCGACCATGGTTTATGAATTATTCGGCACATGTCATTTCGGCCGAGGAGAAGGAGCGCTTGGATGAAGTTACGAACCTACCCTTGATGTACAATGGGCCAATTGATGCGTGTCCCACATAGGATGGTAATTTCACGTCTCCCATTTATTTGCTCGGGCGAATTCCACCGAGCAGAGAGGATGTTTAACGGTTCGTTCAAATTTTGGGAGAACGAGCATCCACATCTACCTTACCAAGTCGATTCGAATCAAATTTTGAAATATTAGCTTGCCACTTCTTTTTTAGATGGAGAGATGATGCTCGGGAGTAATGTGTTTTTACGTGCTCGTTGCTAGCGATTTACTCAAAAACGTGAATCAAACCCAAAATGAAATATCTCGATTCAATGAAATAGCTCGTTCAGTAGGTCAAAATAGTGAACTAAATCCAAAATTGAACAGCTCAATCAAGTAGCATGTTGTACAGTATTATAGTACTCCATGAACATGTTGAAAGTCAAATTAATGAACTTGTTTGATATACGCATATTGTCGGATTTCGGGATCCGGCAGACCCTTGAGGTTTGAACACTGGGGTGCGCGCGGAGATCTTTCCCCTACCAGCTCACGCGTTAATGGTTTGCAAGGGATCTAAACTAGGAACCATGAACATCACAAGGGACACGAGGTTTATACTAGTTCGGGCCACCATTGTGGTGTAATACCCTACTCTAGTTTGTGGTGTCGTGGATTGCCACAGGGGCTGATGATGAACAGTACAAAGGAAGAACAGCCTCGCGAGGGGCTGTTCTTGAACTGGTGCGATGGACTGCTTGGGTGAGTCCAGTCGCTTCTCTCTCTCTCTCTCTCTCTCTCTCTCTCTCTCTCTATCTCCGGTAGGTTCGACCTGTGTCTCGTCGATCGATCCCCCTACCTTTGTGGTGGCTAGTCCTATTTATAGAGGGAGGCCCTGGGCCTCTTCCCAAATAATGAGCGGGAAGGGCGCCAACAATTGGCCATTTTGAAGGGGAACATCTAGTACACTTATCCTGACTAAAGTTGGTCTTCGACTGCCAAAGACTCTGACGGTGACGCCGTCCTGGGCTCCACGATGACCTCCGTCCTGCCGCTCTGCTGGTCTTGGTCTTGTTGCACGGAAGCAGTAACCTTTGCCTGATGCCTCGGCCTGTGCTTGCCTCCTTTGCACCAAAGGGGAAATGAGGACACTGCGCAGGCTGGCGCCCGCCTGGCGCCTGCCTGGTCTCGATCGTCATGGCTTGCGTCACGGGGCACCCTCGTGAGGTACCCTGCCTTGATCTCTCCGCCTCCTCGTGAGCCTGCCTGACGAGGCTGCTCCTGAGGAAGGTTCCTGTCGTCCGCCCCGCGAGGCTTGGCCCCTCGTGAGGGTCTTGAGCTTGAGCTAATGAAGCTGGGCCGCGCTGGGCCCCCACTTGAGCCACGCCGCAGGCCGCAGGCAGGAAAGTCTGGGGACAACCGTTCCCAGAACGCCGACACATATATCCGTTCATGTGTGGATTGCAGACAACATGTTCTCCAATTTAAATATTTGAATGCAAGTTTATATCGAAACATGGTTTATATCAGTCTTTGATGCATAAAACGCGACCTCCCCCTCTCCCGGACTCCTGTTCTCTCTCTCTCTCTCTCTCTCTTTCTCACCGACAATCTTCAATTCTGTCGCACGCATCCGACACAAAAACCTTGTTGGTCCCTCTCCCTTGCTCTCCATCTCTCTCTCTCTCTCTCTTTGTGTGTGTGTGGGGGGGGGGGTCTTTCTAGTTCGCATGCATATATACGCCATCTATAGGTCTCTCTCACACACTATGTATGATACTCTAGCTAGTCCAAGCTAGATATCTTGGGTGCACTCATCGTACGCATACAAATTCCTTGGCTCTTTGCCCGTAACTCTCTCACGCACCACTATGTCGTCTCGGAGCTCTTCCCCCCTGAGGGAGTCCTGGATTAGGGGGTATATGGATAGCCGGACTATGACCTTTGGCCGGACTCCTGGACTATGAAGATACAAGATTGAAGACTTCGTCCCGTGTCCGGATGGGACTTTCCTTGGCGTGGAAGGCAAGCTTGGCGATGCGGATATGTAGATCTCCTACCATTGTAACCGACTCTGTGTAACCCTAACCCTCTTCGATGCCTATATAAACCGGAGGGTTTTAGTCCGTAGGACGAACAACAATCATACCATAGGCTAGATTGTAGGGTTTAGCCTCTCTGATCTCGTGGTAGATCTACTCTTGTACTACCCATATCATCAATATTAATCAAGCAGGAGTAGGGCTTTACCTCCATCGAGAGGGCCCGAACCTGGGTAAAAACATCCTGTCCCTTGTCTCCTGTTACCATCCGCCTAGACGCACAGTTCGGGACCCCCTACCCGAGATCCGCCGGTTTTGACACCGACATTGGTGCTTTCATTTAGAGTTCCTTTGTGTCGTCATCTTTAGGCCCGATGGCTCCTCCGATCATCAACAACGATGGGCTCCAGGGTGAGACTTTTCTCCCCGGACAGATATTCGTATTCGGCGGCTTTGCACTGCGGGCCAATTAAACAGCGTCTGGAGCAGATTGAAAGCTACGCCCAGCCATTAGGTCAGATTTGGAAGTTTGAACTACACGGCGACATCCGCGGAGACTTGATCTTCAAAGGGTTCGAGCCACGAACAAGCGCGCCCGCCGTCACGAGGGCATGATCTACCTCTGCTGCCGGACAGTGTCCTGGAGGCCGCACCAGAGTCCGCTCCGACCTTTAGCTCGGAGCCGACCGCGCCGATCGAGGACGGGTGGCTGGACACGGCCTCGGGGGCTGCGATCTCTACGGCTATTGAGCCGTACACCTACCCCGTCCTTTGCGAAGCTTGTGACTCCAAGGCGCCGGACTCCTCTCCGGACTCCGAGCCTTCCGCGCCCCTGCCAATCGAATCGATTGGGCGCCGATCATGGAATTCACTGCCGCGGACATCTTTCAGCACTCGCCCTTTGGCGACATCTTGAATTCAATAAAGTCTCTCTCTTTATCAGGAGAGCCCTGTCCGGATTATGGTCAGGAAGTTTGGGATGCGGACGACGAAGAAATACAAAGCCCACCCACCACCCACTTCATAGCCACTGTCGATGATTTAACCGACATGCTCGACTTCGACTCCGAAGACATCGACGGTATGGACGACGATGTAGAGGATGAGCATGAATAAGCACCTATAGGGCACTGGAGAACCACCTCATCTCACGATGTATACATGGTGGACACACCTAAAGGAAGCGACGACGAGGAACAACGGGACGCTACGAAGGATCGCTCCCTCGGCGATCAAAACAGCGACGTAAGCGCCGCTCAAAGTCCCACCTCGACAAAGACAACAGCCATACAGACCCAGCTATAGAGCAGGGTGAACCGGTGGACGACAAACATGCTACCGAGCAACCGTCCGAACAGGACAATCTGGATAAACAACCCGTCCCCGGCGAAGAGAACAGTCCGGACGATCTCACACCGGACAAGTTGCTGGAGCAGAAGAACCTCCACAAAAGGCTCGTCGCCACAGCACGTAGCCTGAAAAAGAAGAAGCGGAAGCTCAAAACAGCGGAAGATGCACTCAGAATCAGATGGAGCAAAGTACTCAACACATGAGACAAATCTGGCGGCGATACCGAACAAAGAGCTACCCAAAGCGAAAACTACTGCCCGAATTTGATGAGGAGGCCGTGAAACCCCTACAATCAAAAACAAGGAGGCCACCCGGTCGGATGGGCGACCCCATGGCAACAGAGAGCGGCAAACGGCGCCGACACAAGCCGCACGCGATCCGCACAAGGATTCGCATCAAACAGATGGCCCAGTTAGATCTATCTACGAGCCAAGAAAGCAAGCTCTAGTAAGCAAGGCAACACATCAAGTATCCGAACATCATGGTACACCTAAATATAGGGGTGCCGCACACCCCCTATGTTTCACCGATGAGGTGCTGGATCATGAATTTCCAGCGGGATTCAAGCCCGTAAACATAGAGGCATATGACGTAACAACAGACCCTGGAGTCTGTATTGAGGATTACATCCTCCATATACACATGGCTAGAGGAGATGATCTCCACGCCATAAAATACTTACCCCTCAAGATCAAAGGGCCAGCCCGGCATTGGCTTAAAAGCCTTCCCGAAAACACCATTGGAAGTTGGGAGGAGCTCGAGGATGCTTTTCGGGCAAATTTTCAAGGGACCTATGTCCGACCTCCGGATGCCGACGATTTAATTCACGTAGCTCAACAACCCGGAGAGTCAGCCCGGAAATTTTGGAACATATTCCTTACTAAAAAGAACCGAATAGTCGACTGTACGGACGCGAAGCCTTAGCAGCTTTCAAACACAACATTGAGACGAATGGCTCGCCAGACACCTCGGCCAAGAAAAGCCAAGAACAATGGCCGCATTAATGAGCCTCATGACACGCTTTTGCGCGGGAGAGGATAGCTGGCTAGCAAGATGCAGCACCAGCGACCCAAGTACATCCGAAGTCAGGGATGGAAACGGGAAACCACGACGCAACAAGGACCAACGTCGGACCAAGGAAAACAACCCGAAGAGCACGACAGTCAATGCCGGATTCAAAAGCTCTCGGCAGAATCATAAAAAGCTGCCCCTCAATGATAACAGGGATGAGCTATCTAACTTAAACAAAATCTTGGACAAGATATGCAAAATCCACAGTACTCCCGGGTAGCCTGCAAACCACACCCACAGAGATTGTTGGGTCTTCAAGCAGTCCGGCAAACTCAACGCCGAACACAAGGGGCTCGACACACCATGCGAGGTTGTTGTAGAACGCCAATAGCAGAGCACCAGAAAACAAAAGAATTTCCCACAAGAAATCAAAACAGTGAACTCTCTTCACGTGTCAAAACGGATAAATAGATTGGCGCCCATAGAGTGCAGCGCCATATGGCCTATCCGGAAGAGTCCCGCCACTGGTTGTCAAAACCAATCACCTTTGGCCATCGGGATTACTCTAGAAGTATACGGAATGCAGGTTGGACTGCCTTGATATTAGATCCGATAATTGGCGGACTCCAATTTTCACAAGTCTTAATGGATGGCGGCAGTGATCTAAACCTGCTATACCAGGACACAATCCGCAAAATAGGGATAGACCCAACCAAATTTTGCCATAGCAATACTTCCTTTCAAGGGGTAATGCCAGGCCCATATGCCCACTGTATGGGCTCTGTACTGCTAGAAGTTGTGTTCGGCTCTCCCAACAACTTCCGCCGTGAAAAGTTAACCTTCCACCTCGCCCCATTTACAAGTAGCTATCAAGCACTATTGGGACGCGAAGCTTTCGCCCGCTTTAACGCAATACCGCATTATGCATCTCTTACGCTTAAAATGCCCGGTCCACGTGGCATCATCTCATTAAAGGGAAACATTGAGGGTCCCTTGAGTCCGGAAAATTGTGCGGACGCCTTGACAGCCCCACAATAAACCGGCTTAAACAATACAAGCACTTAGACAGGTCGTCCAGACCCCGGACACGGCTGGACGAGTCCGGCGTAAACATACAAGGGGCTCCGCGCATCCACAACAAGAGACAATAAAGCTCAATTTTGTTCATTCTTTGAATTGTACTTTGTTTATATAATATAACGTACATTTTCGCACGATCTTTTTCAACTAAGTTCCTCTCTTTTCTGAGATGAACACCGTGCTACACCCGTCCGAGGATACGACACAACGGAGACACGGTAGCGCAGGCGTGCGGTAGGGACCCGTTGCAAGGATTCTTTTCAGATTAAGACCCTCGTAAACCTTTTTTACGGTCTCTTGTTGATACACATCCCCGGTTTCTTGCTATAACCAAGGAGGATCTTTGGCGTTTTGGCATAGGCCACGTCGAATTTCGCGTACACAGACACCGGGGCTTTTTACCAAGGGCGATTGTTCGACCCGTTTTTCATTAAGACCGAATACCTTAGCGAGTGTTCGGCGTCTCGAAGTTAGGCCTTATATGCATCAGCTCGAATCATGTCTTTGGTCAAATGTTGGGTTTGCGGCTCACGTGTTTGCTGCCTTACGTTCCGCTCTATCGGCTAATGCGGCACCGGAGAACTATCTGCGATTGTGCCCCGGTTCGCCAGGGAGCACCTCAGTAGAGAAAGCCAAAAACTGACTGTCATGATATAGCGTGAGACTGGTCAACCACTCGATGACCCGCTGGAATCTTTAGAATTCCTCCGCATTGGCGAAGGGCCATTTCCCGGTCAGGCACATACGCCGCCCGGTCGGGTGAGCGCGGTGCCCCTAGGGGCTATATAGTAGCCCCACTGTCGAACTCCTATGGATAAGTGAAAGTGATAAAGCATTATAGTCCGGTTGCCTAGTTTGCTGCGCTATCCTCTCCTTTGCAGGACTAAGTCGTTGGACCAAGTGTGAAAATGCGTTTTTTGCAAACATCCACGCATTATATGCGTGGGGGCTGAAGCCAGAGACTGCCATCTTTCAAGTTATATACACATATACATTAATGGCCGCACAGGAGGTATTTTTAATTCTTGAAAGCACAAGTATAAAAAGCTATTATATTCCATCGAAACATTGTTTCACAATAATACATGTTATTCAAACATAATATCCTTCGAGCACTGCGTCTCTATTAAACGAGCGCCCTGAAGAACTTCCTGAAAATAGTGCTCGACAGGTACTCGGCTTCCGTCCAAATCTTGGGTTGCAACATCGGTGACCTTCATCTCCGCCCAGTATGTCTTGACACGGGCAAGAGCCATCCGCGCACCCTCTATGCATGTTGACCGCCTCATTGCTTTGATATGCGGCACCGCACCAAGGAACTGCTACACCAAGCCAAAATAACTCTTTGGCTCGGGCCTTTTCGGCCACAAATGAGTGACGACATTCTTCATGGCAAGTCCGGACAACCTATTCAGCTCCGCCCATTCGGCCAAACGATCGGTTAATGGAAGTGGATGCTCTGGACTACGGAACTGCGACCAAAAAGCTCTTCCATCTCGTGATCCTTTTGATCTCCGAAGTGTTCGGCCGCGTCCGCGGCACTCGCCGCCAAGTCCAGATAAGCATCCGCACTACTCCACAGCCGGTCCAACTGAGCATATTTAGGATCTGTGAACTTCCTACGCAGCAGAAAGGGCTTTCCAGCCGCGATATCTCCGGCCTGACATAGCTCCTCCTTCATAGCTCTCATCGCAGAGCGAGCATCCTTGGCCTCGGTGGTGGCCTTCTTCAGGTCCTCTTGCTCCGCTCGACCTTCTTTTTCAAGAAGCTCGCAGCGGTCGGTAGCATTCTTCAACTTCACGGCCATCTCAGCCATTTCCTTCTTGCTTCAGCAGTGAGAAGCCTGTTCGGCTTTTAGCTCTTCGGCCGCCTTTAAGGCAGCCGCATCACTTTTCCTGGCCTGCTCCTTGGCTCGGGCAAGCTCCGCCCGAAGATTCTCCATGGCAGCAGCACCATCTGCATCAAGCATACATGTCGTAAGGCATGGGCATCAAGCTCCCATACTAGGTGTCCGCGGAGAAACTGCATACCTTGTGACTCGTCCAGCCGCTTGTTAACAAGCGCAATGTCGGCATCCTCCACGTCAAGTTGCCGCTTTAGTTCGGCAAATTCATCAGTCCAGCTAGCCACCGGACGCCCCGCCGCCTACATAGGAAGGGCGACATATTATATCTGGGATTATGATCCTCGGCGCGCTGTCATTTTTGACAACGCACCGAGTCTCGAAACTACTATCTACACGGGCGCATCTTATATATGCGGAACCGTCAAAAGGTACATCATTGCACGTACCTCAAAACCCGCCAGTAAACTCCCGGCGGCCTCGTACAACCCGCTTTCCGCGGACGAAATCTTTTCAATCACCGTACGCATCAATGCATGGTGATCCTCTGACATAGACACTCGCCCGAGCAGACCCTTCAACTCCTCCGACCGTGCACCAGGAGGTGTGGGACTCATCTGATGGCCTTTTTCGAAGGCCGGACACGGAGGGCTATGGGGGGGTCCTACGACCGCCCTCCACCCCTGCCGGATTCGGGGAAACCCTCCGCGACGACACCTCAGGATCGTCCTCCTCGCTATGCTTGATGCGGCAGGGGACGCGTTCCGCTCTCCATCATCTCGGGACGAAGATCCCCAAGACGAGCTCTGCTGAGAAGGGCTGAGATCCGAACTACAAGGTAAAATTTCGGTCATCTTGAGGAGATAAAACAGGATGTCTCTTATTTTAGGAAAAACTCCCTCTCTACTTACGGCTCATTGGAGGGCTGATCTCCTTGGGGAAATAATGCGGCCGGAGCATCTTCCGGCGCAGGACCCTCTGGCGAGGATTTCTTCCCGCGCTTTGAGGCCTTGGTCTCCGGATCTTCAGAGGCGGTCCTCTTCTCCCCTTGGATGGAGGGATTCTCAATCCCTCCTTACTTGATAACCTCCTTTGCGGAGACAGTAGCTTCCTTGTTCCCCCCTTCGCCTTCTTCTAAAGGCACAACCTCCAGCATCTTGGTTAACACGGGATCCAGCGTGGTCTCAGGGTGGGGGGCTGGACACCTGATCAGTTTTGCTTTTGCTATCCACTCCTGTGTAAGGACAACTCTTTTAAGGGCAAGTTTATGATAAATATACGGATAGCGTGTCCGGGTACGGGACTACTTACTTGAGCATCCGGGCGATTGCAGCTCAGACCTGCGTCCTCGGTCAAGTCCGGACACATTGCTTGTGATCCGAAGAACAGTTTGTACATCTCCACGGGCGTTGCGCCCATAAAATGTTGAAGAGCTCGTGGTCCCTCCGGATTGAACTCCCACAGGCGGAGGGGGCGACATTTGCAGGCAGGATGCGACGAATCAGCATGACCTGTGCCACTACAACCAGATTGATCTCTCTCTCCAGGAGGTCTCGAATATGGCCCTGCAACAGGGGCACGTCTTTGGACGGCCCCCCAGTCAAGCCCTTTATTGACCCATGACGCCAGCCGCGGCGGAGAACCCGAGCGAAAGGCAGGTGGCGCCACCCATTTGGTGCCCCTGGGAGCTGTGATATAAAACCACTCTTGCTGCCATAGGCTGAGCTCCTCTTGAAAAGAGCCCTCGGGCCATGGAGCGTCAGCATTCTTGCTTATAATAGCCCCTCCGCACTCTGCCTGTTGCCCCTTGATCATCTTCGGCTCCACCTTGAAGGTCTTGAGCCATAATCCGAAGTGAGGGGTAATGCGGAGGAAGGCTTCACACACGACGTTGAATGATGAGATGCGGAGGATGGACTCCGGATCCAAATCGTGAAATTCCAGCCCGTAATAAAACATGAGCCCTCTCACGAAGGGGTCCATCGGGAAACTTAGTCCCCGAAGGAAGTGAGACGTGAACACCACACTTTCACCGGGCTTGGGAGTGGGAATAACCTGCCCTTGAGCAGGCACCCTATGCGAGATTTCGTCGATTAGATACAGCATCTCTTAGCTTTAGGGCGTCTTCTTCCGTGACGGAGGAAGGCATCCACCGCCTTGGAGGTCGGAGCCGGACATCATCGAAGGTGCAGGCGCCTGAATCTGGAGCTTTGGGTGTTGGAACTCGAAGCGAGGGGCGGATTCGATGGAGATTGAGAAAAAGGAGCGGGGCCTTGGTCTCTTTATAAAGAGGTTGAATACCAGGAGCCCTCCCCGTGACCGTTCAGGACTCGCCTTCGATAGAGGAGGCGTGCCAACGGGCACGATTGGGTTACCCACGCCCGTATTGATGAGAATCCCGGAATAAGGGGACACGATCTCTGCTTTGACAAGACGTGCCAAGGAAACCGCCTCGCTAAACGCGCTGAGGTGGGACAGTAAAAACGATTCGAATAAAGGCTTGGCCGTGGTGTGATGTCACGCTGCAGAATACGTCAGCAGATTGAACTTGTGTAAATGTTATTCTCTCTACGGTGGTATGTGGAACTTATTTTGCAGAGCCGGACACTATCCTTGTGTTCAAAATCTTCTATGAAGAATTCGGAGGAGGAACTCGCCTTGCAATGTCGAAGACAATATGCGCGTCGGACTCGTCGTCATTGAAGCCTGGTTCGAGAGCTCTTGAGGGAGTCGAGATTAGGGGTGTCCGGATAGCGGGACTATGACCTTTGGCGGACTCTGGACTATGAAGATACAAGATTGAAGACTTAGTCCCATGTCCGGATGGGACTTTCCTTGGCGTGGAAGGCAAGCTTGGCGATGCGGATATCTAGATCTCCAACCATTGTAACCGACTCTGTGTAACCCTAACCCTCTTGATTGCCTATATAAACCGGAGGGTTTTAGCCCGTGAGGACTAACACCAATCATACCATAGGCTAGCTTCTAGGGTTTAGCCTCTCGATCTCGTGGTAGATCTACTCTTGTACTACCCATATCATCAATATTAATCAAGCAGGAGTAGGGTTTTACCTCCATCGAGAGGGCCCAAACCTGGGTAAAAACATCGTGTCCCTTGTCTCCTGTTACCATCCACCTAGACGCACAGTTCGGGACCCCCTACCCGAGATCCGCCGGTTTGACACCGACACCCCCCTCTCTCAAACTCTCCATCCACCTGGGTCACACATACACATGCATATCTCACTCGCACTCGATAGGCCCATCTAAAACTCTATCTCTCCCCCTCGTTCTCTCTCCATCTCACACACGCACACACACAATCTCATGCCCAGCTAGCCAAGTATGATGGTATCTCATCAATTGTAGGCACACGCATTCCCCCCTATATGTATATGACTACCTAATCTTAGTCTCCATCACAAACATGTGCATGGTCTATCTCGATTTCTCTCGGGGCATCTTTCTATCGCGCACGCACTCCCTCGATCTCCCACCCATATAGTCCCCTCACGATCTCGACGGGATCTCTCTATCACAAACACACCCTCTCTCCCTCCCCATGCGTCCATGCCATCCATGTGTCCCTCTCGACCTTTGTTCCTTGTTGGCCAGACCTCTATTGGACATGTGCTACAGGGGTGTCTCTCTCCGTTGCAAACAATCACACAGTAGCTATCTTCGTGTATCTCCTTGCCTCGCTTTTCCATATCGGAGATGCATGCGTGATATGTTCGCATAAGAAACGAAAAAACACACACTCTCTCTCTCTAATTTTTCGTTTGTTGTCACTTTCTCTTTCACACACATACTCTTTTTTCACACTTACTCATTCTCCTTCACACGCACTTGATCTGTCTCGACTGAGGCACTCTCCTCGGTCCATAGCATATAGATTTATTGAAAAGTCAAACATCACAAAGTGTGACCATGTACGTGGAGAAAAGAATTACATCTAGTAATGCACAAACATATACCATTAGATTCACCATGAGATGTAGTTTTGTATGATGTATCTTTGGTATTGTAGATATAAATAACATTTGCGTAAACCTGATCAAAGTTTCCAAAGTTTGACTTCTAAAAATTTACATGCACCTTTGCATTATCGAAATGGATGGAATATCTCTTTCCCCTCTCAGCTATCGGCGCACCACTCAGCCTTATCGGGCTCCTCAATCTCTCTCAAACTTTATTGCTCAGTTTGGTTCGTGACCTGACCCTCATGCCTTGATGGCGGTACTGCTGGTGTGGACGTGAGATGTAAAATATTTCTGCCTGGCAGGCTTGTGTGGTCTTTGAAGCATTTGGTTCATGCATGGGCCGAAAAAGCATCAACGTCCCATCAATCAATCCATGCATAAATTATTTAATGCTAATATCCATCCATGTTCTTTATTAGGCTCGTGGCCTACGACCGAGCACGGCCAGGCGTTCAAATTGGTCGCTGGGCGAGGCTACTGCAGTGTGGAGTTCAGCCAAAGCTAATTAAAGTGCAAGGGAACCCAGGCCAGACGGGCTTTCTTTTTCACAGGGTAGCAACCAAACAAGCATGCATGAAATCCAGCCACAACCCCAGGCCAGGCAAAAGATGCTCAGGACGCAAGCCAAACTGGCCTTATATATCCCTGGTTCACACATACACGTCTCACTCGTGCTATACATATAGACCCATCCAACACTCTCCGCCCTTGTTCTCTCTCCATGTGACACGCACCCCCCTAAGTACCATAATCCCTCACTCCATCATAGGCGCAAGCACTCCCCCCCTCCTAAGTATGATTATCTCTTACTAGCCATCAGGAACACACGTATTGTCTCCTTCCATCCATACGTATATCTCAATATCTCTCGGGCCATCTTCGATCGCGCACACACCTTGTCACTCGATCTCCCACCCATGTAGTCCCATCACGATCTCCAGGGGATCTCTCTATGACAAACATACACTCTCTCCTCACCATGTCTGCATTTTCTCTGAACGTCTCTCTCGACCTCTCTCCCTTGTTTGTCAGACCCCTCTTGGCCACGTGCTAGGGGTCTTGCTCTCTCGGTTCCAAACAACCACACACTATCTCCTCACCTTGCCTCTGTTGTCGAAGATGCATGTGTGATATGTTTGCATAAGACACGCATGCTTTTTCTCTACTTTTATCGTGTGTTGTCCATGTCTCTTTCACACACGCACACACACCTTTTTCACTCTCTCTCTCTCTCTCTCTCTCTCTCTCTCTCTCTCTCTTGTTAGGGGCTCTGTCACGTCCATAAGCATATGGATGTTTTGAAAAGTCAAACCTCAGAAAAGTTTGACCATGTATATGTGGAGAAAAACATTTACATATGGAACGATCATTAGATTCATCACAACATGTACTTACTTCATACTATCATTTATCTTTGGTATTGTAGATATAAGTAATTTCTTTATAAACTTGGTCAAAGTTTCAAAAGTTTGACTTAAAAAAATGCTGGAACTACATTATCGAACGGAGGGAGTAGCTCTTTCTCTCTCTCTGCTATCTCTCACGGGCCTCCCCTCTCACTCGAACTCTCTATACCGATGGATTATACGCTCACTGTGTCAGCGTATAGCTCCGTATATTGTTTAGTTGACCGGTCAACCAATCCACATGCTGCCTTGTCAGCTCATGTTCTGTATCTTCGTGTGCTGGCCCATGTGGCAGTGGGTGAAAATAAGTAAACTAGAGGCCCATCTGACACGCGGTGAAGTAAACAAAGTTGAAACCACTCGGGGTAGCACCCCGCATGCTAATAAATTGAGGCGCGATTGAGGACAAACTTCTTGCCTTGCGCGAAGGGCCTTTTCAGCGCACAATTCACCACTGTGCGGCGGCATGCACAGAAGGATGCACTCGCGCACACCCAGCACACAACACACACCAGCACACGTGTACACCGGTGTCGCCGCCCGTTGAGATGTACGGCGAGGCAGCCAACAAGCGGAGGCGGCTCGAGCCAAAACCGCAACCGGCGAGCCTGGACTTCATCAGCAGCCTCCCTGACGACATGCTGCTCGTCATCATCGGCTTCCTCCCCACCAAATCTGCTGTGCGGACGCCCTGCTCTCCCGGTGGTGGCGCCCCCTCTGGCGCCGCGTCCCCCTCAACCTCATCGTTGACAGCTGCCTCTGCGACGGGGATTGCAAACGCATGGCCACAGTCTCCAAGATCCTTTCATCGCACCCTGGGCCAGCCAAACGCCTTGACATCCGCATGTTCAGTACCAACTGCAAGGTCCAACCCAAGTTCGACGAGTGGTCCTTATCCCCCGCCCTAGATCAGCTCGAGGAGCTCAGCTTTGAAGTTGGACGATGTCGCTCTCTGCCGCCGTCCGGGCTCCGCCTCACGCCAACGCTGCGCCGCGCCAGCTTCAGCTCCTGCTATCTTCCCCAGATTAATGTCGCGCCCGCTCTTCTTCTCCCTCAACTCAAGCAGCTCGACCTCTTCGACGTTGTCATCTCGAAGAAGGCTATGGAGCACCTGCTCCGCAGCTGTACTGCGCTCGAGTACCTTCGTCTTGAGCAGATCCACGGGTTCATTAGCCTCCACATCGCCTCGACGAATCTCCGATGGATTTATGTGTCTTGTTGGCCCTGCAACAAGACATCAATTGGGAAGAGATCACTCCAGCAGTTCCACGTTATGGTCATTGAGAATGCGCCTTTCCTTGAGAGATTGCTTGTATCTGATCTAGAAGGTCCAACAAAAATCAGGGTCGTTGACGCGCCGAAATTGACAGCGTTGGTGTACTCGTCTGCCAAATTCTCCGAACTCTTTATTGGATCCGTAATCGTTCAGGTACAACACTCATCTTCTTCTTCGTCTTCTTGAAATTCACATTTTTTAATTTCTTCTTGATGTATTTACGACCGTCTTCCAGAAAATGATTCCCACAAGCTTGACCTAGTCCATGCGCATAGTGAAGATCTTAGCACTAAAATTTGTCGGCCCCAATCTGGATAAAGTTGTTGGATTCCTTACATGCTTTCCATGCATGGAGAAGCTACTCATCGAGGTGAAACATCTTTCCTATAAGTAAACAGTAATCACAACGTATCTCAATTTTTTCATAATTTTCCCATATTACGATGACAAGTGTAGTGTTCAAAACTGCATCTACGCACTGCACCGAAAGAAATGTTTTTAGTATTTTTTTCTCACGTGATCACCTGCATCGTTTTTATGCTGTACTACAATAGTAGCATAGGCTAGTCATAGTGGAAAGTAACTTAGACTACTCCAGTAACTCTATGGTTACCCTAAGAGCAACTACTACCTCCGTCCTGGTTTACTCTTCCAATTTTGTAGTATCAAAATTTGACCATAGATTTAACTGACAAAATGTTAATGCATGTCACTAAGAACTATATCGTTGGATTCGTATTTGAACATAATTTAAAATGGTGTAATTTTTATTGACATGCATTGGCATTTTCTTAGGTAAATCTATGGTCAGAATTTTATACTAAATACGAGGTAGTATTCCCTCCGTCCCAAAATTCTTGTCTTACATTTGTTTAGATACGGATGTATCTAACACTAAAATGTTACTAGATACATCTGTATTTAGACAAATTTAAGACAAGAATTTTGGGACGGAGGGAGTACAAAAGTGGGATATGTAGGCCAAAACATTTGCCAAATTCACTTGTGATGCATTTGGCATTGATGCCCCTCCATTGCTCACCTGGTGTCCCTATCTGGATCACCTACTTTGCTCCGGTGCCAAATTAACTCACGCAATGAAAAAACACTGTGTGGGAGAGAGAGAGGACTGAGGCAATAAAAAACACTTGTTTGGGAGAGTGAGAGGCTGGTGTAGTTGGTTTGATTGATTTGTTTATACATGTGGGTCTGTGCACAGTGGTGCCAACTCTCTAACAACGCGAGAGCGGTGACAAAATCTTTTGATTTGACATCGATCCGTATTATGTGGCGTACTTTTGCGAAAATGGCATCAGCAACATAGTGGAAGGCAACAAATGCCCAAGCTCTTCGCGTGCTCCTAGTTAAATGAGAGGAAACAGAGAGAGAGAGAGAGAGAGAGAGAGAGAGAGAGAGAGAATATCACTAGCCAGCCAACCCTATCGTATGAGCGAATGATATTGGTACCTCTTGATGACACGGCAATCTTATGCAGCCAGCTGCTCTAATATGTTCTCTTCTTTTGCAGATAAAAAAAGACCCGAAAGTGAAAAATGTGCTGCACTATAACAATCTCATCGAATGCCTTGATCTCCATCTTACGTAAATTGATTTGATCGACTACCGAGGCAGCACATCCGAGATTAAATTGGCTGTGTTCTTTGTTCGGAGGCAAGTGTGCTCAAGGTAATGATGTTTGGCGTTCTCTGGCGCAACAATGAATGGCGTGCTGATCACCGCAAGCGTGTAAGCCTAAATGACAAGGTCTCCGCAGAAGCTGGATTTGTTTTTGAAACATCAAGTGGCCGAAGATGTAGCGACCCGACCCGAATGGATCAAGTCTCTGTGCTTTCGTGTCATCCCTGGATCGGTATGCTGACACACACAGTACTCGAAGGATTTATAACAGGTAAATCACATGTATAAAGTAACGTAAATACTATTACCTCGATCCAAATATATAGCGGAAGCTTAACAAGGTTGTGGATTCCCATCAACACCAACGGCAAAGTTGAGTATAGGAAATCGTAACCCTAACGTATCACTTACTCGTTCGTTTGAGAAGTCTGCAACATGAAAAGTTGCAGCCAAAAACGGGTCAAGACATGGAATATCTTGGCAATGTAACACATAGAGAATAATGAAATGAATAAGCCTATACTACATGCATATATGGCTGGTGGAAAGCTCTATGGTTACAGTTTTTGAAAAGCCAATTTTTCCCTACTTCAAAGGAATACATTTATTTAACTATCATGTTGGTTGTTAAACATTGAGAATGGTTGATGACATTCTCAATCCCAATTAAAAGTACTCATTAAAACCCAATACATTTATTTTAGAAGTAACATGTTGAGATTCACATGATAATCAAGTACTAGATACTCAAGATGTCCATAACCGGGACACGGCTAATCATGATTAGTTTATACACTCTGCAGAGGTTTGCGCACTTTTCCCCACAAGACTCGATCGCCTCCGCTTGGTTCTCGCACTACATGGTGTTTGAGAAGCGGATGACCGAGACATAGTCTTTCGTAAGCGCTTAGCACCTTACATGTGGGTAGACCGTACCAACCTACATCCCCTACATCGGCTAGCCTACCCGTAAGAGTTCGCACAACTTAGTCAACTACGCCAGAGCCCATAATTGGCTTGTGGCTGCACACGGAAGTTTCAGTTTGAATAATCTTATGATCCCTTAGAGCACAGGTGGCGGTCCAAGAAATACAGGCAAGTCCTGATAGAAACCAGGTGCCTCAATCCACCCAGATGTGTGTTTAGGTTGCCACCTTAGATAAACCATTAATTAACAATCTCACATCTGTCATGGATATTCACTCAAACCCAATCCACGTCTACGAGCATAGCATGGCGTAATAAGCAAACGTAGAAGTAACTCCCAAAGGTTCATAAGTAAAACAGGTAATAGGTACTACCTCAATCTACTTCCCATCCCACAATTTAATTAGATCCTAACCATGCAAGTGTTTGAGGATTGATCTAATGCATAAAACTGGGTAGTAGAAAAGATAAGATCAAGTGTTACTTGCACAAAGTTGATGAAGATGATTCGCACTCAAAACTCTTGATAGCTCTACTCGTCACACTCCGGTCAATCTATCGTAATCAAGCAATAGTAACCACACATAAGCAATCACTCAAAAGATCGGAAAGATCGAAGAAACAATTCGGAAAACGTCAAAACCAAATCAAATAACTCTTGCAGCATTAAAACAATTTCTAACAGTACCAAAACTATGTGTATTTGGCCTTATCAGAAAGTTTAGGTCAAGAGCTTGATTTGCAAAAAGAATCAACTAAATCGGAGTTCTGAAACTCAAGTTATGATCAAACGAAGTTCAAATACAAATCTGTTTGAATTCAAATTTTAAAACTTTCAAAAACATGTTTGAGTTGTATTACCGGATAGAGGAGATCATAACGAAGAAGTGGGCGTTGGTTTCGTTGGATTCCGACTTCACGAGTAAAAAGTTATGAACGTTTGAAGATTAGGGACTACGGATAGGTCCATGACGGCAATTAAAAATAAAAAGAAAAATCTATCGAGCGAACGCTCGCTAAACAAAACCGGAAAGAAAAACCGGCGAGAAAACCGATCTAGGGTTTCGGAAAGAAAACCGAAACGAAAAATCGATCTAGAAAACGGAACGGAAACCGATCTAGAAAACGGAACGGAAACCGATCTAGAAAACCGATCTAGAAAACCGATCTAGAAAACGTGACGTGGCTGGGCTAGTACCTCAAGAGGCGAGGGGCTCCGGTGGCGGCGAGGGCGGCGGCGGCGGGCGGCGGCGGCGGCGGCTATGTGGGGCGGCGGCGCTGGTGAGGGCGGCGGCGGCGGCTATGGCGGCGGCGCTGGCTATGGCGGCGGCGGCTATGTGGGCGGCGGCTGGTGAGGGCGGCATGGCGGCTATGGCGGCGGCACATGCTATGGCGGCGGCGACCTGGTGTTGTTGTCTGCAGAGGAGGAGGAGAGGAGAGGAGAGTTGATTTGATGTGTTGGAGGGGGTGCTTGGGTATTTATATTGGGGAGGGAGGGTTTTGCTTGGGGTAGGGGACAAGAAATAGATTAGGATTAGGAATCCTAGGAATAAAAAACGGAATAACAAAACGGGGTCAAATTCTACTAGGAATCGTAAAAGAATAGGAAACTTGGGGCTCCGTGGCTCCCCTAGGTGCGTGGTGCGTGCGTGTTGTGGCCTCGTGGCCGGCCGGTGGCTCCTAGGCGGCTTGGGCCTTTGGCCCAAAGCTGCCAGCTTTTTTTTTACAAAATTTTCGGAGAACTTAAAAAAACAAAATGACTAAAACTTTTATATAGGCATATAATATATCAAAATTTTCAGAAAAAGATTTCCTACATGATGAACATTATTTTAGCTTCAAATAAAATACACACAAATCCAAATAAAACAAAGAGTATTTCAGCTCTAATAAAATCCAATAAAAATCATTTTGAAAATACCAAAATGATTTCAAATTAATTTCTCTCCAATTTTCTGATGTAGGGAATCATGTTACCCTATTTTCATATATTTTATTTTTGGGAGAAAATAATTTAAATAAAACTCAAATAACTCCAAATTGAAAAATAATTCAAAGGAACTTTGAATTTAATTCTTTGAAACTCCCAACTCATATTTCATATGTTTTGAAGAAGTCATTTTATCTTCTCTCGTGAAAATCATTGAGTTGCATAAAGTTTCAGAATTGGAAATATTTTCAAATGAAATTCAAATATTTTCAACACCCCTTGTCATTTAAATAAATGGAAGAAGTCATGTCATCTTCTCTCCAGGGTTTTTGTGATGAAATAATTTGAATTCCCGAAGATCATAAAAGCAAAATGAAAGTTTGGGAAAGTCTTTTTATTCCCTCTCATTTAACTTTCAAAAGTTTTGAATTCACTCACTTTCAGTCAATCAATCAAATCTATCTATTTGTTTATAACATTCCAAAATTTAGAATTTTGGGATGTTACAAACTACCACCCTTAAAATGAATCTCGTCCTCGAGATTCGGAGAGGCTAGCAAGAATAGGTTAGGGTTTGGGGGTCTTCTCAAAAATCCATCGATCGTCTCCGGGGTCTCGGGTGCTACCACCCTTAGAAGCATTGTTAAGGTTCCATCAAAACTCATATACTCTATCCTTATTACTAACAGTGTCGGTCTTCTCAGGTCGGAAGGATAATTCCTTCTCTGGGCTCTTCCGGTCGTGGCATAACCTTTTCCTCAATACTTTTGTCCATTCCTCTTGGTAAGGTTATTCCGAGATTGGGTCTTCATAGCTGACGGGTCTGGCGCCAATTCTAAACAACTATCGATATCTCTTGGTGGTCAACAATTTATGGTTTCTCCTGCAGAAAACGGGTGCAGGTTGAACCTCATCAGTATAACCTACGGTTGGCAACAACTGCCGTGTACAAGGGAAAAAAATACCTATACCTTTCTAAGGTTTAAACAAGGTTTTGATCGTCGTCTCTCTACTATAGGTAAGTCACTCAGATTTACCATCCCATATAGCAAAGCGAATAATAAGAGTAAGTCGGTATGGTGATCAATCCATCCCGCTTTTAAATCATTACCTTGTACATGGTTTAGCGAATCTCGCATTCTAACACTCGGTCATCCTCACAAGCATTGCAGAATTTTCTCTTGTCGACGAACCAAGTTCGGAAATCCATTGATTCTGCAAGCCAACAAAACATCTATCGTTCCTTAACAACTCTCAGGTTTTGCGTAAACTCCTATGAATTCGTTGGTCGATAAAATCATAACTCTTCCAGGGTTTCTCCTTCAGCAAGAGTGTGCTTGCTTCTTGGCAGGTCCTGGAGCCTGTGGGTTATGGCCCATCTCATCACTTGCAAATCTTGAACTCATCATCTGGGCAACTGATCATTATTCCAACATCCAACTTCCTGGCATACTTAAAATCCATCCAAATGTACTATCTCTTTTCCTTATATTTGCACCAAACTAAGACGTGATTACTCAGACTCATCATGGAATTTCCATTGACCATATTTCCAACATCATACCTCCTTTATATCCAATAGTACTTTATCTCTTCATCCTCGTGGGATGTCCCACATACCGAGATAAAAACTTATACTTATGAAGGCTGTACTCCACTTCGCGGAACATCATTATCCCTTCCAGGGTCAAGCGTCCTTACATGGGAATATTGGCCATCTCTGCATGACACTTCTTCAACTAGGAATCGTGAAACACATCATGAACTCCTGACAGTCCTTCGGGTGACTCCAACTTGTTGGTAACTTCTCCCATACGCTCCAAAACTCGGTATGGTCCTACAAATCTCGGGGCTAACTTTCCCTTAACTCCAAATCGTTTAACTCCTCGCAGAGGTGGCACACAAAGATATGCTCTGTCTCCGATTTCATAGACTACCTCCTTGCGTTTTTGAGTCTGCATAACTCTTACGCACTGGATGAGCTACCTTCAGTCTATCTCGAATCAACTTAACGTTCTCTTCTGACTCCTTGATCACATTTGGTCCAAACAACTGACGGTCTCAAACTTCGTCCCACATGAATGGTGTCTGGCTCCTTCTCCCATACAAAGCTTCAAAAAGGGGCCATCTTCAAACTGACTTGGTAGCTGTTGTTGAATGAGAAACTCCGCGTAATGTAAATTATCATCCCTACTAGATCCATAATCTAGCGCATACGCTCTCAACATGTCCTCCGTAATCTGATTTACTCTCTCGGTCTATCCATCTCAGTATGCGGATGAAAGGCTGTCTTGAACTCTAGCCTAGTACCCAAAGTGCAGTGCAGCTGATTCCAAAACTTTGAGGTAAACCGTGTTCCTCTATGATGGTCCTCGGAACTCCATGCGGACATACGATCCTTGTCCAATATATCTTGGCCAACTTCCTTTCGTATTTCAACTGATAAAGTGAGCCACTTTGGTCAAGCGAGTCAACTACTACCCGAGATAGAATCATATCCCAATCGGGTTCTGGAAATCCGGAAATGAAATCATGCCAAGCTTATCCCACTTCCATTAGAGTATCGGCATAGGCTGTAGTAATCCTGCCGCTTCGATGCTCGCTTTTACTTTCTCGGCATACATCACTTACGACTACATACTCCGCAATATCCTTCTTCATACCAGTCCACCGAAACACTCCTTCAAATCCAAATACATCTTGGTGTTTCTGGGCGAATCGAGTATGGTGAGTCATGAGCCTCCAAGTTTTAACTTCCCGATCTTTGCATTATTGGGTACATGTACACCGTCCTCAAACCATAATGTGTCATGCTCATCCTTACGAAAACCTTTGGCTTTTCCTTTGCTCATCCTATCTTTTACCTCAGCAATCTCTTTGTCATCCTTCTGAGCTTCACGGATCTTTCTCAACAATGTAGGCTGAACTTCCATTGCTGCAACAAAACCTTTGGGAACAATCTCCAACCAAAGTTCCCTGAAAATCCTCGGCTAACTCCTTTGAAAATCCTCCGATTATGAGGGTATTCGTCCTTATTTTCTTTATGGTTGTGTCCTATTTCTCCACAAGGCTTGCACGCACAAGGTTTCTTCATATCCTTTCCATAAGGCTTCAACTTCTGGGACACAAACCGAGACTTTAGCAAAGTCAACTTAAATTCTTCCCAAGTGGTTACTCCTTGCAATCCATTGATGGTTTGGTACATCCTCCACCAAATAGCAGCACCTCTTTCAAAGCACTGAAAAGCATATTGGGTCATATCTTTTCTGACTATCGGGTTATTCTCCATTTGATCCTCCATGTTCGAATCCATTGGTCTCTCCAATTGACTCATCGGTCCGGAAAATATAAGCTCATCTCCATTCATCCTCTATTGGGTCCATGGGTTTGGGGTGGGATAAGAGAGATCGAGAGGGATGCACACAATACAAACAAAAGTTTTGAAAAGGCAGATTTTATTGTGGTACATCGGAAAACATCAAACAAATGACAGCTCACAATAAATCGTCATCTAACGTAAGTATGTAACAGGGTTTGGTCTTCTATCGGTCAATAAATCTTCAAAGTCATCAAACTCTTCCAATCTTGATCATGTCTCCGATGGCTTCTTCCAATCGTGCTTGTCCTGCTCAAGTTCTTTTGCCGGATCATCTCTCTGTTGACGCCAAGTCTCTCGCGACGTCTGTAATATTTACGAGTTACATTCCAACTGCCGGTTTCAACATCCTTGACATGATCCATGATCCTACTCATCCTTCGATTCTTGTCAAATCTCCGGTATCTCGATGTTTTGCTCCTTCAGCTTGTCTACTTTCAGATTCTGGGTCCTGAGTTCTTCACGAACTGCTTCCATATCAAATATTTTTTCCTGCAGATCCAACTAAAACTTCTTCATTTAATACTCCAGATCCTGGTGATACACCGGCTAAGGTTAAAACTCCAACGTTTGCGTATAGATGCTCCATCGACTTTCTACCATCCAATCCTTCCATGCATCTGCATGCTTAACTCCGCATACGGTGACAATAGCCTAAGCGGGTGATAACATCATGGATAGCCGTGTTTATTCCCATGTTATTCTTGCCATGAGCTTTTATTCCATAGTTGATCTCTCCTGCCTTAGGGTTCTCTTGACAAAAATTTTGAGTTCTAATGCTCCATGTTCCGGTCTTACTCCAATACACCTTGATCTCGGGTATTGATAACTTCCATGGTCTGCCAAGTTCCATAAGCGTAACCTTCCTAGGTCATAAAATCTGGGAATTCTTCAAAGCCTTCAATTTCTCCAAGTCTTCGGAGTCTTCAACAGTGGTAGTTTCCATTTACACGGTAAAGTCCTCTTCATTCCAAATGGTCTTAGTTGTCCGTTATCTTGTCTCCTTGGAGTGGTCTCATCAGTCAAATCTTCGAGTGGTCAAAAGGGAAAAGGGGTATGGTCTCACTAAAAGGGAATATTTGAATAAGCTCAGAAGAGAAGAGAGGTAAAAGATCTTTTTGAAAATGAAGTTGTAGAGAAAAATCTTTCCTATGGGCTTGTCAGTTTCTAGGGTCACGTCCCTACAGTCAACATGTGCTCGATACCATCTTGTAGCGACCCGACCGAATGGATCAAGTCTACGTGCTTTCGTGTCATCCACGGATCGGTATCTTTGACACACGATTACTCGAAGGATTTATAACAGAGGTAAATCACATGTATAAAGTAACGTAAATACTATTACCTCGATCCAAATATATAGCGGAAGCAACAAGGTTGTGGATTCCCATCAACACCAACGGCAAAGTTGAGTATAGGAAATCGTAACCCTAACGTATCACTTACTCAAATGCGTTTGAGAAGTCTCGCAACATGAAAAGTTGCAGCCCGAAACGGGTCAAGACATGGAATATCTTTGGCAATGTAACACATAGAGAATAATGAAATGAATAAGCCTATACTACATGCATATATGGCTGGTGGAAAGCTCTATGGTTACAGTTTTTGCGAAAAGCCAATTTTTCCCTACTTCAAAGGAATACATTTATTTAACTATCATGTTGGTTGTTAAACATTGAGAATGGTTGACAGCATTCTCAATCCCAATTAAAAGTACTCATTAAAAACCCAATACATTTATTTTAGAAGTAACATGTTGAGATTCACATGATAATCAAGTACTAGATACTCAAGATGTCCATAACCGGGGACACGGCTAATCATGATTAGTTTATACACTCTGCAGAGGTTTCATGACTTTTCCCCACAAGACTCGATCGCCTCCGCTTGGTTCTCGCACTACATGGTGTTTGAGAAAGCGGATGACCGAGACATAGTCTTTCGTAAGCGCTTAGCACCTTACATGTGGGTAGACCGTACCAACCTACATCCCCTACATCAGCTAGCCTACCCGTAAGAGTTCGCACAACTTAGTCAACTACGCCAGAGCCCATAATTGGCTTGTGGCTGCACACGGAAGTTTCCAGTTTGAATAATCTTATGATCCCTTAGAGCACAGGTGGCGGTCCGAAGAAATACAGGCAAGTCCTCGATAGAAACCAGTGCCTCAATCCACCCAGATGTGTGTTTAGGTTGCCACCTTAGATAAACCATTAATTAACAATCTCACATCTGTCATGGATATTCACTCAAACCCAATCCACGTCTATGAGCATAGCATGGCGTAATAAGCAAACGTAGAAGTAACTCCCAAAGGTTCATAAGTAAAACAGGTAATAGGTACTACCTCAATCTACTTCCCATCCCACAATTTAATTAGATCCTAACCATGCAAGTGTTTGAGGATTGATCTAATGCATAAAAAGCTGGGTAGTAGAAAAGATATGATCAAGTGTTACTTGCACGCAAAGTTGATGAAGATGATTCGCACTCAAAACTCTTGATAGCTCTACTCGTCACACTCCGGTCAATCTATCGTAATCAAGCAATAGTAACCACACATAAGCAATCACTCAAAAGATCGGAAAGATCGAAGAAACAATTCGAAAAGCGTCAAAACCAAATCAAATAACTCTTGCAGCATTAAAACAATTTCTAACAGTACCAAAACTATGTGTATTTGGCCTTATCAGAAAGTTTAGGTCAAGAGCTTCGATTTGCAAAAGAATCAACTAAATCGAGTTACGAAACTCAAGTTATGATCAAACGAAGTTCAAATACAAATCTGTTTGAATTCAAATTTTAAAACTTCCAATACATGTTTGAGTTGGATTACTGGATAGAGGAGATCATAACGAAGAAGTGGGCGTTGGTTTCATTGGATTCCGACTTACGAGTAAAAAGTTATGAACGTTTGAAGATTAGGGACTACGGATAGGTCCATGACGGGAATTAAAAATAAAAAGAAAAATCTATCGAGCGAACGCTCGCTAAACAAAACCGGAAAGAAAAACCGGCGAGAAAACCGATCTAGGGTTTCGGAAAGAAACCGAAACGAAAAACCGATCTAGAAAAGCAGGAACGGAAACCGATCTAGAAAAGCGGAACGGAAACCGATCTAGAAAACCGATCTAGAAAACCGATCTAGAAAACGTGACGTGGCGCGGGGCTAGTACCTCGAAGAGGCGAGGGGCTCCGGCGGTGGCGGCGTAGGGCGGCGGCGGCGGCGTAGGGCGGCGGCGGCGGCTATGTGGGCGGCACAGGTGAGGGCGGCGGCGGCTATATAAGGCACAGGCTATGGCGGCTATGGGCGGCGCTGGTGAGGGCGGCGGCGGCGGTTATGGCGGCCTATGGCTATGGCGGCGGCGGCACTGGTGTTGTTGCTGCTGCAGAGGAGGAGGAGAGGAGAGGAGAGTTGATTTGATGTGTTGGAGGGGGGGTGCTTGGGTATTTATATTGGCTTCAAATAAAATACACACAAATCCAAATAAAACACACAAATCCAAATAAAACAAAGAGTATTTCAGCTCTAATAAAATCCAATAAAAATCATTTTGAAAATACCAAAATGATTTCAAATTAATTTCTCTCCAATTTTCTGATGTAGGGAATCATGTTACCCTATTTTCATATATTTTATTTTTGGAGAAAAATAATTTAAATAAAACTCAAATAACTCCAAATTGAAAAATAATTCAAAGGAACTTTGAATTTAATTCTTTGAAACTCCCAACTCATATTTCATATGTTTTGAAGAAGTCATTTTATCTTCTCTCGTGAAAATCATTGAGTTGCATAAAGTTTCAGAATTGGAAATATTTTCCAAATGAAATTCAAATATTTTCAACACCCCTTGTCATTTAAATAAATGGAAGAAGTCATGTCATCTTCTCTCCGTGGTTTTTGTGATGAAATAATTTGAATTCTCAAGATCATAAAAAGCAAAATGAAAGTTTGGGAAAGTCTTTTTATTCCCTCTCATTTAACTTTCAAAAGTTTTGAATTCACTCACTTTCAGTCAATCAATCAAATCTATCTATTTGTTTATAACATTCCAAAATTTAGAATTTTGGGATGTTACAGAAGACTCGAAAACTTATTTGCCCGTTAGTGACTTGTCAGGGCAGTGGATTTTAGTTTGTACAATAATGCTGCATCCACCTAAAGTAACGAAAGTTCTTACGTAAACTTCCTAGTAATTCCCTCTTCGTAGGTGCAGCATTACTCCTAACATTTGTAATATCAGTTTGCAACTTGTAATATTTTCGTGTCCTATTCCTGTGTTTTCAAAATCCTGCAAATCAAACAGGTCCTGAGTTGGTGATGATGTTGTGCCTCCCATCTTTCACCAATAGCCGTCGGATCTAGATCTGACGCATACAAACCAAGCTTCTCCATTTTTGCAAAAAGATGCCCGCACTTGTTCCCTATTTACAAACAACTCCTTGTCTCTCACAATCAGCCTTATCTCCTCCCCACCACATCTAGAAGGCCGTGGAAAAATCTGGGGCGATGGCCGCTACCGGAGCCGTCCACCCCCACTCTTGGTGTTTCGTGCAATGCACGGGCATCTATGCACGGGAAATTATGTCGAACAGGGCTAGTTGTAAGTAGGCTAGCTCTACAACCATGATGATAGTGACTACAGACGGTGAGGCTGACTATGGTATGTCGAACACGGCGCCTATACTCAGGTGTCATCTCCGGCGCAGGGTCTTGTCACTTCACTATGAGGAGCAGCACGTAATAATTTGACCAACATGTAGTACAGTGCTAGTACTCCTCCTACTAGATTGGTACTACTACTACTACTAGTACTAGTAGCACCACCGTTTGGATTTAGGAGTACTACCACGTCCATCTGGATTTTAGTATTTGACTAGCAATATCTAGTAATGCATGTCACAAAAAATGTACTACTCCCTCTGTAAATGAATACATGGTGTTTTATTCCTATCGGCGAGAGAACTTAATGTTTTTTTGCTAACTAGAGTACAAATAGGATTACATGCAATGAACTAAACATTGCATCTCATGTTTGGTACTCCCTCCGTCTAGGTGTGTAAGTCATCTTATGAAAACTAAATAATCCCAAAACACTTAGGCACGGTGCATTAACTTCTACCTCGTTTCTTGTTTCTTGACATATCAACCAATAAGAGATGAGGGGTGTGCTTGCTTTTAATGACTTGAGACTACCAAACACGACATGCAGTGGTTAGTTCATTGCATGCAATGCTATTAATTATCAAATAAGCATTAAGGTCTCTCGTTTTCCCCTCCTCCTTGGTCACGGTGCACAACCTAAGATGACTTACTCACCTAGACGGAGGGAGTAGTCTCAAGTCATTGAAAGCATGCACGGCCCACATCTCTCATTGGTTGATATGTCATGAAATAAGAAACAAGGAGGGAGTTAATGCACCGTGCCTAAGTATTTTGGGATTATTTGGTTTTCGTGAAGGTGACTTACACAACATTTTTGTTTACATGCATTAACATTTTATTAGTTAAATCAAAGGTCAAAACTTGGCGCAAAATGCAAAGGGGACAAATAAACCAGTAAACATCAAACTTCTCTCGTTTGGCCCCAACTAGAGGTCCGGTGAGATGACTATACTGCACCGACACGGAGGGGAACGCAGCTTCATTGACTTACTGCAACTGCCTTTGGGTGAATGACACATGGGCCCAGGGGGTGGCTTGCCCACCTATCATAGAGCCAAAGGCAGGTGCAGTAGAGGGCCGAGGAGTAGTACGAAATCCTACGCACCTACGCACGCTAACCAAGGGCAAGAGTGATCACTCGAATCGCAAGATCAGTTGACTATAAGCTACACTAGACCCATGGAGGCGATGAGCGCGAGCATCAGCCGGCTGTGCCAGATGGTCCACGACGCCGGCCTGCAGCCTGGCACCGAGGAATGTCTCCAGGTAGTATTTCTTGAGGCCGCCAGGGCAAGGGGCCGCTTGGAAAACAGCTTCGTCTCCTTGTTCGACGAGGTCCTCGTTGGTTTCCTCGACAAGTTCACCGTCGTCAAGAAGCTTGCGGACGACTTTGACGTAAGCCTCCACCGACGCCCGGGCTCGCGATGCCCGCCACCCTCAACGGCCACTATGGTGACAACCTCTTCGACGACCGGTGGTCGCGATCGCCCGCCGTCATACCGGAGAATGTCCACCTCGAGGTCGCGGCCGCCGCGCCTGGCGAAGTAAGACACCATCGACATAATCACCCACGTCTACGCGCAAATCGTCCACAAGGACTACTACATGCAAGAGGAGGATGATAGGACGCTGGCCTTCTTGGACCGTAGGGCAACCTTGGACGGCACTATTCAGAAGCACGTTGAGCTCGCCACCAACGCCGCTGCTCCTCACACGTCGGTTGGTGACCCGGCGCACTAGGGCGTGAGGATGTCGTTGAATGTTGATGGATCCGTATGTATTATTATCTTTCCGTCAAATCCATGTAGTAGTATATGATACTACAGTAATTATCTTACCTTTCGCATCAACTTCATAATTTTCGTACGTACTCCATGCATGAACGGCGCCAGAACCAAACTTCTCATTAATCTAGGCAAAATCGTTATTTTCTATCTATCGGTCGCGCCATGGAGCAGAACCAAATTTTACAAGTTACGAGTTCAAAAGGAAAAGCCTGCCGTGTTCGTGTCGCACCCCCACAAGGTTGGTCCGGCACACCGCTCAAGCGGGAATGCGCGCGGTGTTGCATTTTCAGTTACAAGTGGGACCGCAGTTGAGCAAACCGACTATCGGCAAACCCCCACCGCGCCCACCACGCGACGGCTGAGAAAACAGGAGGGAGAAGAGATGGCTGTAGCACGGACTCCAAGAAAATTGGTGTCAGATGGGACTCGTGTGGGTGGCGTGTTCCGTACTGCTAGACGTGAATGCTAGTTATGGCCCATGCCACCCCACTATATCGAGCCTATATCGAGGTACGTAGAACAAATTTCCTGCAGTCCGTGCTCAGCCCTCCTCTATCTCTCTTCTCAGCTAGCCAGCAGACGCGCGGAGCCCATCGTCTGTTTGCTCACATGCGGCCCCACATGTCAGTGAAAACGCAAGAGGATCCACTGAACCTGCACATCTTTCACCTCGACGTGCTGGTGATGAAAAACAAATCCAATAAAGATCTTCGGTGGCCGCTTTTGGAGTTACTCAAGAGTAGTAATATTCTATTTACAGTTTAACCCAAGATGCACATCTCATGGCTTCAACTACCACTCTATTTTCTTTCATGACACAACCTGGATGTTGGATGTCCCACGTGTCGGCAAAAGGAGGAAGAACCCGACCAAATCTTGATTTGTGCTCTCGGATTAGACTAGTTGTGCTAACTTAAAAATTTATTAGGTACTCCCTCCGTTCCAAAATACTTGACTTCCATTTGTCCAAAAATGGATGTACCTATATACTAAGACATGTCTAGATACATATATATTTTGACAAATAGAAGGCATGTATTGTGCAACGGAGGGAGTAGAATGGATGCAAGTTTTTGTATTGGGAAGAACAGTACATCCATATATTGATAGAGCGCAATTTAGTAGATGTTCTATCAATTTTAGCTAGTAGCACAGAGGCTAGAGATGAGATTAGTGCACTTGTTGATACTCCTACTAGAATAGAGGCTAGACATGAGACTAGATGCGAGGAAGCAACATCTACTTCTTTACACTCGAAGAAGAAAGAAGCACGCAAGATCGAGCCTTCGCAGATCAACAATGAATGCATCGAGAAGGCACTAATCCAACTTACAGGACTAGTAAAATGTATTCTTGTGGTTCTTGTTTTCTTTGGTCTTGCTTTTCTAGTCAAAATTATCGTTGGAGTTCGTGCAAAACGGAGGTCCGTTTGGGGTTGTGCGTTGGAGTTGGCCTTAAAAGTGGGACCACAGTTAAGGAAACCGACTATCGGCAAACCCCCACCTCGCCCGCCGCGCGATGGCTGAAGTTAGAGAAACGACGAGGTTGAAAAGATTGCTCTAGCACGGACTCCAAGAAATAATATGGTGTCAGATGGATGTCGTGGTGGTGGCGTGTGTCGTACTCCTGGACGTGAATGCTTGTTCTGGCCCATGCCACCCTACTACTCCTACTATATCTATACCACGATACAGTGTGCCAATAGCTTCAAATATTGGTCGTTGGATATGCCCATCTAACGGTCAAGAGAAGGCAAATCCGAGCATTATCATCTGTTGGATATAATTTTCAACTCATAGAATTCTGCCATGTGGCCTTCTAATTGAACCCCCAACTCAACCATCTCATGTGTTCTAGAAGCATCTATTCACATGCTTATCTGATAATCTAATAAAAAGAGACTAGAACAATCTAGATTCTATAGAGGTAAGAACCAAGTTGGATCTTGTCCGATACGATTCTAGAAAAGATAATACATATTCAAATGTATTTTCTCATTCTTTTTCTATATATTTAAATGGCATGCAAAGCACGTACAATTTACTAGTAGTACTAGTATCGAGGATTCGAGGTGCTGGTTACGTACTGCGAACACATTAACATATGGCTACAGTAAAAACACCCGCCCGACGCGCGAAGCATGTGAAGCTAGTACAAATAGTGTACTACTATTGTTGATTGGCCTCATACGATAACCTGTTGCAATGCACATACAATTATGTATTCGGAAAATATTTTTTTGCCTCGTCGCACCACTCACTCAGAGAAGCAAATCGAAAGCCATTCATAAATTTAGTAAGTTTATCACAGGCATATCATTTTATTACATAGAACAGGGCATCAACGCACATCGACAACGAGGATACATTATAAATACTAAATTTTTCACCACACAACAAATAACAAGCAATGAAATAAACTTCAACTCAACCATTCCTCGGTATTGGAAACGCTTGCTTTGAACCACAAGTGATTCTCTGGGACGGGCCATCCATTGTCGATCTGGATACCAACGCAGGACTGATCATCCAGGCTGAAGCAACCTACTATATCAGTACCAGGGTAGGGAACCACCCAAATGTCCGAGATATAGACACAGTTGCTTCTCATAAATGTGTCAACAGCAGTTGGATCGCCTTTCACCATCATCGGATAGTTTTGTCCAAGGAAGAGCGAGTTTTCTCCAAGACTATCAATTCTATACCAGGGAGAAGGAGTTGGCCCTAGCACACTAGTATCCATCCCGAATACCATGCAACGGGTGTTGGAATAGGTCCGGAGAGTGCGACCATAGGAGACACGTGCTTCCTTAGCAGTAACATCATCAGTGGGCTGTATACACACAAGAAGAGGTGATCCATCGAATTAGTTGCCGAGCGCCACAGTATATAGGCGCTGCTTGTCCTCATGCTCGTGATCATCACCATCGCCATCTCCCCTTGGTTATAAAAATTTCAAGTATAGGTGGTGGGATGTTCACAGGACCTTGGAAACACAAGAAGAAGGTTAATTAGTAAAGGGAAACTTGCTAACCCGCATGCATGTGGATGAAACAATTATAATTACGGTGGAAGACAAACGTACCGAAACAACGAGGATCCCATGCAAAAACAGTGCCACGAGTGGTGGCAGCAAACACAAGGCCCTCGTATTGAATTGCATCACAGTACTCATCCGTGTACGAAAACTGATTTTTGAGCAATATCCATCGAGTCAAACCATCAAGGACGGCAACAAGCTTGTCGAAGATAGCAACAACTTCATAGTTGTTGTAATTCCAAGAGCGGTTGGGAACTCGACAAATTGCTATCTTCAGTAGAAGACAGTCACCATGATCGTACTTGAACGTGCAGAATACCGGTGTGCTCAACCTCTGGGCAGTCTGAGATTTTTGGAAGTGGAACCCGGTGACGACTGTACACATTTACAAGTTCCCACACGCAATTGTACCCAATATAAACAACCCAATCTCCATTTGCGCCCGCCCAAGCCTTGCCCTCAAGCGATGGCATCTTAACATCATACGTATCATTATCAAGCGGCATCAACTTGCACAGGACGAGGCATCCGTCGTGCCGGCGCCAGTCATCGGGGTCACGGCAAAGAAGATAGGGGAGATCAAACCGCTCGTTGACTCTTCGGTTCCTTGTAGTTATGTTATTAGTTGAGTCAAGAGTGGGCTTGAACGAACCTGCCATGCTAGCCGACGTGATGACGTCGCACCGATTAATGAGTTCCTCCACCACGTCATCTTTCAGATCGGGGCAAGAATAACGGGGTCGTTTCTGGCATGTTCCCTCCATGGAGAAGACGATCGAACAATGGTAGAAGAAAGGGTGAAGGGCTGAAGGAAAATGGAGGAGGGAGAGGAAGAGCGTGCGACCGCAGTTCCAAATCGAGAGGGAAAGGCGAAGAGTCGGTGGACGGTTGCGAGTTTGCCACGATTCACGAAGAGGCGCCCCGGCCTACACGTCCGTTCAGAAATACTCCTACTACTCGCCGTCGTCTCACTGATATGTTGGAACGGGACCACATTTCAACGAAACATGGTGTGTAATTTCTCGTGCAAAATGCGATCTGGCCGCGTTGGCCCGAGGTGCCGCATTAGTTATCGACCTTTATTTTTTTAATGGCGTGCTGATCAGTTTTGAAGCACGACTAACTGGCATCTTGTCTGTGAGAGAAAATATAAACTACTCTACCACTACTCCACCTATAGCACTAGTAGTATAAAAATGATATATAGGCTGGAGCTTCAGCACTTTCTTGCTAAGGGATGCCCACTTGCTTCTCAGACTACCACCCTCTCTCCAGATCTAAAAAAGATGGCCCCTCTCTCCCTCTTCACCGGTGGTCACAGATCCGCTGGGGAAGCAAAGGACGTCTGGCGTTGGCCTTTTCGTCATCGGCGAGCGAGGTCACGCTTGATGGCGACAAGGCCGTCCTCTCGGACCTAAGCGCCCAGCTGGATGGCCTCCGTCCCCAGCTCGTTGCTGTAGTGTGTGCGGAGGACGATGACCACGAGCGAAGCCACTTCCCGCCGACCCTCAGGTATGCTACCTCTTTTCGAGCCATAACCTTGTTCTATTGCCCCATCTGCCACGTCGTTGCATGTGGATCTTTTTCCACTCCACCATCTTCCCAATTTGCTATCCTCTGCTCTTCTGGCCACGCAAACGAAAACCATAATTTGCACTATTAAAGGAAACCCTACTTCATGCAGACTAATCCATGTCTGGGTTGAATAAGGAAAGGAAGGGAGACTGTATTGTCCAAGAGAGTAGGCATCGAAGCCGCATCTAGGTTGAAAAGGGGAAAATAAGTAGCTAAGGAATGAGTCTCGTGTCTCTTGGTTGAAGAAGGGTAGAAAGGCATGACAACGCAATAGAGAATGACTAGGTCGATCGGTATGTTGTCCTCGCATAGCAAAAAGGTGGCTAAAGAGAACAAAAATGGGACGTAATCCACATATGCTGCCTGGATATTTGTTGCTCTGGGCAACCATACCTCCCTCACCACTCTGCGTCCGTGGAGGTACATCGTACTAGTGCACCCACTGTCCGAATGGGCCTCCCATGCTCTTATTTCCACTTTTTTGCTGTTAGTATAACGCCAGCAGTCAAGTCATGCAATGCTACTGCTAAAGTGATGCCACATTTAACTAATGCCGCTCTCAGTCTAATGACACCGATAAATTTAAGCAGTGCCATTTAATGTCACTGGATTATTTCAGGATTAGCTGTTGATTGTGGATGTATTAAAGATTTTTCAGCTAAGGCATTCTAATGCTTTGTTGCACTGACCGAGATACCAACGATGAAACTTGTTACTACCTTCAGATTTTTGCACTGTTAATGCTTATAGATTACATACCTCACTTTCATGAGATGAGTTAATTTTTTTGTACAGTGTCACCAAAATGCCAAGGCGTTGATGTCATTTTATTTTGGTTAAACTGCACCAATAATTATGAAGACAAGAGGAAAGGTCAAGAGTGGGCACCTCTTCCTCCGGCTGTTCTCTTGAGGAGGTATGTATGTTTGTCTCTAATGCCTGTCGACTACATACCTGACATCATGATGTAATGTTAAGTCATTTCCTTTTGTACAGTTTCACTGAATTGCCAAAGCGCTGATAGCATTTTATTTTAGTAGAACTGCACAAAATTTGCTTAAAAGAAGAGGAAAGGTCAGGAATGGCTCACTTTTCCAGAAAAAACTATGTATGCCTTCCTGACATCAGCCGCTGTTACTTTATTTATTCCTTCAAACAGGTGGCTAGAAATAGTCTTGCTACCTTTTCCCATTAAGAAATTGGAATGCTTATATTTGTGAGTCTATGTTCAACTAGTGCCACTTTTAGAGTAATCACACTTTCAATATCTATGCAAACAGGGATGCTCGATTTTAGTGGAACTGCACAAAAAGTCCAACTGGTTCAACATTCGGAGCATGTTTTTTCCAAACCTTTATATCCAATTGGTGGCTCTATGAGCTGTTCATTACGAAGGTACATGGTTTGCTACTATCTTGGTACTCTTTTTGTACTGTCATTAGATAGTAATACTAGTGGTTTGCATGTGAATTTATTGGCAGGGTGGACCTACATTGGAGGTGCAGGACAGGATTCAATGATTGGACGCTCAATTTCGGTTGTATCAATTTCACCTCTTCCATCACTGCGAACATGGATATTGTTAGGACCCCGATTCCAAGTCACATCGATCTAGCCGGTAACACCTCATATCACTTTGCGGCCTCACGCACGGTATTCCCACGGGTGTCGCCTTACCATGGCCCGGGACCGTTTGCGCCTTTTGGCTCACGTATATGATAGTGTCGCTAGCATCCATATGACAAAGAACCCAGGCCGACATGGCTAGTCATGAACCCAAAGCGGCACTAACCCATGGGGACAAGCATACATGAATCACATCGAGCATGTCGGTCAGCAACGTGTGAATCCAGGCTGTAGCACTGGGCTAACAGGACTCCGGTAACCCGGGTTGTAGCAGGCTAGGCAGGACTCTAGATGTCACAGCATGACATTTCCCCGAAGAACGGAACCACGAACGAAGTGAAACACATGCCCGGCCGATCAAGTGTCCCGAGCGGTAGTCTTTGGGCTAGCGAGGACTCCGGTGAACCGGGCTGTAGCGGACTACTATGGCTCAAGGAAGCACTAGACTACATTTCCCCATAAGAGAGGCTGCCAAGGATAAACAACTAGATTGTCGGATCCCACACATACCAAGCATTTCAAACATACACACAATATGCTCGATATGTGTAAATACAACATGGCATCACAACATAACTCTATGACTCAAAGTATTTATTCATTAGGCTCCGAGGAGGCGAGATATTACGAACATGGGTCTCTCGACCCAGCATTGAAACATACAAGTCAAACACATGCGGAAGCTTAACATGTCCGAAAGTACGCATAACTATAAATGAAAAAGGCCGAGAAGCCCGACTATCTAACAGATCCTGCCGAGGGCACAAGATCGTAGCTGAGGTAACAAGCTAAACGTCGAAGTCCAAGCGGAACTACTAGCGAGACTGGCGTCTCTCTGCAAGAACATAAAATAGGCAAACGTGAGTACAAATGTACTCAGCAAGACTTACATCAGAACTAACTACATATGCATCATTATCAACAAAGGCGGGGTGGAGTTTGACTGCAGCAAGCCAGCTTTGACTCGGTGGCTATCCTGAACTACGACTGCAAGTTACTCTTTTGAGGTGGCGCACACGAGTCCACATATTCACCATATCAATACACCACTATGGATCCGATCCCGTCTTCCTACGAGAACGCCATCCATAGCACTCACGCTTATCTTGCGCATTTTAGAGTATCCACTTTCACTTGTCTATGAACCGATATAGGCAACCCGTAAGTCCTTTAGCGCGGACACGGCTATTCGAATACATGATGTTAACCCTGCAGGGGTGTACTTCTTCACACACGCTCTCGCCACATACCACCATGTACACGTCGTGTATCTCGGCAACCTTCAAGCGGAAGCCTGGCAAGGGAGTCGGCCACGACCTGACTAAACACACGAGTCCCTAGTCTAGTTTATCGCCTATTCGGGTTCCATCCGCAGGGAGTCCGGCCGAGGTTTCCACTAACGGCCCCGAACGATGTGTGCAAGGTTCCTGAGACACCAAACGGGTGAATTGGTACACCGTGCCACGTGCCTACCGCAACACAGCCCACCCCTAAGGTCAGGCTGCGTGCGGCCCCCAGCATGCTACAAACACCAGAAACTACTTTGCAACTCCCGGACAGAGGACAAGAGTGGTTAATAAGTCGAGAGGGTCCATTGGTATCGGGCCCAATGCATGGTAGTAACTGTTTCATGGATCAGAAACACAGAACTCAGTTCCTAAGGATGGCTGCAATGAGACAACCCACCATGTACTCCTACATGGCCTCTCACCGCTACCTTTACCAAATCGTGTTCACACACTTAGCTCTCAGAAGTAGGACATGTTCACACACCTCCAATTCATCCCCGATGAATCAGACCTGAAACAACTCTAAGCAATAGCAGGCACGACAAACAAGTATGAATGAGTAGGCACATCAGGGCTCAGACAACTCCTACTCATGCTAGTGGGTTTCATCTATTTACTTTGGCAATGACAGGTCATGCAGAGGATAAAGGGGTTCGACTACCGCAGCGAGTAACAGATGAATCGTTGTTGTCCTAATGCAGTAAAAGAGAGCAGGAGCGAGAGAGTGGGATTGTATCAGAATGAACAAGGGGGTTTGCATGCCTGGCAATTCTGAAGATAATATAGTTCTTCATCGGTGTCATCGAACTCATCGTCGGTACGTCATCTACTGAGAGGGGACAAATACCGGCAAACAAGGAAGAACACCATCAATGCAATGCAACAATATGATGCATGACCATGACATCGAAATATGCTGTGTTTTGAGCTAATGCAACTTGCAACATGTTAAATGGAGTTGGTTTGAACCCTAGGTTCAAATTCAAACTCCATATGTGAGAGTTTAAATGCCATTTGTATGATTTGGCCTAAAAAGCAGCCATAAGTTGTTCTAACATGCATGAAAGTGGTACAGATGGATAGATTGGATTTTTCTGATCATTTTTCATATATAATTTACTTGATTTGGAGCTACGGTATATTTTCCTATGATTTTTAGAAGTTTTGGTTATTTTCTGGAATTTCCTGTATAAGAAAAATTCCAGTAATTAGTTATTGCGTCAGCATGATGTCGTGGTGACGTCAACAGGTTAAAGGCGACGGTCCAGGTCAACCCTGACCTGTGGGCCCTGCGTGTCAGTAGTTAGTTTAACTAACTAATATCAGTTAGTGTTAACATAAGTTAATTAGCAGAGCGGGCCCCACTTGTCATAGACTCAGGGGGAGTCAACCTGGGCCCGCCCAGTCAAAGTCAATGGGTCAGACTCGCCGGCGTATAGCCGCCGGCGGGGCCAGACGCGGCGGAGGAAGTGCATTAGTGCGTTCCGGCGACCAAATGGACGGCGGAGACCTTCTACGCGAAGCTGGGAACGAGCCGCGTCGTTTGGTGGCAGTGGTTGGGCTCGGGGTGGCCGGGAACGTCACCGGCGATGACCTTGGCGGTCGCCGGAGTTCGGGTGAGCTCGGGGTCGACGCTACGGTGGTCGGGGCAGCTCGTGCGGGGCACCTACCTGCTCTACGCGGCGCGGTGAGCAAGATGGACGTGACGGCTGAGCCATTGTGTGGCCAGAGTCACGCTGGCGGTGAACACATGCGGCGGCGGGTGCTGTGAGCTCGGTGTGGTGCGTACAGTACATGAGAGAGGGAACGGAGAGGGGGAGGATGGCAGCAGCTCACAGTGGTCTCGACGGGCGGGTCAGAGAGGTCGGGGAAGAGATGGAGTGGTCACGGCGGCGAGGGGGATCTCCGGCGATGGCTGAGTCGGGCGAGGTTGATGCGGTGGCTTCGGGGCACGCGAGCGCTCGGGGCTCGGCTAGCTCGACGGAGCGGACGACAGCGGGGCTCGCGGACAAGGTGGAGTGGCGCGAGGACGACGGTGGCTACGGCTACGGCGGCGGGACGGCGACGGCGGCTTCGGCCATGGCGGAGGGGAACGAGGGAGAGAGGCAGGGGGAGAGTGGACGTGTCCAGGGGGTCGGGGGCGCGTCGTGGAGCTTGCCCAGGTGTCCAGGGGCGCGGGCGGCAAGCAGGTGGCGCCGTGGCAAGCTCGGGCTCGCCGGCGTCACCTCCCTGCCTGCCTGGCGGGAACGAAGCAGCTGCCTGGCACGGGCCAGCACAGTGCTGGGCCGCCAGGTGGGCTGCCAGGTGGGCTGCGGCCAGGTAAGTTTCTCTCTCTCTTTATTTATTACCTGTTTTCTATTTTCTGCAACTTTGTGGCTTTTCTAAAAATACTTAGGTATTTCCAAAAATCACCTAACTATACATTCCCACTGTTTAGATCATATCCAACATGGAACATATCAGTTTAGGATTATTTGGACATTATTTCTTATATAACAGAAATAATTCCAACCCAAATATGTTATTGATTTAAATAAAAGGCCCAAATAAAATATTTTTGTGACTCCAAAAATATTGGTTTGAATTTCACCTCATGCCAATATTTTCACAGAATCACAAGAACATTTTCTTGGACTCATTTGATGAGATTTAAATGTTGGTTATTTTTAGGGGTTTTTTGAAGCTTTGAAAATTCCTCAATTCAAATTTCATTTGAATTTAGACATGATGCACACATGGAGCTGGCATAGGTCAGACCAGGATTAGGGATGTGACAGATATCCTTGGTCTGATGAAGAATAGGCACTATATTTCTGCTCTGAACCAGCAAATTAATTCAGTATGAAATTGTCCAAGGAAAAACATAATTGTATCAGATTGTCCAGTGCAGAACATGACAGATGCTAAGCGGAAGAGACATGTTTAAACCGAAAATACAAGGTGTGGTATATGTTTACTAGCTGCTTGATATTTGTGCAGACAAAGATGTCTACCCGTTGCTATTTGGCAAACAAACAAAGTGCCCGCAATTTTGGTTGAACTGCACAAGAGAATAGTATAGTCACTGCATGCAGTGCCATTTGAAAATATACACATAAAGATTGGATAGTCACTTCATGGACTGCAGAAAATTAGTACTGTACTATTTATTGGCCAACACCAGGTGCTTCATTGCTTTGGTCTGATTACACAATGGGCATCATTTTGCCTAAGTTAAAGTTTGTACTCCGAAAATAGTCTCGCGGTGTGATCGAGAGAAAACCAAATCATATTGCAGTGGATGTTCCTCCATCATGTGTGGTTCATTCTCATGGTTCCAGCTGTTGTTGAAACCACTTACGTTTGCCAGAGGAATTGTAGACTTCACAAACAAATTTGTCTTTCAGTTTGTACTGAATGTTGGCCAAGAGAAGCATCCATGTTAGTAGGAAGAACAAATGTTTTTTCTAGATCTTTGCTTTTGGAGCTACATATTTGTATATGATCTGTGAATCATTGAGATGCATTAACATGTTGATCTTATGTATGGGAATCGTACTAGTTAGTTTTAGTTGCGACGCAAGATCCGAAGTGGCTGATCTTTGCTTTTGGAGCTACATATTTGTATATGACATGTGAATCATTGAGATGCATTAACAGTTACTTATTTATGTTCGCTCAGTGTTTACAAGTTACTGATCAATCACTAGCTAGCCTACAAATGTGCTCCTGGCAGTTTTATTTGCGACGCAAGATGCGAAGTGGCAGTTTTTTGAATAAAAATGCCTACCTCTGAAGAAACTGACAAGCTACACTATCGAGTCTACACGGGTAAAAATGCCTACCTCTGAAGAAACTGACAAGCTACACTATCGATCCTACACGGATAAATAGCGGATCACACACGTACTACCTCCTTTCCGGTTTGCAGGGCTCAATTCAAGAAACGACCTACTCGATCCTACACAAATAAATAGCGAATCACGCACGTACTAGTACCTCCTTTCTGGTTTGCAGGGCTTAATTCAAACCTCTCACCAACCAAGGTACTCCCTCCGTCCAGGTTTATTAGTCCCGTGAGCAAAGCAGCAAGACCAAGGCATGGCAATAATTAACGGCATGCAGAAGTTTAAGCCTAATTAATTCCAGCGATTTAAGTGGCTGCATGCGTGCCCTCGGCATGCAGAAGTTTAAGCCTAATTAATTCCAGTATTTAAGTGGCTGCATGCTGCTTCGCGTACTGCCTGCGAGCGATTCTGAGTGCATGCATGCAGCCGGCCGTAATTAAGGCAGCTAACTGATGCGAAAAAAGATACGCTTTAAATCCGTGGAATCATTATTGACAAGGAGGGAGATTATTCGAGTGCACTCGTTTGACCGCCATGCCGGCGTGCAACCCAGACGGGACGGGACGTCACAGTCATAATTTCAATTTCTCTAGTTTTCCACGGCAAGCTGGCGCGCTAAGCCATTATGCATTGAATTCCGATGACCGTCGCGCTACCTTCCGCCTATAAGTATTGTTTCCCGGCCTTCTCCGGTGCCACCGTGACCCAACTCGCCGTATCCTCATAAGCCCCCACCGGCCCGACGTCGCTCGCCACGTCCGCCATGCCCCCGCCCGTCCGCGGTAGGCGACGCCGGAGGCGGTCACCGCCGGAACTAGTGTTCGGGTTTTCACCGGAAGGCAGACGGAGGGAGGAGGCATTCTATCTGTCTTTAGATGGCAATGCGGAGATCGAGGAGTTTTTGGGGCGCGACCTCATGGCGGAGGAGCAGGAGTTGATGGAGCGCGACTGCCTGGCGGAGGAGCAGCGTATCGCCGATTTGCGCCGCCAGGACATGGAGCGATGGCGCACCGATGCTCTGAGTCGCGAAAGCAGAGCGCCCGCAATGGACCGACTACGTGGAGGCCGGGCGCCGACAAATAGCCACGGCTGTCGGGCACGCACGCGTTCGCGACGCCGATTTTTACTACCAGCTCGTCAAGTGGGTTTCCCGCTTGGAAGCCGAAGCTTCGGTGGACCACGCCGGCATGGAAAGGGCCAACGCGCGCGAGCAATGCGCCCTATCGCACCTCTGGCAAGTCCGAGGTGAGGCGGAGGATGCCGGTGCCGGTGTTTAGCATGGACAGCAGATGGCGGCCGGCATCGTCTAGTTAGCTAAGAGTAAGTTAGTACTTGTATGCTACTAGAGTGTGAGTGGGAGTAGATAGTTAACTTGGCTATGATGGTTGTCAACGTGGAAGTTCAGTACTCTATATTTGGATCAGACCTGTTACTTTGCTCTGAATGTTGAACTTTCCGTTTGAACGTATGGAATGGGCAGTTATTTTTTTAAATGGGTTGTATTTGTCCTCCACGGGTTTAGAGGCTGACTTGTGGGCCTAGCAAGTTGACGCGTACACAATTAGGAGATGATTGTACGTGGAGAGGATGACAGCAGGGACCCGCCAAGGTCATGGCGACGCAAGCAAGTGCCTCCTTATTTCAAGCCAATAAAAAAATGGCTCCTCCTAGTGGATTTCTGACATCTGGGTCCAATGCCATTGTCAACGTAGTCAATAAATGAGACAATTGCACAACAAGCGGCTGACACCAGGGACCCAGCAGCTCCCCCAATTATTTTTGTTTTGGGTTAATTTGATAAATGCCACTCCAAATCTGGTGTATCCGAGAAATGCCACTGCAATTTCCAAACTTTGAAAAATGCCATTTCTAGTGGCATTTTTCGAAGTCTGGAGTGGCATTTTTCAAAGTTTGCAAACTGCAGTGGCGTTTTTCAAAGTTTGCAAAAATTGTAGTGGCATTTTTCAAAGTTTGGAAATTGCGTTGGCATTTTATGAATCGCCATAATTGGAGTGGCATTTATTTAATTTGTTTTTGAGACTGCGAGGGTGTCAACTGGGCATGCGGGACAATCGCCCTGTCTAGACAGTCTTTTCTTTTATGTTTACCATAGACCAGCCCAGTAGTTTTTTTTCTTTTTGAAAATGGCTAGCCCAGTTTTTTGTGATTTGTCAAGTAAGTCGCTTTATCAGGCCTGTTGGGCTGCAAATCTTTCAAGACGAGGAGAGCTTCATTCGGCTGGCCGAGAAAATGGCCTATCAGTAATGAGAAATGGGTTGTACATTGATACGTCTCCGTCGTATCTATAATTTTTTATTGTTCCATGCCAATATTATTCAACTTTCATATACTTTTTGGCAACTTTTAATATTATTTTTGGGACTAACATATTGATCCGATTGCCAGTGCGGTTCACATGTCATTGCATGTTTTTGTTTCGAATATCCATATCAAACGGAGTCCAAACGGGATAAAAACGGACGGATATTTTTTTGGAATATTTGGAGAATATGGAAGAAAAATCAACGCGAAGCAGTGTCCGAGGTGGGCACGAGGTAGGGGTCGCCCCCCCTTGGGCACGCCCCTGACCCTCGTGACCCACCTGTAAGGCGGTTGACGCCCTTCTTCGGCAGCAAGAAAGCTAATTTTCGGTAAAAAATCACGGCGAAGGTTTTAGTCCAATCGGAGTTACGGATATCCATATATACCCGAAACGGTGAAAGAGCACCAGAACAGAACGCAAAACCAGAGAGAAACAGAGAGATAGATCCAATATCGGAGGGGCTCTCGCCCCTCCCACGCCATGGGAGCCAAGGACCAGAGAGGAAACCCTTCTCCCATCTAGGGAGGAGGTCAAGGAAGAAGAAGAAGGAGGGGTGCCCTCTCCCCCTTGCTTCCGGTGGCGCCGGAGTGCCACCGGGGGCCATCATCATCACCGCCATCTTTATCAACAACTTCACCGCCATCATCACCAACTCTTTCCCCCTCTATGCAGCGGTGTAACCTCTCTCTTACCCACTGTAATCTCTACTTAAACATGGTGCTCAACGCTATATATTATTTCCCAATGATGTATGGCTATCCTATGATGTTTGAGTAGATCTGTTTTGTCCTACGGGCTATTTGATGATCAAAATTGGTTTGAGTTGTATGTTTTATTATTGGTGCTGTCCTATGGTGCTCTCCGTGTCGGCATAGCGTGAGGGATTCCTCTTGTAAGGTTTGCAATATGTTCATCATTTGCTTATGGTGGGTGGCGTGAGTGACAGAAGCACAGACCCGAGTAAGTAGGTTGTTTGTGTATGGGATAAAGAGGACTTGATGCTTTAATGTTATGGTTGGGTTTTACCTTAATGAATCTTTAGTAGTTGCGGATGCTTGCTAGAGTTCCAATCTTAAGTGCATATGATCCAAGTAGAGAAAGTATGTTAGCTTATGCCTCTCCCTCAAATAAAATTGCAATAATGATTACCGGTCTAGTTATCGATTGCCTAGGGACAAATAACTTTCTCATAACAACAAGCTCTTTACTAAAACTAATTTAGTTGTGTATTTATCTAAACAGCCCCTAGCTTTTATTTACGTGCTCTTTAGTTTCTTGCAAACTTATCCAAAAACACCTACAAAGTACTTCTATTTTCATACTTGTTTTCGGTAAAGTGAACGTCAAGCGTGCGTAGAGTTGTATTGGTGGTCGATAGAACTTGAGGGAATATTTGTTCTACCTTTAGCTCCTCGTTGGGTTCGACACTCTTACTTATCGAAAGAGGCTACAATTGATCCCCTATACTTGTGGGTTATCAAGACCTTTTAAAGCGCCATTCTTGGGGAGCAATAGCGTGGGGTGAATATTCTCGTGTGTGCTTGTTTTCTTTATCACTAAGTAATTTTTATTTGCTATTGTTAGTTGTTCTCTATCTTTAGTTATGGATATGGGACACGAAATACCAAAAAAAATAGGTGTACTTTCTGCTCATGGAGATGGGGAACCTCCTAAAACCCTCGATGCTGGTTATGTGAAAGATATTATGTACTACTTTGATAATCCTGAGAAAATCCCATTCAATTATGTAATGTGAGTAACGTTGGATCAACGTGAATACTTTAGGGATTATCGCTTAACACAAAAAGGGAAACTATTATGGGATCAAATTCATATATTGAAGTGGTATGCTTGGCAACTATGCGTGAGTTATGATTATACTTGTTGCTCTAGGATGAAGGCTCCACACCTTCCCTTTTCATGCAAATTTAATGATAATAAAACCTTAGCTTCTTATGCTAATGGTATATATGATTACTATGATGTGGAACAAATAGAAGAATTTGTTGCTTTTATGGGTTCTTATGAAATTGATTCTATGTGTAAAGAGTTTAAAGATTTTGATGATGCTGTTTATAGATCTGAAAATTTAGCTATCCACAAATATTGCTATGAGAATTATGAATAGAATGCCGATATTAATGCGCTCATTGAGAAAGTCTCCGCTGTCGAAGAAGAGATTAATATTTTGCAGGAATCTATGGAAGAAGAAATTGATGAAGCTATGAGCTCATTGGATGAAAAAGATGATGAGGAGAGCGAACAAAAAAAAGGAGGAAGAGCGGATTGATCACCCGTGCCCACCTTCTAATGAGAGTAACTCTTCAACTCATACATTATTTAATGCCCCTTCGTGCTTACCGAATGATTGCTATGATGACTGTTATGATCCCTATGATTCTTTTGAAATATCCCTTTTTGATGATGTTTGCTATGCTTGTGGCCAAGATGCCAATATGAATTATGCTTATGGAGATGAACTTTCTATAGTTCCTTATGTTAAACATGAAGTTGTTGCTATTGCACCCACGCATGATAGTCCTATTATCTTTTTGGATTCTCCAAACTACACTATATCAGAGAAGTTTGCACTTATTAAGGATTATATTGATGGGTTGCCTTTTACCGTTGCACGTGATGATTGTGATAGATATAATATGCATGTTCTTGCTGCTCCTACTTGCAATTATGATGAGAGAGGAACTATATCTCCACCTCTCTATGTTTCCCACACGATAAAATTGCAAGAAACTGTTTATACTATGCATTGGCCTTTACTATGTGTGCATGAATTGTTCTTTTATGACATGCCAATGCATAGGAAGAGAGTTAGACTTCGTCATTACATGATATATGTTACTTTGTGCTCACTACTAAATTACAAATCGTTGCTAATTAAAATTGGCTTTGATATACCTTGGGATCCGGGTGGATTCGCTACTTGAGCACTATATGCCTAGCTTAATGGCTTTAAAGAAAGCGCTGCCAGGGAGACAACCCGGAAGTTTTAGATAGTCATTTATTTCTGTTGAGTGCTTTCATATAGTTTAAAAACAAAAAAAAATAAAGAGGGGAACCCAAAACTTTTTCAAAAAGGAAAGTGAAAGTGAGAGAGACAAGCATTGTTGAAGTGGGAGCTAGCCTTGAACTTCGTTCATGCTCGCGGAAAACCTTGTGAATCTTGATTACAGAAAATTTTCAATAAAAATAATTATCCCCTTGTACAATTCCATTGTATTATAAAAATAATGTGCCAAGGTTTGCTTTTAGGATGTTTACAATGCTTGTTGGTTTGTACGGTGCAGGACAGAAACTTTGGCTGTAGTGCACGAATTTTAATTTTTTACTGGAACGTCAAATGGTTCTGATTCTTTTTGCGCTGTATTGCTGTACAAATTATTTATTTTTCCTAATTTTGGAAGAATTTTACAGGTATCATAAGTATGGTGAATGTTCATATTGCTACAGAATGTTCTGTTTTAGACAGATTCTGTTTTTGATGCATAGTTTGCTTGTTTTGATGAAACTATCGACTTATATCAGTGGATTAAGCCATGAAAAATTTATATTACAGTAGACACAATGCAAAAATAAATATGAATTGGTTAGCAACAGTACTTAGAGTAGTGATTTGCTTTATTATACTAACGGATCGTACCGAGTTTTCTGTTGAAGTTTTGTGTGGATGAAGTGTTCGATGATTGAGAAGGTTTCGATGTGAGAAGAAGGAAGAGAGGCAAGAGCTCAAGCTTGGGGATGCCCGAGGCACCCCAAGTAAATATTCAAGGAGACTCAAGCGTCTAAGCTTGGGGATGCTGGGAAGGCATCCCCTCTTTCTTCAACAAGTATCGGTATGTTTTCGGATTCGTTTAATTCATGTGATATGTGCAAATCTTGGAGCGTCTTTTGCTTTAGTTTTCATTTTTATTTTATGCACCATGCTGGTATGAGATGGTCCTTGGTTGATTTATAGAATGCTCTTTGCACTTTACTTATATCTTTTGAGTATGGCTTTATAGAATGCTTCATGTGCTTCACTTATATCATTTGAAGTTTGGATTTCCTGTTTCTTTTCACTTAGACAACCGCCATTTGTAGAATGCTCTTTTGCATCACTTATATTTGTTAGAGCGTGGGCATATCTTTTGTAGAAACAATTAAACTCTCTTGCTTCACTTATATCTATTTAGAGAGATGACAGGAACTGGTCATTCACATGGTTAGTCATAAAATCCTACATAAAACTTGTAGATCACTGAATATGATGTGTTTGATTCCTTGCAATAGTTTGCGATATAAAGGTGGTGATATTAGAGTCATGCTAGTCAAGTAATTGTGAAATTGAGAAATACTTGTGTTGAGTTTTGCAAGTCCCTTAGCATGCACGTATGGTGAACCGTTATGTAACGAAGTCGGAGCATGAGGTGTTTATTGATTGTCTTCCTTATGAGTGGCGGTCGGGGACGAGCGATGGTCTTTTCCTACCAATCTATCCCCCTAGGAGCATGCGCATAGTAATTTGTCGATGACTAATAGATTTTTGCAATAAGTATGTGAGTTCTTTATGACTAATGTTGAGTCCATGGATTATCGCACTCTCACCCTTCCATCATTGCTAGCCTCTTGATTGCAGTGCATTGCCCTTTCTCACCTCGAGAGTTGGTGCAAACTTCGCCGGTGCATCCAAACCCCGTGATACGATACGCTCTATCACACATAAACCTCGTTATATCTTCCTCAAAACAGCCACCATACCTACCTATTATGGCATTTCCATATCCATTCCGAGATATATTGCCATGCAACTTCCATCATCATCATATACATGAATTGAGCATTTATCGTCATATTGCTCTGCATGATCGTAAGATAGCTAGCATGATGTTTTCATGGCTTGTCCGTTTTTTGATATCATTGCTACGCTAGATCATTGCACATCCCAAAGACACCGGAGGCATTCATATAGAGTCATATCTTTGTTCTAGATATCGAGTTGTAATATTGAGTTGTAAGTAAATAAAAGTGTGATGATCATCATTATTAGAGCATTGCCCCAGTGAGGAAAGTATGATGGAGACTATGATTCCCCCACAAGTCGGGATGAGACTCCGCACGAAAAAAAAGAGAATGGCCAAAAAAATGGAAGGCCCAAAAAAAGGAGAAAAAAAGAAAGCAAAAAAAAGAGAGAAAAATAGAGAAGGGGCAATGTTACTATCCTTTTACCACACTTGTGCTTCAAAGTAGCACCATGTTCTTCATATAGAGAGTCTCTTGAGTTATCACTTTCATATACTAGTGGGAATTTTCATTATAGAACTTGGCTTGTATATTCCAACGACGGGCTTCCTCAAATGCCCTAGGTCTTCATGAGCAAGCAAGTTGGATGCACACCCACTTAGTTTCAGTTTGAGCTTTCATATACTTATAGCTCTAGTGCATCCGTTGCATGGCAATCCCTACTCCTCACATTGATATCTATTAATGGGCATCTCCATAGCCCGTTGATACGCCTAGTTGATGTGAGACTTTCTCCTTTTTGTCTTCTCCACATAACCCCATCATCATATTCTGTTCCACCTATAGTGCTATGTCCATGGCTCACGCTCATGTATTGCGTGAAAGTTGAAAAGGTTTGAGAAACGTCAAAAGTATGAAACAATTGCTTGGCTTGTCATCGGGGTTGTGCATGATGTGAATATTTTATGTGGTGAAGATGGAGCATAGCCAGACTATATGATTTTGTAGGGATGAGCTTTCTTTGGCTATGTTATTTCAATAAGACATAATTGCTTGGTTGGTATGCTTGAAGTATTATTGTTTTTATGTCAAAGGATAGACTATTGCTTTGAATCACTCGTGTCTTAATATTCATGCCATGATTAGACATATGATCAAGATTATGCTAGGTAGCATTCCACATCAAAAATTATATTTTTATCATTTACCTACTCGAGGACGAGCAGGAATTAAGCTTGGGGATGCTGATACGTCTCCATCGTATCTATAATTTTTGGTTGTTCCATGCCAATATTATTCAACTTTCATATACTTTTTGGCAACTTTTTATATTATTTTTGGGACTAACATATTGATCCGATTGCTCAAAGGCAGTTCCTATCATTTGCATGTTTTTGGTTTCGCAGAATATCCATATCAAATGGAGTCCAAACGGGATAAAAACAGACGTAGATTTTTTTTGGAATATTTGGAGAATCTGGAAGAAAAATCAACGCGAACCAGTGTCCGAGGTGGGCACGAGGTAGGGGGCGCCCCCCCCCCCCTTGAGCGCGCCCCTGACCCTCGTTACCCACTTGTAAGGCGGTTGACGCCCTTCTTCGGCCGCGAGAAAGCTAATTTTTGGTAAAAAATCACGGCGAAGGTTTCAGTCCAATCGGAGTTGCGGATCTCCATATATACCCGAAACGGTGAAAGGGCACTATAACAGAATGGAGAATCAGAGAGAAACAGAGAGATAGATCCAATCTCAGAGGTGCTCTTGCCCCTCCCACGCCATGGGAGCCAAGGACCAGAGGGGAAACCCTTCTCCCATCTAGGGAGGAGGTCAAGGAAGAAGAAGAAGAAGGGGGGCCCTCTCCCCCTTGCTTCCGGTGGCGCCAGAGTGCCACCGGGGGCCATCATTATCACCGCCATCTTCAGCAACAACTTCACCGCCGTCATCACCAACTCTTTCCCCCTCTATGCAGCAGTGTAACCTCTCTCTTACCCGTTGTAATCTCTACTTAAACATGGTGCTCAACGCTATATATTATTTCCCAATGATGTATGGCTATCCTATGATGTTTGAGTAGATCTGTTTTGCCCTACGGGCTATTTGATGATCAAGAGTGGTTTGAGTTGTATGTTTTATTATTGGTGCTGTCCTATTGTGATCTCCGTGTCGGCATAGCGTGAGGGATTCCCGCTGTAGGGTTTGCAATATGTTCATGATTTGCTTATGGTGGGTGGCATGAGTGACAGAAGCACAGACCCGAGTAAGTAGGTTGCTTGCGTATGGGATAAAGAGGACTTGATGCTTTAATGCTATGGTTGGGTTTTACCTTAATGAATCTTTAGTAGTTGTGGATGCTTGCTAGAGTTCCAATCAGAAGTGCATATGATCCAAGTAGAGAAAGTATGTTAGCTTAAGCCTCTCCCTCAAATAAAATTGCAATAATGATTACCGGTCTAGTTATCGATTGCCTAGGGACAAATAACTTTCTCGTAACAACAAGCTCTTTACTAAAACTAATTTAGTTGTGTCTTTATCTAAACAACCCCTAGCTTTTATTTACGTGATATTTACTTTCTTGGAAACTTATCCAAAAACACCTACAAAGTACTTCTAGTTTCATACTTGTTTCCGATAAAGCGAACGTCAAGCGTGTGTAGAGTTGTATCGGTGGTCGATAGAACTTGAGGGAATATTTGTTCTACCTTTAGCTCCTCGATGGGTTCGACACTCTTACTTATCGAAAGAGGCTACAATTGATGCCCTATACTTGTGGGTTATCATACATTTTGAAAACACATCAAACCGGCAATTATTTTCAAATGTATTTTTTTCATTTCAAGATTTTAAATTGCATTGATTTTTATGCGTGGACAATTTATTGGATTTTATATTGATATACATTTATTTTTACAATCAGTCTGAATGTGACTCGAAATTTCGGGATTAAAAACAGTTCGCACTGCATCGACATATGCAAAATTTCGTATAATTTTTTAACCGTGGCCACAATATGGGCTGTAATGCTAACATAAAGAATATGGGCTCCAAAAAAACCCGTAAGAATTAGCAAATGGGCTATAAATTATTTGAAATAATGGCAGATGGGTCGTATGCTGTTTTCCACAGATTTGAGGCTTTCCACAGATGGCCTGTATACTGTTGGATGTCCATCCAACGGCCGTCGTGCTTCTTCAATCTCTGCTCTTCCTGCTCCAGCCGTTCAAACAAGCGCCGTGGACTGCTCTCTCTCTCCTCCCATGACGGGCTGTCTTTGCAAGTGAGCCTCACCACCCCATCGTACTCCCATCGCTGGCCTAGCCATCCCTCTACTCACCCACACCTGCTGTTATTCTCCGGCGACGGCAGACGAAGCAGTAAACCTTCATACAGTCGTACTCCCCTCCGCGTGGGAAACAAAAACAACTGCCGAGTCTTCCCTGCCTCCGTGTCGTTCCCTTCCTAGGCCTCGCCGTCGTCCACCGCCCTGGTGCTCTCGGCGTGGCGTGGTCAGCGTGGTCAACGACCGACATGCATCTGAAGTGGACTGTACGTGGAGAGGCTGACAGCTGGGTCCACGGCCGCACGCAAGGAAATGCCTCCTTATTACGCGCAAAATAATGATTCCTCCACCTGACATCTGGGACCCATCGAAAGGGCCTCTGTATTTCATGAAAAAAACGTTACCGCCGCTGACAGCTCGGACCCACCAGCTATATCTTCGCACGCAAGGAAGTGCCTCCTGATTACGCACAAAAAAATGAATACTCCCCCTGCTAGCTGGGACCAAGTATAGTGGGCCTACTAAGTTGACGGGGACGAAGGGCTTTGTCAACTTAGTCAATATGCACGATTCTAGCTCGACTGACCGTACGATGTCCATCCAACGGCCGTAGTGCTTCTTCAACCTCTGGTCTTCTTGCTCCAGCCGCCCAAAGCAGCGCCGGTCGTGTCGCCCCCATACTACTCCCACTGTTGGCCAGGCCATCCCTCCACTCCACTCACCCACACCCCCTGTTATTCTGCAGCGATGGCAGCGCAGCCGAACCAGTGAACCCTCGTACTCCTCTCCGCGTGGACATCCACTGCCGCGTCTTCCCCGGCTCCGCGTCGTCCCCTTCCTAGGCCTCGCAGTCGTCCACCGCCATGGTGATCTCGGCGCGGCGTGGTCAATGTGGTCAACGACCGAATTCCATCGGAAGAGTACTGTACGTGGAGAGGCTGACAGCTAGGTCCACGGCAGCCGCAAGGAAGTGCCTCCTTATTACACAGAAAATAATTATTCCTCCACCTGACAGCAGGGACTCACTGGACGCCCACCAGTATATCGTGAAAAAACGTTTGCCCCTGACTGCTGGGACCACCCGACGGGCCACCATATTACGCGAAAAAAACGTTCCCCCTGCTATCAGCTCGGACCCACCGGAAGTGCCTCCTTATTACCCACAAAAAAATGAATACCCCCCTTCTAGCTGGGACCCACCTTGGTGGGAGGCTGACTTGTGGGCCTACTAAGTTGACGGGGACGGAGGGCTTTGTTAACTTAGTCAATATGCACGATTCTAGCTCCAGTGACCGTACGATGTCCATCCAAATGGCCGTAGTGCTTCTTCAACCTCTGGTCTTCTTGCTCCAGCCACCCAAACCAGCGCCGGTCGTGCCTCGTGCTCCTGCCTCCCGTGGCCGGCTGCGATGCGGCGGAGGCCTCACCGCCCCCTACTACTCCCACCGCTGGCCAGGCCATCCCTCTACTCACCCACACCCCCTGTTATTCTGCGGCGACGGCAGCCTCACACCACAGCCGAACCAGTGAACCCTCGTACTCCTCTACGCGTGGGCATCCACTGCCGCGTCTTCCCCGGCTCCGTGTCGTCCCCTTCCTAGGCCTCGCCGTCGTCCACCGCCCTGGTGCTCTCGGCGCGGCGTGGTCAACGTGGTCAAGGAACGGCTTCCATCGGACGTGGACTGTACGTGGAGAGGCTGACAGCTGGGTCCACGGCCGCAGCAAGGAAGTGCCTCCTTATTACGTGCAAAATAATTATTCCTCCACCTGACAGCGGGGACCCACCGGACGGGCCACCGTATTTCGTTAAAAAAATGTTTGCCCCTGACTGCTGGGACCCACCAGCTACATCTTCGCACGCAAGGAAGTGCCTGACAGTCGGGACCCACCTGGTCGAAGCGTACATAGCGTTGTCATTCTGGTCGCGAACGTGTACGTACATATATACTGGTCGATGTAGAGGCGCCGCACGCAGTCGTAGTAGAGGCGCCGCACGTAGCATGTACACGCACGCATAGCCAGGGTGCAAGAAAGAAAATACGACCATGTATGTGTACATACGGGCGGGGTCTCGAACGCCTACTCACGCATACGTACAACCAGGGCTCGTGTACATGGCTGGGTCAGAACGGAGAAACAGCATTGTAGTCGTGTTCATGGGGAGGCAACGGAATGCGTCGTGTTCATGGGGAGGCAACGGAATGCGTCGTGTTCATCGGGAGAGCTTGGACGGAACAGACGATGGAAACGAGGCCTGGAGTACCGCTGAACGGAGGAAACGGCCTTGTGATCGACCGGCCACGTTCGAAACGGGATCCTGTTCATCGGGAGGTGCGGCGTGTCGCCAAAAGCGGAGAAGCGGACCTCCTACGGTCGAAACGGGGGTCCTGTTGATCGTACCGCAAAACGGAGGAAACGGACCTCCTACGGTCGAAACGGGGGTCCTGTTGATTGGGAGGGGTGTAGCGTACCGCAAAACGGACGAAACAGACTTGTGTTGGAGCGCTATGGTCGAAACGGGGGTCTTGTTCATCGGGAGGGGTGTGGCGTACCACAAAACGGGACTCCACGGGATACTGTTCATCTCCACCGTCGACCTCCTCCAGCCTCCACGGCTCCTGTTCATCCAGCCTCCACGGGCTCCTTCATCCTGCCTCCATGGGCTCCTGTTCATCCAGCCTCCACGGGCTCCTGTTCATCCAGCCTCCACCGCGCGCTACTCCACCGGCTACTGTTCAACCACCCCTCCACCGTCTACTATTCATCCAGCCCTACACACCACGGGGTCCTGTTCAACCACCCCTCCACGGGCACCCCTCCACCGTCTACTGTTCATCCAGCCCTCCACACCACGGGGTCCTGTTCATCCACCCCTCCACGGGCACCCCTCAATTGTCTACTATTCATCCAGCCCTCCACCACACCACGGGGTCCTGTTCATCCAGAAGCAATGCCACCGCTCACTGTTCATCCAAACCCCCACAACACTCACTGTTCATCCAATCGATCGGCTTCAGTTAGCAGCAGTAGCAAAGGAATCGCTCGATCGTGTTCAGTTAACAGTCATTGATCGATCGCTCGGGTTCGATAGCGTGTAACTGCGGTGCAATCGCCGGGTTCGATTAGCGCCCAACGCCTCGCTCGGGTTCCGTTAGAGCCAACGCCTTGCACACCCGCGCGTATGTGTACGAGAGAAACGCACATCGCTCGGCCCCCGACCTCCCACCGTAACCGGAACTCCCGAAATTTTCCTCCCCTCGCATCTACCACGGTTTTTCCGTCATGGACGGCCCAAAGAATGTCATGCAGCTGCATCTCCGGCCCGCCAGGACGAAAAGCCCATTTTTGTCATGATTTTTTGTCATAGAAGTAGGAGCCCACCACATCTATGATGATACCAGGTTTTGTCACAATTATCGTCATAGAAGTGTCATATGTATGATAGAAATAAATTTCGTTCGGCCCAAAATGTCACGGATGTGTCTTCTTTTGTAGTGAAAGGACCTTCCCGGGCCAGGGAGAGGTTCAGGAGGCCGTCGAGGTGGCGCCAGAGGGCGAAACCTCGACCGCCGGACACATGGGGAAGCAGATCCCCATGGAGACTGGCGATGGGGGCCATGTTCAATTCGGCCCCCGGCCGAGTACGGTTCCGGAGACCTATACGGCTCCGGAATCCGGCGAGCAGCCTCCGAGAGAGAAGGAGGTTTCCCTATCCCGCCGGTGACCTCTGTCCGCCGGTGACCTCTGTCCAACCAGAGGCACCGAATAATTTACTGGAAGCTCTACGAGGCGCTTCCATTGTGGAGGAACACCGTATCCTTATGGGTACGGTGATTGAGAGGGTTCAGTCTGTCAAGAGCGGATCGACTGGCCGAAGCTCATGACGACCCTCTTGTGAGCTTTGAGGTAAGCGACGCAAAAGAAAAAGTCCTAGTATAGTCAGTAGCCCCTGAGACACTGTCCGGTGTTCGGAAAGAAAAGCCTGACAGAGGATCAATTTATTTTCACAGGAAACTAACTAAAGGTGTCTTATATGAATAAGCATGCGTCATTGCTGGCCGCAACCTCTCATGCTGCAGAGGTCTCCGGACTAAATTAGAGTCTGGAGCGGGCCAAAGAAGAGCTCGGCCTTGTAAGAAGGCAGCTGGAGGACAAGCAAGGTATGTTGTGACTTGCTGTATATTCGAAAAGAATGAATGATGTGTATTGACCATAGTGCCATGATGTTTGTAGGAGCGGCGACCGAGGTCGAGGTCCTTAAAAAGGCCCTGGCCGAGGCTGAGGAGAAAGCTGCCAAGGAACAAGCTGCTCGTAAGAAGCACGAGGCCAGGCTTAATGAGGTCCAGCAGGAGCTCCAGGATGCCATGAAAATATGCAAGGCCTTGGAGCGCGATGTTTCGGCTCAAGAGACCGAACTCGCCAAAGCTCACCAAAGCACGGAAGAGGCCCGGGTTGAAGCCCAGGGCGCCCTCCAGGAGATCCAGGAGGCCAAGAAAATCGCGGCGGGCAAGGCGTTTAGTATGCAAAGCAAGTATGTGAAGAAGAAGTATTTCTTACTAACCCGGATGTTGGAGTTCTCCAGGGGCGTTTGTGGATCTGCCGCGCAGTGTTTCTGATGCTGCGGAATTCTTCCGAGCCGGAGAAGGGAGCTCAACGGAGAAACTGTTCTGGTTGCAATACCTTGCGCCAGAAAATTTGGTGCCCTTTAGTGATCAGCTAAACAGCTGGTCGAGCTGCATAGGGTGGCCGAACTGGCCATGAAGGATTTAATAATCCGGTTGTGGCCTGCCGAAGCTATACCCAGCAGCTACTTCAGTCTCGTGAAGCGGCTAGTGAATGCCTGCCCTCGGTTGGACGTCGTCAAGCGGTCGGTTTGCATAGAGGGCGCGCGCATGGCCTTTGCCCGCGTCAAGGTGTGGTAGGCAAAGATGGACGCTGTCAAGCTTGTGACCGAGGGACCTCCTGAGGGCAAGGAGCACCGCATGCCCGAGCGGTATTTTGAAGACGTCCTGGAGGGGTCTCGTATTGTGGCGACGCAATGTGCGCAAGACATTATTTTCGAGTGAATATATTCATGTTGTCTCTGCCTTGTATGATTAGACAAAGTTGTTATGTAATATAATATTTGTTTAAAAAATTACCTCCTGTGCGGTCGTGTTTTGTGAAATCTAAGAGTTGGTCAGTCGTCGGCTTCTGCCCCCACGTAGGTAGTACGGGGGTGTTCGGGATGGAATCTAAACACTCTTGATCCAATTGTTTGGTCCTTGAAGGAGGTGTTTAGCGCAACGAACTAGGCAATCAGACTATGCGGCTTGAACACCCTCACTTAGCCATAGGAATTTGACAATAAATATTTAGGCGCATCCCCTAGTATCCGAACTAGGATGCTATAAACATCTGATCGGGCAAGTACCAATCCCTCGCGTAATGCGTAAAAAATCTCTAAATATTTGAGACCTCCGAAGAGCTGACCGGCTCTTGCCGCGTCATGACAGTCAGTTTTTGGCTTTCTCTAGTGAGGTGCTCATCCGAGTAAACCAGGGCACAATCGCAGTAGTTCTCCCTTTACTACCCTAGCCGATATAACGGAACGTAAGGTAGCAAGCACAGGAGCCGGGCAACCCAACTATTGACCAAAGACATGATTCAGAGCCAATGCATATAGTGCTAAACTCGGGGTGCCGAACTATACTGTAAATAGTGTTTGGACTTTGTTGCCGTGTTGCGGGCGCTATGAAGCCCTTGGTATGTTGAAACGTACCAAAGTGTACGGGTGCTATTTGATAAAGTTATCAAAAAAGAAAAGAAGAACGGTAGTAAGCTAGAGCCGTAGAATTTGAGCCGCAAACTGTTTCCATTATGATTTGATAAATACGTCAAAGCACATTCGTACAAGTAGTGCAATAAGCAACAGGCTATTTAATATGCCACAACCAAGGGAGAGCTTCATGTGGGTCCTGAAAATAGGTAGGGTGGTCATTTAAAGAGACCACCCGGAAATTCTCCTATACGTCCATGCTTACTGCCGTCTTGGTGTATTTATCATTCGAAAGGACATGTGATCAGGCCATCAAGGGAGGCCTGTTGAAAAGAAACCTGAACAGGAGAAAAAGGAAACAGTGAAAGTATGTGTGTCCGGGGGCGGTCGAGCCGTATTGTGGATCACAAGCTAGTTATGCCTCCGTCTATGCCCATGGTATTTTGAGTGCGTAGTTATGTACGCGCGGTATGAATGCCGCCACTTGATCGGGACTGGGACAGAGGCCAAATTGCTAGTCGAGCTCTTGACGAGCCGAGCTGTCCTGCTGCAGAATAGTCCGGACTCTCTTGACAGTGCCCGGGAGCTCGGCCGCCGAATTAAGGTTCTGCTTGAAAAGGCCGCTCAGATTGCTGCTAAGGCAGCGGTGTGCTCCTCGGTGCGGAGGGAGCGTTCCGTGTTTCCATTAACTGTTATGACGCCGTGTGGTCCGGGCATCTTGAGCTTGAGATAAGCATAGTGTGGCACCACGTTGAATCGAGCAAATGCGGTTCGTCCAAGCAGTGTGTGATAGCTGCTGTGAAAGGGGACGATATCGAAGACTAACTCTTTGCTTCGGAAGTTGTCCGGAGATCCGAAGACAACCTCTAGTGTGATTGAGTCTGTACAGCGGGCCTCTACACCTGGTATGACTCCTTTAAAGGTAGTCTTTGTGGGCTTGATCCGTGATGGATTAATGCCCATTTTCCACATTGTATCCTGATAGAGCCGGTTGAGGCTGCTGCCGCCGTCCATTAGGACTCGCGATAGGTGGAATCCATCAATTATTGGGTCAAGTACCAGTGCAGCCGAACCACCATGACAGATACTGGTCGGATGATCCCGACGATCGAACATAATCGGGCATGATGACCATGGATTAAATTTTGGGGCGACTGGGTCTATCGCATAGACGTCCCTGAGCGCGCGCTTGCGCTCCCTTTTGGGGATGTGGGTAGCATATTGAAAGCACAAGTCCTCCCTGGGTGATTTTGGTAATTAATGTCAACATATCTCTTGTCGGACTACTACTTTCATCTAGTATATTTCAGATAAGTCCAACAGTGGAGTGGCATGGACAAGAGTATGTGGAACCCCTTCAAGATGATAAGGACAATGGATCTCAAGCTCAAAGCTCAGGACTCTACATTTTCTATTTTAGTGATCCAAGATCACATTGAGTCCATAGGAAAAGACAATACTATTAAAAGGGGGTGAGGTGTTGCTTAATGGCTTGCTTGCTCAAAGTGCTTAGTGATATGCTCCAAAGCCCTCAACCACTTTCTCACATCCACATATTTCCCAAACCAAAAGTCAAACTCGGCCCCACCGAAACTTTTCACCCGGCGCCACCGAGTTCATTTGACATAGCCACTGCCAGAAACCCTAATCAATTCGATCTCACCGATGGGATCTCAGTCTCACCGAGATGGGCTTTCAAACTCTCTGTTGCCTATTGCATTAATTTCGGTCTCACCGAAATAGGAAATCGGTACCACCGAGTTTGCTTGGCCAACTCTCTGTTGAGCTTATTACCCAAATCGGTCCCACTGAGTTTGTGTAATCGGTCCAACCGAGATAAGGCTTTACCCTAACCCTAGCACATCGGTCCCACCGAGTTGATCATGTCGGTCCCACTGAAAATCCTAACGTTCACATTTTGAACTAAATCGGTCTGACCGAGTTTTCTGATTCGGTCCCACCGAGTTTGGTGATTTGTGTGTAACGGTTAGATTTTGTGTGGAGGCTATATATACCCCTCCACCCACTCTTCATTCGTGGAGAGAGCCATCAGAACATGCCTACACTTCCAACATACATTTTCCGAGAGAGAACCACCTACACTTGTGTTGACGTCAAGATATTCCATTCCAACCACATAAATCTTGATCTCTAGCCTTCCCCAAGTTGCTTTCCACTCAAATCATCTTTCTACCAAATCCAATCCTATGAGAGAGAGCTGAGTGTTGGGGAGACTATCATTTGAAGCACAAGAGCAACAAGTTCATCATCAACACACCATCTATTACCTTTTGGAGTGTGGTGTCTCCTAGATTGGCTAGGTGTCACTTGGGAGCCTCCGTCAAGATTGTGGAGTTGAACCAAGGAGTTTGTACGGGTAAGGAGATCGCCTACTTCGTGAAGATATACCCTAGTGAGGCAAGTCCTTCATGGGCGATGGCCATGGTGGGATAGACAAGGTTGCTTCTTCGTGGACCCTTCGTGGGTGGATCCTCCGTGGACTCGCGCAACCGTTACCCTTCGTGGGTTGAAGTCTCCATCAACGTGGATGTACGATAGCACCACCTATCGGAACCACGACAAAAACATCCGTGTCTCCAATTGCGTTTGCACACTTCAATCCCATCCCTTTACATTCTTGCAACTTGCATGATTTACTTTCCGCTGCTCATATACTCTTGTCATGCTTGCTTGATATGTATTGTGAATGTTTGAACTTGTGCTAAAACTCCACTTCAACTTAAAGAATTTAAAAACTCGAACTTTTTCTTGCTAAGAGTCTATTCACCCCCCCCCCTCTAGACACCTCTTCTCGATCCTTTCAATTGGTATCAGAGATTTGGTCTCCATTGCTTTGGTTTAATCACCATTGGAGGAAGATGGATGAGTCTACGTTGGGGAGTCTTAGACTTAGAGTGCCTATTCTTGATGGAGAGTACTTTCATGAGTGGAAAAATGAGATGCTTGAGATTTTCAATGAATATCACTTGAACAAGTACATTACTAGTCCTTGCATTTCCCCTAGTGATCCCTTGCATCCCTCTCCTGATGAGGATCTTGACATGATTCGCAATCTTAGAACTATCAATCTTATCATTAGAGGATTGCCCAAAAATTTGATTGCTAGCTTTCCTACTCTTGATTGTGCCTACACTATATGGAGATTTCTTGAGGAACGGTTCCCAAATTTTTCCTTGAAAAATCTAGACGAAATTCTTCATAAGTCTATTACCTTGAGTAGGATGAGTACTAGTGATCCTAAGTTTGAAAATTGTCTACTTGAACTTCGTGATCTCATGCGTGCCAAAGGAGATGTTGGAATTATTAGCAATATCATTTCCGAAGTCATTGGAATTCATAGAGATGAACATTCTTATGGTCATACTTCTAATGAATTACCCTCTATAGGAGTTGATCAATCACAAGACGATATAGAACATGGATACTATGATGAGGATGATGATAGTGACTATGATCTTGATGATGCTATGAGACACTTTGGGCTTATGGCCAATCTTCGTGGCTACATGGCTGGAGGAAATGAATGGGTCCTTGATTGTGATGTACTGATCATATGACCGGAGACAAGGATATATTTCATGAGCTTTGTCGGTGTCAAAACCGGCGGATCTCGGGTAGGGGGTCCCGAACCTTGCGTCTAGGCGGATGGTAACAGGAGACAAGGGACATGATCTTTTTACCCAGGTTCGGGCCCTCTCGATGGAGGTAATACCCTACTCCTGCTTGATTAATATTGATGATATGGGTAGTACAAGAGTGGATCTACCACGAGATCAGAGAGGCTAAACCCTAAAAGCTAGCCTATGGTAAGATTGTTGTTCGTCCTACGGACTAAAACCCTCCGGTTTATATAGATATCGGATAGGGTTAGGGTTACACAGAGTCGGTTACAATGGTAGGAGATCTACATATCCGTATCACCAAGCTTGCCTTCCACGCCAAGGAAAGTCCCATCCGGACACGGGACGAACTCTTCAATCTTGTATCTTTATAGTCCAGGAGTCCGGCCAACGGTGATAGTTCTGCTATCCGGACACCCCCTAATCCAGGACTCCCTCAGTAGCCCCTGAACTAGGCTTCAATGACGACGAGTCCGGCGCGCATATTGTCTTCGGCATTGCAAGGCGGGTTCCTCCTCCGAATACTTCATAGAAGATTTTGAACACAAGGATAGTGTCCGGCTCTGCAAAACAAGTTCCACATACTACCGTAGAGAGAATAACCTTTGCACAGTTCTGCTGACGTATTCCGCGGCGTGACATCACACCACGGCCATGCCTTTATATGAATCGTTTTTACTGTTCCACTTCAGCGCGTTTAGCGAGGCGGTTTCCTTGGCACGTCTTATCAGAGCGGAGATCGTGCCCCCTTATTCCGGGATTCCCATCAATACGGACGTGGGTAACCCAACCGCGCCATTGATTACGGCGCTTGGGAGATAAGCGAGTTTTACCAGTGGCGGGGATGCATAGCTTCGTCCGTCCATATAAGGGATAAGGATCCACCTTTTCACCAACGCCTTCTTCCTCCTTTGCTCATCCATTTCACAAGACCCGAGCTCCAGCGCCCAAGTCCGCACATCCCTCCTCAACCTTCTCCAACTATGTCCGAGCGGGAGGCAAGTGGATGGCCTCCTCCGTCACGGAGGGGCACATCAAAAGCTGCGGAAGGCCGGATACTTGTCCAGCGACGCCGCACACCGGCTCCCCGACGCTGGGCAGCTCATTCCCACCCTCGGGCCCCATGAGAGGGTGGTGTTCCTCACCCACTTCCTCCATGGACTAGGTTTTCCACTTCACCCATTTGTCCGGGGCTCATGTTCTACTACGGCCTGGACTTCCATGATCTGGCCCCAATTTCATCCTCAACATCTCGGCGTTCATCGTGGGTAATGCGAGGCCTTCCTCTGCATCCAGCCCCACGTCGGCTTATGTCTGAAGACCTTCAATGTCAAGCTGAAGGTAGTGGGCGGCCGCCAAGCGGAGTGCGGAGGTGCCATGGTTGGCAAGATGGCCAAAGACCTATGGCTCGAGGGCTCCTTTGTGGAGACCATAAAGGTGGCAATTGGGGTGGTTCTACATCACCGAGCATGCGACTCTCAATGGGCGGCGGCCCCCGAATTCCGATCTGGCTTCCCCTCACGACTCACATCATGGAAAGAGACGGGCCTGACGTGGGGTGATTCGGAAGAGTTGTCCGGACTCCAAACCTGCGTCCGAAACCTGGTGGACAAGAATCTCAAGCTTGTCAACGTAATCCAGGTGATGCTCATCCACCAGATTCTCCCATGCCAACAACGGGCCTTCAAATTGTGGGAGTTTGATCCAGCACAACACCAAACTCTGAAGAGGCTCTTCGACACTACGTACGAAGATGCCTGGAAGGTGCTGTTCAAGGGCGCCGAGGCTCCCACATCCGCTACCGAAGATCGCGGATCCAGCTCGCAGTGTCAAGCCAGCAAGGTAAGTTATTTTACCATTTATGGGACTCTTTTTTCATAGTTTGACTCTATGCAGGATCTAAAACTCCCTAACATTTGACAGGACCGGCTGAAGACGTCCAGACAGATTAACTGTCCGGCCCCCTTGCTAGAGGACCCAGCGGACGCCCGATTGACGGGGCTGCTGGCTCCGGCACCTCACGTGGTGCCGCAGAAGAAGGCCAAGAAGAAGGCCACGGGAACTCGAAGGAGCTCCCGGCGCCAGGTGCTGTCGGACTCATCGTCCGACGACTCCGAGGCGGAATCCTCCTCGGAGGACGAGGAGGAGGAAAAGGAAGCCTCTCCCCCAGCGGGGGGAGAGAAGAAAAGGAAGGTCGCCCCGGCTGGGGAGGCAGGAGGGTCCAAAAAAGGAAGGACCCTTCCTCCGGACTTCTCCACCAACACCGACAACGACGAGGAGGAATGGCCAACAAGGGCCAAGCCCCTGGCGAGATCGTAAGTGTCCGGACTCCGGAATAGCTCATGACTTTTTATTTGTCGCATAGTGTCTTGTAACGCCGAATATAACCATGTAGCCCGCCCAAGGACAAGCTCGCCGTCACGAGCGGCTCCCTGAATTCGTCGGATGTGAATAGCACTTCACTTGACCGCCTCCTCTCCTCGTGATGCGCGACACCGCGGTGGAGTCCCAAAAGGGCCCAACAAGGAGGAGGTGGTCTGGAGGCGCCGCAAGGCGACCTCCCGGCTCCGGGCGCAAAGGCGAGACCCGAGGGCTCTAAGTCCGGCCTGTGCGGACTCCGTCTCCGAACCTTCAGAGGTTCAAGTCCGGCAAGCAGCCCCCTTCAGAAGAAGGGCAAGACTGCGACACCGGTGACCTCCGTCCATCCGGAGGCACCGGATAGCTTCTTGGGAGGCGCCTAACGGTGCCTCCATCGACGAGGAGCACCGCCTTTATTATGAGTGTGGTGATCCGGAAAGTTCATTCCGCCAAGAGCGGGCTGGTAAGCCTGTACCAGCCTTCTAACAGGCTTTGAGGTAAGTTTAGAATATGTAAAAATATTACCGCATAGACAGTAGCCCCTGATGCTTAGTTCGGTGTTCGGAAAGAAAAGCCGGACTGAGGATCTAAAAAGATATACGCAGGAGTCTAACATAAGTATGTCAATATGGGAATGCAGGCTCCGCTGCTGACCTCTGCCGCACTGACTGCGGAGGTCAATGCATTGAAGCAGAGCCTCGAGCGGTCCGAGAACGAGATCGGCCTTGCCAAGAAGCAGCTCGAGGACAAGGAAGGTAAGTAATACCTTATTAAAGAAAGACCTTATAGAAATGATTTGGTTGCAAAAATGACAGGACTAACATGGGTATTGTAGGGGCCACGAACGAGGTGGCGACCCTGAAAAAAGCGGTGTCCACGGCCGAAAGCAAAGCGGCCGCGGAGCGCACCGAGCGAGAGAAGCAGGAGGCGCAGGTGGCGGAGGTGCGGCAAGAGTTCCAGACTCTCGTGAAAAAACACGAGAGTTTGGAGCGTGACTCGAAGACTCGAGAGTCCGAGCTCGCCTCGGCTCTTGAGAGTGCCAAAGCCGCTAAGGCGAAGCCCAAAAGCCCTCCAAGAAATTGAATCATTAAAGAAGATAGCGGGGTAAGGCATTCTTTATGCAAAGCAAGCATGTGAAAGTGAATTACCTATTACTTACCCGAATCCGGAGCTCTCCAGAGCATTCGCAGATCTGCCATGTAGTGTGTACGATGCTACAGCGTTCTCTACCGCGCCAAGGAGGGAGCTCGGCGGAAAGGTGTTCTGTCTCGGTATCTTTGAGGCGGACATCCAGTGCCCCTAAGCGACCAGTGAAGCAGCTGGTCGAGCTCGAAGGTCACCGAACAGGCCATGAAGGGCCTCATAATTGGTATGGCCATTGGAAGCCATGCACAGGAGCTACTTGAACAAGTCTTGGTGGTGGGCCTTTGTCCATGGATTGAAGTCATCAAGCGCTCTGTCTGCATTGAAGGTGCCCGTCGGGCCTTGCCCGTGCTAAAGTGCCTTTGGGGCAAGCTGGATCTTTGAGAAGCTTGTGACAGACGGGCCACCGAAGGGCAAGGAGCATCGCAAGCCCGAAATGTACTATGAGGCGTCATGAAGGGCGCCCGCCTTATAGCGGGTGAATGCTCCAAAGATGTAATTTTTTAATAGACTCACATTTGTTATCCTATACGCTGAAAACTTGTTCATATGCGCTAAGCAACACTTGTGAATTTAAAATATTACCTTTTGTGCGGCCGTTTATCAGATTTGAGAGATGGCAAGTGAAAGCACAAGTGCTCCCTAGGAGGTTTTGGTACTTAATGTCAACATATCTCTTGTTGGACTAACACTTTTATCCAGTATGTTTCAGATAAGTTCAACAATGGAGTGGCATGGACTAAAGGATGTGGGAACTACTTCAAGATGCTAAGTTTAAGGATTGGCTAAAGCTTCAAGCTCAAGACTCTTCATTTTACATTTTAGTGATCCAAGATCACATTGAGTCTATAGGAAAAGCCAATACTATCAAGGAGGGATGAGGTGTTGCTTAATGAGCCTCTTGCTTCATGTGCTTAGTGATATGCTCCAAAACCCTCAGCTACTTTCTCACATCCACATATGACCTAAACCTAAAGCCAAAATCGGTCTCACCGATTCTTCCAATCCGGCGCCACTGATTCCATATGTCATAGCCACTGCCACAAACCCTAGGCAAATCGGTTCTACCGATAGGGATCTCGGTCTCACCGAGATGGGATTGTAATCTCTCTGTGTATGTCCACTATCAAAATCGGTCTCACCGAGTTTGAGAATCGGTACTACCAAGATTACAATGCAAACTTTCTGGTTGACTCATTACCAAAATCGATCCCACCGAGTTTGAGTAATCGGTCCAACCGAGTTTGCCTGACCAACTCTCTGGTTAGCTAATTACCTAAATCGGTCTCACCGAGTTTGTGTAATCGGTCTCACCGAGATTACGTTATGCCCTAACCCTAACCATATCGGTCCTACCGAGATGCATGTCAGTCCCATCGAAAACCCTAATGGTCACTAGGTTTACTAAAATCGGTCTGACCGAGTTTGTTGATTCGGTCCCACCGAGATTGGTAAATTGCGTGTAACGGTTAGATTTTGTGTGGAGGCTATATATACCCCTCCACCTCCTCTTCATTCGTGGAGAGAGCCATCAGAACAAACCTACACTTCCAACTTACTATTTCTGAGAGAGAACTACCTACTCATGTGTTGAGACCAAGATATTCCATTCCTACCATATGAATCTTGATCTCTAGCCTTCCCCAAGTTGCTTTCCACTCAAATCTTCTTTCCACCAGATCCAAATCCTATGAGAGAGAGTTGAGTGTTGGGGAGACTATCATTTGAAGCACAAGAGCAAGGAGTTCATAATCAACACACCATTTGTTACTTCTTGGAGAGTGATGTCTCCTAGATTGGCTAGGTGTCACTTGGGAGCCTCAGACAAGATTGTGGAGTTGAACCAAGGAGTTTGTAAGGGCAAGGATATCGCCTACTTCGTGAAGATCTACCGCTAGTGAGGCAAGTCCTTCGTGGGCGGCGGCCATGGTGGGATAGACAAGGTTGCTACTTCGTGGACCCTTCGTGGGTGGAGCCCTCCATGGACTCAGCATGGCCGTTACCCTTCGTGGGTTGAAGTCTCCACCAACGTGGAAGTACGATAGCACCACCTATCGGAACCACGCCAAAAACATCCGTGTCTCCAATTGCGTTTGAATCCTCCAAACCCTTCCCTTTACTTTCTTGCAAGTTGCATGCTTTACTTTCCGCTTCTCATATACTCATTGCATGCTTGCTTGTTATGTATTGAAAAAGTTAAACTTGTGCCTAAACTCCACTTAAACTTTAATAAGGTTAAAAACTGCAACTTTGGTACTTAGTGTCTAATCACCCCCACCCCTCTAGACACCTCTTCTCAAGATCCTACAAGTGGTATCAGAGCTTTGGTCTCCATTGCCTTGGTTTAATCACCATTGGAGGAAGATGGATGAGTCTACTTTGGGGAGTCTTAGTCATAGAGTGCCTATTCTTGATGGAGAGTATTTTCATGAGTGGAAAAATGAGATGCTTGTAATTTTCAATCAATATCATTCGAACAAGTACATTGCTAGCCCTTGTGCTCCTCATGTTGATCGTATGCATCCTACCCTTGATGAATCTATTGACATGACTAGGAATCTTAGAACTGTTAATCTTATCACTAGAGGCTTGCCTAGAAACTTGATTAGAATCTTGCCAACTTTTGAGTGTGCCTACACTATATGGAAATTTCTTGAGGAACACTTTCCAAATTATTCCTTGAAAAATCTAGATGAAATTCTCTATAAATCTATTGCCTTGAGTAAGATGAACACTAGTGATCCGATGTTTGGTGATCGTCTAATTGAGCTTACAAACCTTATGCGTGCCAAAGGAGATGTTGGAATTATTGGTGATATTATTTCCGAAGCTATAAGAATTCATAAGCAAGGTCATTGTCAACCTCACTCTAATGAATTACCCTCTCTAGGATTTGATCCACCACATGACGATGTTGAACATGGATACTATGATGAGGATGATGATAGTGACTTCGATCTTGATGATGCAATGAGACACTTTGGTCTTATGGCAAATCTTCAGGGATATGTGTTAGGAGGAAAGGAATGGGTTCTTGATAGTGGATGTACCGATCACATGACCGGAGATAAAGACATGTTTCGTGAGCTTGCTGATAATGATATGTCACGCCCAATATGCGACCCTATCCAAAAGGAACTCGAAGGTCCCACCAAGGATAGACCCGCATATTGAAACGCTTTTGCAAGGTGGATATCATTACATCAACATTACATAATAGATGGGGATACATCCAAGACATACAACGTCACATGAATACAACAATACATCATATACAAGACCAACATCCGCCACGGATGAAACATAAATGTAAACTCAAACGACATCCACCACGCTAGCCCAGTCAGCCGACCGAACCTATCCCCGATCGAAGAAGCGGAAGAAGAACTCCAAAACAAGTAAACATCGCTCTCGCGTCATGATCATCGCAAACCTGTACACTGCAATCGGTGTTGTAGTAATCTGTGAGCCACGAGGACTCGTGCAATCCCATTACCATGGGTTTCACGACTAGCAAAGCTTAATGGGAAAGGAAGGGGTAAAGTGGTGAGGTTGCAGCAGCGGCTAAGCATGATATGGCGGCTAACTTACGCAAATGAGAGCGAGAAGAGAAGCAAAGCAAGCGGTCGTCAACTAGTAATGATCAAGAAGTGATCCTGAACTCCTACTTACGCCAGACATAACCCAGAAACCGTGTTCTCCTTTCGATCAACCCGAAAAGAGACACTCACGCGATTACGCTGCACGGTTGGTGTATTTTAGAAGAGTTTACTTCAAGTTTACTACAACCGGATATTAACAAATTCCCATCTGCCACATAACCGCAGGCACGGCTCTCGAAAGTTTATACCCTGCAGGGTATCCCAACTTAGCCCATTATAAGCTCTCGCGATCAACGAAGGATATTCCTTCTCCCGGGAAGACCCGATCGGTCTCGGAATCCGGCTACAAGACATTTCGACAGTAATAAAACAAGACCAGCAAAGCCGCCCGAATGTGCCGACAATTCCCGATAGGAGCTGCACATATCTCGTTCTCGGGGCACACCGGATGAGCAAGACGACGGGTTGGCATAGACCCTGGATTGCCCAGGGGGCGCCGGACATCGCCCAGGTTGGGCCAGCACTCGAAGGAGCACTGGTCCGGGGGTTAAAATAAAGATGACCCTCGGGCTCGCGAAAACCCGGGGGAAAAGGCTTAGGTGGCAAATGGTAAAACCAAAGTTGGGCCTTCTGGAGGAGTCTTATTCAAAGCGAACTGTCAAGGGGGTCCCATAAATCACCCAACCGTGTAAGGAACGCAAAATGAAGGAACATAACACCGGTATGACGGAAACTAGGGCGGCAAGAGTGGAACAAAACACCAGGCATAAGGCCGAGTCTTCCACCCTTTACCAAGTATATAGGTGCATTAATTAAATAAGAGATATTGTGATATCCCAAAATAACCATGTTCCAACATGAAACCAACTTCATCTTCACCTGCAACTAGCAACGCTATAAGAGGGGCTGAGCAAAGCGGTAACATAGCCAATCAACGGTTTGCTAGAAAGAATGGTTAGAGGTTTGACATGGCAATATGGGTGGCATGATATAGCAAGTGGTAGGTAACGTAGCATAGGCATAGCAAAAGAGCGAGCATCTAGCAAGCAAAGATAGAAGTGATTTCGAGGGTATGGTCATCTTGACTGCAAGGTTCTCAGAATTGTCGAAAGCTTGATCCTCGTAAGCGTTCTCCACAGGTTCCTCGTTCACGTACTCGTCTCCCGGCTCTACCCAAATCAAGATCACAAACAATGGAACCACAATAAATCACGGTGCAATGCACAAGCAACATGATGCAATACATGGCATGATATGCGAGATGTGATATGCAATGCGTATGCGTGCTCCGGAAGGAAAAATGATGAACAAGGCATCAACTTGGCAAACCAAGTATGCCGCTGGAAAGGTGAGATGATTTCGGTTGAAATCGATATAAAGATCACCGGAATCGGATGCACGGTTTGCAAATGGCAAGCAAAACAAGAATGGCACAAATCTGCCATTAACAGCATGATGCCACATAGCAAGCAACAAGAAATTAAGCTACTGCACCCAATCGTACCAACAAAGCATATGGAAGTGATCCACTCAAGATGCTTGACAAAATATGAACACTGATCTACGGCTAATTCACACAATAACAGGTCCAAACAAGCATGGAAAAAGTGCAAAATATATCAGCTTCACAGACTTGGTGAAAATACTGAACATGGCAGAATCAGCATCAGGAAGCAATGTTCAGAGCAAGCAGACAACATGCTACAGGAACTTATAATAGCAAAACAAGGCACGGGATGAATCTACTCAAATCATAGAACAAAAGTCCCTTACTGACCATGAGCCAAAAAGGATCAGAAGATATGATGGCACCCACGTAAACATAGCAAGTTTCGTTAACAGATTCAGCAAACAGGGCATGACATTGACAGAATTATGGAGGCATCTTCGCGAGCTCGATGCACTCACTACAGAGCATTTCATGATAAACTAAGCCAACATCCATCAAGAAGACATGGCATAGAAGCTATACATGGCAAGAACAACATCATAGCATACACGGATCAACTACAACAACCTTGGCAAAATTGAATAACATGTAAACAACCTGCCAGGAAACATTTTATAGCAAAAGTAGAGCTCGATTGACTCAATCTATGGCACTCCATAATTGCAAAAAAGGGCATGGAAGGATATAAAATAACCATATGTTCAAAACATCCTTACTGAAGTATCTCAAAATAAGCATGGATCTCTCTGTAGCATCAAGTTTACATGGCATAAAAATATCAGCAAAACAGGGGCTGAAATCAGCAACATCATGAAGCCTAGTTTGCATGCTTGTGCTAGTTACCACAGAGATCACAAAAATACATGGCATACACCCCTGTAAAGATGGCATGGCATATTACAAAACACATGTAGGACTCAAGTTCATAGGATGCACACCTCAATCATGGCAAAAATGACAAAGGTGCATGTTCTGATAAGAATCTGAAACTAACATCACATAGCCCTCTTCTAACAGAATTTCCGGCATCAAGATGAGCTCAAATGTAAATGATTCAATGATATAAAATGATGTACTCGTGCAGAGTTATGATGCGATGAACATGCAACCAAATAATGACATATACGGACTTAGACGAAATTCAGGGGAAGAAGAAAGTCACCGAGGCTGATTTGGATCTGGCGCGCGCGGATCGAGGACGGCCGGCGGCGGCTCGCTGGAGCTGGTGCGGGAGGAGGCCGGAGACGAGGTCGGCCGGGCGCTGGTCGGCGGTGTGAGCGGGCGGCGGCTGACGATGGCGTGGCGCTTGAGCCATGGCCGGGCGTCGGTGCTCGGGCGACAAAGGCCTTGGTGCGGTCCGGCGCGTGGGCAGGAGGGCCCCTTTGGCCAGCCCCTCTTGTGAGCCGACAGCGATGTGGTATGAGCTCATGCACGTGGCGGCTCATGATTGGCACAGAAGCGTGGACAGCGTCGGCTCGGTCCGGGCGTGTCAATGGTGAGAGGAGCGAGGCTAGTGTTAGGTGGAAATGACCCGGGATTTCGGGGAGGGTGTTTTTATAGGTAGAAGGAGCTAGGAGTGTCCAAATGAGGTGTAGTTTTCGCCCTACGATCGTGATCCGACGACGGAGAGCATGGAAGTGACTTAGATGGGTTATTGGGCTGTTTTGGAGGGTGTTGGGCTGCAACACACAAGAGGCCTTCGCGGTTACACGGTTAACCGTTGGAGTATCAAACGACCTCCAAATGGCACGAAACTTGACAGGTGGTCTACCGGTGGTGTACCAAGGCCACTTGGCAAGCCTCGGTCCCATCCGAGAACGTTTAACACCCGCTCACGAAAAAGAGACAAGAGGGGTGCGCCGGGGCATGTAGGAGTATCGGATTGCAAAACGGACAACGGGGAAAATGCTCAGATGCATGAGACGAACACGTATGCAAAAGAGATGCACATGATGACATGATATGAGGTGCATGACATGAACAAAATGCAAAACGAAAGACAAAAACCCAACCACGGAGGGAATACCATAGCACATAGCCGAAAATGGCAAGAGTTGGAGTTACAAATATGGAAAGTTACATTCGGGGTGTTACATGATAGTCCTCGAAAGTTTGTCACTTTCGGTGACAACTCAAAGGGTAAGGTGGTTGGCCTCGGTAAGGTGGCCATCTCACATGATAGCTCCATACAAAACGTCATGCTCGTTGAATCTCTTGGCTACAACTTACTTTCAGTATCTAGATTTGCTGATTTTGGTTTCAATGTCCTATTTACTGAAATTGATTGCCAAGTGTTTCGTCGAGACAATCATAAAATGGTCTTTACCGGTGTGCGTAGAGGTGATCTATACATTGTTGATTTCACTAAAAAGGCTCAACCTAAAACTTGCTTCATTGCTAAATCCTCAAAAGGATGGTTATGGCATAGACGGTTAGGTCACGTTGGCATGAGAAACCTTGACAAGCTTATTAAAGGGAATCATATCCTTGGAGTTAATGATGTCATATTTGATAAGGATAGACTTTGCAGTGCTTGTCAAGCAGGTAAACAGGTTGGAGGAAGGCATCCCGTGAAGAACATTATGACCACAAGGAGGCCACTCGAGCTACTTCACATGGATCTCTTTGGTCCCAACTCCTACAAGAGTCTCGGTGGATATTCTATTGGTCTAGTTATAGTTGATGATTTTTCAAGATTTACGTGGGAGTTCTTTCTCGATGATAAATCACAGGTCCAAAAGATCTTCAAAAACTTCGCTAGAAAGGCCCAAAATAAATTTGAAGTGAAGATCAAGAAGGTTCGTAGCGACAATGGAACGGAGTTCAAGAACGCAAATGTGGACACCTTTCTTGATGAAGAAGGGATTTCACACGAGTTCTCGGCTACGTACACACCTCAACAAAATGGAGTTGTTGAGAGGAAGAACCGGACGCTCATCAAAATGGCGAGAACGATGCTTGATGAGTACAAGACACCGAAGCACTTTTGGGCAGAAGCGGTTGAGACAGCTTGTCATGCAACAAATCGCTTGTATCTTCACAAGCTACTCGGCAAGACTGCATACGAGCTCCTCACCGATAACAAACCCCAAGATGGATACTTTCGAGTATTCGGCTCAAAGTGCTACATTCTTGATAAGCATCGTCGTTCTAAATTTGCTCCTAAGTCTCATGAAGGTTTCCTACTAGGTTATGGCTCAAACTCTCACACTTACCGTGTCTACAACAATTTCACCCGAAAGGTTGAAGAGACGGTAGATGTGAATTTTGATGAATCTAACGGCTCGCAAATAGAGCAACTGCCAATTGATGTAGGAGACTAAGACCCTTCGGAAGCAATCCAAGACTTGTCTATTGGCAAGGTCCGGCCAACGGAGGTGAAGGAGAGTACCTCGTCTGTCCAAGTGGAAGCTTCTACTTCACGACAAGGTGAATCAAGAATTGATACGGAAGCATCCACAAGTGGGACACACCAAGATGAAGAAAATGAGGTAGTGCATCAAGATGAACGTCAACGACCTCCTTCTCCACCACGACAAGAGAACGACAACACCAACAATGAAGAAGGCCAAGAAGAAGAACAAGATGAAGAAGATGTTCAACAAAGACCCAAGCAAAAGCTATCACGATTTCGAGCAAGAATTGCTAAAGATCATCCCGTCGAGCAAATCTACAATGATATTCAAACCGGGTGAATCACTCGCTCTAAAACTCGTTTAGCTAACTTTTGTGAAAACTATTCTTTCGTCTCTAGCATTGAACCTATGAAGGTTGAAGAAGCATTGGAAGATCCGGATTGGATAAATGCTATGCATGAAGAGCTACACAACTTTGAGAGGAATCAAGTTTGGACATTTGTTGAGAAGCCCGACAACAACCACAACATCATCGGTACCAAATGGGTGTTTCGCAACAAGCAAGATGAAGATGGACAAGTAGTTCGCAACAAAGCAAGTCTCGTCGCCCAAGGCTACACACAAATCGAAGGTATGGACTATGGTGAGACTTACGCCCCCATTGCTAGACTTGAGTCCATTCGCATCTTACTTGCCTATGCTAATCATCATGATATCACCTTGTACCAAATGGACATTAAAAGTGCTTTTCTAAATGGTGAAATAGAGGAGGAAGTTTATGTTAAGCAACCTCCGGCTTTGTCAATCCTAAGAAACCCAATCATGTTTACAAACTTCACAAAGCTCTTTATGGTCTTAAACAAGCTCCTAGGCGTGGTATAAATGCTTGACCAAGTTTCTTCTTGAAAAAGGCTTTGAAATTGGGAAAATTGATTCCACACTTTTTACTAAAAGGGTTAATGGTGAATTATTTGTATGCCAAATTTATGTTGATGATATCATATTTGGATCAACTAACCCTCATTTTAGTGAAAAGTTTGGGAAGCTGATGTCGGAGAAGTTTGAGATGTCTATGATGAGTGAACTCAAATTCTTTCTTGGCTTGCAAATCAAGAAAACTAAGGAGGGTACTTTTGTTTCTCAAATGAAGTACACAAAGGACTTATTCAAGAAGTTCAATATGCAAGAATGCAAAGGTATGACTACACCCATGCCTACTAGTGGACATCTTGACTTAACCAAAGATGATGAACCGGTTGATCAAAAGGTTTATCGCTCTATGATTGGTTCATTGTTATATCTATGTGCTTCACGTCCCGATATTATGCTAAGTGTGTTGTGCAAGATATCAAGCTGCTCATAAAGAATGTCATCGGTCGTGAAAAGGATAGTGAGATACTTAATCCATACACCAAATTTTGGCATTTGGTATCCTAAGAGGGCCTCTTTCGATCTTGTTGGCTACTCCGACTCGGACTATGCCGGAGACAAGGTTGATAGAAAGTCCACTTCGGATACCTGTCAATTTCTTGGTAGATTTCTTGTGTCTTGGTCCTCCAAGAAACAAAACTCGGTATCCTTATCTACTTCCGAAGCGGAATACATTGCCGCTGGTTCATGTTGTGCTCAATTACTTTGGATGACCCAAACTCTTAAAGATTATGGGATTTATGTGAAACATGTTCCATTGCTTTGTGACAATGAAAATGCTATCAAAATTGGTCATAATCCTGTGCAACATTCTCGAACTAAGCATATTGAAGTTCGTCATCATTTCATTCGAGATCATGTTGCTAAGGGAGACATTGATCTTAAGCATGTTCGCACCGAAAAGCAATTAGCGAATATATTCACTAAACCTCTTGATGAGAAAGTGTTTTGCAGGTTAAGAAGAGAATTGAACATCATTGATGCTTCAAACTTGGAGTAGAAACTCCATTGGATACATGCAAGACATGAGCTTATGCCTAATCCTTGATATTTCTCTTATGATGAATATATTATATCTTGGATATATTTGTATCTTGTATGTTATCTAACCCATGTAGGTACTTGGTTGAATCAAATTCCATGAGGTTCTAACCTACTCATATCATGAGCAATCTCTACATCACCAAGTCTCTACACAAGGTGGTTGAAGCCAAGGAAGCACAAAACCATTTAAACATATCCTTTGACAAATTCTATGTTGAGCTTAATGATTGTCATTTGTTGGATACACAAGTGCTCTTCCTTGCACGAACTAACCCATGTAGATAGATGGACTCAAATTTCAAGTGGTGCTCCAAATCCTAGATGAGCTACATCAACCTTGAGCAACCCACACAAGTTCAACTACATGGACGACACCACCAACCAAGGTATGTTATTCCATCTTAGAGAAGCTTTGCTCCAAGTCATGAGTTAAAGCAACTCGACAAGATGTGAATACATCAAGATGTAAACAAAAATGGTAACCCCATTTTGAGCTTAAACGATGAGTATGACCTATGATCAAGTGATCTCACTTGACTCCTAAGTCAATATACTCTAACATAGGTGACTTTATCGCCAACCATCTCTAGATGAAGTTCTCTTGTGTTCTTTTCTGAGTTTTTGCATTTGTCTCATGCATATGTGTTTCCCCTTTCAAAAAAAACTTCATCTAGATTTCTTTCTGTTTGCTCTGCATTTTCTGCATTTCAATTCATTGCAAATCTTTGTGAGATCTTATTAGTCAAGTGAGCTGAGGTGACAGGTTACACCGATTTGCTATTTTCGGCCCAACCGGAAACATTCGGTACCACCGAAGCATACCACTCGGTGCCTCCGATTTCACAACAGGAAAATTAGTTTGCCACTTATTCTGTGTTTCTTTTGATCCAGCTCCACTCAATGTATCTTGTCCTCTACAAGCATCACATTTTTATCATTGCTTAAGGTTGTGACTCAAGGATCAAACCCATTCACGACAAATTCCAGCGGGGGAGAGAGAGCTAATTTTTTATCAAGCCCTTCTTGGAAATTGATGTCAAAGGGGGAGAGAGAGATCACATCAAAGCTTATCATTTAGAGAGAGAGATCACATCTCAGAGGGAGAGAGAGAGATCTCCAGGGGGAGATGTGAGTGCATCTAGTGCCACCCCTAGTTAGTTTTGGAGTATTGACGACAAATGTGGTTGAGGGACTAATGCGTTTGTGAGAATTGCAGGATAACGCAGGTAGTGTCCCTCATTGATTCGGTTTACCTACCGGAGACGACCCTAAAAATATATGAAGACATTGGCGACAATGGTGGTATGTGAAGATATTCACATTGAAGACTATGACATGAGAAGTCATTGAGTGAAGACTATGGAGCCGAAGGCGTGGTCGTTTCGTTGTTTCCTTTTCTTCTTTGTTGAGTCATAGGAACCACCGTCTTTGTTAAGTGGGGTCCAAGTGATCATAGTCGAATGGTGAAGTGATGCTCAACCCAAATCCTATGTCTTCGAGCAAAGACAATGAGAGCAAAACTTATCCAGAGCTGGATGAGTCAGCTTTGCTTGTAGCCCAAGTAAAGTTGCCGTGTGTGTTTGAAATCTGACCGTTGGAACACGTGTCAGTTCCTTAGTGACCCAGGGTCATTCCGGACATATCAGGTCGGGTTGCCTAGTGGATATAAATAGCCCACCCCCTACACCATAAATTGGTGGCTGCTCAGAGTTAGTGCACGACTTTTGTCGTTTGAGAGCAACCCACCTCGAAGCCTTTGAGAGAGAAATCCTTGCGAGGACAAAGCCCAAACACCCAGAGCCAAAGAGTGTTAGGCATCACTGAAGTCTTTCTGTCTGTGTGATCTGAAGACTTATTACACTTGAGGACTGTGAATCCTCCAGCCGGTTAGGCGTCGCGTTCTGAGCATCCAAGAGTCATTGTGGATCGCCGGTGAAGGTTCGAAAGTCTACCTTGAAGACTTACCAGAGTGATTGGGCGAGGACTGTGTGTCCTTAGCTCAAGGGGAATAAGGTGAAGACGCGGTCTTCTGAGTTGAATCTCAACCTCCCTAACCAGATGTACAGTTGTCACAACAACTAGAACTGGTCCAACAAATCCTGTGTCTTCAACAAGTGACTGGTTCTATCTTCTCCCTCCCTTTAATTAGAGTTTGTCTTTGTGAAGTCATTGCCTATTTGTCATACCTGTTTGACTTCATTGCTTGACTACTCTTGTTGATTGGCTTCATACTATCTTCCATCCTGATCCTACTACCAAGCTGCTATTAGTATTGTCTTTCACGTTATTGCATACTAGACTATGGTTTGCTTGTTGTAGTTTATCTTCCGCTGCATATCAATTAGGTCATTTCTATTGTTTGTCTTTGTTGGGGATGTAACTACTGAGTGTAAACCGCCCAGGAGGGGCCGGTTCACCCTCAGCTATATTGAAGCCCACGAAGACTCAGAAGATGGCGCTTTACTATGAAACTTAGAGGCCCGGAGCCCAAAGGCGGATTAGGTCCCATAATGGTAAAACCGCCATAGTCATGTAACTTGTAAGATAAGGGAAGGAGAGACCGAGCCGAACACTTGTACGAGTCGGCCTCGGGACTCTGTAGACCAGCCGGGTGTCAACCCATGTATATAAGGGGACGACCCGACGGCAGTTTAAGGACAGAAAAAACAACAACTCGAGGTCTAGGCGAAGCTGTTTGCTCCCTAGTCATTGAGACCACATCAATCCCATCACAAACTAGACGTAGGCTTTTACCTTCATCGAAGGGGCCGAACTAGTATAACTCTCTTGTATTTGCGTCCGCTTTAACCCCTCTAAGTTAACCCGTAGCGATGGCTCCACGACTAAGTCCTTTCATGAGGACATCTGCCGTGACAAAACCACGACAGTTGGCACCCGTAGTGGGGCTATTGTACGATGGTTTGATGATCTTGGAGGGCAAGCTCGAAGGACTCGAAGGCTACGCTGTGGGCCGGATGACCAAGAGTCGTCGTGGCAAGCTCTACATCGACGATGCAGGCTGGGGCCCCGAGGTCGGCTCGATTGAGTACGGGTACCGGGTCCCCTTTGGTGGCATACACGTTTTCATTGGAAAGATCGGTGAGCCAGGGCCTGAGCCGGACATCTGCACCGACCTCGTCGAGACGGCTCAGCGTGCGAAACCTGCCCAGGCTAAACCGGCCGTCAAGCGTGCCTTCGTGGGAGTGGGAGTCATCCACGGAGGAAGTTATGAGGACGGATCAGAATCTGGTGGCGAAACCGTCGTCTACTCTGATGACGAGTCGTCGACTGGAGAAACTGAGTCTCTATACCAGCTGCAAGATGGCCGGATCGGGGGCTGTTCCGACGGTGATAGTATTCCGGACCCCTCTGATCTACCCAACCGGGTTGGAACATTCATGGCCGGTACACAAGCAACGCTTTACTCTTCGACCGCTGCGACAATGATTGCCGGTTCAACAGCGGCGGCGGCAGCCGGGGCAGGAGGCCCTGTGCGCCCGCCGGCTCAAGTTTTATCAGAACTATTCGATGCATTGGTTGTGCTCATGGCAGAGGTTAACCCGGCGGACCAGGACATCCATAATGCGGAGATTGCGAGGGTGAAGGAGCAAATCACTCAGGCTAAAGCGGATCTGGCAGCTGCAGACGCCAGGATGGCGGCAGAGCGGGCCGCTTTGGATGCACAGGCTTATAGGCTCCTGCTGGATCAGAGCGCGTCGCATGAAGTCATGAAGAGGAAATCTGATCCCGTTTGCCTTCAGTTTTCGAGGAAGGATCTCTTCAACATCCCGAGGCGGGACCAGTAATCCGCCGCGGTAAACCGGGCGGAAGCACTGAGACGGGCGCCGATTCAGCCCCGCATAATAGATCTTCCTCGCCATAATGCCGGCATGCCTCGAGGCTGTAAACGCCCCAGTCATTACTCCAACCCGATGGATAACCTCGTCGCAGCTACGGCATGGCTGGAGGCGATTCCGATTGAAGGCGATTCACCACAGGCAGTAGAAACGTGCCGGGTCAAGGAACTCCTTAGGAAAGCTCTGGTCCAACAGGAAGCGTATTAAATACCGCGACCGGATCCACTCTACCCCCGCCCAAGCGAAGCTATAGCGGCGCGTAGATGAACCGGCTGTATCAAGTAATGCACGACGGCAGTGCGCCCGTGGCAACAACCCGGCAGGTGGTTTCGACAACGCTCGGGAGGTGGTGGACGGGCCCGCACGCAGGGAGGCCGAGTTAGCGGCGCACATCGGGATTATCAGCTTCGCCGGTTCGTCTGACCGTCTTTGAGCCTGGAGTTACCTCTAGCTCTTTGGGGTGCCTTGCCTCGTCCCCTCGCTACGCAATGTACGCTTGCCCAAGGATTTCAAGGGGCGCGCAAGGTGCCAAATTACACCGCCGATCTGGCTCCGAAGCATGGATAGAGAGTTATGAGATGGCCATGGAGATGCTGGATGTGGATGAAGCCGCGTGTCGTGTAGTACTTCACCATGATGCTCGAGGGCACGGCCCGTGCATTTGGTTGAAAAGCTTGCCACCCAATTCCATCAGTTCATGGGCCCAGTTGCGGACCCGGTTCATTCAGAATTTCAAAGATACCTGTAAGCAGCCCATGTCTATGGTGGACTTGGCGGCTTGTGTCTAGGGTGAGGGGGAATCAACAACCCATTGAGTACGCCGTGTCTCGGAAATCTTACATTCTTTAGACCGGATCAACGCTGATTCTGCGTTCTTGACCCTAGAGGGCAACTGTCGGTTTAAACCTTTAAAGTTGAAGCTGGGACGCATGAAGCGGTTTTGCAATGACATGGGCACTCTCATGGGCGCTTTAGTGAAGTATGCTGATTCTGATAGTACCAAGGATCCCGAGTCTGATGATGATGATGATGAGACAGGAAGGAAAGAAGAACAAGAACTCCCAAAGCCAGCAGCATCACCCGGCGGTAATGTTGGAAATAAGCGTAAAGCGAGCGGCAACATGGACTTCAGTAGCCAACACCAACGCTAGCAGGACAAGGGCCCGGTGGCGCAAGGGTAAACAGCGAATCGAGGTGGAGCGCCTAATCCCAATCCGGACCATTTGAACTATCTGTTGAATCAACCACATCCGAAGCATGGGACGAAGGAGGCGCCAACAAATCACCTCGGGAAGGATTGTTACATTATGCGGAGTTCAAAAGTTCTAATGCTTTCCGGTATGATCAAGGTTCCGGCGGTTCGTGGTCCGACCGGTTACGGTGGAGGAAATTCGGTCCGAGGTTTAATGGTAATCCGCGGACATAACAATCGAACAATCGTAATAACCGTGGTGGTTACAATCAGCAGCGGCAGCAGTCGGGTTATCAGAGCAACCCAAAGCAGTTGAATAGTGGGCAGTACCACGTCTTCACCACCAGCTTAGACAAGCGAGACCGGAAGCTTCAGAAGCAGGCAGTCAACGTTGTTGAACCGGCCGTGCCTCATTACCTGTGCTGGTCGTAACAGCCCATTGTGTGGAGTAGAGAGGATCATCCTCCCCGGGTTGACAATCCGGGTCAGCTAGCCCTGGTGGTGGCACCTCAGGTGGGAGGTTATAAGTTCACCAAGGTGCTTATGGACGAAGGGAGCAGCATCAACATTCTGTACTATGAGACCTTCCGTCGTATGGGGTTAACAGATAAACATCTCAAACCGTCCAATACAGTGTTCCATGGTGTGGTGCCTGGCAAGTCAACATATCCGGTTGGTAAAATAGCTCTGGAGGTGGTCTTCGGGGATGAACATGACTCCAGATCAGAAACATTGACGTTTGAAGTGGTGAAAATTCAAAGTCCTTATCACGCCCTGTTTGGGCGGCCGGCTTATGCCAAGTTCATGGCACGACCTTGTTATATCTATTTGCAGCTCAAGATGCTGGGTCACAAGGGGACAATAACGGTTCATGGGAGCCGCAAGATCGCTTTCGAGTGTGAGGAAGGTGATGCGGCTTACGCAGAGTCGGTTTGTGCCACCGAGGAGTCAAGTATTATAAGGACAATGTTGATCCGGCGGACATGACTCCATTGAAGAAGCCAACTACAGAGCACGATCCGGCCCTGAAATTTAAATTGGCAGCTGAGACTAAGCTTGTTGACTTCGTACCTGGCGATTCGTCCAAGCAGTTCAACATCAGTGCCAACTTGGATCCAAAATAGGAAAGCGCGCTCATCGAGTTCATCCGTGAGAATCGGGACATTTTTGCATGGAAGCCTTGACATGCGGTGTACCGAGGAGCTCGTGAGCACACTCTTAATGTTGATCCCAAGTACAAACCGGTAAAGCAGTTTCTCCGCCCGGTTTAACGAGGAGAGGCGTAAGGCCATTGGGGAGGAGGTTGCTGGGCTCTTAGCGGCGGGCTTTATCGTTGAAGTTTTTCATCCGAGTGGCTTGCTAATCCAAAGGTCTTTGGTCCTTAAGAAAAGCGGCACTTGGCGCATGTGTGTGGATTACACAGATCTTAACAAGGCTTGTCCGGCGGATCCTTTTGCCCTCCCCGCATTGACCAGATTATTGATGCCACCGCGGGTTGTGGCGTTTGAGCTTTTTGGATGCGTATTCGGATATCATCGGATCAAGATGGCGGTTAAGGACCAGGAGAAGACATCGTTTATCACTCCCTTTGGAGCCTTCGCTATATGTCTATGCCTTTTGGGCTCAATAGCGCCCAAGCAACTTATCAGCGTTGCTTACAGAATTGATTGAATGAACAGATCAGACGTAATGTGCATGCCTATGAGGATGATATTGTGGTTAAGTCAAGTAAGAATGAAACACTGATTGATGATTTGAAAGAAACCTTTGACAACGTGCGGGTTTACAAGATGATGCTCAACCCGGCCAAATGTGTCTTTGGTGTTCCGGCAGGCAAGTTATTGGGTTTTCTTGTGTCCAACAGGGGGATCGAAGCTAATCCGGAGAAGATTACGGCTATCACCTCCATGGCTAAACCAAAGTGTATTAATGATGTCCAGCGTTTGGCGGGCCGGATTGCCGCGCTGAGCCGGTTTATCAGCCGCCTCGGAGAGAAGGCCATCCCCTTGTACCAGATCTTTGAAGAAGACATATCGGTTTATGCTGTCCGGCCCGATGAAGCGTTGGAGGACTTAAAGCGGCAATTGGCCAACCGCTGTGCTCGCCGCTCCCATCGACAAGGAGCCGCTTACATTGTATGTTGCTGCTAACGCCAGGGCAGTTAGCGTGGCCATTGTGGTAGAGAGGAAGGAGGCAGGGAAGGAGCATCCGGTTCAATGTCCGGTTTATTATATCAGCGAGGTGCTTATTGAGTCTAAGCAAAGATATCCGCATTGGCGGCTGGTGTATGGAGTTTTTATGGCAAGCCGGAAGCTGAAGCAGTATTTCCAGGGCCACCCCATCACGGTGTTCAGTTCAGCTCCTCTAGGTGATATCATACAGAACCGGGAGGCGACTGGATGGATTGCCAAGTGGGCTATAGAGCTTGGGCTGCATGTTTTGAAGTATGTACCTCGGACGGCAGTGAAGTCTCAAGCACTTGTGGATTTCATTAATGATTGGACGGAGTTGCAAGCGCCTGAAGAAAAGCCGGATCATACCTATTGGACCATCCATTTTGACGGATCCGAGGCGGTTGGAGGCTCGGGGGCTGGAGTCGTATTAACTTCCCCACGAGGTGACAAGTTTTGTTCGTCCTCCGCTTAATGTTCCCTTGTACTAACAATGCAGCTGAGTATGAAGCCTTGCTCCATGGTCTTCGGATGGCTAAGGAGATGAATCTAAGCCGGGTTAAGTGCTTGGTGACTCGGACCTAGTGGCTCAACAGGTGTCTGGCACTTGGGATTCCAAGGACCCACTCATGGCTGCATATCGTCGTGAGGTGGATGTTGTTGCAGGTCATTTCAAGGGCTATCAGGTGGACCACATGGATCGTCGGAGAACGAAGCGGCGGACGCTTTGAGCCGGTTGGGCTCTCAATGCAAACCGGTCCCGCCCAATGTTTTTCTCGAGTACTGCACGATCCGTCAGTCAAGCTCCCTGATGAAGCGGATTTGGCTATTCCTGATCCGGAGGCTCAGTTGGTCGCAGCTCTGCATGTCATTCCGGATTGGACGCTCCCTTATCTAGCGTACATGAACCGGGGCGAGTTACCAGAAGATGAGACGTTGGCCCGACAGATAGTTCGGCGGTCTAAGTCTATGACCATTGTTAATGACGAATTGCATCATTGCAGTGTGTCAGGGGCGTTTCAACGCTGTGTGTCCCGTGAGGAAGGCTGTGAAATATTGCATGAGATCCACGAAGGAGACTGTGGTCACCACGCCGGTTCAAAATCCTTGGTGGCTAAAGCGTTCCACCACGGTTTCGGTTGGTTGACTGCCCATCTTGATCACGGAAGATCTGGTCGACGGTGTGATGGTTGCCAAAAGTTTTCCAGACGTGCTCATGTACCGCCCAAGAATTGAGGATGATTCCAATTACTTGGCCGTTTGCGACTTGGGGCTGGATATTGTTGGACCTTTCAAAAGGTCCAAGGACAAGAAGACACACCTGTTGGTGGCGGTTGACAAATTTACAAAGTGGGTAGAGGCGAGAACACATTAGCAAGTGTGATGCGGCCACGGGGTTCAGTTCATCAAAAAGGTGATTTTCCGGTTTGGTTTTCCACACGGTATCATTACAGATAATGGTACCAATTTGTCCAAAGGTGCCATGAAGGAGTTCTCATGACGTGAGCACATCCGGCTTGACGTTTCTTGATAGCTCACCCACAGTCCAATGGTCAAGCGGAAAGAGCCAATCAAGAGATCCCGAGAGGCATCAAACCCGGCTTATGGTCCCTTTGCGAGAGGGCGCCCGGGTTGTTGGGTAGAAGAGCTATAAATGCGTGTTATGGAGTATAAATACTACACCTAACAGATCCACGGGATACACGCCGTTCTTTATGGTTTATGGAGCGGAGGAGGTTCTCCCCAGCGACATCCGTCATGACTCACCTCGTGTGGCAGCCTATGTTGAAGCGGATAACGAGACAACACGACAGGACGCTTTGGATCGGCTGGATGAAGAGCGAGACATAGCAGCTGCTCGCTCGGCGATTTACCAGCAGGATCTTCGTCGTTATCATAGTCGCCGGGTCAGGACGTAACCTTTCAAGAAGGAGATTTGGTGCTTGGCTCATCCAAGACCAGACGGACATGCACAAGCTATCCCGCCTTGGGAGGGACCTTTCGTGGTCGGCAAGAATCTGCACAAGGGTCGTACTATCGATCGATGTTCGAGAGCATAAAGACTCACGCCGCGAGAAGAGGAGACCAACGAGCCGTGGAACATAGCTCATCTTGACCTTATTATACCTGAGCCATCGGCTCTACTTATGTACATATTATGACAAAGTGTATATATTATGAATAAAGCAATAAACCGGAGCCTCGGCTAAAAGCGGGTATCTGTTACATTACATCATGTGTGGTTACATGGAGTTGTTACATCTTAAAGCGGCCTCCGGTTTACCCCTTGAGTTTGCTTTCTAAAAGCTTTATGATATCACTTGGGGGCTTGGTCGTGTCCGAACCAATGCAACACCTTTTGATAGGCGAAAGCCACCAGATCACTTGGGGACATGGTCAAATCTGAACCGATCCACGCTTTTGATCGGCCTAAGGCCATAGAGTCACTTGGGGCTTGGTCGAACCCGAACCATTGCCACGCCACTTGATTGGCATAATGTCACGGTTTCAGTTGGGGACCTGGCTGACTCGAACCATGGCTACACCTTATAGGGAGCTTGGTCGTGTCCGACCATGGTAACACCATCTGATCGGCTCAGTACAGCTTTATCTTTTGCAAACGGTTTATCATTGCCTTTGCTCCCATGTTTGTCAACTGTTATTTGATTTTTGTTGCGTTTCTTAAACCGACAACATTATTAAACCGTTTTCAAAGCTGTCAGTTAATGGAATTCGGTCAATTTTTCTTAATCCGGTGATAATTTCACCGGTTTGATGTTTTTCTGTTAACATCCTATTATGGAGTAACATGGGGCTTATTCTAACCCGGCCGCGATTAATGCGTGGTAAACCGGCAAGATAAACACAGAGCTGTTCTCTCCTTTGTGATAATGGTTTATACAACCTCCGTTTCAAGATTGGCTAAGCCAACTTCATGCTCAGCGACGGCAGGTATTTTGTATCACAAAAAATTTTATTATATACCTCCATATTTCATATATGTATGAATGTCACAAACTGACTGGCGGCACAGACCGCTGGGGCGGTTTAAGATTTTGCAACTACATGCAATTTAAATTGAAGGTTTCGATCATTCAATCAAAGGAGTCCGCACCAGGGCACGAAGGCATATTAAAAACAAAAGTGATGGCTATCCTATTACAAGGCATTCAGAGGCCCAAAATTTGGAGTGGCGTCATGACAGGCAGCTTCTAATGCATCAACCGGCTTGACGGATTAAGCTTCATTGCCGGGTTGACGTGAAGAAGATGGGTCGTCTGGCGTCGGTTCAACTTCTTCCTCCTCACCACCCAATGGCCGGAAGTCATTGGTGGTCCAGTCAATCGAGTTAAAGCACGAAGACAACCTCTTCACTTATAAGCTCACCGGATCAACGTCGAGGGCATAAGTGTGCTTACGGGTTGGTGGAACAAGGTTACGCACTTCCGGAATAACAGCTTCAACCCGTCTGTTGTTTGCATCGTAGAAGGAGTGGTGAACCGTCGGGTTGGCCTCTGCTGCCGATTGACTTCGCCCAGAGGACGCATCTCCCTTGTTACCCGTTTGAGAGCATCATTATCAAATGCTTCGCCATTTTCTTGAGCAGGAAGCCTTTGGCTATGTCGGCGGATCAAGATCAGCTATCCATGCTTTGGCGCGAGTTAGAGCCAATAAGGTGCCAGCCGGGCAGCGGATCGTTTCAATTCTTCTAGCTGTGCGGTATCATGGATAGCCGGTCCGATGTATCCTTGATCAATGACGGAGCTGTGTTATCATAAGAGGTGGCGCAAATAACTCATTTGGGTGCGGTATACGGTTGTTCAATTAAGCGTATCTGCGGCCTTGAGTTTCTTCCGCATGTCGAGCCGGATGAGCAATGCGCTTACCTATACCGGTTTAAGAAAGTTCAGGTTAAACGGCGGAAATGTCAAAACGGAATATTAATCATAACCTTGGTGAAACATTTCTTACCAAATATTGCAGAGGTCATGGCGTTAATTTGGTGCTTTAATCCGGTGAGCTCTTCCGTCACCGGTTTAAGAGCTGCTTCAGCATCCTCCGCCCGTTTTAGCAACCCGGCTTTCTCAGTATCCCAGTTGGCCTGCTCAGATTTAAACCACTCCTTGAGCTGCTCCATAGTAGTCAAGGCGGTTTTCAGCTCATCCTTGGCCTTGGAGGCTTCTGCTTGTTGAGATTTCATATGGACATGAAGGTCATTGATTTGTGAGGTTTGTTGGCGTATCTCACTCTGTGACAAAAAGGGAGCACGTTAGTAGTTTCATCACAAAGTCCCAAGCTCAATACAGGTATTCAACTTGGCACTTGGGGGCTAATGGCTATTTGCTCGAACATGTTCTGCTCTTGGCGATACAAATTCTGATCCGGTTTAACTATACTAAGTTGAACCGGCCCTTGGGGGCTACATCAATGAAGTCTGAAAAGTTTGAGTTTTATATTAAGTCCCGGTTTAACTAAGCTAAGTTGAACCGGCCCTTGGGGGCTACTACTCAATGAAGGTACAAGAGAGGCATAACTCCTTACCTCATAGCGCTCCTTCATAAGATTTACCAGACCGGCTTCGAAATCACGACTTGTGTAGAGCCGGTTCGAAGCCGGAGTGAAGATCTTGGGCGGAGAGATTGTCATAAGTCGACAGATCAGTTTTCCTTCCCTTTACTCATGGCGGTAAACTCTTCCTTGGCGCTGTGTTTTGATAGAGCAACCGGATTGCCGAAGCGGTATATGCGGTGCCCGTCACTCGACATCGTCATCTTTGGTCGGGCTGGCGGATTGGCATTTTTCACAGGCTTGGTGCTTTCATACCGGGCTTGGCGGATCGGCAGCGAATCCCGTTGTTCTGCTGCAGGACTCGGTGGAGCAGGATGTGACGTCTCAACTTGGACATCCGGTTCAACCTCTGGCGGGTTAGCATTGTCATCTTGATTAACCCCAGCAGAGTTGTTTTTAGCAACTTCGGGATTTTCACCATGATGCTCGAGTCTTCTCCGGATCAACATCCTGATGAGGGTCGAGGGTCTTCGCCTTCTTACTTAGGCGAGCCTTGGTGCTACAACATCAAGGGTTAGAATATGATAAACCTACAAATGCAAAAAACAAATGGAGTAATATGCTTACCCAGCAGCAACTTTGAGAGGAGGCAGCTGAATATGATAAACCTACAAATGCAAAAAACAAATGGTGTTCTTCAGTTTGCTGTGTCTTCAAAGAAAGTTTTGGATTCAAATGAGCACGAGAGTGAGATTGTTTCACTTTCCAGACTGTGCGGCGAATTCTTTTAACCGGTACAAGATCAGAATCGGAAGAAAGAAGGATTACCTCAATAGGATCTGCATGGCTGGCCTCAGCATCATCCTGGGAATTGTAACTGTCAATAAGATGAATGACAAAAAGGAGCAAACTCAGTCAAGCTCTACCTCAAGCATTCGATTCTTCATCCTCCGTGATTCGTAAGACTCGGCGGTTTTCCTTGCCAGCTTTCTTGGTGGTCTTGGTATTTACACGAGGAACCCGGGCCGGTTTCGTTCGTTTCCAAAAGGAGCTGTTAGCCTGAGAATTAATAAGGGATTAATACAATCAATAGGGAATCCAAATCAGTAGAGCAATGAGTGGAGCCTTCATCGGGCGGTTTGTTGGAGACGCAGAACGGGCCAACCGGTTTGGCTGCACGCGGAGATCGGTTCATCGAGCATTTTCTTCACTGTCTCGGCAACTTCAAGCTCGATTATTGATAGCTTGTGATGTCGTTGAGGGTCTTTGACGTTACCGGTGTATTCATGCATCAATCCGGCGGCGGCTTAATGGCAAGATGCCCCAAGAAACCCAACAGCGGACAAGGTCAATACCGGTTAAGCCATTGGCCATTAGAGCCGGAGCTTGATAATTTGGGGTGCAAAGTTCTTCCGTTCTGCGGCGATCAAGCGTGAAGGCAATGGGTGATTGTTGCTAAGCCGGTGAGGGCGATAACCCGGCAAGGGATTTTCTCCGTTAGGAGCAGTATTCCGGCAATAGAACCAGGTTTGATTCCAATCTTTCAGATGGCTATGATGTTTGGCGTGAGGAAAGTCCACTTCTTTCCTTTTTTTGGATTGAAACGCCACCAAGTTCTGTGTTAGGACCGTCCAAAAACTCTGTACGGCGGTTCAAATGAAAGAAATCTCGAAATAACTCCACAGTTGGTTCTTCTTGAAGATAGACTTCGCAGAAGACTTTAAAGTTGCATATATTGGACATAGAGTTCGGACAAATATCTTGTGGATGGAGTTGGAAGCTTGCGAGGACATCCTGTAAATTTTTGATCCGGCGGGCTGAATCCCGGTCTAAGTGTTGCATAAATACAATCACTTATCCCTCTTGAGGTTCAGGAGGGCATTCAGAATCCGGAACACGCCAATGAAGTACACTTTTGGATGCTAAAGCGCCAGTGGTGACATATCCATTGATTTGTGTCTCAGTAATCTTGGACGGAACCCAATTGCGAGCGAAGAGAATTGTTTGGCCATTCCGGAAGAAAAAGCTGAAAGGAAAAGTAAAGGCGGTTTACGATTAACGGGTTATGCATATTATTCGTTGTTAAACGGCGTGATTGCCATTCGAGTTCAGTTGCGGTTTAAGTGAGGACTAATGAGGTATGGCGGATTAGCTATCAAAATTAAACCGCCCTTAGGCAGAAGGGACAAAGCTGAAAAATCTGCTAAGTGTTGACAGAAACAGGTTTCACACATCGACGGAATTAATTTGGATCTACCAAAGATTCAGTAAGAAAAATTTTCTGCGATCTATAAAGGCTTTAAATAGGGCAGAGAAGTTCGTGCGTTCTATCAAGGGATTCTGAACAAAAAGGAAGATCTACTAAGTGCTAAACTGAATGCGGAGCAACTACCGCACAAGATATATGCTACAGTTGAATTAAAGAAGCTATGGCAGAGCGAATACGAAGAAACTAGGGATGAACACCTATGAACGACCGATGAGAACAGGAGCCCTAAGATACAGATCTAGGGGTATGAGGAAGAATCTTACCGGATGCGCAGGATAGCGGAGGGACACCGAGGATCTCCGTACAACCAGGTTGATGCAATGACCTTTGTTGATGCAGCGTTCGAAGGTCGAAAGCGACGGCAGAGCTTCAGAGCTGGGGCATCGCGAGGAAGAAGAAGTACGGAAGGGGAAGAAGAGAAAGGGCCCTCAGGTCTATTTATAATTAGGCAGAAAGTAATTGACAGGCACGAGAATCGAGGAGTTGAAAGCGGCAGATGGCGCAGCTGTCGCCTCGATTTCCGAGATAATATTAAATAAAGAGAATCTTGTTATTTCGTTTTTTTATAGAGATGACGTCAAGATGATATATTGCTGTGTCCAGAGGATGACGTCATGCCGGTTTAACAAGATGGCGGTTTACGAGAAATGAAGGAAGATGTTCACAGAGTTTTTTCTGAAGTGTTGAAGATTGACATGGAACAGGTTCAAATCAATTTGGGGCCTAATGTTGGGGATGTAACTACTGAGTGTAAACCGCCCAGGAGGGGCCGGTTCACCCTCAGCTATATTGAAGCCCACGAAGACTCAGAAGATGGCGCTTTACTATGAAACTTAGAGGCCCGGAGCCCAAAGGCGGATTAGGGCCCATAATGGTAAAACCGCCATAGTCATGTAACTTTTAAGATAAGGGAAGGAGAGACCGAGCCGAACACTTGTACGAGTCGGCCTCGGGACTCACAGACCAGCCAAGGCGTCAACCCATGTATATAAGGGGACGACCCGACGGCGGTTTAAGGACAGAAAAACAACAACTCGAGGTCTAGGCGAAGCTGTTTGCTCCCTAGTCATCGAGACCACATCAATCCCATCACAAACTAGACGTAGGATTTTACCTTCATCGAAGGGGCCGAACTAGTATAACTCTCGTGTATTTGCGTCCGCTTTAACCCCTCTAAGTTAACCCGTAGCGATGGCTCCGCGACTAAGTCCTTTCATGAGGACATCTGCCGTGACAAAACCACGACAGTCTTTGAAACATCCGTGTTTTGAAGACTTTCCTAAAAATCGCCTATTCACCCCCCCTCTAGTCGATAACTAGCACTTTCAATTGGTATCAGAGCAAGGTACTCCCTTGTTCTGTTGTAACGCCCCGAGACCGATGCTCCAAGTGCCCCCCATTTATCTTAGTTGTTGCCGTGTGTTTATTTTTGTTTGTTACATTATCATATTTGTTTTGCATATTTTATTCCTACATGTTTATGCCATGATCATGTTGAGTTCCTTGTCGTGTGTTTGCTTCTTGCACCATGCTCATTTCACTTGTTATGTTGCATTGTGCCTCTTGTCATTATATTGTTTTGTTCCATCTTTGTTTGTTTGCCATGTTCATCTCACTTTGTTGTATGTTATATGCTTTGATATGCCTCTTGTCAATTATTGCATCATGATCATCAGGTGGGTTGCATTCTTCATATTGGTGTATTGTTGTGTGTGGATCAGTCCTTGTTGTCTCTTCTCTCAAGCCATGCACCATCACCTTCTCCTTCCTCTTCTTTTACTCCTTTATGCAAGTGCCATTTCTCCCTTCTCCATTAATGTTCAATCTTTGCCAATAAATCATGCACCATGCCTTATACCTCTCTGTAGTATCATCCATTTTGGAGTTGTTTTGGTTGGGTTCAAAAATACCTCAAGTTTGAATTATATTCAAACTTGTTTTATTTTTCTACCTCTAAAAATTGCCAGGCCAATTTATTCTAATCCTGCATAATTCCAGAAGTCCAAAAATATTGTTACTTATTTCTAAGTCATCCCCTAAACCCCTGGCCATTTTCCTCTTCTATTCTGTGGATTGCTTATTTGCGGGAAGGATTTAAAGCAGGAACAGGCCGTCACCGCTGCACTTGGGCCTCCTCCTTCCCGGAGCCCAGCCAACGCCAACAGGCTGCCTTTTCTCCCTCTCACCGTAAATCCTCGTGGATCACCTAAGCGACCCCACTGGCGGTCTCTCTCTTCCTCACCTTTCTCCTTCCTCTCGTTTGCTCCTCTCCTCACGGTAAAACCCCGCCGAGCGCACATGGCCACGAGGGCAGCCCCGACCACGCACCTCCCCTATAAAGCCACCCCTCGGCGCCCTAGGGTTTCCCTTCCTCCTTCCTTCCTCCTCCGCCCGCCCGGCCCGTGTAAGGGTAGCTCCACCTTGCCCCATCGCCGCCGCCCGACGCCATGGCCGGCTTGTGCTCAACCTTTTCCCCGGCGTAGCAAGCTCGTCGCCGCCTTTCTTCATCCACGCGCATCGAGACGCCGCCACGACCCCGTTCCTCTGCGATCCAAGGCCGGAGACGCAAGTCCATCGACGTTGTCTTCCTCTGCTTCCTCTGCTTCACGGAACCGAGGATGCTGCCCGATCATCGCATCGTCTCGCCGTCCCGTTCTCCTCCGACTCCGTACACCTTGGCAGCACCCCCATGGTGAGAAGCCGCTTCTCTTCCCATCATCCCTGCTTGAATTTCGCGCGGTAGGCATCACCCCGTCCCAACCCGGCGTCCGCCATGGGCGACCAGGGAGCGAGCTTCGAGATCGTGCCATGTGCCCGTCTCCTCTGTTGACCACTCACACACGCAGTCATGCGACCACGCTCCCGCAGCTGTTCCGCTTACACGCATGCGCTTGCACACCCTCGAGGGACTTGTCCAGCCCCTGCTAGCCGCTGCTGCCGCGCCTCGCCGCACAACTTCCAGTAGGAATCCATGGCCAGCCAGGCTTGGCCTCGCACAAGCACCCACACCCTCGCCTCTTTGCTCCACCAAACGCGCCCCTAGCATGTTTGCACACTTCTTCTTTGCTGCCGACCTCATGTGTGCTGATTGTGGCGAGGTCGAGCATCTTGATCCCTAGGCGGCCCTTTCTGTTCTCTTGATTATCTGAACCAGATCCGTCGAGCAATCCTATTCCTATGCAAGGACCCGAGCTGGATGTTGAACACATGCTCTGTCCTAGCCTGTTGGTCACCAAGCAGTTCCACAGCCAAGGGATCTGGAGTTCAAATCCTAGCTTCCCCTATTTTTCATTATCGTTTTAGTTCTGTTACGATGATGCTCCTGCGCACACTTTGCCGTGCGTGCTTTCGATCCTGACCGCACGAACAATCCGCTGTTCGTTGTTATTCGTTGATTGAGCAGTTCGGAAGAAGGTTCCTCTATAACCAAACCCATCCAATGTCGACTATCCATTGTAGTTCAGCTGGTTAGCAATGCTTGTGCACCTCCTGGAGGTCCCGGGTTCAAATCCCTGCACTCCTCCTTTTGTCCTCTGTTTTATTTTTCTTTTGCATGCACACACACTCGGCCGCTTGGGTCAATTCCACTTCGGGCTTGCACCTGCGTTGAATCCGCCCCTGTATATTCTTTTCCCTATCCCATGTGTTTTAGCATTTGTTCATTTTCTGCATATTCACATCAATGCCATCATTTTAAAATGCTCATAACTAAATGTCCATGCATCCAAATAAAACATGTTATATATGTAAAATGCTCAGATTTTCATGTACTTTCATAATCTGCTTCTTTCATCCATGTTTGAAATGTTTAAAATGGACGTTTGCTTTTAATTTGTATAATGACATGTTAAAATGGTTTATTTCATAACTAAATAACCGTAGCTCGGTTTTAAATGTTCTTTTTATGTAAATGGGCTAGAAAAATGCATAGTTTAACATGGTAGCATTACTTTGCATGTTTAACAACATTAAAATTGTGTATAGGGCAGAACAGTAGCAAATTCGAAATATGCACATGAGGATTTTTCGGAATTGTTGTTTCTTATTTTCGGCCTCATTTAAATTTGCCTAAATAGTTAGTTTAATTATGCCTCACCTCTTGCCATGTTTAACAACATTTAACATTGTTTGGTAGCTTAAACGAGATTAAACTAAATATGTCAATGTGGTGTTTTGTCAATATGCAACTCGTTGCATATTGAGCTCCACTTAACTTGTAGCATTGTTTGTTGCACTTTGCCATGCCATGCCTCATTAAACCGGACATGCATCGTACTTGATTGTGCATCGTGCCATGTTTATGCTTGTGCATTTACCATGTTGTTTGTTTCTTTCCGGGTTGCTTCTCTCGTTAGCTTCGGTTTCATTCCGGAGTTGTGAGGATTCGTTCGACTACTCCCGTTCATCTTCTTCATAGACTCGTTCTTCTTCCTAGCGGGATTTCAGGCAAGATGACCGTCACCTTGGATCTCACTACTATCATTGCTATGCTAGTTGCTTCGTTCTATCGCTATGCTGCGTTACCTATCTCTTGCTGCTCAAGCCTCCCAAATTGCCATGAACCTCTAACCTTTGTCACCCTTCCTAGCAAACCGTTGTTTGGCTATGTTACCGCTTTTGCTCAGCCCCTCTTATAGCGTTGCTAGTTGCAGGTGAAGTTGAAGATTGCTCCATGGTGAACAGGATTTTGTTGGGATATCACAATATCTCTTATATTATTAATGCATCTATATACTTGGTAAAGGGTGGAAGGCTCGGCCTTATGCCTGGTGTTTTGTTCCACTCTTGCCGCCCTAGTTTCCGCCATATCGGTGTTATGTTCTCGGATTTTGCATCCCTAACGCGGTCGGGTGATTTATGGGACCCCCTTGACAGTTCGCTTTGAATAAGACTCCTCCAGCAAGGCCCAACATTGGTTTTACCATTTCCCTCACCTAGCCCTTTTTCCCTTGGGTTTCCGGAGCCCAAGGGTCATCTTTATTTTAGGCCCCCGGGCGGTGCTTCTCTAAGTGCTGGCCTGAACCGAAGTTACTGCGGGGCCCCTCGAGCAACTTCGAGGTCCTGGTTTTACTCGTAGCTAGTCTCATCCGGTGTTGCCACGAGAACGAGATATGTGCAGCTCCTATCGGGATTGTCGGCGCATCGGCGGCTTTGCTGGTCTTGTTTTATTCTGCTGTCGAAATGTCTTGTAGCCGGATTCTGAGACTGATCGGGTCTTTCGGGAGAAGGAATATCCTTCGTTGATTGCGAGAGCTTATCATGGGCTAAGTTGGGACACCCTGCAGGTATAAACTTTCGAGAGCCGTGCCCATGTTATGTGGCGAGATGGGAATTTGTTAATATCCGGTTGTAGTAAACTTGAAGCAAACTCTTCTAAAATACACCAACCGTGTATGCGTAACTGTGAGTGTCTCTTTTCGGGTTGATCGAGAGGAGAACACGGTTTTCGGGTTATGTCTCGACGTAAGTAGGAGTTCAGGATCACTTCTTGATCATTACTAGTTGACGACCGTTCCTTTGTTTCTCTTCTCGCTCCCATTTGCGTATGTTAGCCACCATATAGGCTTAGTCGCTGCTGCAACCTCACCACTTTATCCCTTCCTTTTCCCATTTAAGCTTTGCTAGTCTTTATACCCATGGTAATGGGATTGCTGAGTCCTCGTGGCTCATGATTACTACACCATCGATTCTTGTGTACAGGTTATGCGGTGACCACGGCCGAGAGCGATGTTTGCTTGTTTTGGAGTTCTTCTTCCGCTTCTTCTTCGATCGTGGGTTAGGCTCTGTGTCGGCAGCCTGGGCTAGCAGGGTGGATATTGTTTGAGTTTCTGTTTATGATTCATCCGTAGTCGGATGTTGATCTTGTATGTTGTATTGTTGTATTCATGTGACTTTGTATGTATTTGTATGTATCCCCGTCTATTATGTATTGTTGATGTAATGATATCCACCTTGCAAAAGCGTCTTCAAGATGCGCTTCTATCCTTGGTGGGACCTTCGAGTTCCTTTTGGATAGGGTCGCGTCTTGGGCGTGACATCTGTGTGATTCGGTTTAACCACCTGGAGTTTTAGCTATGTCGGTTGCAGGGATAATCAAAGTCTCTGCTGCTTGCCCCGTGTTCGATGGAACTGACTATCCCTACTAGAATAATAAGATGTGCATGCATCTTGAAGCCATTGATGTCGACCTCTGGTATGTCGTCAAGAACGGCGTTCCTAAATCTGGTGAAGGTGTTACCCCTGCTGATGTCAAGAAGTTCATTCAATCGACTCCACCGCAAAGAACATCATCTGTGGTCATCGACCAAAGGACAAGATGGCCGTGTGAGTGCTCTGGAAGCGTCGAAGCTAGTCTGGATCTGGCTATCCAAGGTCAACGGCAGGCGTCTCAACCCGGAGAGATCAAAGGATCGGTGTTCTTCGCAACCTCTTCAACCGCTTCAAGAGAAAGCGACAATGAAAATGTCCAGCTCATGTTTGATCGCCTCATCGACATCACAAATGAGCTTCATGCTCTCGGCGCCCTTGAGGTCACCAAGCATGAAATCATCAAGACACTCTTGAGATCACTTGACAGCTCTTTTGACACCCTTGCCCTCATGATACAAGAACGTCCGACTTCAAGACACTCGATCCATCCGATATACTTGAGAGGCTCAACACACATGAGTTCCAAATTTACGAGAAAAGAGATATCTATGGTCCCAACTATGGCCGAACTCGCGCTTTGAAGGCAAAAGTTGTTTCCTCATCTGAAGAAGAATCTGACTGCGGTTCTGATGATCCTGAAGACATTGGAAAGGAACTTGCTATGCTTGTGAAGAAGTTCCATAAGTTCACTAGGAAGAAAGGCTTCAGAAAGTCTTCACGATCCAGCTCAAGAAATGATGAAGCTTCCACTCATGACTACAAGAAGAGAACCTGTCACAAGTGCAAGAAAACTGGACACTATATCTCTGAGTGTCCACAGTGGGACAATGAGAAGAAGAAGAAGAGAAAGGAATATGATTCTGATGACAAGAAGAAGAAGAAATCTTCAAAGTCTTCTTCCAAGTCCTCATCAAAGTCTTCATCGCATAAGAAGAGCTCATCTGGCAAGGCTCGTGCTTTAGTTGGCAAGGAAATGGATTCAGAGGAGGAGTCTGCTTCTGAGGAGGTGGAGGTGGAGTCTGAAGAGGAGTCCGACCCGGGCATTGCAAGTCTGGCTTTAGCCACAGCCTATGTTGCCAAGTCCATCTTCAACACGGAAGACAATGACTTCTACACCAACGCTGAAGCTGATGACAAGGACGACCCTGCTCCCACCTACTGCTTCATGGCACGCGGTGCCAAGGTAACATAACGTGATGCTTACTTTCAAACATCAAGTGAAGATGACTCTGATTGTGAATCCAAACCCAGCTACAAAACACTTGCTAAAATTGCAACCGAACAACAAAGAGCTATGGAACATACTCAAAAACTGTTAGACAAAAGCGATGACCTGTTGGACGCGGAAATGACACGTTCACAGTCCTTAGTTGAAGACATTAAAAATCTTCATGCTAAGTACCAAGAACTTGAAAGTCGTCATGAAACGCTCTCAACTACTCATGAAAAGCTCTCCTATGATTATCTTCAAAGGAAGCAAGAGCTTGATAAATTGAGAGCGGCTCATGAAGATCTTCAAAAAGAGAATGAGTCACTTCGCTCAGCCAATGTATCAGTTCCGCTCAGATGGATTTGAACCACCATGTCTAAAATGTCTTGAGCGTGATATCGCTACCTCTGTTTAATGTTCAACTGCTGCTCTTGTTGCATTGTCTTCAACTACTAATGTGGTAACTAACCCCTCTGCGGAGGATAGCATCGCTATTGTTGATGAAAATGCTAGGTTGAAGACATTGCTTGAAACGAGGGATGCATAAAAGTCTGAAGGGTATCGAGACACTTTGCGATGTCCTCAAAAGCGATTCTCGAACCGAAACCCTAGGAAAGAGGGTGTTGGGTTAGAAAGGAAAATGAATGTTGATGGTTCCTCTTTGGAAGCTTTGAAAGCGGTATCCCGTAACCACATGGGTTGCTGCAAAGGGACCTTCAAAGGATCCATCCACCTTATCTGGCTTTACCTATGCTAACCCTATTATCATTGATGAATCCTTTGATGCAAACTATAAGCTGTTCAAGAATCGAGCGGTGAAGTGTTTGCTGTATATTGGTACTAAGCTGCAGGAATGGACCGCCTATGAAGAAGATCCGGGTTCCCAAAAGCTGTCTTAAGAATCTTCCAGTTGAATGTCATCATGACACCACCAGGAAGAAGACAAACCCCATACCTAAGGCGTCATATGGTCCAAAGGCTTCATACATGACGGAGGACTCACACGAGTCACCCTAACGCCAAAGTTTTGCAGGGAAACCGTACTCAAATTTATGAATATGAGCGTGTGTCTTCAAACCGCTATGTTCATAGAACAAAGAACTTTTCTGCTTATTCATATGAGTATCATTCATCTCCTGCAAGGCTATTTGCTAGGACTCCAAAGCCGAAGTTCTCAGATGCTGCACTTAGACTCATTGCTTCTAAGCCACCCCTGAAGATGTGGGTGGTTAAGAAGAATTAACTCCCTTTTGCAGGAAAGGGTCTCCAGCCGAAAATCAAAGGCGTCTGATGCTACTGCTGGGGACCTAAAACATCTTGTAGGGCACAAGATCAAATGCCCATATGGTCTCACTATGTATTTTGTTCCTGAATCATTTGCCATTCATCCTATCAGTCCTAATCTTGATTTAAGCTTCAATAATCCACTTGCCCGTCAAATGTTTATGCTTCACAATGCTCTTGTTGAAGCCTATCCCCCTAATTGTACTGTAGGGTATGACACCTCATGCTTCAGAATGGATTATGGACAGTGGATGCACTAATCATATGACTGGTGATCGAAGTCTTCTCATGGACTCAACCTTACGTCCATCAGACAAGAGTCACATCACATTCTTGACCTTTGGTAAAAGCAAGGTATTGGGTCTAGGTAGAGTTGCAATCTCAAAGGATCAACACATGGATAAAGTGATGCTTGTTGAATCCCTTGGTTTCAACTTGATGTCCTCTCAATGCTTTGTGACTTGAACATGATTGTGATATTCGGAAAATATCGCTGCCTTGTACTAATGGAATCGACAAGTCTCTAGTCTTTGAAGGGTATAGGAAAGATGATCTATACATGGTAGATCTCTCGGAGTCCTGACTTGCCGCATGTCTTCTTGCAAAAGCTTGAGAATCTTGGCTCTGGCATCGGAGGCCGGGGCATGCTGGCATGAGGAACTTACACACACTCGCCAAGAAGAAGCATGTCATAGGCATCGAAGGTGTCAAGTTCAAGAAGGATCATTTGTGTGGTGCCTGCGAAGCTGGAAAGATGACTAGGGCAAAGCACCCCTCGAAGACAATCATGACGACATCTCAACCCTTCGAACTGTTACACATGGATTTGTTTGGCCCTACTCATTACTCTACCCTCACAACAACTGCTTGTCTCTATGGCTTCGTCATTGTTGATGATTACTCAAGATACACATGGTGCACATAATTCTCTACAAGACTGAAGTGCAAGATGTCTTCGACGCAACCAATCGAGCAATGAACAATTATGGCGTCAAGATCAAGCATATCTGAAGTGATAACCTTTGAATTCAAGAACACCGGACTTGATCTTTATCTGGATACCATGGCAATCACTCATGAGTTCTCGGCTCCATACACACCTCGACAAAATGGCATCATGGAGCGCAAGAATGTAACTCTCATTGAGATGGCTCGAACAATGCTCGACGAAAGTACAAGACACCAAGAAAGTTACGGCCTGAAGCTATTGATACAAAGATGTCACGTCATCAACCGTGTTTATATCCATAAGCTTCGAACAAAACATCCTATGAGCTCCTTACTGGCAAGAAGCCAAATCTCAGCTACTTCAGAGTATTTGGGGCTAAGTGCTGGATCAAGGATCCCCATCACAAGTCAAAATTTGAACCCAAAGCTCACGAAGGCTTCATGCTTGGTTACGGAAAGGACTCACACTCCTACAGAGTCTTCAACCTTTATCTCTACAAAATCGTCAAAATGGTGGATGTGCGATTTGATGAAACCAATGGTTCACAAAGAGAGTTCCTGCCAAGTACACTAGGCGAAGCTCAGCCCAGCGAATCTATCAAGCTGATGGGAACTGGTGAAATCATGCCTTCAAGCACAAACGAAGAGGAACTTATCATTTCTGCACCTAACCAACTGAAGACAATGCTCACCTCAAGATAATCCTCCCAATGATGACAATGATCGGCATGAGCAAAGTCTTCGTCCGATTCATCCTCGAGTTGCAAATGAAGTACAGATTGAGAAGATAATTGATAGCATCAATGCACCTGGTCCGCTTACTCGCTCAAGAGCAACACAACTAGCAAATTTCTATGGGCACTTTTCTTTTGTGTCAATATCGTAACCCAAGAAAGTTCTTTGAAGCCTTTATGGAACCGAATGGATACAAGCTATGCAAGAAGAACTTCAACAGTTCAAGCTGAATAATGTTTGGGAACTTGTCAAGCGTCCCGACCCTGTAAGCATAACATTATTGGCACCAAATGGATATATCGAAACAAGCAAGATGAGCATGGTCAAGTCGTCGTAAACAAAGCACGGCTTGTGGCTCAAGGATATACTCAAGTTGAAGGAATTGACTTCGATGAAACATTTGCTCCTGTAGCTAGGCTTGAAGCCATACGCATACTACTAGCCTATGCTAACCACCACAACATCTTGCTATATCAAATGGATGTGAAGAGTGCATTTCTCAACGGCAAGATTGAAGAAGAAGTATATGTCGCTCAACCACCTGGCTTTGAAGATCCAAAACATCCCGATATGGTGTACAAGCTAAATAAAGCAATCAGATGGCCTCAAACAAGCTCCTCGCGCTGGTATGATACAATCAAAGACTTCACGAAGAGGAAAGGCTTCAAACCTGGATCCCTTGATCCCACACTCTTGTGAAGACATATGATGGTGAACTGTTTGTATGCCAAATATATGTGGATGACATTATCTTGGCCGCACCAACCGTAAGTATAGTGATGAGTTTGGATACATGATGCAGGAACAATATCAGATGTCCATGATGGGAGAGCTCAAGTTCTTCCTTGGTCTTCAAATTTGTCAGCAAAGGAATGGCATTTTTATATCTCAAGAAAAGTACCTCCAAGATTGTCTGAAGAAGTTTGGAATGCAAGAGTGCAAAGGATACACGACGCCAATGCCAGCCAAACACCATCTGGGTCCCGATGACAATGGTAAAGAGTTCGATCAAAAGGTATACCGCTCCATGATTGGTTCCTTACTTTACCTATGTGCGTCTAGGCCAGATATTATGCTTAGTGTTTGCATGTGTGCTCGATTCCAAGCGGCACCAAAGGAATCGCATCACTTAGGCGTGAAGCGAATTCTTTGATATTTGGCTCACACCCCAACACTCGGATTATGGTATCCAAAGGGCTCAAAATTTGATTTGGTTGGATTTTTGGATGCTGATTATGCCGGGTGACAAGGTGGATCGCAACTCTACATCAGGCACATGTCACTTTACGGGACGATCACTCGTCTGTTGGTCTTCAAAGAAGCGTAACTGTATCACTCTCAACTGCTGAATCTGAATACATTGCTGCCGGATCTTGCTTGTGCTCAGCTTCTATGGATGAAGCAAACTCTCAAGGACTATGGCATCAATCGACACAAGTACCTCTCTTCTGCGACAACAAAAGCGCCATCAAGATTGCCAACAATCCAGCTTCAGCACTCGAAGACAAAGCACATTGAAATTCGTCATCATTTTCTCGTGGATCATGTCATGAAGAAAGATATTGACATCATTCACGTCAACACCGAAGAGCAACGGCGAGATATCTTCACAAAGACCTTGGATGAGAAAAGGTTTTGCAAGTTACGGTGTGAGCTAAATATCTTGGAATCCTCAAATGTCCTGTGATCAAGCACACATCCTAACACTTATGCATGTTGATGACTTAGATGTGCAACACGAAGTAACGTATGTCTTCAATCTAATGAAGACTTACATTCTGAGTGTGAATACATTAACGTGGAATTTGACTTCGGAGCGCCACGATAATTGTGCGCCATGTCTGGGTCTAATACTTCCTATACGGTGGGCATTATCTCTGCAATATCTTCGCATTTGATTTGTCTTCAACTTCAACTTATCTTCATGATTTTCTTCACTATGTTGATTTGGTTGCTGTCTGATATATATATATTGTTCTGTCCTCTACAGCATTCACTTATAGCTATGTCTTCAAGTTGAATCTTTTGAACTAAGTGAATGTGATCGGACCCTAATCTCTCTATGCTTTCTATCTCAAACTCTATCTGTCCAAATCATATGCATTCTATTGAAACTGTCAACTGTCTTCTCTGCGTGCTTGTCAGCAAAAGACACAGAGACAAACTTTAAGTCTGTTTTAAATGATTCATCCTTCATCGTTGAAATCCGAGAAGCCGGAACAACCATCCGACAAACTGGCGGCGTGGGAACGTGGGACAACTTCGTAGTATGTTGCATGCTTGCCACGTGCCCCTCGAATGTGAACCGCCAGGCACCTGCGTAATTATGTGTCGCACACCTCCTTATAAATACATGTCCCCTGCGGTAAAGAAAATCTTCTTCCACCTCTCCACCTCGTCAAAACCCTAGCGCCACCGCTAGCTCTCGACGAACGCCCGGCGGAAGCGGCTTAGCTGCCGCGACTTCTCCGACGCCGTCCTCACGCCGGCCGCGAATGTCTTCATCTCCGCTGCCGCCGTAGGTGTCCTCCATCGCCAAGTTAGGGCACGGTGGATTGAACTGCTCGGCCTCCTTTCTTCCCGTTTAGCAGTTCTTCGAGTGGTAAATATAACTCTATTTTTACCATCTTTTTGATCTTCAAGATTCATCCTACTTGCCAAAACTGGTTTCTGCCCATACTATGTTAGATCTATTCTACATGCGCATCTCGCTTAGTATATTCACTTAAGCTTCACAACTAGTTAGATTCCTCACTTGTACTTATTCACGGATTCGTACAAATCTAGAACCAACTCTCAGCGTATAAGTGAATGTCTTCGCATCATGAGGTCAATGTCTTCAAACCGATTTATCTTCAAAATCTTCTGAGAATGCATATGACCTCTTCCCCTTCCCTCGCATCTCTAATGCTGTCACAGGTACATGTCCGTGGGAGAATCCCTTGGTTCTCATAGTCTGCATTTGTTTGCAGAATTCTTACAACATCAAACTAACTCTCCCGAAGCCAGTTCCTGTCTGTCCAGCAAACGCAAGCCTTTGAAGCCTTTGAACGTGAAGCCATTCAGTTTGAAGCTCATGGCTGCAGATAAATCAGTCAGGAAGGGCGGCAGACAGCGTCGTGAGGGAACCTCAAAAGATCTGCCTGATGACCTCGCAGAGCTGTACAAGACAGATCCCGAAGAGAACTACAATCAGCGCAAGACGCGAATCCAATGGATTCGTCGATATTGGGCTGAACAGTGGTTCAAGTACAATTTCGTCACCCAATAATATGTTGAGAAGAATGCTATCAGAAGCCCTTGGGGTGATATTCTCTTTCGAGGCCTTCCACCCAAGAACATGGCTGAAGCTATTGCACAAGGTTTTTTATCCTTGTATGGTCCGTGGACCTCACCGAGAATGCCGACCCAACGTCTTTGCTCGTGTCGTGACGATAGTCTCTTCAAGCGCAACTTCCAAAGATGCAAAGGCTTCTGCAAAGGAAAACAAGAAGTCATTGGGATTAGACTTCAATCCTGGTCCCTCTGCTCCCCGGGCTGACAGCTCACGTTACGCTGAACCCAATGTCATCGGTCCCTTTTCAAACCTTGATGGCCTCATCACCTACATCTTGGTCCAAGGTGCCAAAGTGGATCACTCTGATGACGATGCTGATTCTGATGAAGCCCCAGCTCCAGCTCCTGCTCCTGCTCCAAAGCCGCAGAAGCAAAAAAAAGTCAAGGCTTCAAAGTCAGCTGCTCCACCAAAAGCTTCACGTGTGAAGCCACTGGCCACTGCACCTCCTGAAGCCAATGTGCATTCTGAAGATCAATCCCGCATCTCCAAGAAGACGGAGAAGAGAAAGAAAACTGTCAAGAATACTGAACTGACACTGACTCCTGCTGCCATTATGCGTGAAGAGCACATTGATCTGTCAAGTGATGACGATCTTGCAGATGATGCCCTTGAGCAACTTATCAAGAGCAAAGAAGAAGCAGAAATCTTTAACAATTTGCCTCTCTTTGATGTGGCAATCATCCATCACTTCATTGATTAGTGGTTTGACACCCCAAACATCAGCTTTGAAGATCTGCAACTTCCTATCGGCCTCAGCGTCTCCTTCAATGGAGCCATTGCTTCTGAGCTAGCTCTTGCTCAGCGCATTGTTGAACTGAAGCACAAGATTGACTATGAGAAGGCTCAGTTCAAGAAGCATATGGCTGCACTTAGCGTGCAAGATGTCAAAAACTTCAAAGTCATGTTGCACGACCTCAAGGAAGCCTTTGTCAAGAAGCGTGAAGAAGCCAGAGGCTCTCGTGAGCGCATGAAGAGCTTACGACAAGTGTGTGCTTGCCTACAATGAGGCCGAGAAGCGCCAAGGCTCTTGGCCGTCCGGCATTGACCCTTAATGGCTGCAAAGAGGAAGAAGTCTTCAACTGACCAAGCTGCACCTTCAAGGCAGGAAGAACCCCGCATAGTCTTCCCAAGCAGCATGACTGGCTCAAAGCCAAAGGTCCGGTCAACCGCTTCTGAACAGAAGAAGACGAGGGCTGCCGAGGCTGAAGCCAGAAAAAGGAAAAATCCTGACGCCTCTGATGCTGCTCCCTCCAAGAAGAAGCTTAAGACCAAGAAGGATCGGGCTGCTCCCACAGAGCCCTTGGTCGTTGAACCCATTTCTATGGTTCGTCCCGCGTCTGCAACCCAAGAACTTCACATGACTGTTCATGAGCCTGCTTCCACAGAGGCTCCTGAAGCTGAAGAGATTCCAGCAGTTGATCCCATCACTGCTGAAGACATTGGTCACCATGACAATGTTGAAGATGATGAAGTTCTTCCTCAAATCGAGTACAATGTGGTATCATCGCCTGTTCGTACGAACAGCGACCTCATGAGCATTGGTCGTCCTCTGAGGCCAATTGCTTAGGATGCTTCATGGGCTGATCGCCCGCAACAAGATGACTCCCCTAGTACTCCCCAACATCAAGTCACTCCGCAACAATAACAGCAAGAAGAAGAGGAAGACTTTGAGGCCCAGGCAACCCCATCTCCAAAGGTGTCGCCAGCATTTCGCAGGCTTCGCAAAGGTCAAAGGCCTCAAGTACCTCTCTCGAGCGTTCTGAAGGAGACGTGCACCACCAACCTGTTGCATGACAAGTGTTTTCAGAAGCCACTCCAACTGTGAATGTCTCTGAGTCTGAAGCCAAAGCTGTTGAAGACAATCCGGCTGCATCAGCCGCAGACACCCAAGAAGAAGAAGAACGTGTCCCTACACCCCCAGTAATTGAAGAAGTTATCCCCGATATCAACGTGCCAGTGCCCGACCCTCCAGCTCCTCAAGTGGAGGTTGAAAACATTGAGGCTGCCACCTCCAACACCAATGAAGCCAATGACGTGGTCATGGCTGAAGCAAATGTGGAGCCTGCACCAACCGCCTCTGAAGCCAATGAAGGAAATGTGCCTCAAGCCAATGAGGCTACTGCTCCCGAAGCATCTCTGGCCGAAAGCAGCTCAAGCCTCGCTTGCTGCCACTGCTCGATTCCGCCACCAAGGCCCTACACAATTGAGCAAGCATACAACTATGGCGAGCTAGTCACGATAAGATGGCCCGTTACGGTCCCTCCGCCTCATGCCTCTGGTCCTCAGTTCGACTATCTTATTGCGCATAGGCCTCAGGTCCAGAAGCCGAAGCCAAGACTGCCAAGGTTTCCAGGCACTGCCACCTCAATAGGTTCTTTCAATGCAAATGGCTTCAAAGCCCACAAACTTTCTTTGACAGTGCAAAGAACCCCTACACAAGGCCAAGGATATCATCTGACCGTTTTTGGAGCTATCCGCAACGAAGCTATTACTCCTGCGTTCTGTATGATCAAGGGCGCATTTTCCCTCATATGCGCCTCGACACTGAAGCCATTGCCGGACTGCCGTGCTTAGAAGAAGCACTTCATTGCTTTCGTGATGCAGGCCTGCTTGGTTTCGTAACAGACAAAGAACACTGGAATGAAGAACTTGTGCTTCAATTCTATGCTACCCTCCACATCTGCGGCTACAACAGAGATACGAAGACATGGGTTCTCGAGTGGATGACAGGAAATGTTCATCATGAAGCCAAAGCTCTTGACATCATTGAGCTCATAGGCCTACCCACTCCCGGAGAACTGTTTGAACACGGATGTCAACTCCACCGCGATGCAATCGAGAGCATATTTCATAATCCGTAACCCGACATGAGTCGATGTTGAGCATGATGAAGCCATCGCCACATGACGCTGAATACCCTCAAGACTTCTTTGTTGATGACCTTGAGTATCTGCCTCGCATAATATATCACATCATCAAAGCGAACTCTATGGCCTATCAAAGGGCATTCATCATCTGCAAAACTTGAAGGAGCAATGAAGACATTGGTCTTTTACATCCTCAATGGCATCAGCTTCAACACGCAAGAATTCTTCATCCGACAATTGGCTGCGTCTGGATCTGATCTTTTTGATCTGAAATGTTATGCTCCATGGGTCATGCGCCTCATCAAGATGCACTCTGCTATCAACTATCAACCCTCTGCTCGCAATCATCTGATCTTTCTACCAGAGGTTGATATGTCTGTTGAAGCCATATACCCTGAGCCTGCCAAAACGCCACTAAGTCTTCAGAATGCAGATCACCACAGCTTCTCTCAACCCATGGAAGGCGTCCCAGCTGTATCTCGTGTCTATCCTCTGGCTGGGAACACACGTCTGCCTCATCGTGCACGGACAGAAGCCACTGAGAGCACAATTGGCCAAAGGCCACGGAAGCGCTCTCGAGTCCTCAATGATCGAGAACTTCTTGTCGCGCTGCATCAAAAACAAGATAAGCATCACTCCTGGCTCAAGCGACAAATGCAAATCCTCTTGGTGGACGTCAACCGCATTCGCAACCTTGCCACCAAGAATGCTTTTGTTACTCACGAGACCTGTCGGCGATCATGGAAGAGTTTGACCCTGCTTTCGGTCTTTGAAGCGAATCTTCGTGACGATGGCTTCACTGACCGCTTCAAGTTTGACTCCACTCCTCCACGGAATGCAGTCCTACGACGAACTCCATCACTTGAAGACTCTGACTATTCTTCCTCCGCGGCAACTATCAATGCCAGAGTGATCGATGATGAAGCCGATGCTACTTCACCACCCCCTACTTCTGCACGTATCGACACTGCACCAAGATCGTATGCACCGCCAACCAACAACGACAACCCTGCTGCATCATCTACTTCTGAAGAGGACGAGTAGATGCTCTATGTCTTCAAACCTTTTTGGTCCTTACTAACAAAAGGGGGAGAATCATATGAGTTTGATAGTCTTCAAGCGGGTTCATAAGGGCGGTTGCATAATATTTTGCCTAGTGTTTACAACTCTCGCTTTTGATACATTTAGTTCTTTGAGTTGTAACACTTAAACTCGATGGTCGTCTGCTACTTATTTGCTTTACTGCAGTGCGATGCTAAATTCCGCATGTGCATTTATAACTTCCGCACTTAGATCATTCTCAGACGTCCATTTTTCATTATGCATGTCATTCTCTTAGCTATATCATTTCATGCATGATGAATTATCTTCATAAGTTGAAGAGGATCTCCACAAGTACAACCTGCCATGTGCATTTGCATTCCAAAAGCAAACTACTTATATGCACATCTTCGTGGGGAGCCTTTGCCACTTATGAAGACAATTCCTATCCTTTAAAATTTCACATATCTTATCCCGTTGAAAACTTCAACCAGTTTGTCATCAATCACCAAAAACGGGGAGATTGTAAATGCATCTAGTGCCACCCCTAGTTAGTTTTGGAGTACTGACGACAAATGTGGTTGAGGGACTAATGTGTTTGTGAGAATTGCAGGATAACGCAGGTAGTGTCCCTCATTGATTCGGTTTACCTACCGGAGACGACCCCTAAAAATGTATGAAGACATTGACGACAATGGTGGTATGTGAAGATATTCACATTGAAGACTATGACATGAGAAGACATTGAGTGAAGACTATGGAGCGCGAAGACTGTGTCGTTTCGTTGTTTCCTTTCCTTGTTTGTTGAGTCATAGGAACCACCGTACTGTTAAGTGGGGTTCAAGTGATCATAGTCAGAATGACTGAAGTGATGCTCAACCCAAATCCTATGTCTTCGAGCGTAGACAATGAGAGCAAACCTTATCCAGAGCTGGATGAGTCAGCTTTGCTTGTAGCCCAAGTAAAGTTGCCGTGTGTGTTTGAAATCTGACCGTTGGAACACGTGTCAGTTCCTTAGTGACCCAAGGTCATTTCGGACATATCAGGTCGGGTTGCCTAGTGGCTATAAATAGCCCACCCCCTACACCATAAATTGGTGGCTGCTCAGAGTTAGTGCACGGCTTTTGTCGTTTGAGAGCAACCCACCTCGAAGCCTTTGAGAGAGAGAAATCCTTGCGAGGACAAAGCCCAAACACCCGAGCCAAAGAGTGTTAGGCATCACTGAAGTCTTTCTGCATGTGACCAAGACTTATTACACTTGAGGACTGTGAATCCTCCAACCGGTTAGGCGTCGCGTTCGAGCATCCAAGAGTCATTGTGGATTGCCGGTGAACGCAGATCTGTGAAGGTTCAAAGTCTACCTTGAAGACTTACCAGAGTGATTGGGCGAGGACTGTGTGTCCTTAGCTCAAGGGAATAAGGTGAAGACGCGGTCTTCGAGTTGAATCTCAGCCTCCCTAACCAGATGTACAGCTTGTCACAAAGAATCGAACTAGTCCAACAAATCCTGTGTCTTCAACAAGTGACTGGTTCTATCTTCTCCCTCCCTTTACTTAGAGTTTGTCTTCGTGAAGTCATTGCCTATTTTTCATACCTGTTTGACTTCATTGCTTGACTACTCTTGTTGATTGGCTTCATACTATCTTCCATCCTGGTCCTACTACCAAGCTGCTATTAGTCTTGTACTTTCACGTTATTGCATACTAGACTATGGTTTGCTTGTTGTAGTTTATCTTCCGCTGCATATCAATTAGGTCATTTCTATTGTTTGTCTTCGAAACATCCGTGTTTTGAAGACTTTCCTAAAAATTGCCTATTCACCCCCCCTCTAGGTGATAACTAGCACTTTCAGGAGAGAATACATGTAGAGAGTATTTCTTAAGGATCCCAGATGCTTGGTGTTCAAGAGGAGAGATGCCACATGTCTTCTTGAGGGGAAAGATATGTTCATATCTTTACTCTTGGGGACATGTCGAATCCAATGTAGTACTTAGTACTCACCCTCTACATGTCATCCCAGTCTTGGTATTCTTGTGGTTTCTTTTGTTTGCTCTGGCTAGTAGGTGCATCTGTGTTATCTAACCTTGTTTACGCAGGTTCATTCCATCCTAAGCCAACTCAAGAATACAAGGTAAGTATATGCATCACAATCATGTTTATGAGGAATTATTGCTGTTGTACATCTTGTTTGCAAGAAGGACTCATGAGCATGAAGGTATTTTCTTTAATATTCTTTGCTCGATGCATATGGCCAAGATACATGTAACACATTGCCTGCTTCTATCATGGTTATGCTATCACATGCTTCAGTATTCCACATTCACAGGATTGCATACATGTAGGGGAGCCTATGCCTGTTACATGTCTTTCCAAAGCTTTACTTGCTATTCTTTATATCTTTATCTAAAGCTTTGATGTATGTTGTCATCAATTACCAAAAGGGGAGATTGAAAGCACAAGTGCTCCCTAGGTGGTTTTGGTAATTAATGTCAACATATCTCTTGTTGGACTAACACTTTTATCCAAGATGTTTCAGATAAGTTCAACAATGGAGTGGCATGGACTAAAGGATGTGGGAACTCCTTCAAGATGCTAAGGACAAAGGATTGGCTAAAGCTTCAAGCTCAAGTCTCTTCATTTAGTGATCCAAGATCACATTGAGTCTATAGGAAAAGCCAATACTATCAAGGAGGGATGAGGTGTTGCTTAATGAGCCTCTTGCTTCATGTGCTTAGTGATATGCTCCAAAACCCTCAGCTACTTTCTCACATCAACATATGACCTAAACCTAAAGCCTTACACTTTTATCCAGTATGTTTCAGATAAGTTTAACAATGGAGTGGCATGGACTAAATGATGTGGGAACTCCTTCAAGATGCTAAGGACAAAGGATTGGCTAAAGCTTCAAGCTCAAGTCTCTTCATTTAGTGATCCAAGATCACATTGAGTCTATAGGAAAAGCCAATACTATCAAGGAGGGATGAGGTGTTGCTTAATGAGCCTCTTGCTTCATGTGCTTAGTGATATGCTCCAAAACCCTCAGCTACTTTCTCACATCTACCTTGAAGACTTACCAGAGTGATTGGGCGAGGACTGTGTGTCCTTAGCTCAAGGGGAATAAGGTGAAGACGCGGTCTTCTGAGTTGAATCTCAGCCTCCCTAACCAGATGTACAGTTGTCACAGCAACTGGAACTGGTCCAACAAATCCTGTGTCTTCAACAAGTGACTGGTTCTATCTTCTCCCTCCCTTTACTTAGAGTTTGTCTTCGTGAAGTCATTGCCTATTTTTCATACCTGTTTGACTTCTTTGCTTGACTACTCTTGTTGATTGGCTTCATACTATCTTCCATCCTGGTCCTACTACCAAGCTGCTATTAGTCTTGTACTTTCACGTTATTGCATACTAGACTATGGTTTGCTTGTTGTAGTTTATCTTCCGCTGCATATCAATTAGGTCATTTCTATTGTTTGTCTTCGAAACATCGGTGTTTTGAAGACTTTCCTAAAAATCGCCTATTCACCCCCCCTCTAGGTGATAACTAGCACTTTCAGGAGAGAATACATGTAGAGAGTATTTCTTAAGGATCCCAGATGCTTGGTGTTCAAGAGGAGAGATGCCACATGTCTTCTTGAGGGGAAAGATATGTTCATATCTTTACTCTTGGGGACATGTCGAATCCAATGTAGTACTTAGTACTCACTCTCTACATGTCATCCCAGTCTTGGTATTCTTGTGGTTTCTTTTGTTTGCTCTGGCTAGTAGGTGCATCTGTGTTATCTAACCTTGTTTACGCAGGTTCATTCCATCCTAAGCCAACTCAAGACTACAAGGTAAGTATATGCATCACAATCATGTTTATGAGGAATTCTTGCTGATGTACATACTGTTTGCAAGAAGGACTCATGGGCATGAAGGTATTTTCTTTAATATTCTTTGCTCTGATGCATATGGCCAAGATACATGTAACACATTGCCTGCTCTATCATGGTTATGCTATCACATGCTTCCGTATTCCACATTCACAGGATTGCATACATGTAGGGGGAGCCTATGCCTGTTACATGTCTTTCCAAAGCTTTACTTGCTATTCTTTATATCTTTATCTAAAGCTTTGATGTATGTTGTCATCAATTACCAAAAAGGGGGAGATTGAAAGCACAAGTGCTCCCTAGGTGGTTTTGGTAATTAATGTCAACATATATCTTGTTGGACTAACACTTTTATCCAGTATGTTTCAGGTAAGTTCAACAATGGAGTGGCATGGACTAAAGGATGTGGGAACTCCTTCAAGATGCTAAGGACAAAGGATTGGCTAAAGCTTCAAGCTCAAGTCTCTTCATTTAGTGATCCAAGATCACATTGAGTCTATAGGAAAAGCCAATACTATCAAGGAGGGATGAGGTGTTGCTTAATGAGCCTCTTGCTTCATGTGCTTAGTGATATGCTCCAAAACCCTCAGCTACTTTCACTCATGGCATTATCTCTGCAATATCTTCGCATTTGATTTGTCTTCAACTTCAACTTATCTTCATGATTTTCTTCACTATGTTGATTTGGTAGCTGTCTGATATATATATATTGTTCTGTCCTCTACAACATTCACTTATAGCTATGTCTTCAAGTTGAATCTTTTGAACTAAGTGAATGTGATCGGACCCTAATCTCTCTATGCTTTCTATCTCAAACTCTATCTGTCCAAATCATATGCATTCTATTGAAACTGTCAAATGTCTTCTCTGCGTGCTTGTCAGCAAAAGACACAGAGACAAACTTTAAGTCTGTTTTAAATGATTCATCCTTACTGTTGAAATCCCGAGAAGCCGGAACGACCATCCAACAAACCTGGCGAGCGTGGGAACGTGGGACAACTCAGAGTATGTTGCATGCTTGCCACGTGCCCCTCAGATGTGAACCGCCAGGGGCACCTGCGTAATTGCACTGTGTCGCACACCTCCTTATAAATACATGTCCCCTGCGGTAAAGAAAATCTTCTTCCACCTCTCCACCTCGTCAAAACCCTAGCGCCACCGCTAGCTCTCGACGACGCCGGCGACGAAGCGCTTAGCTGCCGCGACTTCTCCGACGCCGTCCTCACGCCGGCCGCGAACGTCTTCATCTCCGCTGCCGCTGTAGGTGTCCTCCATCGCCAAGTTAGGGCACGGTGGATTGAACTGCTCGGCCTCCTTTCTTCCCGTTTAGCAGTTCTTCGAGTGGTAAATATAACTCTATTTTTACCATCTTTTTGATCTTCAAGATTCATCCTACTTGCCAAAACTGGTTTCGCCCATACTATGTTAGATCTATTCTGCGCATCTCAGATCGCCTAGTATATTCACTTAAGCTTCACAACTAGTTAGATTCCTCACTTGTACTTATTCACGGATTCGCATAAATCTAGAACCACCTCTCAACAGATAAGTGAATGTCTTCAGATCATGAGGTCAATGTCTTCAAACTGATTTATCTTCAAAATCTTCCGAGAATGCATATGACCTCTTCCCTTCCCTCGCATCTCTAATGCTGTCACAGTACATGTCCGTGGGAGAATCCCTTTGGTTCTCATAGTCTGCATTCGCTTGCAGAATTCTTACAACATCAAACTAACTCTCCCGAAGCCGCCTCGTCATCCCAAAGAACGCAAGCCTTTGAATCCTTTGAATGTGAAGCCATTCAGTTTGAAGCTCATGGCTGCGTATAAATCAGTCAGAAGGGCGGCAGACAGTCGTGAGGGAACCTCAAAAGATCTGCACTGATGACCTCGCAGAGCTGTACAAGACAGATCCCGAAGAGAACTACAATCAACAAGAAGACGCGAATCCAATGGATTCGCTGACATATTGGGCTGAACAGTGGTTCAAGTACAATTTCGTCACCCGATAATATGTTGAGAAGAATGCTATCAGAAGCCCTTGGGGTGATATTCTCTTTCGAGGCCTTCCACCCAAGAACATGGCTGAAGCTATTGCACAAGGTTTTTATCCTTGTATGGTCCGTGGACCTCAGCCTGAGAATGCCGACCCAACGTCTTTGCTCTGGTGTCGTGACGATAATCTCTTCAAGCGCAACTTCCAAAGATGCAAAGGCTTCGCAAGGAAAACAAGAAGTCATTGGGATTAGACTTCAATCCTGGTCCCTCTGCTCCCGGCCGACAAATTTCACGTTATTACCGAACCCAATGTCATCGGTCCCTTTTCAAACCTTGATGGCCTCATCACCTACATCTTGGTCCAAGGTGCCAAAGTGGATCACTCGATGACGATGCTGATTCGATGAAGCCCCAGCTCCAGCTCCCGCCCTGCTCCAAAGCCGCAGGCAAAAAAAGTCAAGGCTTCAAAGTCAGCTGCTCCACCAAAAGCTTCACGTGTGAAGCCACTGGCCACTGCACCTCCTGAAGCCAATGTGCATTCTGAAGATCAATCCCGCATCTCCAAGAAGACGGAGAAGAGAAAGAAAACTGTCAAGAATACTGAACTGACACTGACTCCTGCTGCCATTCTGCGTGAAGAGCACATTGATCTGTCAAGTGATGACGATCTTGCAGATGATGCCCTTGAGCAACTTATCAAGAGCAAAGAAGAAGCAGAAATCTTTAACAATTTGCCTCTCTTTGATGTGGCAATCATCCATCACTTCATTGATTAGTGGTTTGACACCCCAAACATCAGCTTTGAAGATCTCGCAACTTCCTATCGGCCTCGGCGTCTCCTTCAATGGAGCCATTGCTTCGAGCTAGCTCTTGCTCAGCGCATTGTTGAACTCAAGCACAAGATTGACTATGAGAAGGCTCACCAAGAAGCATATGGCTGCACTTAGCGTGCAAGATGTCAAAAACTTCAAAGTCATGCTGCACGACCTCAAGGAAGCCTTTGTCAAGAAGCGTGAAGAAGCCAGAGGCTCTCGTGAGCGCATGAAGAGCTTGGCTGACAAGTGTGTGCTTGCCTACAATGAGGCTGAGAAGCGCAAGGCTCTTGGCCGTCCTGGCATTGACCCCAGAATGGCTGCAAAGAAGAAGAAGTCTTCAACTGACCAAGCGGCACCTTCAAGGCAGGAAGAACCCCGCATAGTCTTCCCAAGCAGCATGACTGGCTCAAAGCCAAAGGTCCAGTCAACCGCTTCTGAACAGAAGAAGACGAGGGCTGCCGAGGCTGAAGCCATAAAAGGAAAAATCTCGACGCCTCGATGCTGCTCCCTCCAAGAAGAAGCTTAAGACCAAGAAGGATCGGGCTGCTCCCACAGAGCCCTTGGTCGTTGAACCCATTTCTATGGTTCGCCCCAGCGTCGCAACCCAAGAACTTTCAGATGACTGCTCATGAGCCCGCTTCCACAGAGGCTCCTCAAGTCGAAGAGATTCCAGCAGCTTGATCCCATCATCGCCAAGACATTGGTCACCATGACAATGTTGAAGATGATGAAGTTCTTCCTCAAATCGAGTACAATGTGGTATCATCACCTGTTTGTACGAACAGCGACCTCATGAGCATTGGTCGTCCTCTGACGCCAATTGCTCAGGATGCTTCATGGGCTGATCGCCCGCAACAAGATGACTCCCCTAGTACTCCCCAACAACAAGTCACTCCGCAACAATAACAGCAAGAAGAAGAGGAAGACTTTGAGGCCCAGGCAACCCCATCTCCAAAGGCGTCGCCAGCATTTCGCAGGCTTCAGAAAGGTCAAAGGCCCTCAAGTACCTCTCTCGAGCGTTCGAAGGAGAAGTGCACCACCAACCTGTTGCACGCCAAGTGTTTTCGTAAGCCACTCCAACTGTGAATGTCTCCAGTCCAAGCCAAAGCTGTTGAAGACAATCCGCTGCATCAGCCATGACACCCAAGAAGAAGAAGAATGTGTCCCTACACCCTTCAGAATTGAAGAAGTTATTCCCGATATCAACGTGCGATTCTGACCCTCCAGCTCCTCAAGTGGAGGTTGAAAACATTGAGGCTGCCACCTCCAACACCAATGAAGCCAATGACGTGGTCATGGCTCAAGCAAATGTGGAGCCTACACCAACCGCCTCCCGAAGCCAATGAAGGAAATGTGCCTCAAGCCAATGAGGCTACTGCCTCAAGCATCTCGCCGAGCAGCCCGAAGCCTCGCTTGCTGCCATCGCCCAGCCCGCCACCAAGGCCCTACACAATTGAGCAAGCATACACCTATGGCGAGCTAGTCACAGTAAGATGGCCTGTTCTGGTCCCTCCGCCTCATGCCTCTGGTCCTCAGTTCGACTATCTTATTGCGCATAGGCCTCAGGTCCAGAAGCCGGGCCAAGATCGCCAAGGTTTCCAGGCACTGCCACCTCAATAGGTTCTTTCAATGCAAATGGCTTCAAAGCCCACAAACTTTCTTTGACAGTGCAAAGAACCCCTACACAAGGCCAAGGATATCATCTGACCGTTTTTGGAGCTATCCGCAACAAAGCTATTACTCCTGCGTTCTGTATGATCAAGGGCGCATTTTCCCTCATATGCGCCTCGACACTGAAGCCATTGCTGGACTGCCGTGCTTAGAAGAAGCACTTCATTGCTTTCGTGATGCAGGCCTGCTTTGTTTCGTAACAGACAAAGAACACGGGAATGAAGAACTTGTGCTTCAATTCTATGCTACCCTCCACATCCGCGGCTACAACAGAGATACGAAGACATGGGTTCTCGAGTGGATGACAGGAAATGTTCATCATGAAGCCAAAGCTCTTGACATCATTGAGCTCACAGGCCTACCCACTCCCGGAGAGCTGTTTGAACCTGGATGTCAACTCCACCGCGATGCAATCGGAGAGCATATTTCATAATCCGTAACCCGACATGAGTCGATGTTGAGCATGATGAAGCCATCGCCACATGACGCTGAATACCCTCAAAGACTTCTTTGTTGATGACCTTGAGTATCCGCCTCGCATAATATATCACATCATCAGGCAAACTCTATGGCCTATCAAAGGGCATTCATCATCTGCAAAACTTGAAGGAGCAATGAAGACATTGGTCTTTTACATCCTCAATGGCATCAGCTTCAACACGCAAGAATTCTTCATCCGACAATTGGCTGCGTCTGGATCTGATCTTTTTGATCTGAAATGTTATGCTCCATGGGTCATGCGCCTCACCAAGATGCACTCGCTATCAACTATCAACCCTCCGCCGCAATCATCTGATCTTTCTACCAGAGGTTGATATGTCTGTTGAAGCCATATACCCTGAGCCTGCCGAAACGCCACTAAGTCTTCAGAATGCAGATCACCATAGCTTCTCTCAACCCATGGAAGGCGTCCCAGCAGTATCTCGTGTCTATCCTCTGGCTGGGAACACACGTCTGCCTCATCGTGCACCTGACAAGCCACCGAGAGCACAATTGGCCAAAGGCCACTAAGCGCCTCGAGTCCTCAATGATCGAGAACTTCTTCTCGCGCTGCATCAAAAACAAGATAAGCATCACTCTGGCTCAAGCGACAAATGCAAATCCTCTTGGTGGACGTCAACCGCATTCGCAACCTTGCCACCAAGAATGCTTTTGTTACTCACGAGACCTGTCGGCGATCATGGAAGAGTTTGACCCTGCTTAGTGCTGAAGCAGATCTTCAGGACGATGGCTTCACTGACCGCTTCAAGTTTGACTCCACTCCTCCACGGAATGCAGTCCTACGACGAACTCCATCACTTGAAGACTCTGACTATTCTTCCTCCGCTGAAACCGCCAATGCCAGAGTGATCGATGATGAAGCCGATGCTACTTCACCGCCTACTTACGCACGATCGACATCGCACCAAGATCGTCTGCACCGCCAACCAACAACGACAACCCTGCTGCATCATCTACTTCTGAAGAGGACGAGTAGATGCTCTATGTCTTCAAACCTTTTTGGTCCTTACTATCCAAAGGGGGAGAAGCATATGAGTTTGATAGTCTTCAAGCGGGTTCATAAGGGCGGTTGCATAATATTTTGCCTAGTGTTTACAACTCTCGCTTTTGATACATTTAGTTCTTTGAGTTGTAACACTTAAACTCGATGGTCGTCTGCTACTTATTTGCTTTACTCTGGTGCGATGCTAAATTCCGCATGTGCGACGATAACTTCCGCACTTAGATCATTCTGCAGACGTCCATTTTTCATTATGCATGTCATTCTCTTAGCTATATCATTTCATGCATGATGAATTATCTTCATAAGTTGAAGAGGATCTCCACAAGTACAACCTGCCATGTGCATTTGCATTCCAAAAGCAAACTACTTATATGCACATCTTCAGGGGGAGCCTTTGCCACTTATGAAGACAATTCCCTATCCTTTAAAATTTCACATATCTTATCCCCGTTGAAAACTTCAACCAGTTTGTCATCAATCACCAAAAACGGGGAGATTGTAAATGCATCTAGTGCCACCCCTAGTTAGTTTTGGAGTACTGACGACAAATGTGGTTGAGGGACTAATGTGTTTGTGAGAATTGCAGGATAACGCAGTAGTGTCCCTCATTGATTCGGGTTTACCTACCGGAGACGACCCCTAAAATGTATGAAGACATTGACGACAATGGTGGTATGTGAAGATATTCACATTGAAGACTATGACATGAGAAGACATTGAGTGAAGACTATGGAGCGCCAAGACCGTGGTCGCTTCGTTGTTTCCTTTTCTTGTTTGTTGAGAGTCATAGGAACCACCGTCTTTGTTAAGTGGGGTTCAAGTGATCATAGTCGTAATGACCAAGTGATGCTCAACCCAAATCCTATGTCTTCGAAATGAGACAATGAGAGCAAACCTTATCCAGAGCTGGATGAGTCAGCTTTGCTTGTAGCCCAAGTAAAGTTGCCGTGTGTGTTTGAAATCGACCGTTGGAACACGTGTCGGTTCCTTAGTGACCTGTGGTCATTTCGGACATATCAGGTCGGGTTGCCTAGTGGCTATAAATAGCCCACCCCCTACACCATAAATTGGTGGCTGCTCTGAGTTAGTGCACGGCTTTTGTCAGTTGAGAGCACCCCACCTCGAAGCCTTTGAGAGAGAGACATCCTTCCGAGGACAAAGCCCAAACACCCAGAGCCAAAGAGTGTTAGGCATCACTCAAGTCTTTCCGTCTCAGGTGACTCGAAGACTTATTACACTTGAGGACCTGTGAATCCTCCAAAGGTTAGGCGTCGCGTTCTGAGCATCCAAGAGTCATTGTGGATTGCCGGTGAACGCAGTCCGTGAAGGTTCGAAAGTCTACCTTGGAGACTTACCAGAGTGATTGGGCGAGGACTGTGTGTCCTTAGCTCAAGGGGAATAAGGTGAAGATGCGGTCTTCTGAGTTGAATCTCAGCCTCCCTAACTGGATGTACAGCTTGTCACAAAGAATCGAACTGGTCCAACAAATCGTGTCTTCAACAAGTGACCGGTTCTATCTTCTCCTCCCTTTACTTAGAGTTTGTCTTCGTGAAGTCATTGCCTATTTTTCATACCTGTTTGACTTCATTGCTTGACTACTCTTGTTGATTGGCTTCATACTATCTTCCATCCTGGTCCTACTACTAAGTCGCTATTAGTCTTGTACTTTCACGTTATTGCATACTAGACTATGGTTTGCTTGTTGTAGTTTATCTTCCGCTGCATATCAATTAGGTCATTTCTATTGTTTGTCTTTGAAACATCCGTGTTTTGAAGACTTTCCTAAAAATCGCCTATTCACCCCCCCCTCTAGGTGATAACTAGCACTTTCAGGAGAGAATACATGTAGAGAGTATTTCTTAAGGATCCCAGATGCTTGGTGTTCAAGAGGAGAGACGCCACATGTCTTCTTGAGGGGAAAGATATGTTCATATCTTTACTCTTGGGGACATGTCGAATCCAATGTAGTACTTAGTACTCACTCTCTACATGTCATCCCAGTCTTGGTATTCTTGTGGTTTCTTTTGTTTGCTCTGGCTAGTAGGTGCATCTGTGTTATCTAACCTTGTTTACGCAGGTTCATTCCATCCTAAGCCAACTCAAGACTACAAGGTAAGTATATGCATCACAATCATGTTTATGAGGAATTCTTGCTGATGTACTTACTGATTTCAAGAAGGACTCATGGGCATGAAGGTATTTTCTTTAATATTCTTTGCTCTGATGCATATGGCCAAGATACATGTAACACATTGCCTGCTCTATCATGGTTATGCTATCACATGCTTCTGTATTCCACATTCACAGGATTGCATACATGTAGGGGGAGCCTATGCCTGTTACATGTCTTTCCAAAGCTTTACTTGCTATTCTTTATATCTTTATCTAAAGCTTTGATGTATGTTGTCATCAATTACCAAAAAGGGGGAGATTGAAAGCACAAGTGCTCCCTAGGTGGTTTTGGTAATTAATGTCAACATATCTCTTGTTGGACTAACACTTTTATCCAGTATGTTTCAGATAAGTTCAACAATGGAGTGGCATGGACTAAAGGATGTGGGAACTCCTTCAAGATGCTAAGGACAAAGGATTGGCTAAAGCTTCAAGCTCAAGTCTCTTCATTTAGTGATCCAAGATCACATTGAGTCTATAGGAAAAGCCAATACTATCAAGGAGGGATGAGGTGTTGCTTAATGAGCCTCTTGCTTCATGTGCTTAGTGATATGCTCCAAAACCCTCAGCTACTTTCTCACATCAACATATGACCTAAACCTAAAGCCTTACACTTTTATCCAGTATGTTTCAGATAAGTTCAACAATGGAGTGGCATGGACTAAAGGATGTGGGAACTCCTTCAAGATGCTAAGGACAAAGGATTGGCTAAAGCTTCAAGCTCAAGTCTCTTCATTTAGTGATCCAAGATCACATTGAGTCTATAGGAAAAGCCAATACTATCAAGGAGGGATGAGGTGTTGCTTAATGAGCCTCTTGCTTCATGTGCTTAGTGATATGCTCCAAAACCCTCAGCTACTTTCTCACATCTACCTTGAAGACTTACCAGAGTGATTGGGCGAGGACTGTGTGTCCTTAGCTCAAGGGGAATAAGGTGAAGACGCGGTCTTCTGAGTTGAATCTCAGCCTCCCTAACCAGATGTACAGTTGTCACAGCAACTGGAACTGGTCCAACAAATCCTGTGTCTTCAGCAAGTGACACAAACGGTTCTACCGATAGGGATCTTGGTCTCACCGATAGGCACTGCCACAAACGGTTCTTCAACAAATCCTGTGTCTTCAACAAGTGACACAAACGGTTCTTCAACAAATCCATATGTCATAGCCACTGCCACAAACCCTAGGCAAATCGGTTCTACCGATAGGGATCTCGGTCTCACCGAGATGGGATTGTAATCTCTCTGTGTATGTCCACTATCAAAATCGGTCTCACCGAGTTTGAGAATCGGTACTACCGAGATTACAATGCAAACTTTCTGGTTGACAAATTACCAAAATCGGTCCCACCGAGTTTGAGTAATCGGTCCAACCGAGTTTGCTTGACCAACCTCTGGTTAGCTAATTACCAAAATCGGTCTCACCGAGTTTGTGTAATCGGTCTCACCGAGATTACGTTATGCCCTAACCCTAACCATATCGGTCCTACCGAGATGCATGTCAGTCCCAATCAAACCCTAACGGTCACTAGGTTTACTAAAATCGGTCCGACCGAGTTTGTTGATTCGGTCCCACCGAGATTGGTAAATTGTGTGTAACGGTTAGATTTTGTGTGGAGGCTATATATACCCTCCACCTCCTCTTCATTCGTGGAGAGAGCCATCGTAACAAACCTACACTTCCAACTTACTATTTCGAGAGAGAACTACCTACTCATGTGTTGAGACCAAGATATTCCATTCCTACCATATGAATCTTGATCTCTAGCCTTCCCAAGTTGCTTTCCACTCAAATCTTCTTTCCACCAGATCCAAATCCTATGAGAGAGAGTTGAGTGTTGGGGAGACTATCATTTGAAGCACAAGAGCAAGGAGTTCATCATCAACACGCCATTTGCTACTTCTTGGAGAGTGGTGTCTCCTAGATTAGCTAGGTGTCACTTGGGAGCCTCCGACAAGATTGTGGAGTTGAACCAAGGAGTTTGTAAGGGCAAGGAGATCGCCTACTTCGTGAAGATCTACCGCTAGTGAGGCAAGTCCTTCGTGGGCGGCGGCCATGGTGGGATAGACAAGGTTGCTACTTCGTGGACCCTTCGTGGGTGGAGCCCTCCGTGGACTCACAAGAACTGCTACCCTTCATGGGTTGAAGTCTCCACCAACGTGGAAGAACGATAGCACCACCTATCGGAACCACGCCAAAAACATCCGTGTCTCCAATTGCGTTTGAATCCTCCAAACCCTTCCCTTTAATTTCTTGCAAGTTGCATGATTTACTTTCCGCTGCTCATATACTCATTTCATGCTTGCTTGTTATGTATTGAAAAAGTTAAACTTGTGCCTAAACTCCACTTAAACTTTAATAAGGTTAAAAACTGCAACTTTGGTACTTAGTGTCTAATCACCCCCCCTCTAGACACCTCTTCTCAAGATCCTACAGCAAGTCGTTGGCTTCAGCCCCCATGCCACGAGTGCTGGGGTGTTCGGGATAAACTTGAACGCTCTTGTTCCCATTCTTGGGTCCTTCGAGGGAGGCGCTCAACGCAACGAACAACGCCATAGAATTCTATAATTTTAAATTTCGGTGAAGCCCCTAGTATTCGGAAGACCGAGTTCGGGGTGCTATCCACGCCTTGGCCGAACAATTCCGACTCCTCGCTCTAAGCGGCATAAGTCTTTAGGGACCGGAAAAAACCTCTCGAACAGCGACCGGCTCTCGCCCTATCATGACGGTCAGTTTTAGCTTTCTCCACTGAGGTGCTCAACCCAGCTCAACCGGGGCACAATCGCGGTGGTTCTCCCAGCGCTACCTTAGCCGATATAACGGAACGTAAGGTACCAAAACATGGGAGCCGGGCAAACCCAACTATTGACCCAAGACATGATTCGGAGCCGATGCATATAATGCTATAAGTTCGGGGTGCCGCACTTGTGAAAGTGTTCGGACTTATCACACCATATTTTTGGGGTACTTAAGCCCATGGTGTATTGGTCGTACCAAAGTGTACGGGTGCAACATGTCATGAATGAACATATATATAGATAAAGAAAAGAGTGCAATGATAGGCAAAAGCTATGTATTGTTTATTAAAAAGGTACTGCAATGAAAGCAGAACGATACAAATAGTGCGATAAGCAAGGGATGGGACTATTTAACATGTCCCCTCCGAGGGTAAGCTGCGGGATGGTATGTAAAACAGGTATAATGCTCGTAGTAGAGACCACCGGACACTCGGCGTAACTACGCTTCCCTGGCTGTTGCATCGTGAGTTCGGCAATTATAGAGCCGGACAGGCTTTCAAAACGGAGCCCCGAAAGTAAGAGAAAAGAAGAAAGAAAAAGAACGACACAATCGAGCCCCTGATGCGGTTGAGCGCGTGCAGGCGTGCCGTGGTCGTGCCCCTCCCCTTATGCCCATGGTATTTCCAGAGCGTAGTTATGTACGCGTACTCGGGTTACGGATTACGCGTGCTCGGATCGTGCCAGGCGGTCTTGTTGTAGGTTACTCCAGGCGCGCTTGGCGGTGTCCGGACGTTTAGTAGCCGGACTCGAGAATTGCCGTGAGAGGCTGCTTTGCACCTCCGCCGCGAGGGCTGCCGTATGCTCCTCCGTTTGGAGAGAGTGTTCGGTGTTTCCATTGACCGTGATTACTCCTCGAGGGCCTGGCATCTTGAGCTTGAGGTATGCGTAGTGCGACACCGCATTGAACTTTGCAAATGCGGTTCGTCCAAGCAAAGGCGTGATAGCCGCGAACGGGACTATGTCGAAGATTAACTCTTCGCTTCGGAAGTTATCCGGGGATGCGAAGACCACTTCGAGTGTAACTGAGCCTGTACAATTGGCCTCTACACCCGGTATGACGCCTTTAAAGGTCGTCTTTGTGGTTTTAATCCTTGAGGGGTCTATGCCCATTTTGCGCACTGTATCCTGATAGAGCAGGTTCAGGCTGCTACCGCCGTCCATCAGGAATCTAGTGAGGTGAAATCCGTCAATGATTGGGTCAAGAACCAATGCGGCGGATCCGCCGTGGCGGATGCTAGTGGGCTGGTCCCTTCGATCAAAGGTGATCGGGCAGGAGGACCATGGGTTGAACTTTGGGGCGACCGCTCCATCGCATATACGCCCCTTAGCGCACGCTTCCGCTCCCTTTGGGTATGTGGGTTATGCGTATATCATGTTCACCGTCCGCGCTTGTGGGGAAACCCTTCATCCTCTATTGTTCGGCGGCCGGGCTCCTCCTCGTCATCGCTATGCAGCCCCTTGTCATTGAGTTCGCATTTAACTTGCTCGCTTGTTTGAAGACCCAACAATCCTGTTGGTGTGGTTGGCTGGTTTTTGGGTGCCATGTATTTGGCACGAGCGATCGAGTATTCGCATGCAGATTGGATGGCCTGAGTATTTCTTTTGAACGGCTTTTTCCTCGACCGGGTTTAGAGCCTCTGAATCCGGCATTGATCGTCAGATCCTCAAAGATTATCGCCGTTAATGCGGCGCTTGTGGTTGTTGCGACGCGACCTGCCATTGCTGTCCTTGGTATCTGAACTACCAGGGTTTTTGGTCAATTTGTTACTACGAGCTAGCCAGCTGTCCTCTCCCGCGCAAAAGCGGGTCATGAGCGTTGTGAGGGCTGCCATGGATTTTGGCTTTTCCTGTCCTAGGTGCCGGGCAAGCCACTCATCACGGATGTTATGTTTGAAGGCTGCAAGGGCCTCTGCATCCGAACAGTCAATGATTTGATTTTTCTTGGTTAGGAACCGTGTCCAGAATTGTCTGGCCGATTCTTCTGGCTGCTGAATTATGTGGCTGAGGTCATCGGCGTCTGGTGGTCGCACATATGTGCCCTGGAAGTTATCAAGGAATGCGGCTTCCGTGTCCTCCCAACAACCAATTGATTCTCGCCGCAAGCTGTTAAGCCAATGCCGAGCTGGTCCTTTAAGCTTGAGTGGGAGGTATTTGATGGCGTGTAGATCATCACCGCGGGCCATGTGGATATGGAGGAGGTAGTCCTCGATCCAAACCGCAGGATCTGTTGTGCCATCGTATGATTCGATGTTTACGGGTTTGAAACCATCGGGGGTTTGATGATCCATCACTTCGTCTGTGAAGCAGAGTGGGCGTGCGGCGCCTCAGATTGGGCTATATCACGACGCAGCTCAAATGAGCTTTGTTCACCGTGTTCGCCCGGCCGGAGTTGCTGTATCCGGCGTGACGGTTATCATCACGTGTCGTGGGGCGCCCACGCGATCCGTAGATCGATCTTGTTTGCCTTGCCTTGTCCTCCAATATGTATCGCAGGTCTGGCGAATTTCCCCGTGCCTTGGTACTTTTAGAGCGGCGCCGGGGTGCGGCTTGATTGGAGGGTCTAGAGGCCTCTCTGTCGCGGCCACGGGGTGACCGGTCGGCCGCATCATGCGCTGGTGATGTAGGTTTGGGTGTTGCTTCCTCTAATTGGGGTAGCAGCCTACATTTTGGGTATCTCTCGGAGGGGCGTTCGACTTCGTACCCTTCGGTTGCGAGGACTTCAGTCCATCTATCAGCTAGCAAGTCTTGGTCAGCTCTAAACTGCTGCTGCTTTTTCTTGAGGCTGCTTGCCGTGGCCATAAGCCTGCGTTTGAAACGCTCCTGTTCAGCGGGATCCTCAGGCACGACAAATTGCTGTAAATGCCGAGGCTTGCCTCATCTTTGGAGGGAGGCATATAATTATCGTCCTCCACCTCCCTGTCTGCCGCTCTATCATGAGGGTAGGCTTCTCCCTCCTCCTGTGCTGAATCCTGCTGGAGGAGGTTGTCTTTGGCACTGTCCGGGGTGTTATTATCTCCCGCGCCGGAATCACCATTTTTGCTGTGGCGGGATTTAGAGCGGCGCCGCTGACGCCGGCACTTGGGCTGTTTCTTGGAGGGGTCATCCTCAGCTGTTCCATCACCGTTCCCATCTTTTTGTATGTCCACATTGTATATGTAGTATGACGAGGTGGCCTTCCAAAGGCCCTCAGAGGGTGCTGGTTCTTGGTTGTCTCCAAAGATCGCCGTCCATACCGTCAATGTCTTGAGTCGAAGTCGAGCATGTTGGTTAAATCATCGACAGTGGCTACAAAGTGGGTGGTGGGTGGGCGTTGAATTTCTTCGTCGTCCGCATCCCAACCTTCCTGACCATAGTCCGGCCAGGGCTCTCCGGATAAAGAGAGAGACTTTAGTGAATTCATGATGTTGCCAAAGGGCGAGTCTTTGAAAGATGTCATGGCGATGAACTCCATAACCGGCGCCCAATTGGATTCGATTGGCAAGGGCGCGGGGGGTTTGGAGTCCGGAGAGGATTCCGGCACCTTGGAGTCACGGTCTTCGCAAAGGACATGGATGGAGTTTGGCTCAATCGCCGTAGAGATCGTAGCCCCCGAGGCGGTGTCCAACCACTCATCCTCGATCGGCGGAGTCGGCTCCGAGCTAAGGGTCGGAGCGGACGCTGGTGCGGCCTCCAGGGCACTGTTCGGTGGCAGAGCTAGATCGTGCCCATCGAGACAGTGCGACGTGCCTGGCTGTGGCTCGAATCCGTCGAAGATCAAGTCTCCGCGGATGTCGGCCGTGTAGTTCAAACTCCCGAATCTGACCTAATGGCCAGGGGTGTAGCTTTCGATCTGCTCCAGATGGCCAAGTGAATTGGCCCGCAGTGCAAAGCCGCCGAATACGAAGATCTGTCCGGGGAGAAAAGTCTGCATACTGGACCGCGTCATTGTTGATGACCGAAGGAGCCATCGGGCCTAAGGATGACGACAGAGGAACACTCAATGAAAGCACCAATGTCGGTGTCAAAACCGGCGGATCTCGGGTAGGGGTCCCGAACTGTGCGTCTAGGTGGATGGTAACAGGAGACAAGGGACACGATGTTTTTACCTGTGTTCGCCCTCTTGATGGATGTAATACCCTACTCCGCTTGATTAATATTGATGATATGGGTAGTACAAGAGTGGATCTACCACGAGATCAGAGAGGCTAAACCCTAGAAGCTAGCCTATGGTATGATTGTTGTTCGTCCTACGGACTAAAACCTCTGGTTTATATAGACACCGGATAGGGTTAGGGTTACACAGAGTTGGTTACAATAGTAGGAGATCTACATATCCGTATCGCCAAGCTTGCCTTCCACGCCAAGGAAAGTCCCATCCGGTCACGGGACGAACTCTTCAATCTTGTATCTTAATAGTCCAGGAGTCCGGCCAACGGTGATAGTTCGGCTATCCGGACACCCCCTAATCCAGGACTCCCTCAAGCTTGCTGAAAACGACGGCCCTTGAAAGTATGTCACTTTTGGTGATAACTCAAAGGGTAAGGTGGTTGGCCTTGGTAAAATGGCCATCCACCACACATGATAGCTCCATACAAAATGTTATGCTAGTTGAATCGCTTCGATACAATTTACTTTCCGTATCTAGACTTGCTGACTTTGGTTTCAACGTCCTATTTACTGAAGTAGATTGCCAAGTGTTTCGTAGAGATAATCATAAAATGGTCTTTACCGGTATCCGTAGAGGTGATCTTTACATTGTTGATTTCACTAAAAAGGCTCAACCTAGAACTTGCTTAATTGCTAAATCCTCAAAAGGCTGGTTGTGGCATAGAAGGTTAGGCCATGTGGGCATGCGAAATCTTGATAAGCTTATTAAAGGTGATCATATCCTTGGAGTAAAATATGTTATATTTGACAAGGATAGACTTCGTAGTGCTTGTCAAGGTGAAAACAAGTTGGAGGAAGTCACCCCGTGAATAACATTATGACCACGAGAAGACCGCTCGAGCTACTTCATATGGATCTCTTTGGTCCCAATGCCTACAAGAGTCTTGGTGGTAACTCATTTGGTCTAGTCATAGTCGATGATTTTTCAAGATTTACGTGGGTGTTCTTTCTCGATGATAAATCGCAGGTCCAAAAGATCTTCAAAAACTTCGCTAGGAAGGCCCAAAACCAATTTGAAGTAAAGATCAAAAAGGTTCGGAGCGACAATGGAACGGAGTTCAAGAACGCAAATGTGGATACCTTTCTTGACGAAGAAGGGATTTTACACGAGTTCTCGGCTACGTACACGCCTCAACAAAATGGAGTTGTTGAGAGGAAGAACCGGACTCTTATTGAGATGGCAAGAACGATGCTTGATGAGTACAAGACTCCAAAACAATTTTGGGCGGAAGCGGTTGAGACGGCTTGTCATGCAACAAATCGCTTGTATCTTCACAAGCTACTCGGCAAGACGGCATACGAGCTTCTCACCGGTAACAAACCCCAAGTTGGATTCTTTCGAGTATTCGGCTCAAAGTGCTACATTCTTGATAAGCATTGTCGTTCTAAATTTGCTCCTAAATCTCATGAAGGTTTCCTACTTGGTTATGGCTCAAACTCTCACACTTACCATGTCTACAACAGCTTCACCCAGAAGGTTGAAGAGACGGTAGATGTGAAGTTTGATGAATCTAACAGCTTGCAAGTAGAGCAATTGCCAATTGATGTAGGAGACAAAGACCCTTCAGAAGCAATCCAAGACTTTTCTATTGGCAAGATTCGTCCAACGGAGGTGAAGGAGAGTACCTCGTCCTTCCAAGTGAAAGCTTCTACCTCACGACAAGGTGAGCCAAGAGTAGATACGGAAGCATCCACAAGTGGGACACACCAAGACGAAGAAAACGAGGAAGTACACCAAGATAAACATCAACAACCTCCTTCTCCACCGCGACAAGAGAACGAAAACGCCAACAATGAAGAAGGCCAAGAAGAAGAAGGAGATGATGAAGAAGATGTTCCACCCTGATCCAAGAAAAATCTCCCACGAGTTCGAGCAAGAGTCGCCAGAGACCATCCCATCGAGCAAATCTACAATGACATTCAAACCGGGAGAACCACTCGCTCTAAATCTCATTTGGCTAACTTTTGTGAAACACTATTCATTCATCTCTAGCATTGAACCTATGAAGGTTGAAGAAGCATTGGAAGATCCGGATTGGATAAATGCTATGCATGAAGAGCTACATAACTTTGAGAGAAACCAAGTGTGGACATTGGTCGAGAAGCCCGACAACAACCATAACATCATTGGTACCAAATGGGTGTTTCACAACAAGCAAGATGAAGACAAGTAGTTCACAACAAAGCACGTCTCGTCGCCCAAGGCTACACTCAATTCGAAGGTATGGACTACGGTGAGACATATGCCCCCGTTGCTAGACTTGAATCCATCCGCATCTCACTTGCCTATGCTAATCACCATGATATCACCTTGTACCAAATGGACATTAAAAGTGCTTTTCTAAATGGTGAAATTGAGGAGGAAGTTTTTGTTAAACAACCTCTCGGCTTTGTCAATCCTAATAAACCCGATCATGTCTACAAACTTCACAAAGCTCTTTATGGTCTTAAACAAGCTCCTAGAGCGTGGTATAAATGCTTGACCAAGTTCCTTATTGAAAAAGGCTTTGAGACTGGAAAGATAGATTCTACTCTTTTCACTAAAAGGGTTAATGGTGAATTATTTGTATGCCAAATTTATGTCAATGATTTCATATTTGGTTCGATTAACCCTCACTTTAGTGAAAAGTTTGGAAAGCTAATGTCAAAGAAGTTTGAGATGTCTATGATGAATGAACTCAAGTTCTTTCTTGGTTTGCAAATCAAGCAAACTAAAGAAGGCACCTTTGATTCTCAAACAAAGTACACCAATGACTTATTCAAAAAGTTCAATATGCAAGAATGCAAAGGTATGAGTACACCCATGCCTACTAGTGGACACCTTGATTTGACTAAACATGGTGAACCGGTTGATCAAAAAGTTTACCGCTCTATGATTGGTTCATTGTTATATCTATGTGCCTCTCGTCCCGATATTATGATAAGTGTGTGCATGTGTGCAAGATATCAAGCGGCCCCTAAAGAATGTCATCTTAAGGCTATGAGAAGGATAGTGAGATACTTAATACATACACCAAATTTTGGCATTTGGTATCCTAAGAGGTCCTCTTTTGATCTTGTTGGATATTCCGACTCGGACTATGCCGGAGACAAGGTTGATGGAAAGTCCACTTCGGGTACTTGTCAATTTCTTGGTAGATCTCTTGTGTCTTGGTCCTCCAAGAAACAAAACTCGGTATCCTTATCCACCGCCAAAGCGGAATACATTGCCACTGGTTCATGTTGTGCTCAATTACTTTGGATGACCCAAACTCTTAAAGATTATGGGATATATGTGAAACATGTTCCTTTGCTTTGTGACAATGAAAGTGCCATTAAGATTTCTCATAATCCCGTGCAATAGTCTCAAACTAAGCATATTTAAGTTTGTCATCATTTCATTCGAGATCATGTTGCTAAAGGGGATATTGATCTTAAGCATGTTCTTACCAATAAGCAATTGGCGGATATATTCACCAAGCCACTAGATGAGAAAGTATTTTGCCGGTTGAGAGGTGAATTGAACATCATTGATGCTTCAAACTTGGAGTAGGAACTCCATTTGGATACATGCAAGGCATGAATCTATGACTAATCCTTGATATTTCTCTTATGATGATATTCATTTGTGTTGGATATATTTTCACCCTTGCATGTAATCTAACCCTTGTAGGTACTTGGATGAATCTAAATCTATGAGATTGCAACTCACTCACATCTTGAGCAATCTCTACATCACCAAGTCTCTACAAAACGGTGGTTGATGACAAGGAAGCACGAAACCCTTCAACATATCCTTTGAAAAATTCTATATATCAAATTTCATTTGGTATCAAGTTTCATGATTGTCATTTTTGATACACAAGTGCTATTCCTTGCAAGTCTAACCCATGTAGGTAGATGAACTCAAATTACAAGTGGTGCTCCCAACTCTTGATGAGCTACATCAACCTTGAGCATCCCACACAAGTTCAACTACATGATCAAGATCAACACCACCACCCAAGGTATGATATTCCATCTTAGAGAAGCTTTACTCCAAGTCATGGGCCAAAGCATCTAAACAAGATGTGAATACATCAAAATGCTTATACGAAAAATTGTAACCCCATTTTGAGCTTAAACGATGAGTATGACCCATGATCAAGTGCCCTCACTTGACTCCTAAGTCAATATACTCTAACATTGGTGACTTTGTCACCTCCCATTTCTAGATGAAGTTCTCTTGTGTTTCTCCATGTTCTTGCATTTGTCTCATGCATGTTTTTTTCCCCTTTCAAAAAAACACTTCATCTAGATTTTATTTTCTCTGTTATGTTCTGCATTCCATGCATCAAATTCCTTGCAAATTCTTCAGTTAATTCATTGCAAATCTTTGTGAGATCTTTTTTCCTAGTGAGCTTAGGTGACAAGTGCTTTCTCTGTGATGAACTCGGTCACACCGATTTGTTGCTTTTGGTCCAACCGAATCCTTTCAGTGCAACCGAAGCACACACCTCGGTGCCACCGATTTCACTGCAGACAAAACAACTTGCCACTTGATCTTGCATTCCTTTTTGCTCCAGCTCCACTCAATGATTCTTTTCCTCTACTAGCATCACAGTTTATACGCTGCTTTGCTCTGTGACTCAAGGACCAAACCTATTTTGACTCACACTCCAGAGGATACCTTCTTAGAAATTGATGTCAAAGGGGGAGAGAGAGTTCACATCAAAGCTTAATCTTTCAAAAAGGGGAGAGAATGCTATGCTTGGTGTTCAAGAGGAAAGAAGTCACATGTCTTTAGAGGGGCAAGACATGTCCATGTTGTTTGTGTGTTTTCTTTACGCTGATTTTCTGTTCCCTATATTCTCCGAGTATCCCATATAAGATTCAGGGGGAGCAAGCCATCTAAGGGAAGAAAATCCTCGAATTCATTGCATATCTTTACCTTTTGGGGACATGTCTATATCTAATAGAGTATCCAGTGCTCACACTCTACATGTCATCCCAATCTTGGTACTCTTGTGGTTCCTTTTGTTTGCTCTAGCTAGTAGATTTATCTGTGTTATCTAACCTTGTTTACTCAGGTTCATCCCTTTCTAAGCCAACTCAAGACCACAAGGTAAGTATATGCATCACACTCATGTGCATGAGGATATCCTGCTAATGTACATACTGTTTGCAAGAAGGACTCATGAGCATGAAGGTACATTTCCTATATTCACATCTTTTGCTCCGATGCATATAGCCAAGATACATGTAACTCATTGCTTGCTCTATCATGATTATGCACTCATATACTCTTATGTTCCATATTCACATGATTGTGTACATGTAGGGAAAGACTATGCATGTTACATGTCTTTCCAAAGCTTTACTTGTTATTCTCTATATCTTTATCTAAAGCTTTGATGTATGTTGTCATCAATTACCAAAAAGGGGGAGATTGAAAGCACAAGTGCTCCCTGGGTGATTTTGGTAATTAATGTCAACATATCTCTTGTTGGACTAATACTTTCATCTAGTATATTTCAGATAAGTCCAACAGTGGAGTGGCATGGACAAGAGGATGTGGAACCCCTTCAAGATGATAAGGACAAAGGATTGGCTCAAGCTCAAAGCTCAGGACTTTACATTTTCTATATTAGTGATCCAAGATCACATTGAGTCCATAGGAAAAGCCAATACTATTAAAAGGGGGTGAGGTGTTGCTTAATGGCTTGCTTGCTCAAAGTGCTTAGTGATATGATCCAAAGCCCTCAACCACTTTCTCACATCCACATATGTACCAAACCAAAAGTCAAACTCGGCCCCACCGAAACTTTTCATCCGGCGCCACCGAGTTCATTTGACATAGCCACTGCCAGAAACCCTAATCAATTCGGTCTCACCGATGGGATCTCAGCCTCACCGTGATGGGCTTGCAAACTCTCTGTTGCCCATTGCATTAATTTCGGTCTCACCGAAATATGAAATTGGTACCACCGAGTTTGCTTGGCCAACTCTCTGTTGTGCTTATTACCCAAATCGGTCCCACCGAGTTTGTGTAATCGGTCCAACCGAGATAAGGCTTTACTCTAACCCTAGCACATTGGTCCCACCGAGTTGATCATGTTGGTCCCACCGAAAATCCTAACGTTCACATTTTGAACTAAATCGGTCTGACCGAGTTTTCTGATTCGGTTCCACCAATTTTGGTGATTTGTGTGTAACGGTTAGATTTTGTGTGGAGGCTATATATACCCCTCCACCCACTCTTCATTCGTGGAGAGAGCCATCAGAACATGCCTACACTTCCAACATACATTTTCTGAGAGTGAACAACCTACACTTGTGTTGAGGTCAAGATATTCCATTCCAACCACATAAATCTTGATCTCTAGCCTTCCCCAAGTTGCTTTCCACTCAAATCATCTTTCTACCAAATCCAATCCTATGAGAGAGAGCTGAGTGTTGGGGAGACTATCATTTCAAGCACAAGAGCAAGGAGTTCATCATCAACACACCATCTATTACCTTTTGGAGTGTGGTGTCTCCTAGATTGGCTAGGTGTCACTTGGGAGCCTCCGTCAAGATTGTGGAGTTGAACCAAGGAGTTTGTACGGGTAAGGAGATCGCCTACTTCGTGAAGATATACCCTAGTGAGGCAAGTCCTTCATGGGCGATGGCCATGGTGGGATAGACAAGGTTGCTTCTTCGTGGACCCTTCGTGGGTGGATCCCTCCGTGGACTCGCGCAACCGTTACCCTTCGTGGGTTGAAGTCTCCATCAACGTGGATGTACGATAGCACCACCTATCGGAACCACGACAAAAACATCCGTGTCTCCAATTGCGTTTGCACACTTCAATCCCATCCCTTTACATTCTTGCAACTTGCATGATTTACTTTCCGCTGCTCATATACTCTTGTCATGCTTGCTTGATATGTATTGTGAATGTTTGAACTTGTGCTAAAACTCCACTTCAACTTAAATAATTTAAAAGCTGCAACTTTTTCTTGCTAAGAGTCTATTCACCCCCCTCTAGACACCTCTTCTCGATCCTTTCACGTATATCATGTTCACCATTTTGACCTGAAGGGGAAACTTCTTTTTTCCCCTTGTGTTCGGTGGCCGGGGCTCCTCGTCATTGTCCTCGCTTTGCGATCCCTTCTTTTCGGCATTTAACTTGCCGGCCTATTTAAAAACCCAACAATCCCTATTGGTATGGTTGGCTGGTTTTTTTGGGGTGCCATGGATCTGGCACGGACGATCGAGTATGCGGTCCCGAGTTGTTTCTTTTATATGGCTTTTTCTGCTGACCGGACTTGGAGCCACTGAATCCGGCGTTGACTGTAGTGTCATCGGTGTTATCACCATGCTTTGACGTTTGTGCCTGTTGTGTCGGAGCTTGCCGTTGCTGTTTTTGACCTCGGAGGTGCCCGCTTTGCTTGCCGTGTTTTTGCTACGGGCCAGCCAACTATCCTCACCCGCACAAAAGCGGGTCATGAGTGTCGTGAGGGCTGCCATGGACTTTGGCTTTTCATGGCCGAGGTGGCGGGTGAGCCATTTGTCGCGGATGCTGTGTTTAAAGGCCGCTAGGGCTTCAGCATCCAGACAGTCGACGATCTGGTTCTTTTTAGTTAGGAACCTAGTCCAGAATTTCCTGGCTGACTCTCCGGGCTGTTGAACTATGTGACTTAAGTCATCGGCATCCGTGGCGGACATATGTACCTTGGAAGTTGTTGCGAAGGCGTCTTCCAAATCCTCCCAACCGCCAATAGAGTTTTCGGTGACAGTTTAACCAGTGCTGAGCTGGCCCTTTGAGTTTTAACGGGAGGTATTTGATGGCGTGGAGGTCATCTCCACGGGCCATATGGATATGGAGAAGAAAATCCTCAATCCACACCGCGAGATCAGTTGTTCCATCGTATGATTCAATATTCATGGTTTAAACCCTTCTGGGAGTTCCTGCTCCATTACTTCGCCAATGAAGCAAAGAGGGTGTGCGGCGCCTCTATATCAGGCCACATCACGACGTAGCTCCGATGGAGTCCATCTGCGGTTTTTGGCCCGGGCATGACTAGGCTTGTCACATCTGAATAGATAGCCGTTGTCACGTGTCGAGGCACGTCCTCGCGATCCGTAGATCGATCTGGTATGTCATGCTCTATTGTCCAGTTCCTTCTGAAGGTCATATGTATAACCACGAGCTGTTTTATCTATGCCTTTACGATGAGGCGGGGCGGGATGGTGTTCGGCTTGATTTGTCGCTTTATCCTGACCGCGTGGTGGTCGGTCAGCCGCATTGCGTGATGATGGTGCGGGCTCCGACGCCTCATCATCGAATTGAGGTAGCAATTTGCGCTTCGGGTAGCTTTTGGCTGGGCACTTGAGGCCGTATTCTTCGGCTGCTAGGACATCAGTCCATCTATCGTTGAGCAGATCTTGGTCAGCTTGAAGCTGCTGCTGCTTCTTTTTCAGGCTCCTTGCAGTGGCTATTAGCCGGCGCTTAAAGCGCTCCTGCTCGAGAGGTTCCTCAGGCATGATAAAATCCTCGTTGCGGAGGCTCACCTCATCCTCGGAGAGTGGAAGATAATTACTGTCCTCCGAGTCGTCGTGTATGGCCTGTTCATCAGGGCTAACTTGCCCGTTTTGCCGTTCCTCCTGTTCAGAAGTTATCTCCACGGGGTCTTCATTATCTTCAGCATCATCCAGAGTATTGTTTTCTCCCGTGCCAGTATTGCTGTCTTTTCCACGATGTGACTTAGAGAGGCGCCGCTGACGCCGATGTTTTGGCTGTATCAGAGGAGGTTCATCCTCAACTGGATCTTCTTTGTCATCGTCGTTAGTTCTTTTAGGTGTATCCACCATGTAGACGTCGTAAGAAGAGGTGGCCGTCCAGCGTTCGGTAAACGGTGGGTTTTGGCCCTGCTCCTCATGGGCATCGTTGTCCATACCATCGACGTCTTTAGAGCCGTAATCAAGCATGCCGATTAAATGTTTGATAGTGGCTATGAACTGCGCGGAGGGTGGGAAGCGAAGTTCTCCGTCATCAGCCTCCAGTTCGAACCGGATATAATTCGGCTGCGAGCCCCCACTAAGGATAGTGCTTTTAACGAGTTTAAAACGTCGCCCAAAGGCGAGTGCCGAAAAATGTCCGCGGAGCTGAATTCGACGATCGAAGACTGATCGAGCTCGATGCACGTGGACGCACATGGTTCGAAACCTGTAGCCGGAAGCGAGTCCGAGGCTCCGGTGGCACAGATTCCACTCGAGGTTGGGTCAGTGTGCGGCTATGACGTTGCTGGGACTGCGGCATCTGTGGCGGGCTTGAGCTTCCCGTCTTCGGATGGCGCAATCTGCTCCGGAGAGAAGTTACAGGTGCTATCTCCTGGGTAAGGTCCGATGACATATTTAAGTCATGTTCATCATGGTGACGGGGAGCGCCTGCCGTGGTCTCGAATCCGTCAAAGATCAAGTCTCCGCGGATATCCGCGACGTAGTTCAAGCTCCCGGACCTGACCTGACGGCCAGGGGCGTAGCTATCGATCTGCTCCAGATGGCCAAGCGAGTTGGCCCACAGTGCGAAGCCACCGAACACAAAGATCTGTCCAGGGAGGAAGACTTCTCCTTGGACAGCATTGCTGTAGATGATTGAAGGGGCCATCAAACCTTTTGAGGACGGCACAGTGGAACTCTCAATGAAAGCACCAATGTCGGTGTCAAAATCGGCGGATCTCGGGTAGAGGTCCCGAACTGTGCGTCTAAGGTCTATGGTCACAGGAGACGGGGGACACAATGTTTACCCAGGTTTGAGCCCTCTCTATGGAGGTAATATCCTACTTCCTGCTTGATTGATCTTGATGAATATGAGTATTACAAGAGTTGATCTACCACAAGATCGTAATGGCTAAAACCCTAGAAGTCTAGCCTGTATGACTATGATTATCCTTCGGACTAAGCCCTCCGGTTTATATAGACACTGGAGGGGACTAGGGTTGTACAAAGTCAGTTATAGAGAAAGGAATCTTCATACTTGGACGCCAAGCTTGCCTTCCATGCCAAGGAGAGTCCCATCCGGACACGGGAGAGAGTCTTCGGTCTTGTATCTTCACAGCCCACTAGTCCGACCCATGCCCAACAGGCAGGACGTCCGAGGACCCCTTAGTCCAGGACTCCCTCACGCGTCCACTTAGATTAGGTATTAATTATACCACAAGAGCCGGATTAGCACCGCTTAGTTCATGTAAATGTAATGAAATCCGTCATGTTTATATGAAGATCTGGCTATTTTATACGAAATCCTTCATGCTTATATGAAATCAATCCGTGTTTGCACGAATTTCCTCTGGTTGGTTAGAGTTGTGAAAATATATGTCGTTGGCGTTGGATGTTGTCCTCCGCGGAAGGAAGCGGGAGGAAATTTTCCAGCTGCCGTTGGAGATGCTCTTATGCTGGAAATAATAGAGTCACATCCAATACATTTGAGTTAATTGTGTGTATGATTCTCCCTCTATAAAAAGTTAATTGCATGTAGAGTGTACATGACTTGCAGGGTGGCTACACTTCGTACAGAAAGTTAAAAAGAAACAAATCCATCCTTAATCTTGTATTCTAAGTACTCTGTGGGTTCCACTATCAGCACATGTTCGTTATGGACGATGCTAGAGATATATATCTTTGTCTACTCTTATACTCCCTCCGTTCCTATATATTTGTCTTTTTCAGATTTCAAATGGACTACCACATACGGATGTGTATATAAACATAGTTTAGAGTGTAGATTCACTCATTTTGCTTCGTATGTAGTCACTTGTTGAAATCTCTAAAAAGACAAATATTTAGGAACAGAGGAAGTTGAAAAAACAGAGTTGGTGATGATGGTGTGCTTGCCATCCTGCAATATAGGCCGTCGGATTTATACCTAACGGATAGGAGGAAACTATGGCAATTTTGCAAAAAGATACCCACACCCCTCTCCATATTTGCAAATAAGGCCTTCCCCGTTCATCCTTTTCTCTCACAAGATAAAGTACTCATACAAATGCATCTTGATGTTCCATGCAATGCATGGGAATCTAGCTAGTTTCTTTTAAAATAGTTGCTGCAATAATTGGGTTGAAGTGATATATTTTACGTCTTCCCCGAATGATCTCAGATTCACTAGTAGTAACAAGGAAAAGGTTGCCTTGTTAATTAACAGAAAACGGGGTGAAACTATCACATTAGGCCGGTAAAAACAATGTCTACGCGTGCGCGTATGTGTGTGTGTGTGTGTGAGAGAGAGAGAGAGAGCGAAATCTCAAAACAAAAGGTGCTCTGGTGGAATCCCATTGTATGTATTCATATTGTTCCGGGACTCGAGTTAACCTTAGGCATATGTGTGCGAGACATAATTATACTTTGAGACATTAGTGGCGGTGGGTGGGAAGAATTAAAGTGGTGGTCGTGTTCGACAGAGAGAGCGTGTGTGTTTCTGTGTGGGAGACTTGTAGGACGGGGTAGAAAGACGAATTCTAACTTTGACGGAGGGAGAGAAATACACAAAGTGAGCGTGTGTGATTCTGATGCCCACGGAGAAATGAGATATGTATGCGTGTGAGAGAGATTGCACAATTCATTCACGTATCACTATCTAGTGATCGTGGACATGCATCGCTTGATCATAAATCAATATCTACTTTGTGTCGTGGCCAAATATACAATATTGATTCAACACTATAAAGATTGGGCACTCACATATCAATTTTTTTTTCAAATAATCATTTGCAATTATGCATGCCAAAGTTATAGTGATGTTTCTTCAAACAACCACTATAGCTATCATGTACATGCACCATTGTTAGTCTTACATTCAAATTTATTAGTCTTGGATGATTCATATATGAATTCGACGGGTACGCAATTTATGAAATGGAGGCTATGTAATCATATGAGGTAACACTTTTAAGTAGCAGACTACAATATCCATTTCTTTTGTGGGACAACAACATCCATTTCTTTTTATGCGCCTCTACAATAACACGTCAATGCATTATGTTTAAAGTAAATAACCAATGGCACTAAATTATATATTTACACGAGAAATACATAGGCTAACCGTTTGATCCCTTTTTTGGTGAACGCGCCTCTACACCCGTACGATTGGCCGCGCCCATGTGAACGTCCAAGTTATCGTTGCATCATCCCTAGTTATTGTCTTTTTTTCTGGGGTGGACTTCACACCAGTTATTAACTGCTGACGTGTACCCCGTGTACAGTCTCGCATGACCTTCCCTCTAGCATTGTCCAAAATTAGTTGAAACTAGATACGAATGATCCCGCGGGCGGCAAAATCTCCCGCCTTCTTCTAAAATTTCCGCCACCTAGACTTTAGCATGCGAAATTCCCCTTTTGTCCTTGGTGCATGGAGAACAATAGTTACAATACGACCCTCATTTACATAATAGGTCGGGGCTGCTTTGCTAACTTCCGGTTCCCCCCACCACACGGCATCCCCATTTCCTCTCCCCCTCCCGCAAAAATGACTAACTCCACAACACCACAACATCTTACATCACACCGTCCGTACTTCATCGGCCTTTCTACCCCTACCCTCTCGAAATCCTAGACTGCTAATCCACCGGCGTACTAGAGCCCATTCACTGCCAGCGGTGTCCACCTCGCCGGATCTGCTTCTGCGGCCGCATCTACTCCTCCCACCTCCCCTAGAAACAAGTAGACTGCTCATCCACCACTGTACCACAGCCCATTCAGTGTCGGCCTTGTCCACGGCGCCGGATCTGCTTCATCGGTACTCTCGTCAACCGTAGCGCATCTGCAGCAGCTCCTTCGTACTCCCCACCGGAGACGCTTCGTCCACTCCCTCGGAGCCGCCCCTTTGACGACCCCGCCGACGGCCTCTGGTCCTCTTCGCCGACACCTTCCTCAACCCTACCAGAGTCGCTTCACCGACACCATCCTCAAACCTACCGGAGTAGCTTCGCCTATACCATTCTTAACCTACAGGGGCTGCTTTGCCAACGCATAACACTACAAAAAAAGACACTTCTGTGATGATACGTGTTTGTCACAGTAGGTCACGTTTTCTGTCATGCATGTACATCCATGACAATTTTATGACAGAATCAAGATAGTCATACCTGTGCTGCCGTAGAAGTGTTCCATGACATTATGAAAATTATCATCATGGAAGTGTCCACTTCCATGATGATAAATGCCGCGTCATGGAAGTGCTTTCGTCAAGGGTGACCAACACGTGGCATATGCCGTAACGGGTCGCCGTTAAGCTATCGGGTCCGGTTAACCCGCTAACAGCCCAGACCAATGAGGATTTTCCACGTGTAAAATTCCCATTGGCCGGAGGAAACACGTGTTGGCTCACTGTTGGGACAGATGTCATCCATTCATTGAACAGGAGGCGCCTATGATACGTCGACACATCGCACAACCCAACAGAGGCCCATATAGGTTAAAAAGGCCAGCTCAGTCAAAGGCTCGTAGTACTTACTCAGGTACTAGTGGGCCAGCCCAATAACGACATGTTTAATAAAGGCCCATTTATGGCCTAAAGCTAGATCTGGCCCGTTAATTGTTTGCTGAATATTTGGGCCCAATTACAGCCCAGTGACTTTCGGCCTGTTAGAGGCCCGATGTAGACATGGGCCCATTTCAGCCCGGTGTGTCTTTCGGCCTCGGAATGACTCGTGCTGCCCATGGGCCATATATGGCCCGGGGCGACATCCGGCCCACTAACAACCCGTGATAAAGGTGGCAACTGTTTGGCCCAACATGACTTTGGGCCTATTAAAGGCTTGTCGTATAATTCGGCTCGTTGATGCGTGTACTAAGCTTTCGGCCTATTAAAGGCCCATGATATCAGTGGGCCAACTAAGGCCCATGATATCAGCCTGCTGAAGGCCCGTCAACGACTAGTGACAATTGAGGCCCAACATGCATTTCGGCCTGCTAAAGGCACATGGTTTCTTCTAGGCTGTAACAGGCCAGCATAATATTCAGCCTGTTAATGGCCCAACACTACATGGGCCAAACTAAGCGTTGGGTCCACAAAAGGCCCAACTAAAATTTGGGCCGAATATAGGCCGGAGTAAGTTGTGGGCCTGGTGCAAAGTGTGAAGGCCCCAATGGCCATTCGAGCCCAAGAAAGATGCAGGCCGGCCCAATTGTGTTCCGCAAAAAACTTGGCCCGTTAGAGGCAAATGTTTCGGCCCGGTCGACTACATCAATTTTTTTTCAGATAGCGAATGATGGTAGTAACTAGTAGGAATTAAGAACAAACCTACTCTATACAATAAAGAAATTACGGCATAGTAACTTAGAATAAACCTACACTATACAATAAAGGATTTATGGTATATTACATCCACTGGGCATCGAAGTTCGCCACCAGTGATCATAAAGCGCAACGAAGAAGCAGATTACAAAAACTGGGCACCATTGCAGCGTAACAAAATAATACTGAACCGAGACCACTTCCAAGACAGTTCAAGAAAGGTTAGCCTTGCGCGGGAACTGCTGCGCAAGCTGCTGAGCAAGGCTGTGAGACCGGCCTAGCATGTCGGTCATAGCTTCCAGGTGTAGCTGTTTAGCAATGAGGTTCTCATTGGTGTTCTCCGTAATCTTTCTTAGAGATAGGACTTCAAGTCGAAGTTGAGTTGCAGAATGCCTTTCTGCTAGAACTTGGGACTGAAGAAGTCGAACTGATTCAGACATCGAATTCTATGAGCTTGTCTGACTGCTAGTCTCAAGTAACTTGAACACTGCATCAAGACAAGACTTTGGGGTTGTCTCTCTATCTTCAAGATGTTTTGCCTTCTTTGCTGAAATATATGTTGGGTTTGTCTCACAGCTTTCAGCAGACTTGTTCATGCCATCAGGCATATCACCCTGAAACAAGTAGAGAGATGACAGGTTTTGCACGTGTATAAACAAAGATGATAATTGTGCTGTCAATTCCATCCAATTTGAAATTAGAAAATAAAGAGTAAGTTCAAAATATCAATAGCATAATTTGGCATCGTTCATAATGCGGGGAGCTTCCCCACACTACTGGATTACCATGTCAACATAACAAGCATAGATGAAGGGTAAAGGCAATCATTGTATCTATTTTGGTTAATGTGCATGGCATGTTGTTCATATCATCAGCCACATCAGTAAGATAAAACATGAGATGACAAGGTGCAAATGTGGGCTGCTTCACCACACACTGGATTATAGATCCACGAAAACAAGCATACATATAGGGAGTATTGAGTAATGTGCATGGTATGAATAAGGAATTTGGTTTTACAAGTAAAACTTGGAACTTACGGTTCTTGCGAACATGCATTTTGATAGAAACAGCAAACTAAACAGCAGTAAATGATAGGGAGTATGAGCAAATTAAATAACAGTTGAGGATAAAGGCTTTAGAAGGACTGACTTACTTTAACAGTTAACACCGGCTTTATAATGCCATTCTCCATGTCAAGGGAAGATAACTCAAGAATTTCAGCACATAATCTTCTTCATAAGCATTGCCTGTACTCTACATTTTGTAGAGAGTAATTATAGATATGATAATACTGGAAGGGATAGAGGATAATGAAGATAAGATGCAGATTGATGCTACAAAATCGACTACCAATCCCTGGAAGTACAAGCGTTACAGGACAAAATGTACTGACGAGAGCAATGGGCTACACTTCTGCATTGGCATTGTCTATGTGTTCAACATTTTGGTAATATTAAATATAGATATGATATTTTATAGTAAATGGTGGGCGAGGGAGATAATATGCAGAATGCTACACAATGAACCAATCCCTCTTCCCATAATACAAGAGTGTTTTGAACAACGTGTCTTTGTACAAAACGTTCTTATATTATGGGACGGAGGGAGTAGTTGTTAATGTAAGTACAGTGATAGACGACGTTCAGTCCTTTCAAGAGGACTGCAGAGCTAAACCTCTTCAAAAGCATTGGGTTGATTCTAAATTTATGTAAGAGTCCATATGGATCTTATAATGTCCACCAAATGGATGATAACGAGGCTAACAAGTGCAGTGATGCTACATAATCAAACAACTATGAAAGTAAGTATGGTCATACAGGGCAAGAGGTACTCATAAGAGCAATGCAGTGTGTAGTATAGTTGCGAGATTCGGTGGTCCCTTGAGAATGAGTGTTCTTATGCTAACAGTTTTCGTACAAATGAGATGTTAAGGCAAATACAGAAATGTACTTCAAATTGTGATGTGATATCATAGACAGTACCTTACGCTGCAGATGAGAACAATGTTTAACAAGATTATTCCAGTCACTGTCTGATAAATGTAGCACCGGAGACTTTACAAAAAATTTGTTTAGAGGCTTCCCATCGAAGTGCGCTTGCCTCAGGTAGGAACGATACTTCATCAACGAGTGCTTGAAAAGCGCAACCAACCCTTGCTCCTCTTGACAATCCAGTTTGGTCCTCGCCTATTTAAAAGAATGAAATCTTGTGTCTTCGGTCAGCAGAAATATATGTAGTAATTACCATAAATAACATTAGTACATTACTTACGCGTAAATTGCGGAGGAAGACTGGAAATTGTTCTGTGTCTGCGGTATAATCATTCCATGAAGGAAAGATGCGCAGAAAGTTCCTGACAACAATATAAGCTTCGTCTTCTAAACTGGGAAGAAATGGAACAGGGGTCCTATTTGCTACAATTGGGGCTCTCTCTGGTTCGAAAAGGGATTTGGCAACTGGATTTGGTGTACTCTTTGCTTTGGAATGGGGTTTTGCGTCAGAGATCTGGTGCTATGTCAACTGGCATCATCATCTTTATTTCTTTGTAGTTGGGGTCTGCTGAGATGGGGCATCAGAAATGACCAGTGTAGTAGGGCTAGAGTCTGCTAGAGTTGGGGTGTTTTGTGGGTGAGGTAATATTGCAACTACACCTAATGGGCTATTTGATTTATCAGGTGACACTACCTTTTCCAAATACTTTGCTCGTGCTCCTCCGTGATTAGCAATCACCCTCTTCCTTTTGAACGTCTGATACACAAGAAAAGCATTTCAATGGATAAATATGGTATTATGACAGATGGAATATGTATTGAAAATGGATAGGCGAGACATATTCACATACACGATGTGTAAACTAAGCTAATGGAAGTGCAACAAAGTAGAAGCAATGCAAAGCATCAGTTCCAAGATATGTGCGACCAATATAACCTTGGAAAGTTAGAGCAAGCACCTTGATGGGTGAATAAGATAGGGCATCTGCCTCTGACTCCTCCACTAGGGAGCTACATTGACTTAGGTCTCCCTCTAGCTCAAAATCACTGTTAGGATCATATTCTGAGCATGAATCTGTAGGTGGAGAGCGTTTGCATTGCATTGCATCCAGACTTGATTTCAGTCCCTTAATGCCAAGTTTGAAAGCCATGGCATTGTTCTTCTTTATTCTTTTCATGTGCGCAAGCTCATAATCATTATGATGCTATTCAGAATCTAAGATTCATGAAAACATAAAAAGTAGTCATATTATCTATGCAATGCATTGAGGATTCAACTCGAAGAGTGTCTCCCTATAAACCCCTGCATATGCAAAGTTCACCGTCCCCAACCATGCTGACCAGACCACACAGAAATACAAACCTCTTATGTCATTATAACAAGTAGACACTTTCAAAACTGAAGTAGGAACATTAGAATCATATCAAATTCGTATTTGAACAAATAAACTAAGGAGTTATGAGTGGCATAATGTTTAGCTTCAAGGGTGGAGTGCTGGTAGTGCGACGCATAGCAAGTAGGCAGATTGTTTTCCATGTAAAAGATTGTAGTCTATGTAAAAGCTGGCACTTTATTTCTATACAATGTAGTGTTCGTTGCCCACACATGATGGAAGAGATCACACAGAGAAATACTATTCACTCATGTCTATGGTTCCATTATTTTGGAACAAGGTGGTCCACCCTAAAAGAATATTGACAACAAATATGACAAGGCAATCATAGATGTAGTGAATCAATCATTTACTTGTGAGCATACTAGGACAAGTATGCAGAATTGTAACTACGGTAAGAGAGCGTCCAAAATCTGAATCAAGAAGTTTGTCTAGCACTTATTGTTTGCACCTAATAGACGTGAATAATTGGATATCATATCGAATGAGTAAGAAAGACAAGTAAAATTGTCAACAAACCTGGCCTGCTGTAGTAATCTGGGTCAATGTCACTACGACCAACAATCCAAAATGACCAGTGTCTGTTCCTAGGGCTGGAATTTTGAAACCCTGTGAACTTTATAGGTTCTAAAGATTACTGAAATACATCTGAACCATTAAGTGTAGGTAGCACTCAGCACACAACAAACCCTAATGAAAGTTCTGCCTAATGAGTAATGAATCAATTAGAAAATGGGTGATGAGGAGTGCTGCCGAGTGTTGAGGACGTATCTCAGGATAAATCGGGTTGGCTTAGTGGGTGCTGCACGCCTCAGCCCTGAACGGATTGGCAAGGTAGGCACGGCGCGCCTTCGAGCAGCGGTGGCGTTGTTGAAGCGGCGGCTCGACCTCCTGTTAGTCGGCGTCTCCTCCTAGAGTCATGTCGTCTGGGACAGCAAGTCACGGTGAGGCAAAGTGGGCGCAGTAGAGATCGGAAGCATGCAAGCAGAAGGGAATCGGGGCTGGGCGACCAAAATCCTGTGGTGGGGCCGCAGCCCACCATGGGCACCCTATAGAGATACACACCCGAGTGTTCTTCTGCTAGCATTTATTTTGAGCAATAGAGGGTTTCCCCTCCGATTTCTATAAAAGAAACCACCACGGAACCAACATGATCAAATAAATCCTAAGCATGATCAATTGAACCCTATTATGACTGTGCCATGGCAGATTTAAAGCTGCAAACTGGAGAAATGCTATTTAGCATCCATTGTTTGCTTCGAACTAAGAACTAAATTCTAAGAGCTGAAAAGAAAGTACAGTAACCAAGTTACGATCTATTTTCTGGTTGAGATCAAAAAATTGAGGAGATATGAAGTACCACCTCTCTTGCGGCGCCGTGTAGGCATGGGGGTGTGATGGCTGTCGGTGGTGCTGAAGCAGATCTGCAAGCGTAGATGGGTGCATCGGGGGATAAGTCGCGTTGCGATGGAAGAGAAGGTCGTGTGAGCAGCCGTGGCAAAGAGGACGACGACGCCGATGAAGCGAGAGGATGTGATGCAAGGCTCTTGGTCCGTCGTCGTGGATGAGAAATCTCCATCTCTAGCAGTGGACGACGCGGTCTTGGTAGGCGCTCCGGCATGGTGGAGGACGGTGGCGATGGATGAGGTGGAGGACGGCGGCGATGGATGGGGTGGCGGGCGGAGGAGGCTGGTGTGGGGATGATGTTCTAGCATGGACAGTGTAATAATGGGAAAATGGAGGGAAAGGTACGGGGAACCATGTTTTGGGGACGCGCCTGTCTGAAATATGGGAAAGTTATGAACTTAACCCCCGTTTAAAATTTGGATGTCCCGTCGGTTGGGGATAGGACGGTAATCTCGCATCTCGCCAATATTTGCCCAGAGCGATTTCTGGCGAGGAGAGGGTGTTTTGGCGCCCATGGTTGGCGCCCACGGTGTATGAACGGGGCAGACAGGTAGGGTGGTTGTGTCACGTCTGAGTGAAGTTACAAACCTGCCCCTATTGAAAATATTTGCCTACATCGATTTCAGTCGAGGCGAGTTTGTTTTGCCGCCCACCGTGTATGAATCGGGAAATGGAGGGAGAAACAGAAGTCTTTCGGGCGAGCTTGAATCAAATGTGTTTTGCTGCCCATGTTTGGCGGCCACCGTGTCGGAATGGGCTCAGAGGCGGTCGTGTCACGTCTAATTGAAGTAACTAACCTACCCCTATTGAGAGCAGTGGAAATCGGGCTGATGGATTGTCCGTGTAAGGGGTAGACAGTAATTTCCATCTCTCAAACACTTGGCTTCGGGCAGCCGATGTGGGAGTGGACATTTTGTCATTTCTTTCAAATTTTGGGACAATAAGCATCCACGGTTACCGTGGCAACTAAATTCGAATCCATTTTGTATTCCTATACGAATCGTTATAAATCATTCTATGTGTTTTTATATATCTTCAAAAGCACGCCAAAGATGTATTCCACTGTCATATATGAATATGATTTACAAATGCCGATACTCGAATTCAGAAGCTAGAATCCAGTTTAAGCTAAATCCGAATATTTGGAACGCTTTATGTCCAACTCAAATGTCACATGCAACATACTATGTACTCCCATTTAGATATGTACACAAGCGATGTATCAAGATTCAAATACGAATCAATCAACCAAGAATGTACAAAACTAACAGATATATAAACACTTATAGAGTATATGGATCAATAATATCAACTAACATACATAAGCCAGGCTGTAGTACTTTTTTTTTTGCTAGAAGAGCATCCTTTTTTTAGCGAAGCTAGTACATCATCTTGCCCATTTCCGATGCGTGCCACTTATGGTGCATCTATACTACTATTATTGATGAATGCACATTCAGCCCGATTGGCATATTTGTAGGTTTGGCACAACAATCAAAACGAAATGTCTCTGAGTCTTATCAATTAATACAGACTTGTAGTCAAATAAAATTACAAACCAAAAAACAAAAAACAATTATTACATGATCTCTAGAACAAATGGTTTGATCGAATACATGAACAAACAACACAAAGGTTATTCAATGATGGAAAGAACATTTCACCTATGATTTACCAAGTGGGAATTTAATTTCCTTTTTTCCTTCAGGACCTTAACAATGTGGTCCGTCTCAGCTTGCTTCATTTTGAAATCCACCAAATATTTAATGGTTGTCTTGAGAAATGCTTGTGATTGCGTTGTTTGCTTCCTCGACATGTCAACTTCATCTCTAAGTGCAAAAACAGAATCTCTTCCTACCACTAGTTTAGCCTCTAGAGCATCAGCAGTTGGCAATTAATGATGCACGATTGGGCCGGTGGCACTGCTGTGGGATGATACAACGTCCATGGGGACCTCGCTCTTTGATCTTGGGCTAACCTGTTTTGCCATTAAAGTTCGGATTGGATTACGAAAAGTTGAAGTTAGCAAAACATATAAACTAGGAGTTATAACAGCAAACAAGTTAAACAAACAAGGAAATAAAGAGTTTCAATTGGATGCTGAAAAGTAGTTATTAACATCATTGTAACCGGCCGTTGCAGCAGCAAAGCAATTAAACAAACAAGTTTTGCAAAAGGTACATGTTGTGGCATTGGAGTTTCTATTGGATCCTGAAAAGTTGAGTAGCCAGTAACGTAATTTGAGCAACCGGTTGCAGCAACAAAGCAGTTAAACAAACAAGTTTTGCAAAAGGAACTTGTTGTGGCATTGGAGTTTCTCTTGGATGCTGAAATGTTGAGTAGTCAGTAACTTGATTAGAGCAACCAGTTACAACAGCAAACCTGTTACACAAATATATTTTTGAAAATGTACCTGCTGTGCAATTGGACTTCCAATTGGATCCTAAAAACTTGAATTTGGTAAGATGATTACAACAACAAGTTACAGCAGCAAACCAGGTAAACGTGGAAGTTTCTAAAAACATACCTGTTGTGCCAACGGAGTTTCAGCTGGATCCTGCAAACTTGAATGTTAGCAATCAATAAATAAAGTTTTGCAAGAGCCATAAGAAACTAACATCAAACTAGTAAAACTAACCAGTGTTGGCAACGTATTTGATTACACATGAACTAGTAAAAGTAACAAGTTCTTGGCAATGTATTAAAGTAACAAGTCGGTACCATTTACCAGCAACACAGACATCTGTAATTTTTTTGATGTGAGCAAAATGATTCCAACACAGATATAAGTTAAAAAGACGGTGTCCCTCATATAAACCTGACAGTTGTCTATCTATGAACATGCAAACATTACTAGTGCTACAAGTGATAACAACAAACTATTTAAACAAACAGGGTATCAAAACGTAAATTACACGTGAATTCTGCTGCACCCTAGAAGTATATATGAACAGCTATCTACGTGCTTAAGTAGCTATTTAAGTTCAGGCAAAAAGGTAATTCTTAACAGTAAGTAACAACCACATAGTTAGGCGCAGTCTATAATAGGATTAACAGGCTATGGCATTATGTAATCAGTAGCAAACTAAATTAAGCCAAGCAACGTAATTGAACAATTTTGCAATAAGTGGCTAACTAAAATTTCGAGAAGCAGGTAACTGAACTTACACTAGCTCTTTGTACAGGCACACTGTAACTTCTTTTTCACTTACAAGGTTCTACGCATGAGTCCATGGCATCAATTGCTTGGATACGCAGTCCCAATACTTCTTTCTTTCCACACTGCATTGGTAAGTCGAATGATTAATCTGGTAAGATGGTGTGTCCTTGATATGTTATATGAGGACGTGTAGTCAGACTAGTTGTAGCCACACACATCACACTGGCTTTTACTGTATATTTCATGCGATTACGTTTGGCATATCGAGATCTAAGCAATCTACAATAGGATGAAAGACTGGCATCCTTCACATTATTGGCGAACTCAGTTCATAGAAACAAGCAATTCAACCATTCTATGGGTAAACCAAAAGCGCCACCGGAATATTTTTCACTACCCCAATCATACACGCAAAAAGGGGCGACGCCACCGTAGGGGCTGGTATGGGCGGCCGCCTCGGGTGGCTGGAAAGTGTGCACCTAGTTCGAGTCGTCTAGGTAGGCCTAGGCTAGTTATGTTCGTCCCAACGCAAGAGCAAGCAATGTAAAAAATGAAGAAACATGTTTCAATTTGGATGGGCCAATAACGTAAGTGCAAGGCAGGCCCTATTGCAGGCTCGCAATCCAAACGAGCACCTCCCATATCGATCGGCAGCAGGAAAAATCCCAATTCGTTCCCTCCAGCCTCCAGTATGGTTCGCTCCTAACCTAGCCGCCGCTGGGCAGACCAACACAACACTTCCTCGCGCCCTCGTTGGGGGGCGGTCGCCGGGCTTCAAGCGAATGTAAGGACAAGAAGATGAAGATCCATCCCTGGGTGTAACCTGCATGGGAGGCAGTGGCGGCAGCACGGGCATGGCATCGAGCTTGCGCAAACGGACAGTCGCAGCTTGCAAGAGCAGCATGCGCAACGAGCAGGTACATCACATCCCTGATTATATCTAATTCAACTGTTCAATTTCTGGCCAATAGTTAAACCTGACGGTGTTGTGAAACTGCTTGTATGTAGGGAATCTATGAGAAAATGAAACCAATTTCTGCTTATTTTATAACTCTCCCAATCAATACTTAACCGACTAAATCTTATGTATCTAATCAAGTTTCCAGTGCAAACCTACAAGCTCATGTTGTTCTTGAGCCTGAAGTGTCTAATGAACAGACTGCTAATGAAGGATTTGATGCAAACATTTTACATGCTCCTAGTGATGAACATATAGTGTGTAATGAGGGATCTAATGCAAGCATTTTGCGAGCTCCCATTGAAGGATTTAGTGTCTAATGATGATCTGGTATGTTGACAGAAACACAGAGATTTGCAGGCATTGATGACAAGCAAATTATAGTACATTTTCATGGCTTCAGGAAACGTCGAGGCCATCTACCAGAAAGTCCCTGTATCATGACAACATGCATAAATACTTTTCTAATCTGTTGTTTGAAACTATTGGCGCACTTGTGTAGGATAGATATATTGATATGCAGTTTGCGCACTGGTTATAGGTGCAATTACACTTTGATATTTTCAGCCAGAGATCGAATAATTCAAGCAGGTACAGACCATGTTAGTAGTCCTTGTACACCATGTTGCATTTTATGTTTTTTGGTGCTTGCATCATTTAGTGTTTTATAATCTGAACTACTTTGGATCATTAGCTGGTTTTCAAAGTGCATGTAGCTTCACATTTCTTAAGTTATGTTGATTTCCGGAGTGCAAGTGCCTTCAGATTTTTTAAGTTAAATGTTTGCCTGATAACTTGAATTCGTGGATCCGCCATCGCACACAAATCAGACATGTAGGCCAAGGTCTGAATTAAATGAAATGCAGGGACTTACGCTAGCTCGTTATGCTGTGCTCATTGCAGCTCTGCTTGCGCTTGGGATGTTCCATGTACAAGTCCATGTTACCACTTGCTTGGATGTGCAGGCCTTGTGCTCCTTGCATCCCCCTCTGCATTTTTGACACGGCGAATGGTTGATCAAATAAGAGGAATCATCCTTGCTGTTGTACCGAAGGACAGATACTTATAAGTTTATACGGGTGTGCAGGATGTGTACCAGATCCCGTAGCGCCGTCATGCTTCGCTAAAAAATGGTTTTGCTTGTTTCAGATGATATCTCCAGAAGAAACAAGAGTTAAAGTCAGAGTTGCATAGGCGTGTAAGCTAAGAGAGCTGTGAAAGGATATCCAAACATCGTCGGAACAGTGCACAAGGGAGTGATGTGTGGATACCTAGTTCGGGCTGGCGTTTGGGCATGCTAGCCTAGCTAGAGTGTGGGTCACTTCAAAGCCGTTGAGGGTGATGCGCTGGCGTTGGCTGGCCGTGCACGGATGCAGATCTAGAGTGGCAGCGGAGCGCTACGATGCGGTGGGCGAGACTGTTGGTGAATCCCCAACGGCCTCGGGGGGCGGAGGTGCGACGATGTGCTCGGTGAAGTAGCCCCAGTGAGGTGGGAGACGGCGCCGGTGAAGCGCACCTGATGCTGTGGAAGTCGGTGCCTGTGAGGCACGTTGGTTGCAGTGGCCGACGTTGTCGGTGGACCACCCGGTGCGGTGGATGAGGGCGTAGATGAGGTAGCTCCGGTGCGGTGGTGAAGCGCGACCGTCGTCTTCGTTGTCCGACACAGAGGTGGGGAAAGAGATGAGACGAGGGGTGATTCAAACTTTGCTTGGGTTGGCGGCAAATTAGGGATTTGAGCAATCTGGGCGCGAAAGGGGACGGCGGAGAAGGGAGATTTTGCAGGGCTGGAATTGGGGCCGCCAGATATTTCAATCTGAAACGTGGAAGCGCGAACTTATTTTGTCGTCGTTCTTTTTTTTGTTGGGGGGGAGGGAGGGAGGGGGTGGGTAGCTGGATGCTAGGCATCTGTACGACACACGCGACCACCACGACACGGCCCTGGTATGCCTGGTGCGCCTACATTTGAGAATGCAAACGAATCTTCTTTCATTTGCAAACGAATCTGTATGTATTACCATGCCCGTGTTTTCCTTGCAAATAATTAGTCATTCGAAACGAGATACTATAAATTAATTAATGAGGAGTTATTTAAAAAAATCGAAACGGTATCCGCGCTAACGTGGATTAGAGTGTGTGTCACATAATTAGTTATTTGAATTAGAGTGTGTGTCACATAGCAGACTCCAATTCTAACGTGGATTTCGCATTTCACGGTATCCACACTACTTTTATAATACAAATTCATATGTATATGATGAACACCATGGTAGAGAGAAAACTTTGGATGGATTCAAACATATGACCTACAAAATAGCACAACAATCGAGTCAATGTCAACTTTTCCAAACCTAATATGGCACGAATTCGAAATAATTACCCATATGCATGGTCCTCAGTTCAAATCTTACAATGTACATGGAATTGAAACATCGATATTAAGTCTCATACTACCTACATTCAAATGTTGTTTTTAGCCCCACCCCCCCCCCCCCTCGGCACACACGCTACATACTTCCTGTATCGGTCAAAGTTCCTCTCCTAACCACCTTAGGAAGCTATCGGTTTCCGACACACGTTCATTCTTTCTCTCCATATTTATATCTCTAACTCTCTCAACTACACAACCCCCTTTTTCCCACTCTGTTACCAAATGTATTTACCTCACACACCCGCCATTGCACCCCATGCCGAGCTCTCCCCCTCTCTGTCTTTCCCTTACACCCTCTCTCGCTAGATACATGCATTGCCTGTCTAGCCCCCCAACCTCTCGTGCGCACGCACGCACGTTGCCTATCTAGGTCACTACCTCGAGACTGTCTCACTCTTTCTTCCGCACGATGGGCCACACTCGCTCAATCGCGCTCTCTTTATCTGAGTCTCAATTAACTTCGTTTTCTTTCACACACAAATGATACATCTCCCTGTTCGGGCCTCGATCGACAGACTCTATACTCTCTCACGCAGATTATCTATCTGCTAGGTCAGTCCATCCAAGCCGCCCCACTCTTTCGAATTCATGGCAGGCTACGCTCTCTCAATCTCTCTCTCTCCCTCTCTCTCTCTCCCTCTCTCTCTCTCTGTGTATGTCTCGATTGACCTCGCTCTTTCTCGGACACAAACGATATATCTCCATGTTTGAGCCCAAACCGACATATTCATATTGTATACTCTCTCATGCACATTGTCTATCTAGGTCACTCTCTCCAACCCGTCTCACTCTTTCGATCGCATGACGACCCACACTCGCTCAATCTCTCTCCCTTTATATATGTAGTTGATTGACCTTGCTTCCTCCAACACACAAAATATATCTACATGTATGTGGCTGGATCATCTCTCAAGCTCTATCTTACACCCCTCACCCTTCCCAAAAGCTCAATCTGACAATATCTCTCCAGAGCATATATATCTTTTCAATGAATGTCGGACCACACTCACTTTGTCTCTCTATCTATATGTCTTCCGATTGACCTCTCTTTCTCACGTCGTATCTTCCACACATTGAAGCAACCTCTCCATCCCTCGCAAAGCCGGAGCTATTTACATTGCGAGGGGGACTCCAACCTTGGATTAATTTGTGTAGGCATTTATTCCGGTGGGTTTAGATTATATTTTTGTAGCATTTGGCCCACAACTACTCCGAACATCGTTGCAACCCCCGCACCTCCCCCAATTGATTCCCCTCTGGCTCGGTCATCGCTCTCTCGCACATCCTTTCTCGCCTTCAACGTCGCACCATGGTATTATTGCAAAAAACTCGGTTGTTCTCTTTAATTATTACAAATAAGCTAAAAATCTACACACCGATAGTCCACCTGGTATGGAACAAATTTCGACCCACAAATTAAAGTGCTACAAACTACACACCGAGGGCCCACCTGTCATGAAACAAATTTGGATATACAAATTAAAAAATAAAGGACGAGGATCGAACATGCGACCAGGCCCTTCAAGCCGCACATCAATAGGCAACATACGTAGAACAACAATGTTTGTTGTACCCCCCTTTGTTCATATAATGTTTTTATATTACCACATCATATTTAATGGATAACATGTAATATTATTTTTAGTACATTAGTGGGACCGGCTTGTTTGCACATAGTACTATTCGCCTTTACTTACTGGTGGGTTCCATGTGTGCTCTCTCTCTCTCCTCCCCTTCTGCATTTAGACGCATGGGCAAACACAAAGAACTCGTGGGCGATGTTGTCGTTGACCATATCTGGACGCGTTCACAAGTTATGGCACCCGTTTCACGTACTAGTAGTACTAGTCAATGTGTACGTGCAATGCACGTTAATTTGGAAGTATATTAAGTGCATGCGGATATTAAGTAGGATATTATTTGCGTGTTATTATGTGATTAGCACTATTTTTGGCATGAAATTAACTGCACGCTAAACGTGTTGAGCGCTCAACATTGAAGCGGTCTAGGTCGTTGGATGACAAGGAATACATGTGGCTTGATGACGTTTTATATTTAATTTGATACGGCTCTAGCAGAACATTCAATCGATCAAACCATAGATTTCATTCAGTCTGACTCCGACTTTACATTCATATGACGATCGATCTAAAATAAATGGAAATGATAAACATTCGGATTTTAAGCATGGCAATCCGAACGTTTTTCATGGCAAATTTAGATTACACGGCGGCGGCGGTGGCGTCTTGCGGTGGGAAGCGACTCCTCTGCCGTGCTCTGTGTGTCATCGGGCCACTGACCGACGGCGACAGCAACGTCTTGTGCTGCTGTTGGCGTACTCCTGGACGCTGGCCCTTGCTTCAAGGAAGGCCACAATGTTCTGGACTTCGGTCTCAAGGAACGAGTCAACTGGCGGGAGGAGGCGACTGGCGTTGGTGCAAGGAAGCGGTCAACGGCGGCCATCCATGCCGCTGAGGGGGGCACTGGCACCCGCGTGGGGACACGCGCTGGCAACATCACAGCAGAGACATTCGTGTGCACGGGCACTGGAACGGGCGCACACGTTAGTGCACGCGCAGGCACATGTGCTGGCAGGTGCACGGGCGCGTGAAAGTCGGTGGGGACATCGTGGAACCGCGTGGCATCAAGCTCGGCGACAATGTGCGGCTCCCAGCCCATCAATGCCACGGGGATGGGCGCTAGCGCAGTCGGGGCGACGGGAGCCGGAACGGGAGCGGGGACAGGCATGGCGTCTTCCTGCAAGGCCGGTTCAAGCTCGTCCGAAAGCGCCTTATGTTCTTGAGACTCCGGCTGGGTGTCTTCCTCAGGAAACTGGAAGATTAAGGGCAGACCATCGTGATGCGGCATGGCGTACGGTTAGTTTAGGTTGGTTGGAGGTAGACGACAGGAGAATCGGAGGGGAAGAGAGAAGATTGTAGCGATACCAGGTAGTGCGGGGTTGATTTTAAACTGCGGCGCCGGCGACATTAAAAGTGAGAGCAGTTGGGACAAAGGTGGGCGGAGGAGCCTGGTCAAAGGGCTCGCCTCCCGGTGAGCTTCTTGCGGTCTGATCGCATGCCTCCCTGTCGGCCCGGCACGGTGATGCTCGCGACGCCTCCGTCGACTCACACGCTTGCTCGAGCGGCACCTGCCGATGAGAAGCGGGACTCGTGGCGATACGTGCATTACGGTTTCAATAGTGAAAGCGTTCGCCTTAAGGTGACATGTCTTTGTTCCAAAATACCTTGGCTCTTCATTTGTGCAACTTCTCATAAGCAGCTTGTCTCAAATTGAAGAAAAAAATTACGTAGGAATATTTGTGCCATATCACGTGACCATGCTCAGTTTCATGAATTTCTGGTCACTTTTGGATTTTCTGAAATTTAAAATCCAGGATTCGAAACAATATCATAACCTGCATCATGCAATAAATTTTCAAGCGATACATCTTTCCTATTGTATTTCTTAAGAAAGGATTTGGTTAAACATTTTGCCTAGTTAGACTTCAGACAAGTTATATATCCAGAGTAAAAGGATAATCCCTCCGTACCAGTGCATAGCCTAATATATTAACTCACGTTTTTCTAGGGATATATATTAACTCAAGTACTAGTAGGCACGAACAAACGGGCTCAATTCTGTAAGTTTTTGAATGCAAACTCAAATTTAAAAGATGAATGGTATGGTGGTGAGGAAACTTTGTATATATCAAGCATACGGCCACACACACACACACGAACACACAAAAACACAACAGCAATCCAATAAGTATAGTGCATCTATTTTTCCAAACCATGCATGTATGACACGAATTCAAAAATACTCCTTCTATTCCTAAATATTAGTCTTTTAGAGATTTCAACAAGTGACTACATACGGAGCAAAATGAGTGAATCTACACTCTAAAATATGTCCATATACATCCGTATGTGGCAGTCCATTTGAAATCTCTAAAAAGACTAATATTTAGGAACGAAGGGAGTAAAATGAAAGACATGCATGGTCCTCAATTCAAAATTTAAAATGAACAGGAAACTGAAACATGAATATTAAGTCTAGTACTACAGTACATGCAAATGGTGTGTTTAGGCGGAGCTATGTAGATTGTCGGGGGTTAACCCCTCGACCCTAGATAAAATTGTGAAGCTCTGTTTAGGATTGTTTAGAATATATTTGTCCCCACCCTCCCAAACACCGATTGGTTGTGCATCCCCTCCTCCCTGGGAGAATATCATGTGCCCCCACACCTTAGATGCCATATGCTGATACAAGTTGCTTGGAGCTTGTTGATCTAAGATATAGCAGCTCACATGATGTCTTAATTTTTATACAGGAAACCTTAATGAGTTTGAGAATTGCACACAATTTGTACAAAAACTACTTTGATGCCCTTGGATCCCATATCCAACGACCTCAAAGCTCGTATCACCGTAGCATCTAAGATGAAGGAGAACATCATATTCTCCTGTATGTAAGAATATCATGTGCTACCACACCTTAGACGCTTTGGTGTACAAGCTCTTCGGAGACGTTGGATTTGTGACCCAACAACTCCTCGGTGGTTTGAATGTTTTTTTTGCAGAAAAGCCCCCAAAGAGTTCGGCCACTGCTTACAAGCACAAAGACTGCTCAGATGTCATTAGATCTTTGATCAAACGACCTCGAAGCTCGTATCACCAAACCATCCAAGCTGCGAGAGCACTAGATATTTTCTCGCACGGGAGAATATGAGGTTCTCCCGCTAAGGGAGTCTGGATTAGGGGGTCCTCGGACAGCCGGACTATATACTTTGGCCGGACTGTTGGACTATGAAGATACAAGATTGAAGACCTCGTCCCATGTCCGGGTGGGACTCTCCTTTGCGTGGAAGGCAAGCTTGGCAATTCGGATATGTAGATCTCCTCCCTTGTAACCGACTCTGTGTAACCCTAGCCCTCTCCGGTATCTATATAAACCAGAGGGTTTAGTCTGTAGGACAAGAATAATCAGTCAGAATCATAGGCTAGCTTCTAGGGTTTAGCCTCTACGATCTCGTGGTAGATCAACTCTTGTAATACTCATATCATCAAGATCAATCAAGCAGGAAGTAGGGTATTACCTCCATCGAGAGGGCGAACACAGGTAAAAATTGTGTCCCCGCCTCCTGTTACCATCCGCCTTAGGCCTTGCGGTTGGGACCCCCTACCCGAGATCCGCGGTTTGACACCAACATTGGTGCTTTCATTGAGAGTTCCACTATGCCGTCACCATAAGGCTTGATGGCTCCTTCGATCATCGGCAGCGATGCGATCCGAGTGAGTTTTTCTCCTGGGCGAGATCTTCGTATTCGGCGGCTTCACACTGCGGGCCAACTCGCTTGGCCATCTGGAGCAGATCGAGAGCTACGCCCCTGGCTGTCAGGTCAGGTTCAGAAACTTAAACTATACCGCCGACATCCGCGGAGACTTGGTCTTCGATGGATTTGAGCCCATGTCAGGTGCGCCGCACAGTCACGACGAGCATGACTTAGCTCTGTCGTCGGACGGTGTTCGGGAGATCACACCTGTGGTTACTCCGGCCCTCAATTCGGAGTAGATTGCACCATCCGAGGACGGGTGGATGGACCCCGCCACGGAGGCCGCACACTCAGCGGCGATAGAGCCGAATACCGACTTTACCTCCTACGAGACCTATGTTGCCGGACCCTTGGATTCGTCCCCGGCCACGGGCTCCGAACCGCCTGAGTCCATGCCTATCGAATTTGATTGGACGCCAATCACGGAGTTTTCCTCCACGGATATGTTTCAACACTCGCCCCTAGGCGATGTGCTGAATTCATTAAGGTCTCTCTCCTTGACAGGAAGCCCTTCGCCGAACTATGTCCAGCTCGAGTTGGAAGCGGGCGACGAAGAAATTCGTTCCCCACCCACCACCCACTTAATAGCCACTATCGACGACTTAACCGACATGCTCGATTTCGGCTCCGAAGATATCGACGTTATGGACGACGATGCAGGAGAAGAACAGGAACCACCACCCACAGGGCGCTGGACTGCCACCTCATCATATGATATATACATGGTGGACACCCCCAAAGAAAGCGATGGCAATAAGGCTACGGAGGATAATCCCCTCGAGAAGCAATCCAAGCACCGGCGTCATCGACGCCGCTCTAAGCCCCGCCATAGCAAAAGCAGCGATACCGGCACAGGAGACAATAACGATGTGGATAGTGCCGAAGACGAAGACAATCCCCTCCAGCCAGGCTTCGAGCGGAAGGATGGGCAAGCTAGCCCTAAGGAACAGGGAGCAGACGGAGAATCAGAGGATGAGAATTACATGCCTCTCTCCGAAGACGAGGTGAGCCTCGTCGACGAAGAATTTACTATGCCTGAGGATCCCGTCGAGCAGGAGCACTTCAAACGCCGGCTTATAGCCACAGCAAAAAGCCTGAAGAAAAAGCAACAACAGCTTCAAGCTGAACAAAATCTGCTAGCGGATAGATGGACTGAGGTCTGACGGCGGAAGGAATCTGAACTCGGCGCCCAACCAAAAGTTACCCAAAGCGCAGGTTGCTACCCCAACTCGAGGAGGAAGCATTAAAACCTACGCCTCCAGCGTATGGTGCAGCTGACCGGCCACCTCGTGGTCGAGACAAAGCGGCTTAACAGGCCGAAGTCCAGCCCGCACCCCGTTGCCAGTTAAACAAAAATACCAAGGCCCGGGGTAACACGCAGGACATGCGAGACATATTGGAAAACAAATCAGGACATAAAAGATCGGTCTACGGATCATGGGGGCGCGCCCCAACGCGTGACGACAACCATCACGCCGGATATACTAAAAGCAAATCCGTCCGAGCCAAACACAGCAGACAAGACTCATATGAATTGCGTCGTGATATAGCCCGACACAGAGGCGCCGCACACCCCCTATGCTTGATTGATGAGGTAATGGATCATGAATTCCCATAAGGGTTTAAACCCGTGAACATTGAATCATATGACGGCACTACGGACCCCGCGGTATGGATAGAGGATTTCTTCCTCCACATTCACATGGCCCGCGGGGATGATCTACACGCCATCAAGTATCTCCCGCTAAAACTCAAAGGGCCGGCTCGGCATTGGATGAATAGCTTGCTGGCAAACTCCATTGGAAGTTGGGAGAACCTGGCAGACTCATTCCTGGACAACTTCCAGGGCACTTATATGCAGCCACCGGATGCTGACAATTTAAGTCACATAACACAACAGCCCGGAGAATCAGCCAGGAAATTCTGGACTCGGTTCCTAACTAAAAAGAACCAAATTGTCGACTGTCCGGACGCCGAAGGCCTAGCGGCCTTTAAACATAACATCCGTGACGAGTGGCTCCCCCGACATCTCGGCCAAGAGAAGAGAAAATCCATGGCAGCCCTCATGACACTCATGACCCGCTTTTGCGCGGGCGAAGATAGCTGGTTGGCCCATAGCAACAACACAACAAGCAACCCTGGCACATCAGAAGCCAGAGATAGCAACGGCAAACCCCGATGCAACAAACACAACCGCCGCAGAAATGGTGAAAACATCAAGAATCTGACGGTCAATGCCAGGTTAGGGGCTCTAAGTCCGGTCGGTGAGCGGGCACTCAAAAATGACAATTGGTCCGTCGATCTGGACCGCATACTCGACCGCCCATGCCAAATTCATGGCACCCCAGGAACACCAGCCAATCATACCAACAGAGAATGATGGGTCTTCAGACAAGCCGACAGGTCAGGCGCCAAAAACAAATATAAAGGGTCTCAAAGCGACAACGGCGACGAGGAGCCCAGATCACCAAGTACATGAGGGCAAAAGAAATTTCCCCCGCGAATCCAAACGGTGAACGTGGTAAACGGCACCTACGACCCGGACCGGATGCGCACCCTTAGGGATGTTGACTTAACAGAACCAGTCGTCCCACAATATAAACTAGGGCCGATCACTTTAAACCGCACGGATCATCCGGTTAACACCAATCAGGGTGAGGGAGTCCCGGACTAGGGGGCGTCCGGATAGCCGGACTATCGTCACGGCCGGACTCCAAGGCTATGAAGATACAAGATTGAAGACTTCGTCCCGTGTCCGGAAGGGACTTTCCATGGTGTGGAAGGCAAGCTTGGCGATACGGATATGTAGATCTCCTACCACTGTAACCGACTCTGTGTAACCCTAACCTATCCGGTGTCTATATAAACTGGAGGGTTTTAGTCCGTAGGACGAACAACAATCATACCATAGGCTAGCTTCTAGGGTTTAGCCTCCTTGATCTCGTGGTAGATCTACTCTTGTACTACCCATATCGTCAATATTAATCAAGCGGGAGTAGGGTATTACCTCAATCGAGAGGGCCCGAACACAGGTAAAAACATCGTGTCCCTTGTCTCCTGTTACCATCCGCCTAGACGCATAGTTCGGGACCCCCTACCCGAGATCCGCTGGTTTTGACACCGACATTGGTGCTTTCATTGAGAGTTCCTCTGTGTCGTCGCCATCAGGTAGGATGCCTCATCCCGTCTTTAAAGATGACACCATCGCCAAAGAAGCCTTGGCCACTGGTCAGACTCTTCCGCTAGGCGGTTTTCTCATGACCGCTAGTTCGGCCGCCGCGCCGACGATGACCTCTCGAGTCATCGAAACCAATCTCCATGTTAGTTCGGAACTTGCCGAACAGTTAGATCGATCGAGCTCTCCTCCATAAGCGAGCTCTTGGATCGCATCGCCACCACAGGAGTCGCCACGGATTACGACCGGATCGGACCTAAAACCGATCGAGAGAGATCAACTCTCCCGGGCCACCCATCATGTTGCTGTGATAGAGGAGCAATGCGGCGATTCTTCTTCTATTTTAAGGACTAGCCACGTCGGATTCCCAATCCCTCCATGCGGATTCAGCGGAGGGGCGGATGTCGATCAATCCACGAACTTAAAGTCGGTGGCGGGTCGGACTCATTGGATAGCACTAAAAAATCCAAACTTCCGAGTTCGGAAACTTCTCGGCCCTTGAGTCCTAAATTGGACGGGGTTCCGGATTTAGTACCACCCGCCCACCCAAACATTAGCGATCTCTCTCGAATTCGGCAAGAGCCCGCTGAAACAGTACATCATTCTTTGGGCGATTCCTCCACAGTTATGAGCAGGATAAAGGACTGCCGAGAGGAGGACGCAATCCCAATTTTTGCAATAATTGCGGACAAGGGAATCCTAAACGCCATAAGTCGTCGCGAAATTACACGCTTTGCTGACTTGGTGACCATAGTACAATAATCTTGTGCGATGGAGAGCGCTGGAAAGCGAAAGTAAATTTTGGGATAATCCGGCCCGAATACATCCCTAGTCCGGAACAAAAGGGTGCATCATTATCAAGCACACAGGTTGAATACCAAAAACCAAAACCCCCTAAAGTGCGGAACCGTCTTGGAGGGTTGGCTAAGCAGACCTGCAAAATTCATAGCACGAGGGCGCCACTCGAACTCATAGCCTTGAGCATGTTGGATACTACGGCGGGGGCCAAAAGTGGCGAAGAGCTTCTAGCTTCGAATCCCAGCCAAGCAACACGATGCAGTGTTAACGATCTTCGAGACTTTCGCATCAAATAACATGCGAAACCGAACACTCCATAACCTTGCGAAGTCTACCAAGTAGCAACAATAAATCCATGGAGTGACACGGCTATTACCTTTAATGCCGGTGGCGAACCTAAATTCGAACTGCCGGGCACCAGCCGCATTTGTCCTCAGTCCGATAGTGGACGGCTTTCGCCTTACTAAGGTACTCATGGATGGCGGCAGCGGACTAAACCTCATCTATGAGGAAACCCTCCGAAAAATGGAAATAGACTGGAACCGCATTGAGCGAAGCAGCACAACCTTTAGAGGAATTATCCCTAGCCGGGAAGCATGCTGCACAGGAAAAATTACACTGGATGTAATGTTATTTCACGGACAATTACAGGTCCGAGGAGGTCACATTTCAAGTGGCCCGTTCAACAATGGATACCATGCTTTATTAGGACGAGAGGCATTCACAATCTTTCAAGCTATACCCCATTATGGGTACATGAAGCTTAAAATGTCGGGACCTAACGGAATCATCACTCTCGCTAGTGATACGAACATAGCACTCCGCGCCGAAAACAAGACAGCCGCACTAGTCCTCGACCCAATAATTGGCGGCTTCCACCTCACACGAGTCCTTATGGACGGAGGTAGCAGTAAACCTGCTTTACCAGGACACAGTGCGCAAGATGGGCATCGATCATTCGATGATCAAGCCCACTAAAACCACCTTCAGAGGTATTATACTAGGTGTGGAGGCCAGCTGTACAGGCTCCATCGCCCTTGAGGTAGTCTTTGGATCACCAGACAATTACCGTGCCGAAGAGCTAATCTTCGACATCGTCCCCTTTCGCAGTGATTATCAGGCACTGCTCGGATGAACCGCGTTTGTTCGATTCAACGCGGTACCACATTATGCCTACCGTAAGCTCAAGATGCCTGGTCTGCGCGGCGCCATCACGGTTAATGGCAAGGCCGAACATTCCCTCGGTACCAAAGAGTATACCGCTGCTTTGACAGCAGAAGCAATGAGTGGCACCTTTCAATCGAACCTCGAGTCGACGGCCAGGCTCCCAGACACCGCCAAAGGACTCCGAACTACTTAGCGGCAGGATAGCCCGGCTCGTCCAGAGCTCAATTAAACACTCCAGTGAAGGCCAGGACCAGCCACATACTGTGGCTCAACCGCTCTGCGGCACACAAGCATTTCTTACATTTTGTTTGCAGGTTCAACTTTGCGCAGACCAGGACTGTCGATATGGAAGTAGCTCGAACATGCAAGGTAATCCTTAGATATTCCCCACGATGACCATCCGACTATACTCCGGATCCGCACACAGCTTCTTCCCCTGGTCTCAGCAGGTTCCACAGTCATATTTCCTTTTTATCACATTACCTGTACTCATGCGCATCGACGTACTATTCAAAATACAACATGTGGATTCATATAACGCTTATCTGTTGTTATTTCTTATTAAAATTCTTTTGTCAAGTGGCATCCGTACACCGCGATATGCCTTAAATATGCCAGGGGCTTCGTTTTACCCATAATACGGCAATAAAGTCCGAACACCTTCATGGAAGTTCGGCACCCCGAACTTATAACACTATATGCATCAGCTCAATCATGTCTTGGGTCAAATGTTGGGTTTGCGGCTCCCATGTTTTGCTGCCTTACGTTCCGCTATATCGGCTAAGGCGGCAGGGGAGAACTACTGCGATTGTGTCCAGTTCTTTCGGACGAGCACCTCGAGAGAAAGCGAAAACTGGCGCCATGATAGAGGCGAGCTGGTCAGCTGTTCAAGAGGTTGTAAAATCTTTAAGGATTCCTCCCGCATAATGCCATAACCAATGCAGCGTGCGATGGATTGGCTTTTCTTCTAATCAGGTGCTTATAGAGCCCCTCGTGCGGTCTTCCGAACACCAGGGGCTGCACCTACCTTCCTTTTCTAAAGCCCCTATGGCTAAGTGAGAGTGATAAAGCCCTATAGTCCGATTGCCTGGTTCGTTGTGCTGAGCACCTCCTTCGAAGGACCCAAAACTGGGATAAAGAGTGATCAGGTTTATCCCGAACACCCCCGTACTTCCTACATGGGGGCAGAAGCCGACGACTGGCCAACTCTCAGGATTAATATATAAAATGGCCGCGCAGGAGGATAAACTTTTGTATAACAGGCAATAAAATATAGAAATGAGCTTGTTCAACATTACAAAGGACAACTTGATTGTATTCATGGAAATATAATTTCCTTGGTGCATTGCTCCGCCGCAAGGCACGATCCTTTCAGGACACTTTCATAATATAATTCGGGCTTGCGGTGTCCCTTCCCCTCTGGCGCTCCCTCGGTCATCAGCTTTTCAACATCCATCTTCCCCTAGTGCACCTTTGCACGGGCGAAGGCCATTCATGCACCCTCTATACAGACCGACCGCTTGATGACGTCAAGTCGAGGGCAGGCACTTACAAGCCGCTTCACGAGCCCGAAGTAGCTGCTTGGAATCGGCTCAGCAGGCCATAGCCAGATAATCAAAACCTTCATGGCTAGTTATGCCGCCTTATGCAGTTCGATCAGTTGTTTCAGTTGATCGGCAAAAGGCACCGGATAATTCGGTGCCAGATACTGCGACCAGAAGAGCTTATCCGTAGTGTACCTTTCTTTGGCTCGGTAGAATTGGGCGGCATCCGATATGCTGCGGGGCAGTTCCGCAAACACCCCTGGAGAAATCCGAACTCAAAATTAGAAACATGATTTTCTCCTCAAATACTCGATTTACATGGAAAAAAGCCTTACCCGCCATGATCTTCCTCGCCTCTTGGATCTCCCACAGGGCACCTTGGGTTTCCCCCTGGGCATCACGCGCGGCCTGATGAGCCCTGGCGAGTTCGGATTCTTTCTCCGATAAACTCTGCTCCAAGGTCTCGCATTTCTTCACGGACTCTTGAAGCTCCTGCTCAGCTTCAATAACCCTGGCCTCGTGCTTCTCACGAAGAGCCTGCTCTGCGGCTACGTTTTCCTTGGCCTCGGCAACAGCCTTCCTCAGAGCCTCGACTTCGGTCATCGCCCTGGTGCAAATATTGAAACATATTTTATCATACTGGAAATTTGTTCACACTGAACGCGAACAAGGCTTGCGCATACCTTGTTTATCTTCCAACTGCCTCTTCAACTGGCCAAGTTCTTCCTTGGCCCGCTCCAGACTTTGATTCAGTCCGGAGACCTCCGTAGTATGAGAGGCGGCCGCTGCAGTGCACCTTATAAAAGAAGAGAGATAGATGTCATCAAGTGAGTCTTCTTGCGAACATAAAATTGATCCTCTGTCCGGTTCTTTCTTGCACCGAACAGTGTATCAGGGGCTACTATCCATACTATGGCACTCTTCGAAACTTCATAAAACATACCTCAAAGCCTCTGATAAGGCTGATACAGGCTTCATTCAGTCCACTCTCAGCAGACTGAATCTCCTTAATCACCACACCCATCAGGGCACGATGTTCATCGACGATGGAGGCGCTCTTCAGCGTCACCAAAAAAACATCCGGCACCTCTGGTTGGACAGAGATTGCCGGTGGAATAGGGACGCCCCCTCCAATTGAGGGAGGCTGCCTGCTTGATTCTGGAGCCGTATTGGTCTCCGGAATCGCGTCCGGCTGGGAGCCGAATTTAAGATGGCTCCCGGCGTCGACTCCAATGGGAATCTTCTCCCCCATGTCTCCGGCCCCTGAAGTCTGACCTCCAGGCGCCGCCTTCACGATCTCTTCCCCCCTCCTTGGCCGGGGTCCTTCTAGGATGAAGCCTCGGTGTTATTCACATATTTGGGGGAAGGGGCCTTCGGGGGTGTCCCGCTCTCCATATCATACGAGATCAGCAAATCCTCTGATGAGGATCGTTCGGTGCGGGACCTCGCCGGACTACAAAAAATATGGCTCAGGTTAAAATATTATGCCATGATGAGTCTGGACGCATAAACGTGTTCAGATTTTATATACTCACGAGTTCACGAGGGGCTAGGCCCTGGGATCCCACGCCGGGCTGCTTTTGGCGGCGGCAGTGGACTCCTCCGGAAGAGGAGCTTTTCCCCTTTTAGTCGACTCGGCCTCCAAGTGTATGGAGGCCACCCTCTTATTTCTTCCCCCCGCTGGGGATTCGTTCTCCTCCTCCTCTTTGTCCTCTTCGGAGGAAGAATGGGCGTTGGAGCCTTCGGATATTGTGTCCAAAGTGCCACGGCGACGAATGCTGTCCCAGGTCTTTTTGGCCTCCTTCCCGACCTTCTTCTTCGGCGCCTTGTACGGCGCCGGGACCAGCATCTTCTTCAGAAGTGGGCTGGCCGGTTCTTCGGGCAGCGGGGCCGGACAATGGATTCGTCCCACCTTCTTTGTCCAGCCCTAGGGGAGTTGAGGAAAACACATTAAGCATTTCCCTTGGGTTATGCGGATAAAACATATATAATAACTTAACGAGCTTGCAGGGCGGGACGGTTGGTACCCGCGGTCCTCGGCCGAGTCTAGCCATGATTTGCCGGACTTGAAAAGCACCTTCTAGATGTCTTTGTGCGAGGAGCCAAAGAGCTCTCGCAGGGTCTGGTGCTTGGCCGGATCGAATTCCCATAAATTGCAAATCTGGTGTTGACAAGGCAGGATCCGGCGAACTAACATCACCTGGACTACATTGACAAGTTCGACGTTCTTGTCTTCCATATCTTTAATGCGCGTCTGGAGAACCGATAGTTCGTCGGACGAAGACCAGTTCAGGCCCTTCTTGGGCCAGGACGTAAGATGCAGAGGGGCTCCGGATCGGAACTCTAGAGCAGCGGCCCGTTCCGTGACGCGCGGCTCAGTGATGTAAAACCACTGCTGTTGCCACTCTTTGACGGAATCATTGAAAGTACCTGTTGGCCATGTGACGTTGGGCATCTTTCTCACCATAGCACCCCCGCACTCGGCATGCTCGCCTCTCACCACCTTGGGCTTCACGTCAAAGATCTTCAGCCATAAGCTGAAGTGAGGCGAGATGCAGAGAAAAGCCTCGCACACGACGATGAATGTCGAGATGTTGAGGAAGGAATTGGGGGATAGATCATGAAAATTGATCCCATAATAATACATGATGCGCGAACGAACGGATGGAGGGGAAACCCTAGACGACGGACAAAATGAGGGAGGAATACAACCCTCTCGTGGGGTTCCGGAGTAGGAATGATCTGTCCCGCCATCGGGAGACGGTGGCCGATTTCCTTGGCCAGATACCCGGCCTCCCGAAGCTTTTTGATATCCTTCTCCCAGACGGTAGAGGCCATCCACTTTCCTCCTGCTCTGGATCCGGACATTTTCGGAAGGCCTTTGTGGGCGGAGAAGACGAACACTCGGGAGCAGGAGCTCGAGCAAAGGGGAATGGATCGGGAGGAATAAAGCGTGGGTGCGAAAGGGAGTCCTTATCTCCTTATAAAGGCAGCAGGGATTCTGCGCCTCCCCACTTGCCTGGTAAAACTTGCTTATTCCCCGAGCATTATGATTAATGGCGCGGTTGGGTTACCCACACCCGTATTGATGAGAATCTCGTGATAAGGGGACACGATCTCTGCTTTGACAAGACGTGCCTAGAAAACCGCCTCGCAATGTGTGCAGTAGCTGGTTGAGATAAACGGTTCGAATAATGACCGGGCCATGGCGTGATGTCACATTATGAAAAGTTGTCAGCAGATTAGATTTGTGGAAATATTATACTCTCTATGGTGGTATGTGGAATTTTTTCGGCAGAGCCGGACACTATCCTTGTGTTCAAAATCTTCCATGGAGTATTCGGAGGAAGAACCCGCCTTGCAATGCCGAAGACAATCTGCGCGCCGGACCCATCGTCATTGATGCCTGGTTTAGGGGTTACTGAGGGAGTCCTAGATTAGGGGGTGAGGGAGTCCTGGATTAGGGGGTATCCGGACAGCCGGACTATATACATCGTCCAGACTATTGAAGCGTGAGGATACAAGACTCAAGACTTCGTCCCGTGTTCGGATGGAACTCTCCTTGGCGTGGAAGGCAAGCTTGGCAATCCGGATATTGTATTTCCTTCCTTGTAACCGACTCCATGTAAACCCTAGCCCTCTCTGGTGTCTATATAAACCGGAGAGGTTGGTCCTTAGAAGGCCGATCACAATTACAATCATAGCATCATAGGCTAGCTTCTAGGGTTTAGCCTCTACGATCTCGTGGTAGATCTACTCTTGTACTACTCATATCTACAATATTAATCAAGCAGGAAGTAGGGTTTTACCTCCATCGAGAGGGCCTGAACCTGGGTAAACATTGTGTCCCTTGATTCATGTTACCATCAGCCTAATATGCACAGATCGGGAACCCCTACCTGAGATCCGCCGGTTTTGACACCGACATTGGTGCTTTCATTGAGAGTTCCTCTGTGTCGTTGCTACAGGGCTCGATGGCTCCTTCAATCATCATCAACAACACGGTTCCGGGTGAGACCTTTCTCCCCGGACAGATCTTCGTGTTCGACGGCTTCGCCCTGCGGGCCAATTCGCTTGGCCATCTGGAGTAGATTGATAGCTACGCCCCTGGCCACCAGATCAGGATGGGAAACCTGAACTACGCAGACATCCACGGAGACTGGATCTTCGACGGATTCGGGCCTATGCCAGGAGCACCGGACAGTCACGACGAGCACGGCTTAGACCTGCTGTCGGACAAAGCTCGGGGTATCACCCCTGGAGTAGCATTGGACCTAAATCCGGAGCAGGCTGCGTTGCCTAAGGACGGAGGGCTGGACCCTGCCCCGCAGGTCGCACACTCATCGGCGGTGGAGCCGAACATGGGTCTTACCTCTGTGTTGGCCTGTGACTCCGGACCCCCGGATTCGTATCCGGATGTTGGTTCCAGTCCGCGCACTACCGAGCCAGTCGGTTGGGCTCCAGTAATGGAGTTCACCGCTGCGGATATCTTCCAGCACTCGCCCTTCGGCGACATGCTGAACTCGTTAAAAACTCTCTCTTCGACAGAAAATTCCGGGCCGAACTATGTCCGGCTTGAGTGGGAAGCAGGCGACGAAGAAATTCGTTACCCACCCACCACCCACTTCATTGCCATGGTTGATGATTTAACCGACGTGCTTGACTTCGACTCCGAAGGCATCGACGGTATGGACGACGATGCAGGAGAATATTCAGAAAGAGGGACCGTCCGGTCTGAACAGAGTCCTGGACAGACTGTGCCAAATTCATGGCACCCCCGACAAACCTATGAACCACACGCACAGAGAGTGCTGGGTCTTCCAGCAGGCCGGCAAATTAAATGCCGAACACAAGGGAAGGGAAACACCAAGTGAAGATGAGGATGAACCTCGTCAGCCGAACACTGGGGAACAGAAAAAATTCCCACCAGATGTTAAAACAGTAAACATGATCCACACAACTCATACATCCACGAGAAGGCACGAACACGCGCTCGGAAACGCGTGCGCTATAGAGCCCATCGTACCCACACCTAGTTATTGGATGACTAGTCCGATCACCTTCGATCCTGCGGACCGCTGACTAGTATTCGCGAAGGATCGGAAGGCCTTGGTGCTTGACCCAATAATCGACGGATACCATCTCACCCACGTCCTCATGGGACGGTGGCAGTGATCTCAATTTAATATATGAGGACATCGTCCGCAGGATGGGGATAGACCCATCCAGAATTAGTCAAAGCAACACCACCTTTGAAGGGGTGATACCAGCGCGTTGAAGCCTACAGCAGGTCTCCGTCGTCTTTGGAGGTAACATTCGGCTCCCCATGCAACTCCAGAAGCGAAGAATTACTTTTCATCATCGCACCTTTCCAAAGCGACTATCATGCATTGCTTGGAAGAACGACCTTCGCCCGCTTCAACGCATTACGGCACTATGCCTACCTTACACTCATGATGCCCGGTCCATCTGGCGTCATCACCGTTAACGGAAAGACAGAGCGCCCTTCACGCGCGGAGGAATACGCAACGGCCCCAGCGGCCGAACTATAAGCGGACTCCAATATCAGAAAGCATGACTGGTCATCAAGACCACAGACTCGGTTAGACGAGTCCAGCAGCCCGGATAAAACTGAACCAGGGCACCGTATATATGTAATCCCATAGAGGACACGGGGCTGTAGATATTTAATATAGCCCCACAGTTGGCTCAACCTTATTGGCAGGCCAGCATTTCACACTTTTATTATTCATCGCATACTTACGTTGTACTCCCTTACATGAGTTTTCTTCTTCACAGACAACATTCATGCGATGCCCTTCCAGGATACGGCACAACGGAGACAAAGGCACAGACGTGCAGCAGGGCCCCGCTCAAAAGGTTTCTCTTTAGATTAAGCCCCTGTGTAAACCTTTTCTAGTGCCTCTTATTGTTAAAATCCCATGGGTTCCATACCAACAGAGGATACTGCCGTTTTTGGCATTTCACCACGGCAGACTAATGCATGTACCTAGAACCAGAGGGTTTATAATGAATGGGCCTTTTTGGCCCATTTTCTGTTATAAAGTCCGAACACCTTCGGGAGTGTTTGGCGTCACGAGTTTGGCCTTATATGCATCAGCTCCGAATGATGTCTTTGGTCAAATGTTGGGTTTGCCCGGCTCCTGGGTTTGCCGCCTTACGTTCTGTTTTTATCAGCTAAGGTGGCCAAAGGAGAACTACTGCGATTGTGCCCTGGTTATTCCGGATGAGCACCTCGAGAGAAAGCCGAAAACTGATCGTCATGATACAGCGAGAGACTGTTCAACCACTCGAAGACTTATCGGAATCTTTAGGATCCCTCGCATTAACGAAGGACCGTCTCCGGTCATGTACACACGCCCATATTTGGATGCACGCTGAAGGTACCAGGGCTACATAGTAGCCCCACCGTTAGACTCAATGGCTAGCGAAAGTGTTACATCTATATAGTCCGGTTGCCTAGTTCGACGTGCGATCACCTCCTTAATGGACCAAGACGTTGGATCAAGTGTGATTATGCACATTTTTCGCGAACACCCCCGCATTGAATTCGTGGGGGCTGAAGCCAATGACTGCTAACTTTCGGATCACATATACATATATAAAAAAACGGCCGCACAGGAGACACAATAATACTTTCAGGCAAAAAGTATAAATATAGCCTTATAACCAAAATATCATTGTTTTTACAATGATCTGATTTGTCACTCGAACAAGACACTCTTCGAGCACTGCGCCTCTATTAAGCGGGCACCTTCTGTTACCTGCGCCAAATAGTGCTCGGTCGGATATTGGCCTCCCTCCGGATTCTGGGTCGCCACAACGGTGGCCTCCATATCTGTCCAATATGCTTTAACGCGGGCAAGGGCCATCCGTGCACCTTCTATGCACGCCGACCTTCTCATAGCATCGATCTGAGGTACGGCCCCAAGAAACTGTTGCACCAAGCCAAAGTAACTGTCCGGCTTAGGCCCCTTTGGCCAAAGATGGTCGATTACAGACCGCATTGCAAGCCCAGACAACCTCTGAAGTTCCGCCACAGCAGCCATCTTCTCACTTAACGGCAGCGGGCGCACAGGAGCATTGAATTGCGACTAGAAAAGCTTCTCCACTTCTTTATCACCTTGATCCTCGAAAAACTTGGCTGCATCAGCTATACTCTTCGTCAAGTCCGCATACACATCTGCAGGACTCCAGCGTCCGTCCAGGGGAGCATACTGCGGATCTAAAAACTTCGTCCGCAGTAAGTAGGAGCCCCAAGCCGCGATTTTACCGGCCTGTTGAAGCTCCTCCCGCACAATCCTGACCTCGGTCCGCATCTCCTTGGTGGCATTAAGTGCCTTGTTCAGGTCAGCCGAACTAGCCTTATTCTCGTTTTCAAGGAGTTCATAACGGTCGGCGGCATTTTTTAACTCCACAGCCATTTCGGCTATCCTTTCCTCGCTTCGGCGATGAGCAGCCTGTTCGGCTCTCAACTCTTCAGCCGCCTTTAGGGCAGCCACATTGCTAACCCGAGCTTGCTCCTTGGCCTGGGCAAGTTCCTCCCTCAGGGCCTCCACGGCAGTATCACCATCTGCAGTCCGAACATATTACATTATGCCGCTCTCATATTTTCCTATACAACATAATAAGGAAGGCAGAGCACAGACCTTGTGACTTGTCCAGCCGCTCGTTCACCAGTGTGATATCGGCATCAATAGATCCGATCTGCCTCGTTAGTTCGACAACTTCAACGGACTGGTCGGCGGCCGGACCCACTGATACCTGCGCGTTTGTACAACGCAATCATTTATATATGATCCCCGTTTAGCGCCTCTGGCGGGCAACTGAGTCTCAGGGACTACTATCTATATGGAGCACACCTAGCGCGTGCCTCACAGCCAAAAAATAGTGTATTTTTCACTACATACCTCAAAGCCTCTGAGCAGGCTTGTAAATGCTTCATTCAAACCACTTGTGGCGGATGAAATCTTCTTGAGCACCGCACTCATTAATGAGCAGTGCTCCTCCGAGAGCGCATCTCGCTCCAGTAGGCTGTCGATGCGTCCGGCCGGACGCCGCCTTTGTCGGGACCCTTCTCATGCCCCCATGGGAGCCAAATGCTCCGGGCACAGGGCGGCCGACGCATCGGCTTCCGACTTCGACGGGTCCGGACTCCTCCGTAACGATACCTCGGTGTCACCCGCTTCATGAGTCGGAGAGGTGGGTGGGGTCTCGCTCCCCATCATCTCCGGAGGAAGATCCCTCGAAGACGAACTCTGTTGAGAAGAGCTGCTAGCCGGACTACAAAAGACGGATCCTGGTTATTGATCTAGGAGAAACGCAGCACCTTTGAGTTAATGATTGACTTACAGCTCGTTGGAGGGCTGGCCCGTTGGCGGGCATGACGCGGTAAGGGTGCCCGTCGGGGAAGAGCCCCATGGTGATACCTTTTTCCCTGGTTTGGGCATCTCCGTCTCCAAGTCTTCGGAGGCGGCCCTCTTCTTACCACGCGGGGAGGAGGCTTTGGCCTCCCCTTCCCGACTATCCTCCTTAGGGGAGGTAACAATTCCCTCGGTTCGGATCCATAGCGTGTGAAGTTCGGTTTCTTCGTTCTTCTCCTTGTCTTCCATTGAGGGCATCCTGCTGAGTACCCGGTCAAGCATCTTGGCCATGCTGGGGCCAGGCGAGCCTTCGGGAAGTGGCGACGGACACCTGATTCTCTCTGCCTTGCTAAGCCATTCCTGGCCACGGATGAGTTTCAGAATAACAACTATGATAAATACAAAACAAGGTGTCCGGTATCAAGGTTACTTCTTTGGGGTATCTAGGCGATTGCAGCTTAGGCCCGCATCCTCGGCGGTGTCCGGACACTCTACTTTCGGTCCAAAGAATAATTTGCACATCCCTTCGAGCTTCAAGCCGAAGAAGTGCTTAACAGTCTGTGGACCCTCTGGATTGAACTCCCACATCCGGAGAGGCCGGCGTTGGCACGGCAACATCCGTCGGATTAACATCACTTGCATTATGTTGACAAGATTAATATCTCTCTCTAGAAGCTCCCGGATGCGGCTCTGCAGTACAGGTACATCACCAGTGGGCCCCCAATTCCGCCCTACGTCGGTCCAAGGCGCCCGATTGTGACGGAGGGCCGAAAGCGAAACTTCGGCGGCCACCCACTTTGTGCCTCTGGGAGCCGAAACATAAAACCACCTCCGTTTCCATACATCGGATACTTCGGGAAAAGAGCCTCTGGCCATGGGGTGTTGGAGTTCCTCGTGTTGCCCCTCGATCATCTTCGGCTTCACATTGAAGGTCTTGAGCCATAAGCCGAAGTGTGGGGCGACGTGGAGGAAGGCCTCGCACACTATAATGAACGACGAGATGTGGAGGATAGCGTCCGGAGTTAGATCATGGAAATCCAACCCGTAATAGAACATGGCCCCCTCACAAAAGGATCGGGGGTGAGGCCCAAGCCGCGGAGGAAGTGAGGAACAAACACGACGCTCTCATTGGGCTCCGGTGTAGGGATGACCTGCCTGAGGAAGCCTTTGTCTTTGGATGTCGGCGGTCAAATATCCAACCGCCCTGAGCTGCGCGATGTCCTCCTCTTGAATCGAGGAGGCCACCCATCGGCCTTGAGGGTTGGATCCGGACATATTGGAGGATCTAGGGTGTTGGAGCTTAGGCCTCGGGTGTTAGAACTCGATGTGCGAGAAGGCGCGAGGGAGGTGGAAAAGAGGCGCATGCCTCGACCCCTTTTATAAAGGGGGTGAATATCAAGAGTCCTTAGGGTGACCGCTTGAGGTTTACCCAATGGCACACAGATTCATGCCAACAATCGTCGTGGGGCTACGCACGCCCGTGTTGATGGAAGATCCCGTAATAAGAGGAACACGATCTCTGCCTCGACAGGGCGTGCCAGTAAAACCGCCTCGCAACACAAGTCGAGGTAGGGCGAAAAACACCGGTTCGTGTTGGACCGAGCCACGATGCGAAGACACGACGTACAAAGATTGCCAACAGATCAGATTTATGCTATAATGGTGTATGAGAATCACCACGCGGATCCGGACACGATCTAAGTGTTCGATAATTACTTTGGAGTATTCGGAGATGGAACCCGCCCTGCAATGCCGAAGACAAGATCAGCTACCGGACTCATCGTCATTGAAGCCTGGTTCAGGGGTTACTGACGGAGTCCTGGATTAGGGGGTATCCGGACAGCCGGACTATATACATCATCCGGACTATTGAAGCGTGAAGATACAAGACTCAAGACTTCGTCCCGTGTCCGGATGGAACTCTGCTTGGCGTGGAAGGCAAGCTTGGCGATCCGGATATTGTATTTCATTCCCTGTAACCGACTCCATGTAAACCCTAGCCCTCTCTGGTGTCTATATAAACCGGAGAGGTTGGTCCTTACAAGGCCGATCACAATTACAATCATACCATCATAGGCTAGCTTCTAGGGTTTAGCCTCTAAGATCTCGTGGTAGATCTACTCTTGTACTACTCATATCTTCAATATTAATCAAGCAGGAAATAGGGTTTTACCTCCATCGAGAGGGCCTGAACCTGGGTAAACATTGTGTCCCTTGATTCCTGTTACCATCAGCCTAATATGCACAGATCGGGACCCCCTACCCGAGATCCGCCGGTTTTGACACCGACAGGGGGTCCTCGGACAGCCAGACTATATACTTTGGCCGGACTGTTGGACTATGAAGATACAAGATTGAAGACCTCGTCCCGTGTCCGGGTGGGACTGTCCTTTGCGTGGAAGGCAAGCTTGGCAATTCGGATATGTAGATCTCCTCCCTTGTAACCGACTCTATGTAACCCTAGCCCCCTCCGGTATCTATATAAACCGGAGGGTTTATTCCGTAGGACAAGAACAATCAGAATCATAGGCTAGCTTCTAGGGTTTAGCGTCTACAATCTCGTGGTAGATCTACTCTTGTAATACTCATATCATCAAGATCAATCAAGCAGGAAGTAGGGTATTACCTCCATCGAGAGGGACCAAACCTGGGTAAACATTGTGTCCCCCGCCTCCTGTTACCATCCGCCTTCGACGCACAGTTCGGGACCCCCTACCCGAGATCCGCCGGTTTGACACCGACACCCGCACCATAGATTCTATGGTGATACGAGTTCATGGAGATCTGATGGCTCACAGTAGGAGGTTTGAATGTTTTTGCAATATATGCCTAAGAGAGTTTGGGAATTGCGCAGAAAGTACAAGTACTACGCATGTGGCATCCGATCATAGATCATACGACCTAGATGTTCGTATCACCGTCGCGGCTAATTAAGCTACGGGGAGCGCCTAATATGAGCAACGGGGAGCCGTTGGATCCAAGATGCAGCGGCACACACGAGGCCTGAATGTTTTATTTGCAAAGAAAACCTTGGAGAGTTTGGAAATTGCGCATAATTACAAAGACTACTCCCAAGCCATTGGATCTCAGTTCCAACGATGTAAAAACTCGTATCACCATATCATCTAAGCTGCAGGGTGGATGTGAGATTCTATGCCGCTGTCATTTTTGTTCGTAAACTTGCAAAATATGTGTAACTTCTGTTGTTACTTGTCTGACCACGCAAAGTGTTTGTTCAAAAAACCATCTTACACTGAAATATCGGAACAACAGATGGGGGTCCCACTTGTCATTGATCAAATTTGGACCTAAAACTAACAAATCTGAAAGATGAGATTCGAACTGGCAACCTGGACTACAAAGCGTAAGTCGATAGCCTGAAACAACAATGGCTGTTGGCTTTGTCCCATAACTTGATTTTATAAAGTATTACATTGAGTAGAGTAGAGGGAGTGGCTCGTCAACACGTGCATGACCGTTGACTCACTTACTGATGGGTCCTAGGTCTGCGATCTCTCTCTCCTCTCCATCGTCTAACCTTTAGATGCATGGGCACACACGAAGAGCGGCGCTAGCTTGCCGTGGTGTTATTATAACTAAAAAAAGCTTGGAAAATAGAAGAATAGCCTAGAAGAAGAGACGTTGTGGCTGGTCGAGACGGAGCTAACCACACCTATCCTCCGTGCCACGTTAGCATGATGAAGCTGTGTGGCTAGTGGGGTGTTTTCGACCGACTGGCTGGGTCCCGAGGTCGAACCATAGGTACTACTACGTCTGATACAGTATATTTTTACACGCACATTTTTCCTCCGTGCCAAGACGTGGCACACCCTACCGCGCGGTTTCGGGGTCCTCCCGGGTGGTGACGCATATATTCTTCCTTGCCGAGATGTGGGACGCCCTACCACGCGTTTTCTGGGTCCTCCTCGGTCGTAGCGCCAAAGCAAGTAAATGAGTCATCAAATCATGAAAGACACCTTTCCCGCCGAGTACATCGGTGAAGCACGATGACTAGCTAGTTGGGCTAGTGCGACCGATTAGCTAGGCAGCCACCACATTTGTTTTCACCCTTTTTTATCTCCTTGCCGGCAGGTAAATTTAAATATCACCGCGGCGTTGCTCTAGTCTTTGGGTGCGACAGGCGCGGCAGGATTTTTAAATTTTTGATTGACGGGAGCAGGCGCGGCAGGATTTTTAATTTTTTGATTGACGAGAGCAGGCGCGACAGTAATTAGTCATGATGACTCCGCCGGTAAAACCCACTGCTCCCTGATGTGAGAAGTCCTCGACTAGTGTTTTCCCATGGTGAATACCTAAAGATTCCCCGCTCCTCGGCTGGCTCCCTCCGCCTTCCCGTAGATTGCATTGCCTTTCAACTGTTTCCGCCCCTTTGCTTCCTATCCCCATTGCTTCTACCTGGTGCCATGGCGGCGCAGCAGATCACTGAGTCTGAGGTGAGGCGCCTGACACAGGAGCTCCAGGCCAAGGATGCAGAGCTCAGGGCCAAGGACGTGGAGCTCCGTGAACTCAAGGAGGAGAGGAGTGCCATGCTCCTCCATTATGTGCGGGAGTTCACGGAGCTTCAAAAGCGGCAAGTGTCCACCACAAAGATGCTCGAGGCATCGGTGGCGTTGCTGCAGAAAGCGGGAGATACCGTCAGGGGAGCCGGCTGGAGTGCGAGCGGGCCGATCGTGACGAGGTCCAGGATCGCCTCGGCCACTTGGTGGACCAAGTTCCCACGCACGTGTTGCGGCTGCGCGATACCTACCGTCATGCCAGCGTCGACCATGCCGGCCGTCGGGCTAAACCCGTTCGACCACCCCGTCGACTTCAATGAGCTGCAGCTTCCTGACTTGGTCTCCTTCTTCACCTATATCTCCGAGGAGCTAAGCCATCTCCGCGTGATGGTGGGGGCGGAGCTGGACAAGGAGGGGTTGCGAACTGCCGTCCCCGTTGCTGGGCGAATCCTCTCAGGGCTCCGTCACCGAAATCCATTCGTGCCATTGGACGCCGTCTTTGACGAGCTGGCTCCCGTCGACCGGGAGCGGGCTCTGCAGGCCGTTGCACCCTGCATCACCAACATCGTCCGCCTCGAGAAGCCGAGGGACTTCGGTGGTGTTTAGGCGTCCTCTGCATGGGCATGTCCATGTCTCGGCGCAACATGAATGTTGGATCAAACTCAGATGGTGCAGATCAGTCAATGTAGCACAAAGTGTGTGGGTGTGTTTGGTTGCATTCTCATCTCAATATAGTTGTTCCCTCTTCGTGTTATTTGTGTTAACCTACTAGTGTGGACTCATGCACCCTTCATGCACTCTGCCAAACACCCAAAAGTGGGTCGAGAAGGGAACTTTTGCTCCCATCCCGTGCACCCTTCATACACCCTGCCTAACACTGAGTCGTGCTTCATATGGTTCATGTTTCGTGGAGTACTGTAGCACCGTACTCTCCATGCGCTGTAGACCTAGTTCTGTTAACATTGATCTCACCATTCATTCTCGGCCGGACAGTCGGAAAAGCGGTACTCCTATGTTACATTACTGTTCATATAGTTGACATGCGCACAACATCATTTGTTATCGGCATATCTTACTACACTAGCAACAAGATTATGTAGTACTGACGTATGAACCACTACACATGCCTAGTAGTAGGAGCATTGTGTATGTTCAAGTGGCTACCGTGTTTCGACTCCTCCGTCGTAAGAGTGGAAACACTTGTTGTAATCATTTTTTTCTTCAGAAAAAACAGTGGACTCGCTCTACCATGCGGATCCTCCTTGACGGTCGTCGGGAACCTTGCTACTCACTTTCACCGACGTGTGGGACAGCCAGCATGGGGGTCCACCAGCCATGCACTAAATTACTCCGTAGTAGAGTGTCACGCCCAAGATGTGACCCTATCCTAAAGGAACTCGAATGTCCCACTAGATAGACGCGCATCTTGAAGACGCTTTTGCAAGGTGGATATCATTACATCAAACCATTACATAATAGTTGGGGATACAAACATAAGGCACAAACGCCCCAAGAATACATCAACATCATACAAGAGATCAACATACGACTACGGATGGAACACAAACAGAAACTCAAACAATATCCACCCTGCTAGCCCAGGCTGCCGACCCGGAACCTAACCCAAGATCGACGGAGAAGAAGAACTCCAACACAAGTAAACATCGCTCTCGCGTCATGATCATCGGATAATCTGTACCTGCAACTGTTGTTGTAGTAATCTGTGAGCCACGAGGACTCAGCAATCCCATTACCATGGGTACGAAGACTAGCAAATCTTAATGGGTAAGGAAGGGGTAAAGTGGTGAGGTTGCAGCAGCGACTAAGCAAAGTATGGTGACTAACTTACGAAACCAGAGCGAGAAGAGTTGCTAAGCTAACGGTCGCCAACTAGTAATGATCAAGAAGTGATCCTGAACTCCTACTTACGTCAAACATAACCCAACCGTGTCCTCCTCTCGAGCAACCCCGAAAAGAGACAATCACGGTTACACACGCGGTTGGTGTATTTTAGTTAAGTTTACTTCAAGTTTACTACAACCGGATATTAACAAATTCCCATCTGCCACATAACCACGGGCACTTCTCGAAAGTTTATACCCTGCAGGGGTGTCCCAACTTAGCCCATTATAAGCTCTCACGATCAGTGAAGGATATTCCTTCTCCCGGGAAGACCCGATTAGTCTCGGAATCCCGTTTACAAGACATTTCGACAATGGTAAAACAAGACAAGCAAAGCCGCCCGATGTGCCGACAATCCCGATAGGAGCTGCACATATCTCGTTCTCAGGGCAACACCGGATGAGACATCCTACGAGTAAAACCAGCCCTCAAGTTCCCCCGAGGTGGCCCCGCAGTCTGCTTGTTTCGGGCCAACACTTAGAGAAGCATTGGCCCGGGGAGTTAAAATAAAGATGACCCTCGGGTTGGCCGACCCAAGGGAAGGGTAATAGGTTGTTAGGCAAATGTAAAACCAAGGTTGGGCCTTGCTGGAGGAGTTTTATTCAAAGCGAACTGTCAAGGGGTTCCCATAACACCCATCCGTGTAAGGAACACAAAATCAAGGAACATAACACCGGTATGGCCGGAAACTAGGGCGGCAAGAGTGGAACAAAACACCAGGCATAAGGCCGAGCCTTCCACCCTTTACCAAGTATATAGATGCATTAATTAAATAAGAGATATTGTGATATCCCAACATAAAACATAATCCAACATGGAGCAATCTTCATCTTCACCTGCAACTAGCAACGCTATAAGAGGGGCTGAGCAAAGCGGTAACATAGCCAAACAACGGTTTGCTAGGAAGGATGACAAAGGTTAGAGGTTCATGGCAATTTGGTAGGCTTGATAGGCAAGTGGTAGGTAACGCGGCATAGCGATAGAACGAAGCAACTAGCATAGAAATGATAGTAATGAGATCCAAGGTGACGATCATCTTGCCTGAAATCCCACAAGGAAGAAGAACGAGTCCATGAAGAAGATGAAGCCACGAAGACGAACCAAGCGCAGACGAATGAATCCTCACGATCGCAACGAAATGGGAAATATCGAGAAGAAGCACACAACATGGTAAACACAACACACATGAACAAGGCATGATGCTCAACCAAGTATGATGAATATCCATTTTAAAGAGTCATGGCATGACAAAGTGTAACAAACAATACTACAAATTAAGTGGAGCTCAATATGCAACGAGTTGCATATTGACGAAACACCACATTCAAGTATTTAGTTCACTCTCGTTTATTTACCCATCAATATTAAATGTTGGTTAACATGGTAAGAGATGAAGCATTACCTATATATGCAAGTTTAAATGAGGCCGGAAATAACAAACAACAATTCCGGAAAATCCCCATATGCATACTTCAAAGTTGGTACTGTTCTGACGAAAACACCATTTTAATGTTGTTAAACAGGGAAATAAAGTGCACCAAGTTAATCTATGCATTTTTAGACAAGTTACATATATAGTTTATTTAAGTCGGAGCTACGGTTATTTAGTTATGAAATAAACCATTTAACATGCTATTTATGCAAAATATTGCAACCAGCAATTTTAAACATTTTTAACATGGACAAAAGTTGGATAAAGTGAAAGTACATGAAAAACTGAGCAAGGTTCATATATGACATGTTTCATTTGGATGCATGGTTATTTAGTTATTGACAGTTCAAAATGATCGCATTTCTGTAATTGTGCATGCACTAAAAATAGAGGAAAACTCTAAGATGAAAAAAAAACAAACGCGGGCCGGATTGCTGCAACCTGCAGCGGCCCAGGAGGACTTGGCCCGAGTGAGCGCTGAGTGTGTGTGTGCGTGCAACAGTAAAGGAAAAACAGAGCAAAATTGGGGCGCCTGGGAGTCGAACACCATACCCCTCGGGTGGATAGTGGCTGCGCTATGTGTTCGTGGTGAAAAGGGAGACCCGCAGAAGATAACGCATATGCGCATCGCGACTAGGACCAAAACTGAAGCGTGCACATGGACAGGGACTCGTCGGCGACGGGAGCCAACAACAACAGCTGTTGTGGTCACAGAGGACCGGCGGGGTGCGAAAACGTGCTAGGGTGCATGTGTGCATGGATGCAACAGGGACTCGAGAACGGGCGGCTGTGTGAGTGTGCTCGCGTCCACTGGAGCGAGGCGAGCTGAATGGTCGTGGCGTTGGGATAGCTGCAGAGGCGTGGGTGTGGGATGACGCATGCGCGTGCGAGCGTCTGCAAGCAGGTTCAGGGTCAGAGAACCCAAGCACAAGCCTGGGGCTTGCTTCAATGGAGGCCATGGCGACAGGAGCGGTGGGTGTGTGGACAGAAGCAGCGTCTGGCAAGGTGTGCTAGTGCAAAGGCATGCGGGGGAGCGACAAACAAGGCATCGACTTGGCTTAAAACGGCCATGGCGATAGCACGGCAACAGCAGCTCAGACACAGCGGGATCGGTGACTACATGCATGCAAAGACGCGGCAAAGGAGGGGATTCGACGCGGCTCACCGAGGGGGTGCGGAAGGTGAGCTCGGACAGGCGCGAGGATGCCGATCCGAGGCGTGGCGAGGAGCTGATCGGGTGATGGTGCTCGGAACATGAAGCAGAGGAAGCAGGGGAGGCGACCGGGCGCTGGACTTGGCGATCCAGCTCGGGGAGGTCGCTCCAGAGGAAGAAGAAGGCCGCCGGCGACGTGGACGACGCCGGGCTCGAGCTCGTCTTGGCTCGACCGGCCTTGGCGACGGCGACGGCAGGGAGGCTCGTTGGGGAGGCTCCCGCCCACCTACCTCCGGCAATGGGTCGAGGAGGGTGACGAGGTGCCGGACTACATTCCGGAGAGGGTCCTGGCGCAGGCCGGACGCGAGGGCGACGACGGATGCCGGCGGTTTTCTTCTCTCGGGTGCTCTTTTCTTGAGGAAGAAGAACAACTAGAGAAGGAGAGGGGTTGTGGCGGCGTTGAAGGGAGAAGGAGAAGCTAGGGTAGGGCACAGACGTCGAGGGGTGGTATATAGGGCGCTAGGGAGCTGTACGGCAGCCCATCGAGTGGTGCCATGGCGATCTGATGGCTACTGTTTGGTCGTACAGGGGTGACCTAGGTAGAAGAAGGAGCAGAGGTGGGCTTGGGATGGATGGCTGTGAAGATGGGCTGCTGTTGTTGGTGCTGGGCTGCAATGCTGTTGCTGGAGCTAGGCTCTCTCTCTTGCTACATTTCCTTTCCTTCCCTTTTTCTCTAGACAGAAAACTTGGAAGAAAAGAAAGGCAAGGGAAGATATGGAATTTGGCAGTGATGAAGATATTTATGGAGTCCTAGAAATATGCACAATTTGAATAAACTGGTTTGGATATTTTTAAGGGTATAAAAATAATTCAAGTTTAAATTAAATTCGAACTTGAGCCATTTTTGAGCCCAACCAAATCAACTCCAAAATGAATGAAATTTGACAGAGAGGTATAAGGCATGGAGTATGATCATCAAGAAACAAATGAACATTAATGGAGGAGGGAATAATGTCACTTGCAAAAAAAAACATGAAGGAAGAAGGAAGGGAGAGATGATGATGATACATGGGCATGGCTTGAGAGAGAGATAGCAAGGGCTGATGCACACACAACATGAAAGCAACATGTAACATAAGGATGAGTGTAATGCACATGATGACATGGCAAGATGCAACAGACAAGCAAAAGACAGGCAACAACAGCGAATAACTCGAAGACAGTTGGCACATCGAATCCGGGGCGTTACATAGAGTGCCCAACTGCACGGTAGACTACCCCGATCGAAGCGCCGCAGTAAAGCCCAATGAGCCGTCAAATCACAAAACCCCCTCCTTTCCAGCAGTAAGTTGGACGGACGAAGCAACCATCATGTCACTCTTCTCTCTCAGCTTCCTGTCTACCCAACCCTCGCTTCTCCCTCATCTTGTTCCTCATTTATTCAAGAAAACCCCGACCTACTTCTGCCATTTTTCTTCTCTCCAAAAGAAGGAAAGGTGAGCGCATCAATGGTGTTGATTCTGGCCAAGGCCCGGTCTTGCAACCCCGAGACTGGTCCTATAACTCCCTCTCTGTTCTTCTTTTGGGTTTGTGATTATGGTTTCTTTTCTTTTATTTCTATTTGACAGTTTCTTGATGGACGCTGGAGCACCGGCGAAGTGATGTCTATGGCTCGCCAAAACCGTCGAGGCTCATGGTACGAAGAAGCGCAAGCACCCAGAGACTACCACAGACAAGCTCAAAGCCATCGGCCTATCCAAGCCCCCTCTCGGGATCCCTCATTAAGCAAGTCCTGGTAATATCTCTTCTTGTGATCTTTTCTCGATCTTGATCGTGTTTTTTCATCTAACACGCAGTACTAGTACTAGTAGTACATCTTTCTGGGTGATCTTGCATGTGATTTTTGTGTGCCAAATGACGGTTCTAAATTCCTCTTTTAACCAAAACATGCGAGAGGTTGACACTGATTTCTTATAGATTACTTTCAACTACTTTATGAACATCAATGCTACCTTTGAAGAGGGTATATTGCATCAATAACTTGTGTTATGGATATTGCAAGTAATCCCTCTGCTCTCATGCCTTTGAAGACATGTTCTAGTGTCTTTGTTCACTCATTTCTGTGCGTATATGTAGTAATATATGGAGTAAAATATCGAAAATCATCTTATATTTCTGAATGGAGGTATTAATAACATATTTGGTTTCTGCTTGAATTTGAACCAGGTCCGCGGTGGAGATGAAGTTCTCAAAGTCATGCCATGTGAACTGGAAGACGTGAGGATGAGTTCTACTGCTAAACTATTCAGCTGTTGTGTCCTTGTCGCCACGTGTCCTGAACTAGTGTTTTCCTGTAGCATTGTTGTCAGGCGTGTTCTCGAGGTACATGCTTGACCACAACAATTTCCTGGCAGTGCCTTTGATTACGAAGGGTGCGGTTCTTGTAAAGCTTCCCGACAAATCTGATGCGGCCTATCTTCATCATCATGTTTATGAGTGGAAAGACCACTTTGTTAGGTTCTCCAAGGTTGAGGAGATGGTGATGGTGCTGGTAGACATCTCTCACGAAGTCTATGGCCTAGTCAGTTATGCGGGGTTCATCCCGTAGGTCGGTGGCAAGAAATAGTCCGCAGAGTTTAATTAGTGCAACTTTGCTTGTCTGTAGTAAGTACAATTGTTCAGTACTTTATTTGTGTTTGTGAACCCTGTATTGTTTAGTAATGCCGCTTTTGGTGTGTGGTGAGTCCTTAGATTAGTCTATGTTAATGTCTGTCCACTCAATTTAGTCTGTATATTTTGAAGTATCTAGATCATCTTTTTTGTGAGGACGGTTTATCAATTATGGTTACACTCCAATATCTGTATGCATTGCAGGGTTTATCGCACCCACCAGGATTTCCAGTCCATGGATGTTCGGTCCATATGATTTGTCACGACCTTTGGGTATCACCTTGTGGGAGGAGGCGGGGCCCTGCATGCCACGCATAGTTGGACGACCAATCTTCTGTTTAGTACTTCAACATAGTGATTTCCTGGTAAGGATTCACTCGTTTCACATCAAGTAAATCTTATTGATTTACTATCTAAATCTTATTAATTTAATGTCATGTTTTTTTCTTTTGCTGCAATTTTACGATGCAGATTTGCCATGTGACATTCATCACAGAATAAACCGTTTGGTTTTCTCTACGATGGATATTTTTGCAGGTTTCACTTCTTATGTCGTGTCAGTAACAAAGGCACTATCCATCACTTATATTACTGGAAAAAATTGGATCAGTCTGTTGTCTGAGTACAAGTTGAATCCCTATGATGAAATGCAGTTTGGTTTAACAAACACGCCACAATTAGTCCTTCTCGTGTTTAAAATAAATGAAGAAAAAGACTGGATCACGGTCACGGAGCCTAGTCAAGTTAGAAAGATGATCTTAGTAGAGCAGACACAACCGCCGCTGTCTCGCACATCGGTATCACCTTCAGCAATGGACCGAGTACTGGCAGTTTCTCTTGCACTGACAGCGGCAGCAGCTCAGTCTGATCCAGCTGAGGATTGGGCACCGACCACGTCAGCGGATCAGGCTGATCTACCGGAGGATCGGGCATCGACACCGACACCTTCTCCGACATTGGCACCAACTCTACAAGGAGCACCATCTCCGGCAGCATCAGCGGCACTACCAGTCGCACCGGCACGGGCACCAGCAACGACTTCGGCACTTGCACCAACACTTGCACTTGCATCTGCTCCGGCCCGTGTAGCAGCAACGGAACCAGCAGTTGCACCGGCAACAGACTGGGCTGCAGTTCACACTTAATATACCAAAGTCCTTACAAAAACCGACATGTCCACCTTCTTGGTTAGCATTGGCCGCCCAAGTGCTTCGTCCTTTTTTCTTTCCATGTTGTTTCACATGATTCACTGTGTTGATCTAACTGTTTGTGTATGTCTTCTTGTTTGCAACAGAGAATTCCTAGAGCAACGAGGGAGTCGTTCAACAATCCGGGCGACCGTGGCCAAGTTTCTCTTACCATGCGCAGCCTTGGTGTGAATGAACCTGCTCAATATACCGTAAGTACAAAGGATGGTCGCATGATGATTGATGCTAAATGATGGTCAAGGTTCAAATCTAAATCATATCTTGCGGTAGGGGATGATGTCAAAATCGAATTTTCTCGGCAAGGAGAGCTGGTCCAAATCAACTTTGAAATTCTTCAGTAGCAGCACGTGATACGTCTCCAACGTATCTATAATTTTTGATTGCTCCATGCAATATTATCTTCTGTTTTGGACATTATTGGGCTTTATTATTTACTTTTATATAAATTTTGGGACTAACCTATTAACCGGAGGCCCAGCCCAGAATTGTTGTTTTTTGCCCACCCTCGTGGCCCCCCTGTTGCTCCACCGACGTACTCCTTCCTCCTATATATACCTACGTACCCCCAAACGACCAGATACAGAGCCAAAAACCAAATTCCACCACCGCAACCTTCTGTACCCACGAGATCCCATCTTGGGGCCTGTTCTGGAGCTCTGCCGGAAGGGGCATCGATCATGGAGGGCTTCTACATCAGCACCATAGCCTCTCCGATGATGTGTGAGTAGTTTACCTCAGACCTTCGGGTCCATAGTTATTAGCTAGATGGCTTCTTCTCTCTTTTTGGATCTCAATACAATGTCCCCCCCCCTCTCTCGTGGAGATCTATTCGATGTAACCTTCTTTTGTGGTGTGTTTGTTGAGACCGATGAATTGTGGGTTTATGATCAAGTTTATCTATGAACAATACTTGAATCTTCTGAATTCTTTTATGTATGATTGGTTATCTTTGCAAGTCTCTTCGAATTATCAGTTTGGTTTGGCCTACTAGATTGATCTTTCTTGCAATGGGAGAAGTGCTTAGCTTTGGGTTCAATCTTGCGGTGTCCTTTCCCAGTGACAGTAGGGGCAGCAAGGCACATATTGTATTGTTGCCATCGAGGATAACAAGATGGTTTTTTTATCATATTGCATGAATTTATCCCTCTACATCATGTCATCTTGCTTAAGGCGTTACTCTGTTCTTATGAACTTAATACTCTAGATGCATGCTGGATAGCGGCCGATGCATGGAGTAATAGTAGTAGATGTAGGCAGGAGTCGGTCTACTTGTCTCGGACGTGATGCCTATATACATGATCATACCTAGATATTCTCATAACTATGCTCAATTTCGTCAATTGCTCAACATTAATTTGTTCACCCACCGTAAAATACTTATGCTCTTGAGAGAAGCCATTAGTGAAACCTATGGCCCACGGGTCTATCTTCATCATATTAATCTTCCAACACTTAGTTATTTCCGTTGCTTTTTACTTTGCTTTTATTTTACTTTGCATCTTTATCATAAAAATACCAAAAATATTATCCTATCATATCTATCAGATCTCACTCTAGTAAGTGACCGTTTAGGGATTGACAACCCCTTATCGCGTTGATTGCGAGGATTTATTTGTTTTGTGTAGGTGTGAGGGACTCACGCGTAGCCTCCTACTGGATTGATACCTTGGTTCTCAAAAACTAAGAGAAATACTTACGCTACTTTGCTGCATCACCCTTTCCTCTTCAAGGGAAAACCAACGCAGTGCTCAAGAGGTAGCAAGAAGGATTTCTGGAGCCGTTGCCGGGAGGTCTACATAAAAGTCAACATACCAAGTACCCATCACAAACCCTTATCTCCCGCATTACATTATTTACCATTTGCCTCTCGTTTTCCTCTCCCCCACTTCACCCTTGCCGTTTTATTTGCCCTCTCTTTTTCGTTCGCCTCTTTCTCGCTTGCTTTTTGTTTGCTCGTGTGTTGGTTTGCTTGTTTGTCACGATGGCTCAAGATAATACCAAATTATGTGACTTTACCAATACCAACAATAATGATTTCCTTAGCACTCCGATTGCTCCTCTTACCGATACTGAATCTTGCAAATCAATGCTGCTTTGTTGAACCTTGTCATGAAAGATCAATTCGCCGGCCTTCCTAGTGAACATGCCGCTACTCATCTAAATAGCCTCGTTGATTTGTGTGATATGCAAAAGAAGAAAGATGTTGACAATGATATTGTTAAATTGAAGCTATTTCCTTTTTCGCTTAGAGGTCGTGCTAAAGCTTGGTTTTCGTTTTTTCCTAGAAATAGTATTGATTCTTGGAATAAGGGCAAAGATGCTTTTATCTCTAAGTATTTTCCTCCCGCTAAGATCATCTCTCTTAGAAACGATATTATGAATTTTAAGCAACTTGATCATGAACATGTTGCACAAGCTTGGGAAAGAATGAAATTAATGATACGTAATTTCCCTACTCATGGTTTGAATTTGTGGATGATTATACAAAAAGATTATGCCGGATTGAATTTTGCTTCTAGAAATCTTTAGATTCGGCCGCGGGAGGCACTTTTATGGAAATCACTTTAGGAGAAGCTACTAAACTCCTTGATAATATTATGGTTAAATATTCTCAATGGCACACTGAAAGATCTACTAATAAAAAAGTGCATGCGATAGAAGAAATTAATGTTTTGAGTGGAAAGATGGATGAACTTATGAAATTATTTGCTAGCAAGAGTGTTTCTTCTGATCCTAATGATATGCCTTTGTCTACTTTGATTGAGAATAATAATGAATCTATGGATGTGAATTTTGTTGGTAGGAATAATTTTGGTAACAACGCGTATAGAGGAAACTTTAATCCTAGGCCTTATCCTAGCAATTCCTCTAATAATTATGGTAATTCCTACAACAACTCTTATGTAAATTTTAATAAGATGCCCTCTGAATTTGAGACTAGTGTTAAAGAATTTATGAATTCGCAAAAGAATTTCAATGCTTTGCTTGAAGAGAAATTGCTTAAAGTTGATGAATTGGCTAGGAATGTTGATATAATTTCTCTTGATGTTGATTCTTTAAAACTTAGATCTATTCCTCCTAAGCATGATATCAATGATTCCCTCAAAGCCATGAGAATTTCCATTGATGAGTGCAAAGAAAGAACCGCTAGGATGCGTGCTAAGAAAGATTGCTTTATGAAAGCGTGTTCTTCTAATTTCTATGAAAATAAAGATCAAGATCTAAAAGTTATTGATGTGTCCCCTATTAAATCTTTGTTTTGCAATATGAATCTTGATAATGATGGGACTGAATATGATCCACCTTTACCTAGAAGGCGTTCCAAAAATTCGGAGTTTTTAGATTTTGATGCTAAAATTGATAAAAGTGGGATTGAAGAAATCAAAACATTAGATGTTAATAAACCCACTAATTAGGATTTCAAGGAATTTAATTATGATAATTGCTCTTTGATAGATTGTATTTCCTTGTTGCAATCCGTGCTAAATTCACCTCATGCTTATAGTCAAAATAAAGCTTTTACCAAACATATCGTTGATGCTTTGATGCAATCTTATGAAGGAAAGCTTGAGTTGGAAGTTTCTATCCCTAGAAAACTTTATGATGAGTGGGAACCTACTATTAAAATTAAGATTAAAGATCATGAATGCTATGCTTTATGTGATTTGGGTGCTAGTGTTTCCACGATTCCAAAAATTTTGTGTGATTTGCTAGGTTTCCGTGATTTTGATGATTGCTATTTAAATTTGCACCTTGCGGATTCCACTATTAAGAATCCTATGGGAAGAATTAATGATGTTCTTATTGTTCATATAGGAATTATGTGCCCGTAGATTTTATTATTCTTGATATAGATTGCAATCCTTCATGCCCTATTATTCTTGGTAGACCTTTCCTTAGAACGATTGGTGCAATTATTGATATGAAGGAAGGGAATATTAGATTCCAACTTCCATTAAATAAAGGCATGGAACACTTCCCTAGGAAGAAAATAAAATTACCATATGAATCTATCATGAGAGTCACTTATGGATTGCCCACCAAAGATGGCAATACCTAGATCTATCCTTGCTATTATGCCTAGCTAGGGGCGTTAAACGATAGCGCTTGTTGGGAGGCAACCCAATTTTATTTTTAGTTTTTTTCTTTTTGCTTATATTTAGGAATAAATATTTTTATAGCCTCTGGTTAGATGTGTGTTTATGTTTCAATTAGTGTTTGTGCCAATTTAAACCTATAGGATCTTCTTGGATGATAGTTATTTGATCTTGCAGAAATTTCCAGAAACTTTCTGTTCACGAAAATAATTGTTAAAAATCACCAAAACGTGATAAAATATTGATTTGAATTTCTGCTGATCAATAAAGAAATTTTCTAGGTCTTCCTATTTTGGCTGATTTTTTGGAGTTCCATAAGTTTGCGTTAGTTACAGATTACTACAGACTGTTCTGTTTTTTGACAGATTCTGTTTTTCGTGTGTTGTTTGCTTATTTTGATGAATCTATGGCTATTAAAAGAGTTTATAAACCATAGAGAAGTTGGAATACAGTAGGTTTAACACCAATATAAATAAAAAATGAGTTCATTACAGTACCTTAAAGTAGTCTTTTGTTTTCTTTCTCTAACGGAGCTCACGAGATTTCTATTGAGTTTTGTGTTGTGAAGTTTTCAAGTTTTGGGTAAATTCTTTTGATGGATTATGGAACAAGGAGTGGCAAGATCCTAAGCTTGGGGATGCCAATGGCACCCCCAAGATAATCCAAGGACACCAAAAAGTCAAATCTTGGGGATGCCCCGGAAGGCATCCCCTCTTTCGTCTACTTCCATCGGTAATTTACTTGGAGCTAAACTTTTATTCACCAACATGATATGTGTTTTGCTTGGAGCGTCTTGTATTATTTGCGTCTTTGCTTGTTAGTTTACCACAATCATCCTTGCTGTACACACCTTTTGAGAGAGCCATACATAAATTGGAATTTGTTAGAATACTCTATGTGCTTCACTTATCTCTTTTGAGCTTGATAGTTTTGCTCATAGTGCTTCACTTATATCTTTTGAGCGTGATAATTTTTGCTCTATTACTTCACTTAGATCTTTTAGAGCACGGTGGTGGATTTGTTTTAAAGAAACTATTGATCTCTCATGCTTCACTTAGATTATTTTGAGAGTCGTTAATAGCATGGTCATTTGCTTAATGTTAATATACGTGGTATTCAAGATATGTGAAACTTTATTTTGAGTGCGTTGAATACTAAGAGCCAAAGTTTGGGGATGCCCCGGAAGGCATTCCATCTTTCGTCTACTTCCATCGGTAACTTTACTTGGAGCTATATTTTTATTCACCACATGATATGTGTTGTGCTTGGAGCGTATTGTATTATTTGAGTCTTTGTTTGTTAGTTTACCACAATCATCTTTGTTGTACACACCTTTTGAGAGAGACAGACATGATTCGGAAATTATTAGAATACTCTATGTGATTCACTTATATCTTTTGAGTTATATAGTTTTTGCTCTAGTGCTTCACTTATAACTTTTAGAGCACGGTGGTGGATTTGTTTTATAGAAACTATTGATCTCTCATGCTTCACTTATATTATTTTGAGAGTTTAAATAGCATGGTAATTTTCTTAATCCTAATATGCTAGGTATTCAAGATTAGAAAAAACTGTCTTATGAGTGTGTTGAATATCATGAGAAATTTGATGCTTGATAATTGTTTTGAGATATAAAGGTGGTAATATCATATTTGTCTGCTAGTTGAGTAATTGTGGAATTGAAAAATACATGTGTTGGAGTTTGTGATTCCCGTAGCATGCACGTATGGTGAACCGTTATGTAACGAAGTCGGAGCATGAAGTATTTGTTGATTGTCTTCCTTTGTGTGGTGGTCGGGATCGCGTAATGGTTAACTCCTACCAACCCTTCCCCTAGGAGCATGCGTAGTAGTACTTTGCTTCGAGGGCTAATAAATTTTTGCAATAAGTATATGAGTTCTTTATGACTAATGTGAGTCCATGGATTATACGCACACTTACCTTTCCGCAATTCTCTAGCCTCTTCGGTACCGCGCATTGCCCTTTCTCACCTTGAGAGTTGGTGCAAACTTCGCCGGTGCATCCAAACCCTGTGATATGATACACTCTATCACACATAAACCTCCTTATATCTTCCTCAAAACAGCCACCATACCTACCAATCATGGCATTTCCATAGCCATTCCGAGATATATTGCCATGCAACTTTCCACCGTTTCATTTATCATGACATACTCCATCATTGTCATATTGCTTTGCATGATCATGTAGTTGATATTGTATTTGTGGCAAAGCCACCGATCATAATTCTTTCATACATGTCGCTCTTGATTCATTGCATATCCGGTACATCACGGAGGCATTCATATAGAGTCATATTTTGTTCTAAGTATTGAGTTGTAATTCATGACTTGTAAGTAAATAAAAGTGTGATGATCATCATTATTAGAGCATTGTCCCAAGTGAGGAAAGGATGATGGAGACTATGATTGCCCCACAAGTCGGGATGAGACTCCGGACTAAATAAATAAAAAAGAGGCCATAAAAAAAAGAGAAAAGGCCCAAATAAAAAATGAGAGAAAAGAGAGAAGGGACAATGTTACTATCCTTTTACCACACTTGTGCTTCAAAGTAGCACCGTGATCTTCATAATAGAGAGTCTCTCATTTTGTCACTTTCATATACTAGTGGGAAATTTCGTTATAGAACTTGGCTTGTATATTTCAATGATGGGCTTCGTCAAATGCCCGAGGTCTTAGTGAGCAAGCAAGTTCGATGCACACCCACTTAGTTCCTTTTTGAGCTTTCATACACTTATAGCTCTTGTGCATCTGTTGCATGGCAATCCCTACTCCTCGCATTAACATCAATTGATGGGCATCTCCATAGCCCGTTGATTAGCCTCGTTGACGTGAGACTTTATCCTTTTTTTGTCTTCCCACATAACCCCTACCATTATACCTTATTCCACCATAGTGCTATATCCATGGCTTGCGCTCATGTATTGCGTAAGAGTTGAAAAGGCTGAAGCGCGTTAAAAGTATGAACCAATTGCTTGGCTAAAACCGGGGTCGTACATGATATGAATATTTTGTGTGGGGAAGATGGAGCATAGCCAGACTATATGATTTTGTAGGGATAACTTGCTTTGGCTATGTTATTTAATAAGACATAATTGCTTAGTTACTATGCTAGAAGTATTTTTTTTTATGTCAACATTAAACTTTTATCTTGAATCATATCAAATCTGAACATTCATGCCACAATAAGAAGAATTACATTGAAATTATGCCAAGTAGCATTCAACATCAAAAATTCTGTTTTTCTCATTTACCTACTCGAGGACAAGCAGGAATCAAGCTTGGGGATGCTTGATACGTCTCCAACGTATCTATAATTTTGATTGCTCCATGCTATATTATCTTCTGTTTTGGACATTATTGGGATTTATTATTCACTTTTATATTATTTTTGGGACTAACCTATTAACCGGAGGCCCAACCCAGAATTGTTGTTTTTTGCCTATTTCAGGGTTTCGCAGAAAAAGAATATCAAACGGAGTCCGAACGGAATGAAACCTTCGGGAACGTGATTTTTGGAACGAACATCATCCAGGAGACTTGGACCCCACATCAAGCAACCAACAGGGAAGCCACGAGGTAGGGGGGCACGCCTACCCCCCCCCCCCAAGCGCCCTCCACTCTCGTGGGCCCCCTGTTGCTCCATCGACGAACTCCTTCCTCCTATATGTACCTACGCACTTCAAACGATCGACACGGAGCCAAAACCTAATTCCACCGCCGCAACCTTCTGCACTCCACGAGATCCCATCTTGGGGCCTGTTAGAGCTCCGCCCGGAAGGGCATCGATCACGGAGGGCTTCTACATCAACACCATAGCCTCTCCGATGATGTGCGAGTAGTTTACCTCGTATATTCGGGTCCATAGTTATTAGCTAGATGGCTTCTTCTCTCTTTTTGGATCTCAATACAATGTTCTCCCCCTCTCTCATGGAGATCTATTCGATGTAATATTCTTTTGCGGTGTGTTTGTTGAGGCCGAAGAATTGTGGGTTTATGATCAAGTTTATCTATGAACAATATTTGAATCTTCTAAATTCTTTTATGTATGATTGGTTATCTTTGCAAGTCTCTTCGAATTATCTGTTTGGTTTGGCCTACTAGATTGATCTTTCTTGCAATGGGAGAAGTGCTTAGCTTTGGGTTCAATCTTGCGGTGTCCTTTCCCAAAGGATGAGGGGCAGCAAGGCACGTATTGTATTGTTGCCATCGAGGATAACAAGATGGGGTTTTTATCATATTGCATGAATTTATCCCTCTACATCATGTCATCTTCCTTACAGGCGTTACTCTGTTCTTATGAACTTAATACTCTAGATGCATGCTTTGGATAGCGGTCGATGTGTGGAGTAATAGTAGTAGATGCAGGTGAGTCGGTCTACTTGTCTCGGACGTGATTCCTATATACATGACCATACCTAGATATTCTCATAACTATGCTCAATTCTGTCAATTGCTCAACAGTAATTGTTCACCCACCGTAAAATACTTATGCTCTCGAGAGAATCCACTAGTGAAACCTATGGCCCCCGGGTCTATCTTCATCATATTAATATTCCAACACTTAGTTATTTCAGTTGCTTTTTACTTTGCTTTTATTTTACTTTGCATCTTTATCATAAAAATACCAAAAATATTATCCTATCATATCTATCAGATCTCACCCTCGTAAGTAACCGTGTAGGGATTGACAACCCCTTATTGCGTTGGTTGCGAGGATTTATTTGTTTTGTGTAGGTGCGAGGGACTCGCGCGTAGCCTCCTACTGGATTGATACCTTGGTTCTCAAAAACTGAGGGAAATACTTACGCTACTTTGCTGCATCACCCTTTCCTCTTCAAGGGAAAACCAACGCAGTGCTCAAGAGGTAGCAGCACGCAACTGCCGAACTGATCTATCCTCCGAGAGATTTTGATGTGATACTCTGGCATGGTGAAACAAGTGTTGTGTGTGTATAAGTAGTACGACAGTATCGATGATAGAATTGCAACTCTGATTGTTGGTTAGGAACTTTCGTTTGATTTCATTCCAACTGCTGTCGTGCTTTATTCAATTTTGTGTATTCGCTTTATGCATAAAGATCTAAAACCAGCGCCGTACCGACCACTTGCAATATGAAAAGCGCTGAGGTAGAACACATGGGCCCCCAAACATGCAGGCCCACCGGCCTGTGGCTCAAAGTCCAGAACCATGAGCCTATCTGAGTATTTCTCAGCTGAACCCCCATAATGCCTGTGCGCTGCACGTAACATCAAGATGCATTTGTATGAGTATTTTATCTTGTGAGAGAAAAGGATGAATGAGGGAAGGCTTATTTGCAAATGTGGAGAGGTGTGTGGGTACCTTTCTGCAAAATTGCCATAGTTTCCTTCCTATCCGTCAGATATAAATCGGACGACCTATATTGCAGGATGGCAGGCACACCATCATCACCAACTCGTTTATACCGTGTTAAAAAAACTATGTTTTTTATAATTATATATGTTATATATATTCCCCTTGTTTTTTCTTATGTATAAAGTTGTGATATAAAATATCTTTAGATTTCTTTACAGAGGGAGTATCTCTCTGTCAAAAATATATTTATGTGTAACTAGTTACTCTTGTCTTTCTACTTCCTTTCGTTGATATGTGGGGCATCCGACAACGGGGTCCACGTGCCATATGCACCAAATTAGAGTGCACAACTGCACGGTAGACACATCCCGGTCGTAGCACCGCAGTAATGCCCAATGAGCCGTCAGATCACAAAAAACCCCACCTTTCTAGCTTTAGCAGTAAGCTGGGACGGAGGAAGCGGCAATATTTCACTGGGCCTGAATCCCCTTCTCCCTCGTCTACTTGTTCGGAGAAACCCCCCGCTCGGTGATTGCATAGGGTTTTCTCATGGAGAACCTGGTATGAATTCTTCATCCATCCCCGATAAATCCAAGTCCCTTGGTCGCAGGTACTCCTAGGATGGCAGCCGCCGCCGTTGGTGCATTTTTCTTCCTACTGAATCTAGTGTGTTTCATTTAGAGTGCCCAAAGTGCGAGGACCCTACAGGTTTTTGCGCCCTCGGCGAGACACCACACTTGTTCCTTCTCATCCTAACACATGATTTTAAAACACGCATAGTATGTTCCTACAATCCTCTTTTCTATCTGGGAGGGTGGGGTTTTTTGAACTTGCTGTCGACTAATTTGGAAATTTGGATTGCTATATTTGATAAAAGGTACTAGTACCATGGTCAACACTGACGTGAAGGAGGAAATTATTTCTAGATTTGGATATAGGGGATACATTCACTACAAAAAAAAGACACATCCGTGACATTTTGGGCCTAACGAATTTTTTTTCTGTCATACATATGACACTTCTATGACGACAATTGTGACAAAACCCGGTATCATCATAGATGTGGTGGGCTCCTACTTCTATGACAAAAAATCATGACAGAAAATGGGCTTTTCGTCCTGGGCGGGCCGGAGACACAGCTGCATGACATTCTTTGTGCCGTCCATGACGGAAAAAACCATGGTAGAAGCGAGGGGGAGGAAATTTTTGGGGAGTTGCCGATTACGGTGGGAGGTCGGGGGCGGAGCGATGCGTGTTTCTCTCATACGTACGCGTGTGTGTGCGAGGCGTTGGCTCTAACTGAAGCCGAGCGAGGCGTTGGGCTCTAACTGAACCCGAGCGATTGCACTAAGGCTACGCGTTACTGAACCCGAGCGATCCATCGATGGCTGTTAACTGAACCCGATGGAGCGATTCCTTCGCTACTGCTACTAACTGAAGCCGATCGATGCTGCCTCTGGGATGAACGAGTGGCGTTGCGGGGGGTTGGATGAGCGAGGAGCGGTGGCGTTGCCTCTGGATGAATAGGAACCCGTGGTGTGGAGGGCTGGATGAACAGCAGACGGTGGAGGGGTGGCCGTGGAGGGGTGGTTGAACAGGACCCCGTGGTGTAGAGGGCTGGATGAACAGTAGACGGTGGAGGGGTGCCCGTGTGGAGGGGTGGTTGAACAGTAGCCGGTGGAGTAGCGCGCGGTGGAGGCTGGATGAACAGGAGCCCGTGGAGGCTGGAGGAGGTCGACGGTAGCCCGTGGAGGCTGGAGGAGGTCGACGGTGGAGATGAATAGTATCTCATGGAGTCCCGTTTTGCGGTACGCGACACCCCTCCCCCCTCCCGTTTCGACCGTAGCGCTCCAACACAAGTCCGTTTGGTCCGTTTTGCGGTACGCCACACCCCTCCCGATCAACAGGACCCCCGTTTCGATCGTAGGAGGTCCGTTTCCTCCGTTTTGCGGTACGCCACACCCCTCCCGATCAACAGGACCCCCGTTTCGACCGTAGGAGGTCCGTTTCCTCCGTTTTGCGGTACACCAGGCCCCTCCCGATCAACATGACCCCGTTTCGAACGTGACCGGTCGAACACAAGGCCGTTTCCTCCGTTGTGCGGTACGCCATGCCTCGTTTGCATCGCCTGTTTCGTCCAAGCCCTCTCGATGAACACGACCACGCATTCCGTTCCGACCCAGCCGGTTGGCTCCCCATGAACACGACGACGACGCTGTTTCTCCGCTCCGACCCAGCCATGTATGTATGCGCGATAGGCGTTAGAGACCCTTCCCGTATGTACGTACGTGGCCGCATTTTCTTTCTTGCACCCTCGCCGCTGTACATACGTATACATGCTACGTGCGCGCCTCTACGTCTACGACACGTGCGCACCTCTACATCGACCAAGATGTACGCGTACCGTCGTGACTGCATGACAACGCTACGTGCGCTTGACCAGGTGCGTCCCGACCGTCGTGCGGTTCCTTGCGTGCGAAAATGTAGCTGGTGGGTCCCAGCAGTCAGAGGGGCGATTCGGTTTTTTTTTGCCCAGACGCACTTCCTTTGCGTGCGAAGATGTAGCTGGTGGGTCCCAGCAGTCAGGGGGGCGAATCGTTTTTTTGCCCGGACGCACTTCCTTGCGTGCGAAGATGTAGCTGGTGGGTCCCAGCAGTCAGGGGGGCGAATCATATTTTTTTTGCGGACGCGCCGTTCGCGTGCGAAGATGTAGCTGGTGGGTCCCCAGCGATCAGGAAACTTTTTTCACGAAATACGGTGGCCCGTCCGGTGGGTCCCCGCCGCCGTGGAGGAATCATTATTTTCCGGCGTAATAAGGAGGCACTTCCTTGCTGCGGCCGTGGACCCAACTGTCAGCCTCTCCACGCATACCCACGCTCGATGGAAGTCGTTCCTTGACCACGTTGACCACGCCACGCCGAGAGCACCACGGCGGTGGACGACGGCGAGGCCTAGGAAGGGGACGACTCGGAGCCGGGGAAGACGCAGCAGTGGATGCCCACGCGAAGAGGAGTACGAGGGTTCACTGGTTCGGCTGCGGTGTGAGGCTATTGTCGCCGTAGATTAACAGGGGGTGTGGGTGAGTAGAGGATGGCCCGCCAGCGGTGGGAGTAGTAGGGGTGGTGAGGCCTCCGGCATCACAAGCCGACCACGGGAGGCAGGAGCACGCAGCACGACCGGGCGCTGGTTTAGGCGGCCGGAGCAAGAAGACCAGAGGTTGAAGAAGCACTACAACCATTGGATGAACATCGTCGGTAACAGGAGCTAGAATCGTTCATATTGACTAAGTTGACAAAGCCCTCCGTCCCGTCAACTTGGTAGGCCCACAAGTCAGCCTCCCAAAGATCTTTGGGTTCCAAATGTGGGGAGTATTCATTTTTGTCGCGTAATAAGGAGGCACTTCCTTGCGTGCGAAGATAGGCTGGTGGATCCGACAAGTCGGTAGGGGCACGTTTTTCGTGAAATCTGAGAGGCCCTTCCGGTGGGTCCCAGATGTCAGGTGGAGGAATCATTATTTTGCGCGTAATAAGGAGGCATTGCCTTGTGTGCGGCCGTGGACCAAGCTGTCAGCCTCTCCACGCACAGCCTACTTCCGATGGTGTCGTTCGTTGACCATGCCGCGCCGAGCGCATCCAAGGTGGTGGAGACGGTGAGGCCCCGGACAGCAACGAGCCGGAGATGGGAAGACGTGGGAGTAGAGTCGCAGACGGAGAGGTGTACGAGGGTTAACTGGTTCTAGTGCGGTGTGGTTCGGCAGTCGGTTGGGAAGAACCGGAGGTGTGGGGGGTTGGAGGGATGGCCTGGCCAACGGTGGAGTAGCGCTTCATAGCGAAGCGTGCTAAGCAGAGCTGCTAGCAGCAGGAGGTGGGAGCTGGTCCCGGCGGCGCTGGAGGAAGAAGACGAGAGATTAAAGATGGATGCCGGCCGTTGGATGTAAATCCAACGGCTAACATGTCAGAATCATTTGTTGAACATTTTACAACGACTTGCGTTGGCTTCGACCTATTGGCCCACATTTCAGCCTCCAAAAATGTGGCACATATTCAACCCATTTTTCGTAATTCTGATCTTTTTTTTGCGGTAGAATTTACAAATCAATTTGATATTTTTTTGAATTACAGCCATTAGCTGGGCTGGGTGAACAATTAATGTAGCTTTCATGCGGCCCATTTATTTTATTTCCTAAAAAATTACAGTCCATTTGCACTTTATCTAGATACACGATTTTTCTGGGCTGATTCTAATTATAATGTTGGGTTGGGCCAGCAATGTTATCAAAAAATAAAAAAGGGCTGAGCATTTTGTTATAAATATATTTAAATAATAAGTGATATTATTACATTCGTCCTTAAATCTTACCAAGCTTTTGTACACAATCACTAGGATTTTCGTGCCAAAACAATCCAGGATTTTATTTGTTAAGAAATTATTTTTATAATTAATAAGATGTGGGATATTGTTTTCTTACATATGTAAGTATCTCATAAATATATGATGACAATAAAAATAATATATAATAACATATAAAATAATTTAAATATATATAATATAGTTAAAAGGAAACATAAGTTGTACTGGCGTTCCTATTCTTATATAGAAAAATAGAAACAGACATTGCGTTTTCTTCAAAAAATACATAAATTGGGCTGCCAAAAATAAAACCTCGGATGGGAGGTCCATAGGCCGGTCGATACATGACGGCCCTAAGAAAATACAAACAGGCCCTCCCATCTGAGGTCATGGGCTGCGTGTGTTAAAAATGAAAGCCTAGACGGGGCAGCCCAAAACCACGTCCAACACTTGCCAAAAACTCCGTCCCTCGTTTTCTCTGTGTTTCGCACACTCGACATTGTGTGGACATTTTGACTGTGCATCATATGAAGATGTGCTATGCATGAATGTTGATCAGCATGATGTTAACTGGCTGGTAGTTCCATTTTCGACCACGAATAAAACTTCCAACATGATGTTAACCCTGTTTGAAAAGGCCGTGTTAATATAAATGCTCTGCCTCTGAAAGTTGCAGTTTCTTATCTGAAACTGAAACTTGCAGTTTCTTCTCATCTGCACTTTTATACTCCTATGAAACTACATTTTTTTAGTTCTAAAATTAGACCTCTAGAATTCATAAAATTCTTCATATGCTCAATACTGCAAATCTGAAATTCAAAAGACATTCATATCTGAAAGTACTCTCAAAATACACAACACAAAACGCAATTCACAACCTACAAATACTGACAACCCTAAGCTCCTCCTGACAATTCACAACCTGCCAGACTATTGGGCTGGGGGGCAGTCCCCTCCTATTCCTCGACGGCAGACATCCACCCCGTGAGACGATGTGAACGGCGAGGGAGACGATGGCGGGGAAGCGTCGTCGGGCCAACTGCTTTTCTCCTCTTATAGTTGGGTTCGGTCGACGAAGACTCCACCGCTCGCCTGGCAGACACCCTCACAAACGGCACCTCAGAGATGCTCGATCCTTCAATCTCTGGTGGATGCTCCATCTGGGATCGATACTCCCACCACCGCTCCCTTACGATCGGATTCGGTGAATCTATTTGCTCCATGGCCCAGAGGAGCAACTCTATGTACTCCGGCGCGACTCCCTCCAGGAGTATCGCTGCCTTTTCGCTCTGTTGCAGATATTTGGCCATGGATGTCGCCGTCGCCGCTAGTTGGTCCTTGTTGTCAAACCAAGATTGTATCTCCAACATCCTAGCTAGCTTCACAGGGTCGCCGTCTGCGATCCTCACGTATCGGTTGTACTCCTCCATCGATCTACTTCTCCACAGCACCTTCAGTCGCCGGCGGTGGTGTCACAGCCCTAGAAATCTTCTTGTAATTAGTGGCATTGCATCCATGCATCATTTTGATTTTCAATTAAACTTGAAATGGGGATGCTTAAACCCTAGCACCAAATGAATTCAACTAGGGTCAAAATAAAATCTTTTTCATTGAACTCAAAATGCCCTCTAAAAATGTTCAACATTTCTAGTTTGAGGTGGAAGCATCTACCAAAAATGGTTTATATTTTTGCAGGACATATTGGGCTCTGAATTAAATCATATAGTATTTGCATTTGGGCATTTAAATGCTATAAAATATTTTAAATGCTCAAATAATCATAGACTAAAATGTTTACTGTTGGATATATTCTAAACAGTAGCCATGATTAGTTTCATGATTTTTGGAAATGCCCTGGCATTTTTAATAAAGCCCTGAAGTTACAAAAATAATAGAAAACAAGAAATTATAAAAAGAAGGGAACTTACCTGGCAAAGCCCACCTGGCCGGGTACTATAGCAGCCAGCTGGGCAAAGCCAGCACAGCCCACCAGGGCTCCTCCCTGTCGTCTTCCACCTCCTGCCAGTAGGCAGGAGGGCGTGTGGCCGTCGTGCACGCACACGCGCCCCGGCCACCTCCTGCTTGCCGCTTTCCCCCTCGTTGCCCTGGACCTCCCTCGCGACGCCACGCCCCCCCTGACCGCCCTCTCTCCCTGGACCCCTTTCCCCTCCTCTACTCTCTCTCCCGCGCAGCCCGAGCGGGGCTCGTCGCCACCGCTCGCCGTTGCCGCACGCAGAGCCTCCCCCTCGACCCCTCGTCGTGCCCAGTAGCTCGGCTACCTCGTCCTCGACCTCCTCGCCAAGTCAAGCGACGCCGGACGCCGCCGAACGCCTCACCGCCGTCTTCTTCAACCACGGGCCACCGAGATCGCCGGCGACCGTGCGCCCGCTCCGACGCTTCCCCAAGCTCGCTGAGGCCACCGAACGAACCGCTGTGAGCTCCTACGTGGATCACCTCCTTCCTTCCCTTCAATTTTGAGCCGTAGACGTCGCCCCTTGACGACCATAGCCGCCGCCGCTTGAGCTCGTCGCCGACGCAGCTCTGGTGACCAAATGGTCACCCCGGCGAGTCCAACTTGCTCCCCGCAACGCGTAGTGCCCCGCTAGACCTTCGCCTCACTTGTTTGCGCATCGCAGCGCCAACCCCACACCCACCCGAACTCCGGCCGCCGCCAAAGCTCGTCGCCGGCATGATTCCGGCGACCCCTGCGCCCAACTCCGCCTCCTCTTGATGCAGGCGGGCAAGGGCAACCCCCTGGTGCCCTCAGTTGCCACTGCCGTGGCCTCTAGGGTGGACGCCGCCGCGTCCGTGTGCTCATGGTAGCTGAACTCCGGTGAGATAGCGTGGCCCGTCATTAGCAGCTAACAGCCCGCTAATTAAACCCCACGATCAATGACAAAGCGGGCCCCACCGTTTTAATTAACCAGCTAATGAAATAAGTTAGAATTAATCTAAGTCCAGTGGCCCCACGCGTCAGCGTTGACCTCGCTGACGTGGCCGTTGACCGGTCCCACTTGTCATCCACCCAAACCAGCCTGAGACACTGACGTATGGGTCCCACTGGTCAGGTTTGACCTGGACCGTCTCCGTTGACCGCTGACATCACAGTGACGCAATGCTGACGCAGTAATGCATTTTCTGGATTTAAGTTTATTCAGGAAATTCCAGAAAATAATGCAAACTTCTAAAAATCATAGAAAATCAACCGCAACTCCAAATGCGAAGATTTATATATGAAAAATGATCAGAAAAATCCAATCTATCCATCTGTTCCATTTGCTTGCATGTTAGAACACCTTAACCCTGCTGTTCAAGTGAGACAAGATAATGCACCATTATGACTATATACATGAGCTTACATTTGAATCTTTGATTCAAATGGGTTCAAATCAACCTGCCCTAGTATGCATTAGTCAACACATTCATATTGACATGTCATGATCATGCATCATATTGTGCATTGCATTGATTGTGTTTCTCCTTTGTTTGTCGGTGGTTGTTCCCTCTCGATAGACGTGTTCCGACGACGAGTTCGATGACACCGATGAAGAACTATATTATCTTTAGAAGTGCCAGGATAGCAAAACCCCCTTGTTCATTTCGATACAATCCCACTCTCTCGCTCCTGCTCTCTTTTACTGCATTAGGACAACAACAATTCATCTGTTACTTGCTGCGGTAGTTGAACCCCTTTACCCTCTGCATGACTTGTCATTCCACAGTAAATAGATGAAACCCACTAGCATGAGTAGGAGTTGTTTGAGCCCTGTTGTGCCTACTCATTCATGCTTGTTTGTCATGCCTGCTACTGCTTAGAGTTGAGTCAGGTCTGATTCATCGGGAATGAATCGGAGGTGTGTAAACATGTCCTACTGTGTGTGAGCTAAGTGTGTGAACACGATTTGGTAAAGGTAGCGGTGAGAGGCCATGTAGGAGTACATGGTGGGTTGTTTCATTGCAGCCGTCCTCAGGAACTGAGTTCTGTGTTTGTGATCCATGAAACAGTTACTACCACGCATTGGGCCCGAAACCAATGGACCCTCTCGGCTTCTTAACCACCCTTGTTCTCTGTCCGGGAGTTGCAACTAGTTTACGGTGTTTGTAGGATATGTGTTGGAGGCCGTGCGTGGCGCTGACCCTAGGGGTGAGCTATGATGCGGTAGATACACCGTAGCCGGTGTCTGAATGCCGATTTGGTATCTCGGGAACCACACACATCGTTCGGGGCCGTATGTGGAAACCTCGGCCGACTCCTGTGGATGGAACCTGAATAGGCGATAAACCTGGACCAGAGACTTGAGTGTTTAGGTAGGTCGTGGCCGACACCCACGTTGGGCTTCCGCTTGAAGGTTGCCGAGTACATGTCGTAAACGGCGGTAAGTGGTGAGAGCGTGTGTGAAGAAGTACACCCTCGCAGGTTAACATCATCTATTCGAATAGCCGTGTCCATGGTAATGGACTTCTGGGTTGCCTATAACAGTTCATAGACAAGTGAAAGTGGATACTCTAAAATGCGCAAGATAATCGTGGAGTGCTATGGATGGCGTTCTCGTGAGGGGAGACGGGAGCGGATCCATAGTGGTGTATTGATATGGTGAATATGTGGACTCGTAGCGCCACCTCAAAGAGTTACTTGCAATGTAGTTCAGATAGCCACCGAGTCAAAGATGGCTTGCTGCGGTCAAACTCCACCACCCCTTTGTTGATAATGATGCATATGTAGTTAGTTCTGATGTAAGTCTTGCCGAGTACATTTGTACTCACGCTTGCTTATTTTATGTTTTGCGAGAGACGCGTCGGTCGCTAGTAGTTCCGCTTGGACTTCGACGTTTAGCTTGTTACCTCAGCTACGATCTTGTGCCCTCGGCAGGATCTGGTAGATAGTCAGGCTTCTCAGCCTTTTTCATTTATAGTTGTTTGTACTCAGACATATTAAGCTTCCACATGTGTTTGACTTGTATGCTCTGAATGCTGGGTCGAGAGACCCATGTTTGTAATATCTCGCTCCTCGGAGCCTATTGAATAAATACTTTGAGTCGTAGAGTTATTTTGTGATACCATGTTGTATTTACACATATCGAGCATATTGTGTGTATGTTTGAAATGCTTGGTATGTGTGGGATCCGACAATCTAGTTGTTTATCCTTGACAACCTCTCTTATGGGGAAATGTAGTCTAGTGCTTCCTTGAGCCATAGTAGTCCGCTACAGCCCGGTTCACCGGAGTCTCGCTAGCCCAAAGACTACTCGCCAGACACTTGACTGGCCGGGCATGTGTTTCACTTCGCTCCTCGTGTTCCGTTCTTCGAGGAAATGTCACGCGGTGACATCCGGAGTCCTGCCTAGCCTGCTACAGCCCGGGTTCCCGGAGTCCTGTTAGCCCAGTGCTATAGCCCGGATTCAGACGCTGCTGACCAACATGCTCGATGTGATTCATGTATGCCTGTCCCCATGGGTTAGTGCCGCTTTGGGTTCACGACTAGCCATGTCGGCCCGGATTCTCTATCATATGGATGCTAGCGACACTATCATATACGTGAGCCAAAAGGCGCAAACGGTCCCGGGCCATGGTAAGGCGACACCCGTGGGAATATCGTGCGTGAGGCCGCAAAGTGATATGAGGTGTTACCGGCTAGATCGATGTGACTTGGGATCGAGGTCCTAACAACTTTGGTATCAGAGCCTGACTTCCTGTAGGATTACCAAGCCAAACTGGTCGAAGTTGTGTCTAGAAATGCTTTAGTTATGTAAGGGAATTGATTGTGGAAGGGAACGTAAGGCTCTTTTTACTCCTTATACCTCATGGCCTTCTGATCTGAGTCATCCTCTTCTCTTCTACGGGGATTAAGAACTAGGCCTTCTCATCTATTTTATTAGGATGACGGGTTACTAATCCATAGACTTATAGAATTGATAGTTTCAAATCTCAGTTCAGTTTTTACTACTTCCGTATGTTCATAGCTGGTCTCAGAACCTTGATATTGTGATGTTGAGTGGTCATGCCACTATTTTGCAGGATGTCTCAAATCATTTTGAGCATTTACAGCCGTTATGCTGTCCGAGTCATCCCAGGTTTCTAAATAATATGATGCATTTGCAAATCCCTTCTCTCCATTTCTAATGTTCATTTGGGCCAAATTAATCACACAAATTAGTATGTTGAGATACTTCGCTGCCTCGACATATATGTTGGAGTTATTATTATGACCCTAGGTGTTTTAGGAAGTCACCTAGTAATTTAGAAATGCTTTTGTATCCCCAGTGTGATGATTCTGGCCATTATTCTTGAAAGCATCCCGTGATGTTATTAGTTAGTAGGCATTCTATTCCTGGGTTCTTGAACCCGAGATTCACCCTACTTACCTCCTGTTGATAGTGTTTGCTAGTTCCTTTAGGATATTAGTAATTTTGCGATAGTCCTCGAGGTCCGTGGTATTTTCTTCTTCCAAATACTATGAACCGCTTATGGCGAAGTTCCTCGCTGAATCAAGGATCACAATCAGAGTACTCTTGAGGAGTTCTCCATTCATAATTGTGAATCTGCCAGCTCTACCCTTTCCATATGGGTTATCCGGAAGAAACATGTTGAACTTGGTTCGCCATACTAATCTATGTATCCACAACTCAGAAAGTTATATGTTCCTCGAGTTGTTCCTCCTTAGTTGTATTCTGACCCACGTCTATCAATTGATAATCAAGAGTATGCGTGCATCCGTTCATCGATGCCTAGTATTCTTGTGGTCCGTCAAGCCATTCTATTCTGGAATGACTAGGAGAAACAAACTCCAGCACCTCATCCATTTCTTGGAGTGGTCAAAGTAGTTGTATTCCGCAGATCAAAATGCCAATTCAGCTTTTGTTCTGTTCTACCCTGAAGTATTACCCACTTTTTGTCAGGAACGTCATGAGAATTGCACCTTCCCTTATGAATTCTTGACGTAGTGATACTTCTCGCTTTCATTATTCATTCCTCGGTCCCATGTTAATGTAACCGGAATGCTGACAAAGTGAAGTGTGATGTGTGAAATCGATACTCCTAGTAACCTTGTTGCTTGGTAGTAAATGGACAATGTTCTCACTCTTAGCGTGTTGGCTTTTGAATCACCATTCTAAGATTGACCGTGCTGTCTAGTCCTTATTTTTGGTGCACTCTTCGATCAATGAGTTAGGACTGTGTCAATTCCTCACTCTTTTGATCATATCATCTTGCCCTGAAAAGCAGGATTGTTCTCGAGCTTAGTAACATATCGGTGGTTCGTGATATTCCGATTATCTTCTCGGAAGTATCACCAGGTTGTCACCTGACCGCTATGTTGAGTTCGTGATCAAGTTGATTATTCTCTAAACCAGCCATTCTCCAAGAATCTGTGTTGGATACCCATGAGCTAGTTGGTTGAGACAAACAACAACTTGGAGAGTTGGAGTATAAAAGCTTATCCGACTTAGTTTATATTAAGGGATATCCTCTTGAGTGTGTGTTGAAGAAAGATGATATCTTCATCAATTGGTCCCTGTGATCAGTTGTTGGATCTATTGCCTTGTCAAAACTTTGACTTGAGTATGGGCTATCGTCAAGTCAAATCAGAACCAACGATGTTTGTAATGTTGTCTTACTCGTGGTTGATCCCTCGAGCATACACCATTACATCTTTTGGTCTGACCAATGCTATCACCATGTTCACATGATGGTGGAAGTCCAGTGATATGGAAATTTCAATGAGTTGTTGTTGAGCCCATCAACAGCATTTTGTCTCCCCCATGATTCATGTTGAACATCAACCTAGTGTTGGAAACTTTGTAAGCATTACCTTCGTGTTTCGTTCATGAAGCCTATGTTTGGATGGAAGAAGTGACTTCCTCTAATTCACGTGCATTTGATATAAGTTGTCGCCATGGATCCGAGAAAGTTTGTTTTTGCTTCCTCTGGAACCAACCCAAGTCAGTCATGCATGTGCGAAGTATTCTATGGTCTGATAGACTGATCATCTTCATTCCATATGAATTACCTAGCATCCCAAGCCACTGATTGAATTGTTCAAAGAAAATAAGTTCATGCGCTAATCCTGAAGGGCCCGGACGGATATGCACAAGACTTCGTTATCTCAATGATGGTTCCCAATCAGAACCCCGTAGTGTTTTATTATAAGACTACCATGTGATCATGCTTGTCTGGGACAGCGTGTTTACATGTGTGTAGCAGAACCAGCTCATGTTTTGGAGCTTGCTATCGTAGTACATTTCCCGAGAATCTCGCAACGTCATCTCGTCGATTGTGTTGCAAACTTTCCTTTTAGACATGTTGAGTCTGAAATATCCTATCACCAACCGGATCTGAATCTCAGGCAGATATGATGGTTGGAACATTCCAACATTTGCATTTTGTTCCTAGCTTGCACCGTCTTTGTGCCATTTCACTATGGGCTGCCTTCTTAGTAATTCTTGTTCAGGATCATCCTCAAAAGCGGTCCTACCATGGGTCCCATCCATTTCCGATGATAAGCAAAATCATCCATCGCGTTGTCTTCAACAAGGTAGTCCACATCATCCATCCGAATCCGGATATGCCATTCCTTTGAACTCCGCCAAACGATCGATTGTGATTGCCTTAGGCTGGTTTAAAGAGTTTCAATGATATCTGAATCAAAAGTAATTCTTTTTGCTACCTAAGGGAACAGTTCAACGAGTCACCTTCTCCAAGGTGCCCCGTTACGGGATCATGGCAATTATTTCCTTGCCACCTTGCCACCACCCACCATCTCTCTAAGCGTGGAATTGTTGCCCACCAAATCAAACCCCGTCGTTGTTCTTCCATCCCTCTCGACATGTTCTGTGTCTCAACTCAAGATGTTTCAACATCTCATTCCACGAGTTGATCTTGTACAGCTCGATCTTCGAGAAGATCAATCCTAGTATAGTTTCTTTCTGTCGTCATCGCGTGGATGAAGATCTCAAAAGCAAGGATGTCAAGATCAACATATGCAAGGAATCAACAACCTCGAGGAGACAGTTGGATCATGAAGTTTGTGATGCTTAGTGTCCCCTTTGTCTTCTTACCTCACGTCTTGAATCTCGGGGCGAGATTCTTGTTTAGTTGGGATGAGTTGTCACAGCCCTAGAAATGTTCTTGTAATTAGTGGCATTGCATCCATGCATCATTTTCATTTTCAATTAAACTTGAAATGGGTATGCTTAAACCCTAGCACCAAATGAATTCAACTAGGGTCAAAATAAAATCTTTTTCATTGAACTCAAAATGCCCTCTAAAAATGTTCAACATTTCTAGTTTGAGGTGGAAGCATCTACCAAAAATGTTTTATATTTTTGCAGGACATATTGGGCTCTGAATTAAATCATATAGTATTTTCATTTGGGCATTTAAATGCTATAAAATATTTTAAATGCTCAAATAATCATAGACTAAAATGTTTACTGTTGGATATATTCTAAACAGTAGCCATGATTAGTTTCATGATTTTTGGATATGCCCTGGCATTTTTAATAAAGCCCTGAAGTTACAAAAATGATAGAAAACAAGAAATTATAAAAAGAAGGGAACTTACCTGGAAAAGCCCACCTGGCGGGTCTTGTAGCAACCCGGTGGGCAAAGCCAACCCACCTGTGGCTCCTCCCTGTAGTCTTCCACCTCTTGCCAGTAGGCAGGAGGGCGTGTGGCCGCCGTGCACGCACACGCGCCCCGGCCACCTCCTGCTTGCCTCTTTCCCCCTCGTCGCCCTGGACCTCCCTCGCGACGCCACGCCCCCCCTGACCGCCCCTCTCTCCCTGGACCCCTTTCCCCTCCTTTGCTCTCTCTCCCGCGCAGCCCGAGCGGAGCTCGTCGCCACCGCTCGCCGTTGCCGCACCCAGAGCCTCCCCCTCGACCCCTCGTCGTGCCCAGTAGCTCGGCTACCTCGTCCTCGACCTCCTCGCCAAGCCAAGCGGCGCGGATGCCGAACGCCTCACCACCGTCTTCTTCAACCTCGGGCCACCGAGATCGCCGGGCGGCAAGTGGGCGCCCGCTCAAGCCTTCCCCGAGCTCACTGAGGCCACCGAACGAACCGCTGTGAGCTCCTGCGTGGATCCCCTCCTTCCTTCCCTTCGATTTTGAGTCGTAGACGTCGCCCCTTGACAACCGTAGCCGCCGCCACTTGAGATCGTCACCGGCGCAGCTCTGGTGACCAAATGGTCACCTCGGCGAGTCCAACTTGCTCCCCGCAACGCGTAGTGCCCCGCTAGACCTTCGCCTCACTTGTTTGCGCATCGCAGCACCAACCCCACACCCACCCGAACTCCGGCCGCTGCCAAAGCTCGTCGCCGGCATGATTCCGGCGACCCCTGCGCCCAACTCCGCCTCCTCTTGATGCGGGCGGGCAAGGGCAACCCCCTGGTGCCCTCAGTTGCCACTGCCGTGACTTCTAGGGTGGACGCCGCCGCGTCTGTGTGCTCGCCGGCGCTGAACTCCGGTGAGATGACGTGGCCCGTCATTAGCAGCTAACAGCCCCGCTAATTAAACCCCACAGTCAATGACAAACGGGCCCCACCGTTTTAATTAACCAGCTAATGAAATAAGTTAGAATTAATCTAAGTCCAGTGGCCCCACGCGTCAGCGTTGACCTCGCTGACGTGGCCGTTGACCGGTCCCACTTGTCATCCACCCAAACCAGCCTGAGACACTGACGTATGGGTCCCACTAGTCAGGTTTGATCTAGACCGTCTCCGTTGACCGCTGACATCACAGTGACGCAATGCTGACGCAGTAATGCATTTTCTGGATTTAATTTTATTCAGGAAATTCCAGAAAATAATGCAAACTTCTAAAAATCATAGAAAATCAACCGCAACTCCAAATGCAAAGATTTATATATGAAAAATGATCAGAAAAATCCAATCTATCCATATGTAGCATTTTCATGCATGTTAGAAAACTTTAACCCTGCTGTTCAAGTGAAACAAGATAATGCACCATTATGACTATATACATGAGCTTACATTGGAATCTTTGATTCAAATGGGTTCAAATCAACCTGCCCTAGTATGCATTAGTCAACACATTCATATTGACATGTCATGATCATGCATCATATTGTGCATTGCATTGATTGTGTTTCTCCTTTGTTTGTCGGTGGTTGTTCCCTCTCGAGAGACGTGTTTCGACGACGAGTTCGATGACACCGATGAAGAACTATATTATCTTCAGAAGTGCCAGGCAAGCAAAACCCCCTTGTTCATTTTGATACAATCCCTCTCTCTCGCTCCTGCCCTCTTTTACTGCATTAGGACAACAACGATTCATCTGTTAGTTGCTGCGGTAGTTGAACCCCTTTGCCCTCTGCATGACCTGTCATTCCACAGTAAATAGATGAAACCCACTAGCATGAGTAGGAGTTGTTTGAGCCCTGTTGTGCCTACTCATTCATGCTTGTTTGTCATGCCTGCTACTGCTTAGAGTTGAGTCAGGTCTGATTCATCGGAGATGAATCGGAGGTGTGTAAACATGTCCTACTGTGTGTGAGCTAAGCGTGTGAACACGATTTGGTAAAGGTAGCGGTGAGAGGCCATGTAGGAGTACATGGTGGGTTGTCTCATTGCAGCCGTCCTCGAGGAACCGAAGTTACGTGTTTGTGATCCATGAAACAGTTACTACCACGCATTGGGCACAGAAACCAATGGACCCTCTCGGCTTCTTAACCACCCTTGTTCTCTGTCCGGGAGTTGCAACTAGTTTACGGTGTTTGTAGGATATGTGTTGGAGGCCGTGCGTGGCTGACCCTAGGGGTGGGCTATGATGCAGTAGATACACCGTGGCACAGTGTACCGAATGCCCGTTTGGTATCTCGGGAACCTGCACACATCGTTAGGGGCCGTATGTGGAAACCTCGGCGGACTCCCTGCGGATGGAACCTGAATATGCGATAAACCTGGACTAGAGACTTGAGTGTTTAGGTAGGCTGTGGCCGACACCCACGTTGGGCTTCCGCTTGAAGGTTGCCGAGTACATGTCGTGGTAAACGGCGATAAGTGAGTGAGAGCGTGTGTGAAGAAGTACACCCTGCGGGGTTAACATCATCTGTTCGAATAGCCGTGTCCATGATAATGGACTTCTGGGTTGCCTATAACAGTTCATAGACAAGTGAAAGTGGATACTCTAAAATGCACAAGATAAGCGTGAGTGCTATGGATGGGCGTTCTCGTGAGGGAGACGGAGGCGGATCCATAGTGGTGTATTGATATGGTGAATATGTGGACTCATGTGCGCCACCTCAAAGAGTTACTTGCGATCGTGATTCGGGATAGCCACCGAGTCAAAGATGGCTTGCTGCAGTCAAACTCCACCACCCCTTTGTTGATAATGATGCATATGTAGTTAGTTCTGATGTAAGTCTTGCTGAGTACATTTGTACTCACGTTTGCTTATTTTATGTTTTGCAGAGAGACGTCAGTCTCGCTAGTAGTTCCGCTTGGACTTCGACATTTAGCTTGTTACCTTAGCTACGATCTTGTGCCCTCGGCAGGATCTGGTAGATAGTCAGGCTTCTCAGCCTTTTTCATTTATAGTGGTCTGTACTCAGACATGTTAAGCTTCTGCATGTATTTGACTTGTATGCTCTGAATGCTGGGTCGAGAGACCCATGTTTGTAATATCTCGCTCCTCAGAGCCTATTGAATAAATACTTTGAGTCGTAGAGTTATGTTGTGATGCCATGTTGTATTTACACATATCGAGCATATTGTGTGTATGTTTGAAATGCTTGGTATGTGTGGGATCCGACAATCTAGTTGTTTATCCTTGGCAGCCTCTCTTATGGGGAAATGTAGTCTAGTGCTTCCTTGAGCCATAGTAGTCTGCTACAGCCCGGTTCACCGGAGTCCTGCTAGCCCAGCACTACTGCTCAGGACACTTGACTGGCCGGCATGTGTTTCACTTCGTTCATGTGTCTGTCCCTTCGGGGAAATGTCACGCGGTGACATCCGGAGTCCTGCCTAGCTTGCTACAGCCCGGGTTACCGGAGTCCTCATTAGCCCAGTGCTACAGCCTGGATTCACACGCTGCTGACCGACATGCTCGATGTGATTCATGTATGCCTGTACCCATCGGTTAGTGCCGCTTTGGGTTCACGACTAGCCATGTCGGCCCGGATTCTCTGTCATATGGATGCTAGCGACACTATCATATACGTGAGACAAAAGGCGCAAACGGTCCCGGGCCATGGTAAGGCGACACCCATGGGAATACCGTGCGTGAGGCCGCAAAGTGATATGAGGTGTTACCGGCTAGATCGATGTGACTTGGGATCGGGGTCCTGACAGCTCGTTTTTGAATGGAAGAGGAGAGGAGCGGTGGTGGTTTTGGATTAGAACGGGAGAGGAGCCATGCTGGTTTTGGACTGGAACAGGAGAGGAGGGGCGGTGGTTTTGAAATAGAAGAGGAGAGGAGCGGCGCTGGATTTAGATTGGAACAGGAGAGGAGCGGCGGTGGATTTAGATTGGAACAGGAGAAGAGCGGAAGAGCGGTGCTGGTCTTGGAAGTATTTTTTTGTTGTTTTGCGTATTTTGGGTCAAAGTTTGACCACGTACTGTATGTGACAAGCAAAATGTGAATGCATGTCACCAAAAATTGTATCATTTGGTTCATATCTGAATGTACTTTCAAATTATATTATTTTTGCAACGTATAACATATATTTTATGTGCGAAAATCATGGTCAATTATGACCCAGATAAAAGGGAGACTAGTTAATGTGGGGTCGCTTTCTTAATTGAAGGGTAAATTGATTTTGATTTTGATCCGATCCTGATCTTGACCTCCCGCCTAATCCTAAATCGCTGCCGCATGCTCCTCTCCCTCTTCTCCATTGCAAAACCACCTCCTCTCCTCTCCATCATCTCCATTCCAAAACCACCGTATCGCCTCTCCCTCTTCTGATCTTCTCCATTGCAAAACCACCTCCTCTCCTCTCCATCATCTCCATTCCAAAACCACCGTCTCGCCTCTCCCTCTTCTGATCTTCTCCATTGCAAAAAAACCTCCTCTCCTCTCTTCATCTCCATTCCAAAACCACCTCCTCTCCTCTCCATCATCTCCATTCCAAAACCATCGTCTCGCCTCTCCCTCTTCTGATCTTCTCTCCATTGCAAAACCACCTCCTCTCCTCTCCATCATCTCCATTCCAAAACCACCTCCTCTCCTCTCCCTCTTCTCTATTGCAAGACCACCGTCTCTCCTCCCATCTTCCAAAGCTAGCACCGGACCACTCGAGCGACATCTATGGAGAGGATGCAGAATGAATCAAAGGCGGTCGCTGGCGGCGACTGCATAAAGTTAGCCGGAGTTGAAGGAGATCCTTAGTTGGTTTGACAATGAGTGGGAGATTTCAAGGAGGGTGCGGGCCATGTGGCAATGTATGCGAAAGAGCGAGACGGCGGCGATGAGGGCGGCGATGTACATGTACTCCTCGGCGGCAGTCACGCCGCAGTCCTCCCGAAGTTCATCGAGTATCTCCTATGGGCGATGGAGCGAGCCAGATTCTCCCGAGGCGGCATGGGCCAAAGCGGAGGTGGTGGGTGTACAGTCGAAGGTCGAGCACCAAGAGGATAACGAATCGATCGAGTATGGTGTGCCATTCGTGAGGGTGCAGAGCCACCGAGCCACAGGAGTATTCGTTCTCCCACCGCAAGAGGAGGCCGGATGGCGCGACGTCGCTTCCCCGACGTTCTCCACGGTTCCATCGACGCTCGCCTCGTTTGAACGGCGGCGGTAGGGTTTAAGGTAAGCTTCGCACTAACCTAATCTTCCACCTGCTCATGCTTACAATCAGTGTGACAGCTAATGAAAATCATGTTGGAGATATGCCCTAGAGGCAATCATGTATGATGATATTTCCTATGTGTTTATGAATAAAGATAGTCCTTGGACATTATCAATGATGTGTATCAGCAAGTATGTGACTTGTTTGTGGGACTATGCATTGTATGATGACTATCCTAAAAGGTCCCTAGTCAAAAGGGCTGTGTGGATGCGCAGCCGACTAGACTGGCATATAACACGGTCGATGGCTTGGTCTCACTAGCCATGGAGCATTGGATGCTAACCGGATAATATGGACTTGGAAAGGTCTGGTCGGATTCGACATAGTCGGATAAGATCTGAGTCGGACAGACCCAACTATGAGACGCAACGATATGTCATCTGTGAGTCTCTAGTACAACATACGTTCTATGTCCTAAGACCTGGTGACACATGTACTGGATGGTGACAGACTTGCTTTGGGCCGACCAAACGCTACTCCGTGATCGGGTAGTTACAAAGGTAGATTTCGGTTTGTCCAGTCCCATGTCATGCGAGACACGGTCGAGCAAGATGGGATTTGCCCTCCGATCGGAGAGATATACTGGGCCCCTCGTGTGATCTCGACCAGAATAGCATGGCCATGCGACAAGGATTATGAGATAATCCAGATTGTGGTCGGTATCACCGAACGAGAAAGAGGTCGGGTTAGCACAAGGATGACAGTCTCTCCTTGAGCCTCGACAACATATATCGTGCGGCAAAGGGAAGCGAAGTGTGACACGTTATGCAGGTTCGCCTAACCAGCTTCATCGCTTGGTGGTGGTCGGCACGCCTTGCTAGAGGCCGCTACCAACCGTACATGTCGGAGGTGATCCGAACTATGACCAAGCCGACTTGAACCTAAGGGGTGGCGGCTTAAGGGAAGGAACCTATGAGGTCGGGTTCAGAGGACACTGGTCGGATGTGATCCGAATCGACTAGGAACGTGACCGAATAGACTTTGCTTTAGGGTCCGTCACGAGGCCCAAGTGTTGAGCCCATGACGGGACGCCTATATAAAGTGGAGGTGCGGCACACTCAGGCGGTTGATCGCTTCGGTGCTGCGACTAGGGTTTGCATGTGTTGCGAATAGCCACCTCCACTCGCCGCCGACTGTGTGATCGGACCTAGCAGTCCGCCGCACGACGTTCCTCCCGCACGCGCGGATACCGTTAGAGGCGGTGCACTTGCGCCGCTCGGCGAACTCGTCACGTGGGATCGGATGACCCGGCCGCTCGAGGGAGATCGAACGAGGAGGAGACGATCCACGCAGACGCGCTGCCCCAACTCTTCTTCCGCTGCACGGCATTGCGCGTCTAGTGGTAACGAACTGTGATCCATCTCCCGTAGCATGTTCCTGGATGTTCTGCGCGTAGGAATTTTTAATTTGCAGTCGACGCACCCTACCGTAGAACCCAACAGTGGTATCAGAGCCTCTGTTATAGGATTTGGATTCAGATCGTATGCATATTAGATATGTGGAGGCGGCAGATGAGATCTGTTGTCCTTGAAGAGATCGGCTATGTGCACGGTTGATGTGATCAAGCGCACATTGGGATCGTTGAGGCTATGTTTTACGTAAATCGGGATCGATGAGGTTGTGACACGATCTACCCCTACCGGTCGGTCATCCGCCATCGGGGTTAACAGTGAAACGTAAATCCGAATCGGATTTGCGATGATCGATAAGATCGGTCAGATCAGAGAATTCGGCGTGATTGGAGTTCAGATGTGATCTGTGATTTCTGAAAACGTGTGCGTAGCGCCGTGTATTTCGTACCCGACACACAAACCGGTAGAATGCGATTCTATGCATAACTTTGTTTTGCAGGTTTGATGTGAATAGTATGGCTCATGTGTATGTGATGCATGTGTGTAATTTATACGTGGCCTGCGTGTCATGTTTGTCAGCCGCCAGGAGCCAAAGTGCTGCCATTATATTGTAACGACCTGCGTGTCGACCTGTGACTCTATGTAAATTCATTACTAGTTGTAATAGTTGGATAATAGAGATCAGGTTGGCGGCTTGGCGTCCGGCGTGACAAACAAGATGGAGTTCGTAGATGGTCATCGGAGTCGGAGCCGACCTAGAAGAACGTCCATGAAGGAGCCATACTATTTCACAATATGTGTTATTTGTGATTGTTATGCTTCTTTGTTTCTATGCATGTTAGAATGGTAGAAAGATCCCTCATGAATATCAAGTGAATTGCCATCCCGATGTTGCACCTTCCTTCGCACGTCAAGTACGTCTAGTAGTGGGCTCATAAAATTTGGGTGCTTCTTTGGGTGTCCTTGAACTGAAGGGTTCGTGTCGGACACGGACATGCACTGCATCGAGTTAACTTGACAAGGCTATCAAAATGGTTTTGGGCCTTGTGGCAAAAGAAGGTTGGGGGCGGGTATGAGATACCTTCCCGATCGGCGTGAGTCGTATAGAGATGCGATTGGCAAGGAGTTGCTTACCGAATAGGTATGTTGGCTTGCAAGTGATGCTAAAGCTCACTAGTCGCATGCGCTAGTCGGATCCTCGAATCACCAGAGTTTGCGGAGGATGCCGACTTCAGTGGGAGTATTTCTGTTTAGGCTAGAATTACTCTACATAAACACATTGCTTAGTGATTGCATGTTTTTTTGTAGATCAATGGCACCACCTGCTCAACCCAACTTTGCATTGAAATCAATTACGGAAAAGGATAAACTGAATGGAACAAACTTTACCACCTGGTATAGAAATCTGAGAATTGTTCTCAAGCACGATAAAAGGAACATGTTCTAGAGGATCCACTTCCGGAGGAACCTGCTGATAATGCTAGTGCCACAGCCTAAAATGCCTACCGAAACTTCGTTGATGAATCAACGGAGATCACCGTCTGTCGATCTTTGGCTTGTATGGAGCCCGATTTGCAACATCAATTCGAAAACGTTGAGGCTTACGATATGATCGAGAGTCTCAAGAGCATGTTTCGCATACGAGCTAGGACCGAAAGGTTCAACGTCTGGCGATCCTTGATGGATTGCGGTCTGAACGAAGGTGATCCATCGAGCCCACATGTGATCAAAATGATCGGATATGTGCAAGCTTTGGATCGTTTGGGCTTCCCGCTCTTGGATGAGCTGGCTACTGATGCTGTTCTGGGTTCTCTTCCGCCCAGCTATGGGACGTTCATCTTGAACTATCATATGCATGGCATGGATAAGAAGCTCACTGAATTGCATGGGATGCTCAAGGTGGCAGAGCAGGATATTAAGAAAGGCACGCATCAAGTGTTGATGGTGCAGAAATCGGCTAAGTTCAAGAAGAGTTGGTCCAAGAAAAAGGCTAAGGCAAAGGGCACGGAGATGGTAACCTCTGCCGCTGGCCAAGTCTGACCGGACTCAAGACCGCTTGCTATCACCGCAAGGAGACCGGTCATCGGAAGAGGAACTGTAGCAAGTGGCTTGCGAGCATGGCAAGAAGGCCGGAAATGCTTCTTCGTGCAAAGGTACACTTGTTGCATATGTTATAGACATTTACCTTGGCCGACATACCTAGTAGCTCTTGGGTATTTGATACCGGATCGGTTGTTCATGTTTGCAACTCGATGCAGGGGCTGGTAAGAACTAGGCATGTGGCACAAGGGGAGATTGACATCTCGGTCGGCAACAAAGCAAGAGTTGCTGCGTTGGAGGTCGGCACGATGCAGCTCCAGCTCCTTCCGGATTCATTATGGAATTGAATAATTGTTATTACATTCCTGCACTTAGTCGGAACATTATTTCTGCCTCATGTTTGATGAGTCAGGGTTATGAATTCAATTTAAAGGACAATGGTTGTTCGATATTTTTGAATGGTATGTTCCACAGCTATGCACCCATTGTTGATGGGCTATTTATATTGAATCTAGAACAGGAACCAGTCTATAACGTAAATGTAAAGAGGCATAAGTCTAATGAGATAAATCCGACATACTTCTGGCATTGCCGGCTTGGACACATTAGTCTGAAACGCATGAAGAAGCTCCATGATGATGGGCTCCTAACTTCGTCCGACTTCGGATCGTTCGAGACATGTGAATCATGCTTGCTCGGCAAGATGACTAAGTCTCCTTTCGCAAAGAGTTGCGAGAGGGCATCCGAGCTGTTGGAGCTTATACACAAAGGATGTGTGTGGTCCAATGAGCACAACTGCCAGAGGTGGCTATCAAGATTTCGTGACTTTTACCGATTTACTTGAGTAGATATGGATATATCTATTTGATGAGGCACAAGTGGGAGACTTTTGAAAAATTCAAAGAGTTTCAGAATGAGGTTGAGAATCAGCTCGGCAAGACTATAAAGCTTCTACGATCTGATCGTGGGGGTGAGTACATGAGCCAGAGTTCGATGATCATCCGAAAAGTCGAGGTATAGTACCTCAGCTCACACCTCCGGCACGCCCATGCAGAAAGCGGCGTGTCGGAGCGGAGGAATAGGACCTTGTTGGACATGGTCCGTTCTATGATGAGCAAATCGGATTTACCCTTGTCATTTTGGGGATACGCTCTAGAAACCGCAGCTTTCACACTTAATAGGGTACCATCAAAATCCGTGAGACAAGACATCGTGCATGAGATGTGGACTGGAAGAGTCCCAGCTTGTCTTTTCTAAAGATTTGGGGTTGTGAAGCATTTGTCAAGCGACTTATGTCGAACAAGCTTACACCCAAGTGGGATAAATGCATATTCGTGGGATATCCGAGGGAAACCTTGGGATATAGCTTCTACAACCGGAAGAGAACAAAGTGTTTGTTGCTCGAACGGGTTTTCCTTGAGAAAGAGGTTCTCACCGGGAGGCCGGTGGGAGGACGGTTCGACTCGAAGAAATTCGAGGACCACTCGGGACGGCTCGGCTGGTGATGAGATGTCGACCAAGGAACCTGTAGTGGAAGCGGCACCGGAACCACGAAGGTCGGAGAGATTGCGCAGAAAATGCGTGATGTATTGTTGCTAGAAAGCGGCAGGCGACCACGTGTCACGAAGCGATGGTGAGCCCAGATTCGAGGCATGGCTGGAGGCCATGAGATCCGAGTTAAAATCCATGGATGAGAATCAAGTCTGGGATTTGGTTGATCCGCCACCGGGCGAATCGCCATTGATTGCAAATGGGTCTTTAAGAAGAAAACCGATGTGGATGGAAATGTTCAGATCTACAAAGCTCGGCTTGTCGCTAAAGGTCATGGACAAGTTCAAGGAATTGACTACGACGAGACTTACTCGCCGGTAGCGATGCTGAAATCGGTGAGGATCATACTAGCTATAGCTGCATATTTCGATTACGAGATATGGCAGATGGATGTCAAGACGGCTTTCCTTCATGGAAATTTAACCGAGGACATGTATATGATACAGCCCGAGGGTTTTGTCGATCCGACTAGCACTAGTAAGGTATGCAAGCTCAAGAGATCCATTTATGGGTTGAAGCAAGCATCTCGGAGTTGGAACATTCGTTTTGATGAAGTCGTCACTGATCTCGGTTTCATCAAAAGCGAAGAGGACTCTTGTTTATAAAAGAAGTTAAGTGGGAGCTCGATAGTGTTTTTGATCTTGTATGTGGATGACATACTACTGATCGGAAATAATGTTTTGATGCTAAACTTCGGTCAAGGAATCATTGAATGGCAAGTTTTCGATGAAGGACCTTGGTGAGGCAGTCTATATTTTAGGCATTAAGATCTATAGAGATAGATCGAGGAGGCTGCTCGGCTTAAGCCAGAGCACGTACATAGATAAAGTGTTGAAGCGGTTCAACATGAGTGAGGCGAAGAAAGGGTTCTTGCCGCTCTCACATGGTATAAGGCTAAGCGAGACTCGAGTCCTTCGGCATCCGATGAGCGAAGCGGGATGAGTAGGATTCCGTATGCCTCAAAGAATCGGATCCATCATGTATGCCATGATATGTACAAGGCTCGATGTTGCTTTTGCAATAAGCCTAACAAGTAGATACCAGGCTAACCCCGGTGAGAGTCACTTGGCAGCGGTGAAGACTATTTTGAAGTACCCGAAAAGGACTAAAGAGATGTTCCTAGTTTATGGAGGTGAGGAAGAGCTCGTCGTAAGGGGTTACGTCGATGCTAGTTTCCAAACCGATGTAGATGATTGTCGATCACAAGATGGATTCGTGTACGTCACGAGCGGAGGAGCAAAGGTAATCGATGAGTTCCAAGCAGGATACGGTGGCCGATTCTACCACGAAGCCGAATACATTGCGGCTTGTGAAGCTGCAAAGGAAGGTGTTTGGATCCGGAATTTTCTGGATGATCTTGGTATTTTCCCAGCCTCGGTGAAACCGTTGGACCTTTATTGTGATAATTCTGGTGCCATCGCACAAGCCAAGGAGCCGAGGAATCACCACAAGGTCAGACACATAGACCGGAAATATCACCTGATACGAAAGATCGTAAAGAATGGTGATGTAGAGTTACGCAAGATTCACACGGATGCAAATGTTGCAGATCCGTTGACTAAGCCGCTTCCACAACCCAAGCATGAGGGGCACGTTAGAGCTATGGGCATTCAATGTCTATTTGATTGACTCTAGTGCAAGTGGGAGACTGTTGGAGATATGCCCTAGAGGCAATCATGTATGATGATATTTCCTATGTGTTTATGAATAAAGATAGTCCTTGGACATTATCAATGATGTGTATCGCAAGTATGTGACTTTTTGTGGGACTATGCATTGTATGATGACTGTCCTAAAAGGTCCCTAGTCAAAAGGGCTGTGTGGACGCCAGCCGACTAAATCGCATATGACACCGTCGATGGCTTGGTCTCACTAGCCATGGAGCATTGGATGCTAACCGGATAATATGGACTTGGAAAGGTCTGGTCGGATTCGACATAGTCGGATAAGATCTGAGTCGGACAGACCCAACTATGAGACGCAACGATATGTCATCTGTGAGTCTCTAGTACAACATACGTTCTATGTCCTAAGACCTGAGCTGACACATGTACTCTGGATGGTGACAAACTTGCTTTGGGCCGACCAAATGCTACTCCGTGACTGGGTAGTTACAAAGGTAGGTTTCGGGTTTGTCCAGTCCCATGCTGCGAGACACGGTCGAGCAAGATGGGATTTGCCCCTCCGATCAGGAGAGATATACTCTGGGCCCCTCGTGTGATCTGACCAGGACTAGCATGGCCATGCGACAAGGATTATGAGATAATCCGGATTGTGGTGATATCACCGAACGAGAAAGAGGTCGGGTTAGCACAAGGATGACAGTCTCGCCTTGATCCCGACAACATATATCGTCTTGGCAAAGGGAACGAAGTGTGACACGTTATGCAGGTTCGCCTAACCAGCTTCATCGTCGTTCGCTTGGTGGTCGGCACGCCTTGCTAGAGGCTGCTACCAACCGCATGTGTCGGAGGTGATCCGAACTGTGACCAAGCCGACTTGAACCTAAGGGGTCGCGCAGCAAGGAAGGAACCTATGAGGTCAGTTCAGAGACACCGGGTCGGATGTGATCCGAATCGACTAGGAACCTGACCGAATAGACTTTGAGCTTTAGGGTCCGTGGCGAGGCCCAAGTGTTGAGCCCTCGACGAACGCCTATATAAAGTGGAGGTGCGGCACACTCAGCGGTTGATCGCTTCGGGCGCTGCGACTAGGGTTTGCATGTATTGCAATAGCCACCTCCACTCGCCGGCCGATCGTGTGATCGGACCTAGCAGTCCGCCGACGACGTTCCTCCCTTGACGCGGATACCGTTAGAGACGGTGCACTTGCGCCGCTCCGGCGAACTCGTACGTGGGATCGGACGACCGGCTGCTCGAGGGAGATCGAACGAGGAGGAGACGATCCACGCAGAAGCGCTGCCCCAACTCTTCTTCCGCTGCACGGCACTGCGCGTCTAGTGGTAACGAACTGTGATCCATCTCCCGTAGCATGTTCCTGGATGTTCTGCGCGTAGGAATATTTAATTTGCAGTCGAAGCACCCTACCGTAGAACCCAACAAATCATGCTTACAATCAGTCTCCGAGTACTACGCCAATCACCCTAAAATAGCTCTGGACCTTTGGATCAAAGTTGTGACACAATGTACAAATAAAGAAAAATAGATTGGTGCTTCTTTCAGGAAAGAGTACTCCCTAGAAAACTATTGTCGGTGTCAAAACCGGCGGATCTCGGGTAGGGGGTCCCGAACTGTGCGTCTAGGCGGATGGTAACAGGAGACAAGGGACACGATGTTTTTACCCAGGTTCTGGCCCTCTCGATGGAGGTAAAACCCTACTCCTGCTTGATTAATATTGATGATATGGGTAGTATAAGAGTTGATCTACCACGAGATCAGAGAGGCTAAACCCTAGAAGCTAGCCTATGGTATGATTGTTGTTCGTCCTATGGACTAAAACCCTCCGGATTATATAGGAACCGAATAGGGTTAGGGTTACACAGAGTCGGTTACAATGGTAGGAGATCTACATATCTGTATCGCCAAGCTTGCCTTCCATGCCAAGGAAAGTCCCATCCGGACACGGGACGAAGTCTTCAATCTTGTATCTTCATAGTCCAGAGTCCGCCGAAGGCTATAGTCCCGCTTATCCGGACACCCCTAATCCGGACTCCTCAAGAGCCCCTGAACCAGGCTTCAATGACGACGGGTCCGACGCGCATATTGTCTTCGGCATTGCAAGGCGGGTTCCTCCTCCGAATACTTCATAGAAGATTTTGAACACAAGGATAGTGTCCGGCTCTGCACAATAAGTTCCACATAACACTGTAGAGAGAATAACATTTACACAAGTTCATTCTGCTGACGTATCCCGCAGCGTGACATCACACCACGGCCAAGCCTTTACTCTAATCGTTTTTACAGCCCAACCTCAGCGCGTTTAGCGAGGCGGTTTCCTTGGCACGTCTTGTCAAAGCAGAGATCGTGTCCCCTTATTCCGGGATTCTCATCAATACGGGCGTGGGTAACCCAACCGCGCCATTGATTACGGTGCTTGGGAGATAAGCGAGTTTTATCAGGCCGGTGGGGACGCATAGCTTTGTCCATATAAGGGGATAAGAATCCGCTTTTTCATAAACGCCTTCTTCCTCCTTTGCTTATCCATTTCCGCGCACCCGAGCTCCAGCGCCCAAGTCCGCACATCCCACCTCAACCTTCTCCAACCCTGTCTGGAGCGGGAGGCAAGTGCATGGCGTCCTCTGTCACGGAGGGGCACATCAAAAGTCATGCGAAGGCCGGATACTTGTCCAAATGACATCGCATAGGCTCCCCAACGAGGGGCAACTCATCCCCACCCCCAGGCCCCATGAGAGGGTGGTGTTCCTCCCCCACTTCCTCCATGGACTAGGGTTTCCACTTCACCCATTCGTCCGGGGGCTCATGTTCTACTACGGCCTAGATTTCCCACGATCTGGCCCGAATTTCATCCTCAACATCTCGGCGCGTTTATATCGTGTGCGAGGCCTTCCTTCGCATCCAGCCCCACTTCGCTTATGGTGAAGACCTTCAATGTCAAGCCGAAGGTAGTGGGCGGCCGCCAAGCGGAGTGCGGAGGCGCCATGGTGGGCAGGATGGTCAACCTCCTATGGCTCGAGGGATCCTTTGTGGAGACCATAAAGGTGTGGCAATTGGGGTGGTTCTATATCACCGAGCCGCGCGACTCTCAATGGGCGGCGGCCCCCGAATTCCGATCTGGCTTCCCCACACGGCTCACCTCATGGAAAGAGACGGGCCTGACGTGGGGTAATTCAGAAGAGCTGGCCGGACTCCAAACTTGCGTCCGAAACCTGGTGGACAAGAATCTCAAGCTTGTCAACGTAATCCAGGTGATGCTCATCCGCCGGAATCTCCCATGCCCGCAACGGGACTTCAATTTGTGGGAGTTTGATCCGGCACAACACCGAACCTTGAACCGGCTCTTCGACACTACGTACGAAGACACCTGGAAGGTGCTGTTCAAGGGCGCCGAAGGTCCCGCATCCGCGACGGAAGATCGCGGATTCAGCTCGCAACATCAAGCCAGCGAGGTAAGTTATTTTACCCTTTACGGGACTCTCTTTTCATAGTTTGACTCTATGCGGGATCTAAAACTCCCTCACCTTTGACAGGACTAGTTGAAGACGTCCGGACAGATCGACTGTCCAACTCCCTTACCAGAAGACCTAGCAGACGCCCAATTGACGGGGCTGCTGGTTCCGGCACCTCACGTGGTGCCGGAAAAGAAGGCCAATAAGAAGGCCACGGGAACTCGAAGGATTTCCCGGCGCCAGGTGTTATCGGACTCATCGTCTGATGACGCCGAGGCGGACTCCTCCCGCGAAGACGAGGAGGAGGAAAAAGAGGCCTCTCCCTCAGCGGGGGGAGAGAAGAAAAGGAAGGCCGCCCCCATCGGGGAGGCCGGAGGGTCCAAGAAGGGAAGGAACCTTCCTCCGGACTACACCGCCAATGCCGATGACGGCGAAAAGGGGTGGGCTCCAAGGGCCAAGCCCCTGGCAAGATTGTAAGTGTCCGGACACCAGAATAACTCATGCCGTTTCATTTGTCGCACATCATCCTATAACGTCGGATATAACCATGCAGCCCGCCCAAGGATGGGCTCGACGATTCGTCGAGCGGCTCCTTGGGTTCGACGGAGGTGAATAGTACCTCACTTCCGACCGCCTCGTCTCCTCCCGCCGCGGATGACGCCGGGGTGGAGTCCCAAAAGGGGCCCAGCCAGGAGGTGGCGGATATGGAGGCGCCGCAAGGCGACCTCCCGTAATCTGGGCTCAAAGGGAATAAAACCCCGAAGGGCTTCAAGTCCGGCCTTGCGCCGGACTCTGTACCACAACCTTCAGTGGTTCCGGAGTCCGACAGGAGACCCCTTCGTAAGAAGGGCAAGACTGTGACGCCGGTGACCTCCGTCCAACCGGAGGCACCGGATGATTTGATGGAGGCGCTTAACGGCGCTTCCATCAACGAGGAGCACCGCACTGTTATGAGTGTGGTGATCCAGAAGGTTCGATATGCCAAGAGCGGTGGTATCAAGCCTGCGCCAACCTTCTAACAGGCTTTGAGGTATGTATAAAAATATTACCGCATAGACAGTAGCCCCTGATGCTCAGTTTGGTGTTCGGAAAGAAAAAGCCGAACTGAGGATCTAAAAGATATACGCAGGAGTCTAACATAAGTATGTCAATATGGGAATGCAGGCTGCGCTGCTGACCTCTGCCGCACTGACTGCGGAGGTTGGTGCATTGAAGCAGAGCCTCGAGCAGTCCGAGAACGAGCTCGGACTTGCCAAAAAGCAGCTCGAGGACAAGGAAGGTAAGTAATACCTTATGGGAGTATTTAAAAGATGTGTTTGCAAAAAATGACAGGAATAACATGAATATTGCAGGGGCCACGAACGAGGTGGCGACCCTGATGGAGGCGGTGTCCCGGGCCGAAAGCAATGCGGCCGCGGAGCGCACCGAGCGAGGAAAGCAGGAGGCGCTGGTGGCGGAGGTGCAGCAAGAGCTCCAGGCTCTTGTGGAAAAGCACGAGAGTTTGGAGCGTGACTCAAAGACTCGGGAGTCCGAGCTCGCCACGGCCCTTGAGAGCGCCAAGACCGCTAAGGCCGAAGCCCAAAAAGCCCTCCAAGAGATTGAGGCGATGAAGAAGATAGCGGCGGGTAAGGCATTCTATATGCAAAGCAATCATGTGAAAGTGAATTATCTGTTACTTACCCGAATCCAGAGGTCTGCAGGAGCATTCATAGATCTGCCCCGCAGTGTGGCTAATGCTGCCGCATTCTACCGAGCCGAGGAGGGAAGCTCAACGGAGAAGGTGTTCTGGTCTCAGTATGCTGAGGCCGGATACCCGGTGCCCTTAAGCGACTAGTTGAAGCAGCTGGTCGAGCTCCATAAGGTGGCCGAACAGGCCATGAGGGGCCTCATAGTTCGGCTGTGGCCTAAGGAAGCCATGCACAGGAGCTACTTGGCTGGTGAGGCGGTGGTGGACGCCTTTGTCCATGGGTTGAAGTCATCAAGCGCCCGCCTGCATCGAAGGTGCTCAGAGGGCCCTTGCCCTGCTAAGGTGCACTGGGCAAGATGGGCGCCGAGAAGCTTGTGAAGGACGGACCACCACCGAAGAAGGAACATCGCAAGCCTGAAATGTATTATGAGGGCGTCTCAAGGGTGCCTGCCTTATAAGCGGATGAATGCTCCAAAGATATAATTTTGAGTAGACTCGCATTGTTATCCCAGACGCTGAAAACTTGTTCATATGCGCTTAAGCAACACTTTTTAATTTAAAATATTACCTTCAGGCGGCCGTGTATTAAATTTGGGAGATGGCGAAGTCGTTGGCTTCAGCCCCCATGCCACGAAAATGGGGTGTTCGATGAACTTGAGAGCTCTTGTTCCCATTCTTGGGTCCTTCGAGGGAGGCGCTCAATGCAACGAACAAGGCAACCGGACTATAATGCTTGAACACTCTCACTTAGTCATAGAATTCTATAATTTTAAATTTCGGCGAAGCCCCTGTATTTGGAAGACCGAGTTCGGGGCACTATCCACGCCTAGGCCGGACAATGTCGACTCCTCGCTCTAAGCAGTATAAGTCTTTAGGGACTCGAAAACCTCTTGAACAGCGACCGGCTCTCGCCCTATCATGATGGTCAGTTTTAGCTTTCTCCACTGAGGTGCTTAACGCAGCTCAACCGGGGCACAATCGCAGTGGTTCTCCCAGTGCTACCTTAGCCGATATAACGGAACGTAAGGTACAAAACATGGGAGCCGGGCAAACCCAATTATTGACCCAAGACAGGATATGGAGCCGATGCATATAATGCTATAAGTTCGGGGTGTCGCACTTGTGAAAGTGTTCGGACTTATCACACCATGTTATGGGGTACTTAAGCCCCTGGTGTATTGCCCGTACCAAAGTGTACGGTTGCACAATGTCATAAATGAACATATATATAAAAAAGGGAATCAATAATATGAAGAAGCTATATATTGTTTATTCAAAAGGGCTGCTGTAAGAGCAGAACGATACAAATAGTGCGATAAGCAAGGGACGGGACTTTTAACATGTCTCCCTCCAGGGGTTAGCCGCGGGATGTTGTGTAAAACAGATATATTGCTCGTAAAAGAGACCACATGGACACTCGACGTAGCTTTCTGCTTCCCTGGCTGTTGCATCGTGTGTTCGGCGATTCTAATGCCGGACAGGGCTTTGTGAGAACGGAGTCCTGAAAGTAAAAAAAGAAAGAGAAAAAAAGAATGACACAATTGGGAGCCCCTGGTGTGGTTGAGCCGCATTCTGGGCATGCCGTGGTTGTGCCCCTTCCCCTATGCCCATGATTTTTCCAGAGCATAATTATGTACGCGTAATACTGGTTTCGCGATTTCGCGAGGGCTGGGGCTTGGGCCGCATTGCTATGCGTGCTCGAACGCTCCAGCGGTCTTGTTGTAGGTTACTCCGGCGCCGCTTGACGGTGTCCGGACGCTTAATAGCTGGACTCGAGAATTGCCTTAAGAGGCTACTTTGCACTTCCGCCATGAGGGTCAGCCAGATGCTCCTCCGTCCGGAGAGAGCGTTCGGTGTTTCCATTGACCGTAATGACTCCTCGAGGACCTGGCATCTTGAGCTTGAGATATGCGTGGTGCGGCACCACATTGAACTTTCCAAATGCGGTTCATCCGAGCAAAGGCATGATAGCCGCCATGAACGGGACTATGTCAAGATTAACTCCTCGCCCGAAGTTATCCGGGATCCGAAGACCACTTCAAGTGTAACTGAGCCTGCATAATTGGCCTCTACACTGGTATGACGCCTTTGAAGGTCGTCTTTGTGGGTTTAATCCTTGATGGGTCTATGCCCATTTTGCACACCGTATCTGATAAAGCAGGTTCAGATGCCGCCGCCGTCCATTAGGACTCTAGTTAGGTGAAATCCGTCAATGATTGGGTCTAGAAACAATGCGGCGAATCCGCCATTGCGGATGCTAGTGGGTTGTTACCTTCGATCCAAAGTGATCGTGCAGGAAGAACACGGGTTGAACATAGGGTCGTCTGGCCCCATCGCCAGATACGCCCTTTAGTGCACGCTTCCGCCCTTTTGGGTATGTGGGTTGCGTAGATCATGTTCACCGTCTGCACTTGCGGGGTAAGCCCTTCCATCCTCTATTGTTCGGGCGGCCGGGCTCCTCCTCGCCATCGCTATGTAGCCCCTTGTCATTGTTTTCGCATTTAACTTGCTCGCTGCTTGAACACCCAACAATCCCTGTTGGTGTGATTGGCTGGCTTTTCGGGGGTGCCATGTATCTGGCACGAGCGATCGAGTATTCGGTCCAGATTGGACGGGTCTGGAGTATTTCTTTTAAATGGCTTTTTCCGTTGACCGGGTTTAGAGCCTCTGAATCCGGCATTGACTGCCGTATCCTCAGCATTATCGCCGTTAATGCGGCGCTTGTGCTTGTTGCGACGCGACCTGCCACTGCTGTCCTTGGTATCCGAATTACCAGGGCTCTTGGTCATGTTGTTACTACGAGCTAGCCAGCTGTCCTCTCCCACACAAAAGAGGGTCATGCGTGTTGTGAGGGCTGTCATGGATTTCGTCTTTTCCTGTCCTAGGTGCCGGGCAAGCCACTCGTTGCGGATGTTGTGTTTGAAGGCTGCAAGGGCCTCGACATCCGGACAATCGACGATTTGATTTTTCTTGGTTAGGAACCGTGTCCAGAATTGTCTGGCCGATTCCTCTGGCTGCTGAATTATGTGGCTTAGGTCATCGGCATCTGGTGGTCGCACATATGTGCCCTGGAAATTGTCGAGGAATGCGGCTTCCAGGTCTTCCCAACAACCGATCGACACTGCTGGCAAGCTGTTAAGCTAATGCCGGGCTGGTCCTTTAAGCTTGAGTGGGAGGTATTTGATGGCGTGTAGATCATCACCGCGGGCCATGTGGATGTGAAGGAGATAGTCCTCGATCCAAACCGCAGGATCTGTTTGCCATCGTATGATTCAATTTTTACGGGTTTGAAACCCTCAGGGATTTGATGATCCATCACTTCATCTGTGAAGCATAGTGGGTGTGCGGCGCCTCAGATTGGGCTATATCACGGCGCAGCTCAAATGAGCTTTGTTCATCAGTGTTCGCCCGCCGAGTTGCCACATCCGGCGTGACGGTTATCGCCACGCGTGTCGTGCGCCCACGCGATCCATAGATCGATCTTGTCTGCCTTGCCTTGTCCTCCAATATATCTCACAGTGTCCGCGCATTTCGCGTGCCTTTGTATTTTTTGAGCGGCGACGGGGTGCGCCTTGAATTGAGGGCCGAGAGGCCTCTCTGTCGCGGACACGAGTTGGCCGGTCAGCCATATCATGCACCGGTGATGTAGGTTTAGGTGCTTCCCCCTCTAATCGGGGTAGCAGCCTGCGTCTTGGGTAGCTCTTGGAGGGGCGCTCGAGTTCATTCTCTTCTACTGCAAGGACTTCAGTCCATCTGTCAGCTAGCAAATCTTGGTCAGCTCTAAGCTGTTGCTGCTTTTTCTTGAGGCTGCTTGCCCTGGCCATGAGCCTGCGTTTGAAATGCTCTTGTCCGACAGGGTCCTCGGGCACGACAAATTCGTCGTCGTCGAGGATTGCCTCATCTTCGGAGGGAGGCATGTAATTATCGTGCTTTACCTCTTTTTCTGCCGCTCTCTCATGAGGGCTGGCTTCTCCATCCTCCTGCGCTGAATCTTGCTGGAGGGGGTTGTCTTCGGCACTGTCCGGGGTGTTATTGTCTCCCGTGCCGGAATCACCATTTTTGTTGTGGCGGGATTTAGAGCGGCGCCACGACGCCGACGCTTAGGCCGCTTTCTTGAGGGGTCATCCTCCGCTGTTCCATCGCCATTCCCATCTTTTGGGATGTCCACCATGTATATGTCATATGACGAGGTGGCCTTCCAGCGTCTCGTGGCGCTGGTTCTTGGTCGTCTCCTGCATCGTCGTCCATACCGTCGATGTCTTCAGAGTCGAAGTCGAGCATGTCGGGTAAATCATCGACAGTGGCTACGAAGTGGGTGGTGGGTGGGCTTTGATTTTCTTCGTCGTCCGCATCCCAACCTTCCTGACCATAATCCGGCCAAGGCTCTCCTGATAAAGAGAGGGACTTTAGTGAATTCAGGATGTCGCCAAAGGGCGAAAAGTCTTGAAAAGATGTCTGTGCAAAGTGAATTCCATGATCGGCGCCCAATCGGATTCGATTGGCGGCGCGGAAGGCTCGGAGTCCGGAGAGGAGTCCGCGCTTGAGTCACGAAGCCGCAAAGGACGGGTAGGTGTATGGCTCAACCGCCGTGGAGATCGCAGCCCCGAGGCGGTGTCCAGCCACCCATCCTCGATCGGCGCGATCGGCTCCGAGCTAAAGGTCGGAGCGACTCGTGCGACCTCCGTGACAACCGTCCGCCAGCGAGATAGATCATGCCCTTCGGGACAAGGTCGGCGCGCTTGGTCAGGCTCGAACCCGTCGAAGATCAAGTCTCCACGGATGTCAGCTGTGTAGTTCAAACTTCCAAATCTGACCTAATGGCCAGGGACGTAGCTTTTGATCTGCTCCAGATGGCCAAGCGAATTGGCCTGCAGTGCAAAGTCGCCGAATACGAAGATCTGTCCGGGGAGAAAGGTCTCACCCTGGAGCGCATCGTTGTTGATGATCGGAGGAGCCATCGGGCCTAAAGACGACGACACAGAGGAACTCTCAATGAAAGCACCAATGTCGGTGTCAAACCGGCGGATCTCGGTAGGGGTCCTGAATCAGGCGCCTAGGCGGATGGTAACAGGAGACAAGGGACACGATGTTTTTACCCAGGTTCGGGCCCTCTCGATTGAGGTAAAAACCCTACTCCTGCTTGATTAATATTGATGATATGGGTAGTACAAGAGTTGATCTACCACGAGATCAGAGAGGCTAAACCCTAGAAGCTAGCCTATGGTATGATTGTTGTTCGTCCTACGGACTAAAACCCTCCGGTTTTATAGGCACCGAATAGGGTTAGGGTTACACAGAGTCGGTTACAATGGTAGTTGATCTACATATCCGTATCGCCAAGCTTGCCTTCCACACCAAGGAAAGTCCCATCCGGACACGGGACGAAGTCTTCAATCTTGTATCTTCATAGTCCAGGAGTCCGGCCGAAGGCTATAGTCCGGCTATCCGGACACCCCCTAATCCGGGACTCCCTCAACTGCCAATATAAGCTACTAGTATTTCTTTAGAGGATTTGCTGCCGAGAAAGATCAGTCCATAGAGAGCGCCACACATCCCACTAGTTGTGGTGGATGCCAATGCGTGCATGCAGCATGGTTGGTGTCGGTAATTTTTACTTAGCACACCTCGCATTCTGCATATATGCCGGTTCCCTACGTACATTTGTGCAGTTCCACCAAAATGCAAATGAATAACCCTGTTTGCATAGTATAATGAAAAAGCGTGATTACATTATAGTGGCACTAGTTGATGAAACACACAAAATAAATAGAAGAAAATATTGCGATAGTATCATAGTATGCCATGTCATGAGGGCGAGATGGGCCTACTGACGCCTCATACGGCATGCGCCTCATATCGACATCGTCCCAAGTCTCCCAGATACACCTTCTCCGCCAAAGGATGAACATCAGTGTACAGCAGTAGTACAAGGAGGCACCTTGAGACATTCAAATCTCTATTTTTGTACATATCAACTAAAATTAAGCACCCCAGTTTGCAGAAATGCTTTAACATTAACAATGGGACTAGTTGATGAAACATACTTTAACAAAGAGAAGCACTTTCTTTATCTACATTGGAAATGAAATGATAGAGATGACACTCGCTCTATTTTAACTGTATTATTACTTCATTTTATCGGTGACACTAGGGTCGAAAGCGGTGTGGCAAACGAGGTGTACCGTGTGTCGCAAGGATGGAGGCCGGGGGTGCTTAGACTGGGATGCTGAAGCTGGAGTCACCAACATGGATGATTCAATTCATGGGACCTTTTGGTGCAGTTCACCTAAAATGAAGCAATGTCTCGTGAGCTAGCAGCTTCTTCAATTTTTTTTAAGAAAAGGGCTCCAGCCCCGGTTCCATTTCCATCAGAAAACGAAACCCACAGAGCTTCTTCTTCATTAGTTGTATTAAAATTGAGCAACATCAAGGTTGGTTGTGAAGCTCCTGGAATGCTCAACTATAATTTGGATATCATTTGTCCAGTTCAACTAAGATCGAGCGTGAAATGTATATCTCTGTTTGCACAAAAAAGGTGGAAAGGAGGGTGACTAACAAGTAACAAGTGATGAAACATGCATCAAATGAAAAGAAGCATGTTCCTTATATGAATGGCAATCCTACAAGGACAGTAGCAATTTCTAAAGCAGTGGCATTGCTAGATATTAGTGTGGGCATCAGGATTAACTATGACAACCGTTAAATACGACATTACTTTGGGCACGGGAGAGTAGGCGGACCAGGACAGTTGCATTTCTAACAAAAAGAACCAACTTACCTTAATGGGAAAATTTAGCAGGACATGTAAAGAAGTGCCATTGATTCATATTACTGGAGGCATTACATTGAAAACAACATTGGTTTAACGTGTCCTTACTTTTAACAAAGGCGATCGCTACATTTTACCGGTGGCATTACATGAGTGGCTCGGGCAACAAACATCGTAACAGGATATCCGGGTTGGTCCCATTTTTGTTCGGTATAGCCACCTTATACTGTGTGAGGCTAGCAAATCTAGTGCTGGTCTTACTCTGTTGACTTGTCCCCCAGTCCCCACTTTCTTTCCTTTTTCAAACAATAGATCGGGTTTATATTGAGTTTGTACTGTGTTTCCCATTATTTCCCTATTAGACCTAGAGACCAGTTGGATAGCCAGTCTCTTCTACTTTTCGCCCCCATTATTTCCTGTTTCGACCAAGTCCTAGATTCAGGTAACAAATCCTCCCCCACCCCCACCCCCTTAACCCCTTTCTTCCTTGTTTGAACCAAGTATTACTAGATTCGAGTGCATGAACTAGTTTTACCTCTTAAACGTAAAAGAATTATGTGGTTTTCGAACAGCCGATCGATCCTATCTACGAGGGGGCCTAAGAAATAGTAAAAGATACAAATGCAGCGACGTCAGGAGCTCGGGAAGTAGATCAAGGCCGGTTTCGAAGGAAGTTATACCTGATGGTCGCCGGGATGTCGCTAGGTGGGCGGCGGGAGGCCGGATCTGCCCACACTATGGCAGCGAGGAAGAAGAGGTCGGAGGCCCTCCCTCGCCAAAGTGCTTGGGAGAGAACGGCAAGGCAGGCTGATCGGGACGCGCCAAAGAAGTGGGTAAGAGCCGTCAGCCGAGGACGACCGCGTGAACGTTGCACCTTCTCACCTTCCCCGGCGGAGAGGATCCGGCTGGAACTGTGACCAGCGGTGAGCAGAGAGAGACAGAGAGTGTGTCCACCGCTGTCGTGTTTAGATATGGAGAGGCCGAGACGGTGTGAAGAGAGCAACACTAGCAAGCAAGCGCGGAGGCTCCTGCTTATATAGTGGAGTAGTACTTAGTTTTCTTTTGTCTACCGGAGCCGGCTTGACCTCATCAATGACTGTCGAGAAGTCTTCATGCACGTGGCCCGGAGGCGCAGTTGTCGTCATTTTGATCTAAAGCGCCGGATTATAACATTTAACACGATAAAATGCCACATGACAAGAAATCATAACCTCATTGCCCAAAGGAGACAACATGAATCCCGACGGACAAACTAGACGAGGAACAAAGCTCAAATTAAAGATAAACTCGTAGAAAAGGGGTCCGTCGATAGATGTCCTAATTAACATAGCCGGCTTGACCTAGATGGCAGCCGAGTAGTCACTGATCGTGCATGTGCCCCCAATGACTCGCCCAACTCGGTTGTTGCTGTTTAACCTCGCAGTGATCCGAAGCACATGACACATAATTTTGCGAGATGACAAGAAACCTTTTTTAGATTTCTCACCACAACTACAGGCATGTACAACACAGCCTGCACGATATGTAGACGATAGCCAATCCAGGCGTGTTCATTGAGTCTGGTCACATGCATGGACGAACCGATCTTCCGTGTCTTGCGGGGATCATCCAGCACCAACGTAGTACAACACTTCTCTAGTACTATCGCCGCCTCCCTCTTCTATTAAGTCACCCGACTTGCGGGGCCGGGAGTGTGCCTATGGTCGGTTCTCAATTGCCGCCCCACATGTGTGTGCGAACGCAATATGACGCGCTGCTCCATTCGGAGAGAGCAGCGTGCTGCATCGATCGACCGTCTGGGTGCGTCGCGAACGCGACGTGCGTGCTGTATACTCCGTACATGTGTACCGCCGTTTTCTAGACGCTTTGCTCCATGGCGCGGGCGCAATCCATGGATACAAAATTAGTATACTGTATATTATTTAAAAGTCGAGGGCGGGGCTTTTCCTGCCCGGTATCCGACAGAGACGCGAGAAGACGAGGGGGTAGGCTGCTGCAAACGTAGGGTTGTGTGATTTGACAACAGTTATCACTTTGGACAGGTGGGCCCCGTGATTTGACTTGCCATTATCATTTTAACTGCGGCGCTACGACCGGTGTGAGTCTCCCGATTCCTGACCACCTTCATACAGGTGCCTCTCCCAATGCTCCACCATGTAGTAGTAGAGGCTGGCTCTTCAATGAGAGCCCACTTCTCCACTTTTTCCTTGCCTCTCTTTCCTCCACATATGCAAAAATGCCATGTAAAGCGCACTATTGTACTTACTTGTTCTTTACAGGTGCTTAAGCTTGCCACATAGGCATAAAGTCTGATGTGGCAAGTTAATCAAGAAGAGAGAGACTAGTTTGGTGGCCCAAGGAAGAAAGCAGTGCTAAGCTGCCGTGTACCTAGGTGAAAAAGACAATTTTGAGGCTAGTTGTAATGGTAGTATCATAGCTAGTATCATGCATGTCAACTAGGCAATTTTGATGAGGTGTCATAAAATTAAATGAAGAAAAAGAGGGTTGAGTATCATATCATAATAAATGCTATACTACTATGTGTCATGCATGGTAATAAATAAAGTACTACATGATACTAGTATATGATACTATGCATTAGGGAGGTAGTACACTAGTATCATATGTATGATATTAGTATATGATACTTCCCATTACAACCAGCCTGAGTCTATAGCTAATTATATCAAGTACTACCTCCCTAATTCATAGTATCATATACTAGTATCATATGTATATGCATTAGGGAGGTAGTACTTGATGAGGTGTCATACACTAGTATCATATGCATGATATTAGTATATGATACTTCCCATTACAACCAGCCCGAGTCTATAGCTAATTAAATGAAACAAACTTAGCAACACCATTTCATTGGAAGAGGTCACTCCTTGGCAAATGCAATAAATACTAGTATTTGATGTTCTATAATATAAGAACGTTTTAGACACTACACTAGCTACTGTCAAAAACGTTCGTATATTCTGGGACGGAGGGAGTACGAAGAAAGAGATAGAGAGGAGTCAAAAAAATACACATATAGCCAACCTTGTTGTAGTATGAGTGACTCAGTGATGACTATGTATTACATGACAACATCAGATAGCCTAACTCACATAGTTAAATCTCCATAAGAAAGCGACGCGACGGTCGTGGTAGGCACGACCATGATACGGGCTCTTGGCAGCCCTTGGATCTGAGATCAAATGGTCGATGCTAAGTTGCTGAAAATTTGCGTAATAACCCTCCGTGATAGGATATTCACCCATTGGTCTAGAATCACGCCATGCAACCGCTCGATCTCCGATCCAAGGGCTCTCGGAAGCCCGTATCATGGGAGAATGGAAAGCCACTACCCTGCTGCTCGCACGCCGCAGTTCGCTTCCTACTCGTCCCTCAAGACATCCTTTAACCCTCCACTCTTAGTTTTGTCAAAGAATCTGTGGTGCTTAGTTTTATTTGAGGGGTGGGTTGTGCTGGACACCATTATTGTGACTAGCCTTTTTAATAGTACTATATGCATAATTTGGCGTAGCGCTCTCTATATGTACCACCTTTTTTAATTTCAAGTTTTGCTCCATGGCGCAATCCATCGATACTCTTGTTGTACAAAAGTATACATTTTTTACAAGGCTAGAGGGCGGGTAGTCTAGCTTGGTCGGTTTCACGAGAGGCGAGGGCCTTTGTGACTTGACGGCTCATTATCGCTGGAAGGCGGGGCCTTGTGATTTGATCGTCAGATAAATGCAATCGACGACCTGATCGAGGAGGAGCAAAGAACCGTGCGGTATACTCAAGTTTTCCAATCGGAGTAGTACTACGACGGAGGAGCACAAACACGACAGCCCAAAGGCCATATGGCGATAAAATGATCAAATTTGCTAGTCATCTCATTGTTAGCATTGTTCTACTCATTCCCTCAAAAAAACAAAAACCATTGTTCTATTCATGCCTCGCAGAGAACATGACACGTGCGGTGAAACACCCGAAGAAAAAGATGAAACACAACAGCAAAATAAGAAGGAAGATTATCACCCCAAAATGATATAATTCGTCGCGGAGTCGTAACTGCTTCTTCATCGCCTCCACGACCTCCATCTCCTTGCGCGTCTCCTCCGCCATCTTCTTCATTTTGTCCATGACGGGGGATTTCTCGACGCGAGCCTTCATCATCTGCTCCACGGCCGCATTACGCATCTTTGACAAAGAGGTGCTCGATGCGGAGCTTCGCCAACTCCTCCTTCTGTTCCATGACGAGGGCCTACAGCATCTTCATCGAGGAACTACTATTCTCATGCAGCTTCTTCCAGCCGGTGTTCTTCTCCTTCAACTGGTCGATCTCATGAAAGAGCTTCACCTTGTCCTCCTGAAGTCGCAGGATTTCGCCGATCACCTTCTTCTCCGAGGCAATGCTCTTCTTCAGCAGCATCACCAAGCCGGCGGTCAACTCCCCCTGCTGATTGAGCTCAGCGGGCATGTCGTCGAGGCTCTCCTTCAGCAACTCCGTCAAGCCTTGGATGAACTCCTTCTGCTTATTGAGGTGCTTATTGAGCTGATCGGGCATGCTGTCGAGGGATAACGACTCCAGCTCCGCCGGCTCGGCATGTTCGCCCCCGCGGCTAGGGCGCTCCTGGGAGCCATCGCCTGCCCATGAGAGATCTTTCGAGGTCTCTGCGTGGCGGCGAGCCCTCTCTTTTTTCCAAGCCTTGGTTGCCGCTCCCTTGTTACGAGTAGTTCTCGACCTAGAGCTCTGCTCACCGGCCATGGCAAGGATGGACGAAGAACAAGCACTTATGAGGAGGAAAGGTAGAGTAATTTTCGGTTAGGTAGTTCCCCTTTTTATAACCTAAGTACTAGCACTAGTAGTACTAATACCTGCATAGTGGGAACAAGTTCAGGTTTGGTACGTAGTACTAGTAGGTGTGAGCAGGCTTTCGAATGTGACGGGAACAAGGTAAAGATTAATTGATGGTTTTGGTTTCGAGGCCCGAAACGGCTCCCGATGAGTTTAGTGGAACATAAATTTCAAGTAGACTACACTGCTCAAATGCGTAAATATTATGTTATCACAAAAATTGGCACAAAATACGAAGGAGACCAATGGAAGTACTACTAGCAACCCACGATTTAACTACTCGCATGCGCGCAGTGGAGTAATAATGTCTTTCTTCCGCCCTCGCGTCCACTCAATTTGCATGCGTTGTATTAATTGACCATCAATAAAGTGAACGACTTTACGCGTCAAATTATCACATGGGGTGGATCTTGGTATAAAATTGTGTCCGCCCGTGTACCCGCGTGTGCGTGCGAGGGAATGAGTGCGTGCGTGGCATGTGTGCACATCTTCGCTTCGTGCATGTACCGCCAGTATGGCTCAGGGAGGACGAGTACATTCTTCTGGAACCAGCAGCATGTCACTGTGATCAATCCATGCAAGGAGGTCGCGACAACACCTCCACATGTGCCACGTGGCTTCATGAACTGTAAGAGAGACACTGTGTAGCGTGCCATTGGTATTCTAATTTATGTGTTTTGCACATACTCAAAGTACTAGTAATTTACACGTGCATTGCACGCATCAGATTTTGCAACCAAATTATGAATAAATACCACACTATAGTATGTAAGCTCTTAGTCATATATGCGTGATGTAGCCCTTCGTCTAATTCTTATAGTTTATCTCATTCAAAATCAAATTAGTTTTTATAAAAAAGCTAAGAACGCGTGAATAGGAAAAACATGGGATTATAGTGGAATGTCGTATTGAATCCTACAGGATTGTACGAGTGTTTGATTGTGCATAGAAAAAACGCAGAATTCTTACAAAGAGGTTTGAGTGGTTGGGATGTTTCCTATGAAATCTAGTGCAAATGAATCATATGGAAAAATTCCTATGGTTTACAATCCTACGAATCAAACAACCAAGATAGGAAAAATTCCTAATGATTAGAATCCTCCAAAATTCCTTTGAGAATACTTTGAATCAAAGAAGCCCTTAATCTATTTTATGATTCATGGAATTGTGCTTTGTAAAGCATAAAGTAAAAACAAATAATGGCAATTCAACTAGAAAAAAAGTTTGGGAAGTTATGATATGGAAGATTCTAGAACAAAAGAGAACCACTGTTGTTTTGAGGTTTGTGCATTATGCTTAAGTTCAACCACGGAGTCTGCTAGATTGTACATGTGGCAAAATCCGGTGGGGGGCTAGAAGATGGTGCGAGGGGCCGAGTGGAGGGAGACTATGAAGGAATGCACAAGTGCGAGATCGATATTTAAAGAGAGAGGCGAACACGCGCTGTTACGCCTGTGATGGCGGAGCCATGAAAAATAAATGTGCTAGGGGGCCAAGCATTGCTAATCCTTTACAAGGAGGGCCAATTCATGAAACTAAACCTTTTTTAGCAGCAATTGTCTAATGATCACATTCATATTAGCCTCGATATATAGTGATGTTAGGGGGGGGGCATGCCGCCCTTACTGCCCCCTGTCTTCGCCATTGTGCACACATACGAGAGATGAAGCGGAAGGCATGGATGATGAGAGGGGGACGTTGGATATATAATTAATGTGGGTGTATTAGCTATTTATGTTAATCCTATATAGATATGTACAGATTGATCGATGTGGACGTGGGAGAGGTATAGATTGATCTATGTGGAAGTGGGAAAGAGGGTGAGACCTCACTGGATATATCGATTGATCGGTTTGTGTGGAGAACTATGAAAGACCTAGCCATATACACACATACATAGAGGAACATCGATCGTTGCGCATGCACGCATGAGAGATAAAGAATGCCCGATATGAGGGAGAGGGGGATGTGTGTGGGTGTGCACCTTCATGGGAGACTGGCCTGAAGAAAAAGATTGCATGCGTGCGATAGATAATGCCGACTGGTAGTGTGTGTGCATGCATGCACGAGAGAAAGTTAGTGGTACAATTATAAAGAGAAGACTACCGTGGGTGTAAAAGAATAGGTGAGGTCATAATCAATGCAAAGTTGAATTCAAATATTTGAATAAGAGATCCTGATGTTTGAAACCCATGCATGCATGAATATAATGGAGATCTGCGCGGTATGCTTTGGAAACGAGCATGTTGTAATGTATACACATTGAACAAGGTCGATCGATTTGAATTTGAGATACCGATGGCGTATATCATTTGCCCATGTCGCATCCGTGCATGTAATCGTAAATGATGGGCGGCTTTACATCACATATCTATATCTATACCCCTATATATATTATATTATATTTTTTTTATTGTGAGCGGGTAACTTTAACTTTGAAAGATGGTCGTTGGATGAGGCGAATCCCAAGGTCCAAAGATGGCAAATTTGAGCACTGTTGGCCATTGGATATCATCTAGATTCCACTAGATGTCGCCACATGTATAATCTAGAAGACTCCATGGTTGAACTTAAGCATAATGCACAAACATCAAAACACAAGCAGTTCTTATTTGTTCTAGAATCTTCTGTATCATAATTGCCCAAATGTGTTTCTACATGATTTGCCATTATTTGTTTTTACTTTATGTCTTACAACGCACAATTCCATGAATCTTAAAATAGATTAGCTTTCTTATAAAAACTAGATGATTTTGAATGAAATGAACTATAAGAATTAAACGAACATCTACATCATGCATATATGACTCAAAGCTTGCATGCTATAATGTGGTATTTATTCATAATTTGGTTGTCAAATCTCATGCGTGCAATGCACGTGTACCTTACTCTAGTCTAAATGGTGTTTGTGTGTGTGTTGTGTGTATTGAGGTGCAAATTGTCTTTTTTTGGGTACACGTTAAGCTTGTTCTTCCGAAATTTCAAGCCGTGCCTTGTTATGCCGAAAATTGAAGCTAGCGTCTCTGCTTCACCGTCTTTGAAACTCCCGCCTCTTCAACCCACGACTTGTTAGCCCGAAATATTTAAGATATATCTTTGTCTCGTTGTGCTCCGACAACTCCCTCCATCTCAACCCGCGCCTTGGTATTCCGAAATTACTACGCGCGCGAAAACTCCCACCTCTGTGAAATCTCGACACGTGAAATTCCCGTGGTACCCTCGAATCGAAGAACCGCCTCAAATCGGTGGGGGTACTTTCGTAACTTACCCCACATTTCGGACAAGCGCGTCTCTAAGCCATGGTTCCCCACCGCCATCCCATCCGCCCACCCATTCATACACCGAGGCCGCGAAAACCCGCGACGAGACCCCACACCCTGCTCCGTCCGCCACCCAGCCGAACTTCTTCCCCGACGACGCCGTCCACAACAACACCTCGACGTCCCTCATCCACCATACCGATGAGGATCCGTCGTCGATCTCATCGTCCCGCCGTTCAGCCACCCCGTCCTCCACCTCCGAGGAGCTGCCCCGACGCTCTCGCCTTTTCGCGCCACCTCCATTCCCACACCACCGTCTTCACCTGCACCACCGGAAGAGCATCATCATCACCATTTCCTCAGATGAAGCTGCGGCCTAATCGCCGCCACCAAAGAGGTTGTACACTAATCATCATCACGGTGCTGCCGGCGCTCGGTCCCGAGCCAACACGGCGCGGCTCCATCCACAGCGGCGTCGCCGGCCACTTCCTCCATGGCGTCGCTCCCTCGGCGGCGACGTCCACATCAGTAGGAGCTGTTGCTGCTTTAGCTCTCGCTCGCGCTGCTGCTCTGCTCTTGCTCTTGGTCCCCTGGCTGGTCTGCTCTTGCTATTGCTCTTGCTCGCGCTGCTGCTCTTGCTCTTGCTCTTGCTTGCGATGCTGCTCCGATTTTGCTACACTTCAGTTGACTGAATCGACTTTTGGTTCAGTCGATTTCCAAGGGGTGGGCTCGCCGGGGTGAAGGAAGAACCAGCCTTGATGGGGAGGGGTCTCTCCGGAGAGGTACCCCACTATCTATCTTAGGGTTCGAGGATGGGGCGGTGGTCGCCATGGTGGCGGGCGTTGGCGAAGCGGTGGCGTGGGGATCGCCGGAGAAAAGTTCGCAGGCTAGAGGGATGGCTGGGAAGCGGCGGACGGCGGTGGGGAGTGTTTTCGAGGTGGGTGGGGCGGCCCACCGCCGGCCAAGCGGGGGCTGCTGTTTGGCGGTGGTGGTGGCGGCTCGAGGGTGGAGGTTGAAGATGAACCGCATGCCCTTGATTTCGTATCCAACGTCTGCAAAATCGACCGACCAGAGATGAAAAGTCGATCGACCGACGTGTAGCCTCACCTTGCTAGTGCGTTTAGTTTCGACAAAGAAAATTCAGTTTCGACAAAGAAAATTCAGTTTGGACAGTTAGGTTCAGCCGGCGCTTAAGTTCGGTTTCGACAGTTAAGTTGAGAGATGAGCGGCTGATGTATTTTACATCTAGCACTTTGTGGTTATGTATTTTACATCATGTATTGGAGATGCTATTAGAATTCCACTCAGGTTAATGTTGTTCGTTGTCTCTCTTGTCCTTCTTCAACCTCAGCGTCGTACAACTCACCGGAGCTGCTCCAACAATGAAACCCTCCATCATAGCGGAGCAGTACCTCGGGCTCCATCTCCAGACGCCTAAGATCTTTTTCCCCTCTTCCGATAGCAAAGTCAGCCGAAGCATCCTCACCGGCCAACCCAATCACGCTGAGATCGACATGGCTTCGCCAAAGAGGTTGTACACTTGTTGCATCTCTTTTTTACTCTACATGTTATATATATTGTCCACTGAGCACTCGTAGTAACGGGAAATACGATTATTTTATCCTACTATATGACAAGCAGTGAGTTACCAGGAAACTTAGCTATCCGTGATGGACTCTCTTGAACGCCATCATTATTTATCTCTGCGCGTTTGAGCTAAGCATTTGTCGATGGGCCTAGGAGTTGAGCTAGTATGGCAGTGGATTGGGTCCAATGTAATAGAAGTAGCACAAAAATATTTTTTAGTGTAGGATTTTCCTTGCTCAAGCCTGCCTACTAGAATCGCCAGTGTTTGAAAGGAAAAGTGAATGAAAAACATAGGAATTTGAAATTTCCTATGGTACTACTTTTCATGAATTTGGTGCAAAGGAATGGAGCAAAGGAAAACTGTACGATTTCTTCCTTTAGTGTCTCCTTGAAAGAAAAATCATAGGAATTCTAATTTCCACTTCTCCTCCTTTTCATATTCCTATTCATCAAGCACAAGACTAAGAGATAGTAGCATAATAGCATTATAACCGTACATTTTCTTGTGGTTTGACTTAATCTCACCGTGCTTTTTGCATCCTGTGATCTTCCAATTGTTGTGAATCAAACACCCAGTTGGCGTAAACTCGTGTTTTTAAATTCTCTGTTGTGCACGTGCATTCCTATCCTATTCCTGTATATTTCCTATCCCTGCATTGCTAGAATCCTCAAATTCAAACAAGCCCTTACACAATTACTTCTATTACAGATATGTGTCAAAGAAAACCTTGTGTGGTTTGTCCTACTCTGCGCTGTGTTCCACCCAGCACCACCGCACCAACGACGGAAGGGTTCACCACAGTAGGGATCCGCTCTCCAGACTGTCTTTCGCCGCCTCGGATCTTCTTCCTCGCCGCCGGCAGCCACGACAACTGCATTGCCATCATCAACTGAGCAGATGACCTTGAGGACTACACGGGTTCGCAAGAGAGGTCGCACTCTTCCGTGTCTGCTTACGTTATGCGTCGCTTAATATGATGACATGCTACATTATCGTCGTGTTCACCTATTAGACTTCGAGTCAGGTCCAAACTAATGCTGAAACTTGAGTTTTTAAATGGTTGTGGGGTACATATTGGGGCAGCAATCAGTACTATCTGTCTACTATCTGGTTAATCTCCGGTGTCTACTATGAGTTTCATGTTGGGTGCAAACAAACATTAAAGGAGCCATTATCTGTATTTTTAACTAAAGCTATTATCCGCCTGCTATCATTGGTTTTGGGTCTATCCACAATTTGCTACCATCACTGGATTTGTGCATGCACTCCTTACATAATCTCACTATGTTTTATTCCTATGCATGCCGCTTATTGTACACGATGGAACTGATCATGTAGAGCAAAAGAGACGAGCCTTGCGTGGCAATAAAATTTCATGCGCACGCTGCTCCATGGTGGGCGCAAAGGCAACCCCCTCCACCCATTTCGGATCGTAATCAAGAGGAAGATAACTGTTCTGAGGGGGATTCAGAAGGAGAAGACCACTCCTATTTACCCCATGAGGTCTTCGCTCTAACTTTCCATGCTGATGTTGGTAATATCATGCATATGGTGCCTCGCATTTCTTACTATATACATTAAAGATGTCATCTGCTTAGTTTAGACATGCTTTGCGTCAATGCCATTTGTTTTGTTTCTTTATCGTATATGTGAATCATGCAATGCCATCTTGTCTAGCCAGGCATCATATATGTGAATTTTGCAACGCCACACTAGTTAGCCAGTCATCTTATATGTGAATTATATCATGCCATCATTTTTTTATTATGTGTTAAATTTGTCAACAATTTTAGTACATTCAATTACTCTTCCTGTGCATCATCGAAAAATCTGGAGTGGAAACAAGGTCTTCAGAGCAGACAATGCTATCTCGACGAAGCGCATGTCTTGTCGATTCTTGATAGCTCCTCGGAGGAGGATTCAGAGACAGATGACCACCATATTTCCCCGAGGTGCATGCCCTAACTTGGCAGGGTTATGTTACTCATATCGTATGTATGGTATCTTGCATTGCTATGTCATTTGCTTAGTTTAGACATGCTTTGTGTGAATGCCACCTGTTTAGTGTCTAATTACCATATATGTGAATTATGCAATGCCATCTTGTTGCAAGACATTATATATGTGAATTATGCGATGTTATCTTGTTGCAAGGCATTATGTATGTGAATTATGCAATGCCATGTTGTTTAGGCAAGTGTCATATATGTGAATTATATCATGCCGTCCTTTTTTTGTATTTCTCATTGCTTTTGTCGACAATGTTTGTATATTCAACTGCTTCTTCCTGTGCATCAGCCATTTGAATTGGTGATGGAGAACTGGAGTGAAAACAAGGTCTTGAAGCAGACAATGCTACTCGCTGAAGCGTATATCTTCTTTGATTCTGAGATAGCTCTTCAGAGGAGGATTCAGAGGCAGATGACCAGTCCTATTATCCCCCTGAGGTGTATGCTCAAACTTGGCAAGGTTATATTACTCATATAATGCATATGTTGTATTGCAATGCTTATTTTTTACATCATATACACAATAATGAATGCCATCTCCTTAGTTGACACATCATATATGCAATTGCACTCTGCTCACTTCCTTAGTATATAAATCATATATTTGAATTATGGCATGCCATGATGTTTACATAGACGGCATGTATCTGAATTATGGCATGCCAACCCATTTTCTAAAGACATAATATAGTTATATCATCTCATCCTGTTTACACAGTCATCATATTTTAAATTATGTCATTCTATCCGTGAATTATATCATGCCATCATGTTTCCATCGACGGCATGTTTGTGATTTATGGCATGCCAACCACTTTAATAGACACATCGTATAGTTATATCATGTCATCCTATTTACATAGTCATCATATTTTGAAGTATGCCATCCTATCCTATTTAGTTAGCCATCATACATGTGAAATTGTGTCATGCTATCCTATTTAATTAGCCATCATATATGTGAAATTATGTCATGCTATTCTGTTTGCTTAGACAACATAAATGTGAATTATTTCATGCCCTGTTTTCTTCCCTACTATCCATTGCACTGTCTATCTTACAATGTCTGTACATTCAATTACTTTTCTTGTTTATCAGCCATTTCAATTGGAGGGAGTGGTGGCGATATGTGGGAGTAAAACACGGTCTTCGTGAAAGATCGTGCTACACCGTCGATGCAGATAGAACCACGGTTGTACTTGCCCAAGAATCAGCCCCACCACACATAACCCACACTCATGCAGATTGTACCCCTACCCAGCTTGGACAGAGAACCAGCTCACCCCTTCTAACCCCAACCCCAGCAGATAGACACCCGGTTCCGTTGACACAAAGACCGTCCCCACCACAGAGCACCCAAACACGAAAGTTAGTAAGGCAACCAGCTGCGGTGCCCAAATCACGAGGACCACCACTCCGAACCCGAAGTCAACGCTTAAAGCGTAAGAAGAATTGTTCTCGTGTCAGGTTCCGTAGCTATGGTTCATACTACTTTGCTCTTGCATCATCAGATTCATTGATATTAACCAATTTCAAATTTGAAGGATGCAATTGAAACTGCAATGGCGCATAGCGGTATGTTTTAAACCTGTTTCTTCAACGTGTTTGGCTGTTTGCTGTTGTAACTTGCTCTATGTTGATTTCAGTTTCAATTGAATAAACAGTTATGTTCTCATGCCATGCACATTACAAGTGGTGTTATTGCTGTGTAGTTTCCCACACTTATATTCTGTCTATGCTGCTTTGTCTTAAATAGATATGATTGAATCAGTATCTATCTTGATTTGGCAACATAAACTAGAGTGATATAGACCATACAAAGTGACCATACTACATAGATATATGTTTGTTTCATGATGTTATCCTGTCCACCTTACTACTGAACTGGTTTACCAAAATGAGTTTCATATACTACATTGTAAACCTGAGATGTGTTTGTTTGTTTCCCTTTTAGAACGCGGATAAAATATTGGAGAAGAGTACCATGTTATGCAATGGTAAAGGAAGTAATGCAGATAAGGTTCAAGATAGTGAGACATCCCTGTTGGTCTCCAAGAAAGCTGATAAAAACTATATTGAGGACACTGAGACAACCCCAAAGTCCTGTCTTGATGTAGTGTTCGAGTTACTGGCTACCACTTCTTTGGCACCAGCTCTTGAACTCGTTGCTGAATCAGTTCGGCTTCTTGAGTCTCAACTTCAAGTTGAAAGACATCGATCGAGATGTTATCGACAGAAGCGAAGGGCCGAGAAGTCCATGCAGAATTCAGATGCATACTTTACGGTGCAACGGCGGTATTTGGAGGACTTAAGCGCCAAACAAGAGAAAGTTAATAAGCTTGCTAAGCATCTTGCCGACATTATGGGTACCGAGGATATTGTTTCTTGAGCTCTTCAAGTGGTTTACATTACGGACTTGTTTCTTTGTGGCGTTTATATCTTCTTGTGTTCCCTATATTTGCACTTTGGTGGCGAACTTTGATGTCCGATGGATGTAATATGTGTAATAAGCCGTGATAGCATAGTGTAAGTTGCTTGCTTATTTATTTCCTGGTTGTCTTGTTTATTTGTTTGCTTGTAGTCAGTGCAGTTCTTTTTCTGCGGTTTGCTAGTGGATGCAACAACCTATTTTTTAAAACTAGGCCACGATAACCATGGGCTAATATTTGCTGTAGTGACACTGCACCTACGGGCCGTAGAAACAGTGGGCCTTCTACGGGCCGTATAAAAAGTGGGCCTTCCACGGGCCGTAGAAACAATGGGCCTTCTACGGGCCACAGAAACAATGGGCCTTCTACGGGCCGTATCATCAATGGGCCTTATACGGGCAGTGTTGAGGATATAGCTACTAAGTATAAACCGGCCAGGAGGGCCCGGTTCACCTTAGACTGTGCTGAAGCCCATGAAGGTCTTGAAGATGGCGTTCAACTAGTAAAGCTTGGAAGCCCACGGCCCGAAGGAGGATTAGGGCCCGTAGTGGTAAACCGCCATGATTATGTAAACTTGCAATATAAGTTAGAAAGGAGAGAGACCGATCCGGACACTTTGTATAGGTCGGCTCGGGACTCTGTAGACCGGGCGGGCGTCAACCTGTGTATATAAAGGGACGACCCGGCGGCGGTTCAGGAGAGACAACAACAACTCGAGGCCTAGGCGAAGCTTATTTGCTCCCTAGTCATCGAAACCACATCAATCCCATCACAACTAGACATAGGCTTTTACCTTCATCGAAGGGGCCGAACTAGTATAAACCCTTGTGTCTTTGCGTCCGCTTTAACCCCTTCAAGTTAACCCGTAGCGATGGCTCCACGACTAAGTCCTTTCACAAGGACATCTGCCGTGACAAAACCATGACAGTTGGCGCCCAACGTGGGGCTATCGCACGATGCTTTTATGATCTTGGAGGGCAAGTTCGAAGGACTCGAAGGCTATGCTGTGGGCCGGATGACCAAGAGTCGTCGCGGCAAGCTCTACATCGACGACGCAGGATGGGGCCCGGCCGGCTCGATCAGAAATCTGGTACCGGGTCCCCTTTGGTGGCATACACGTTTTCGCCGGCAAGATTGATGAACCAGGGCCTGAGCCGGACATCTGCACCGACCTCGTCGAGACGGCTCAGCGTACGAGATCTGCCCAGGTTAAACCGGCCGTGAAGCGTGCCTTTGTGGGAGTCATCCACGGAGGAAGTTATGAGGACGGATCAGAATCTGGTGGCGAGACCATCGTCTACTCTGGCGACGAGTCGTCAACCGGAGAAACTGAATCTTTATATCAATTACAAGATGGCCGGATTGGGGGCTGCTCTGATGGTGACAGTATTCCGGACCCCTTCGATCTTCCCAACCGGGTTGGAATATTCATGGCCGGTACACAAGCAGCGCTTCACTCTTCGACTGCTGCGGCAAAGATCTCCGGTTCAATAGCGGAGGCGGCTGCCGCGAGGAGGCCTGTCGCCGCCGCTCAAGTTTTATCAGATCTGTTCGATGCGTTGGCTGCGCTCATGGCGAAGGCTGACCAGCGGACCAGGGCGCTCATAACGCGAAGATTGCGAATGTGAAGGAACAAATCACTCGGGCTAAAGCGGATCTAGCAGCTACCGCAGACGCCAGATGACGGCAGAGCGGGCCGCTTTAGATGCGCAGCTTATAGGCTCATGTTGGATCGAGCAGCGTCACATGAAGTCATGAAGAGGAAATCTGATCCCGTTTGCCTTCAGTCTTGAAGCGAGACCTCTTCAACACCCGGGCGGGAACCAGTAATCCGCCCGATGGTAAACCGGGCGGGCCTTTTTCACGGGCGCGCCGGTCCAGCCCGCTTAATAGATCTACCTCGCCATAACGCCCGGTGTGCCTTAGGCTGTGCAAACACCTCCGGTCACTACTCCAACCCGATGGATAACCTTGTTGCAGCTGCGGCACGGCTGGAGGCTATTCCAATTGAAGGTGATTCACCACAGTGGTAGAGACACGCCGGGTCAAGGAGCTCCTTAGGACAACTTTGGTCCAAGAGGAAGCGTGTTAAATGCGGCGCGGCGGATCCACTCTACCCCCGCTCAAGCCGGAGCTATAGCGAGCACGTGGATGAACCGGCCGTATCAAGTAATGCACGGCGTGGTGCGCCCCGTGGCAACAACCCGGCAGGTGGTGTCGATAACGCCCAGGAGGTGGTGGACCGGGCCCGAGCGCGCAGGGAGGCCGAATTAGCAGCACAACATCAGGCTCATCAGCTTAAGCCGGTTCGACCGACCATCTCGGTCGAGCCTGGGGTTACCTCTAGCTCTTTGGGGGTGCCTTGCCTCGTCCCCGCTTTACGCAATGTGCGCTTGCCCAAAGATTTCAAGGGTCCGCGCAAGGTGCCAAATTACACTACCGATTTATCTCCAGAAGCATGGATAGAAAGCTATGAGATGGCCATGGAGATGTTGGATGTGGATGAGGCCGCGTGTGCAAAGTACTTCACCATGATGCTTGAGGGCACGGCCCGTACTTGGTTGAAGAGCTTGCCGCCCAATTCTATCAATTCATGGGCCTAGTTGTGGACCCGGTTTATCCAGAATTTCAAAGATACCTGTAAGCATCCCATGTCCGTAGTGGACTTGGCGGCTTGTGTCCAGGGGGAAGGGGAGTCAACAACCCATTGGGTACGCCGCGTTTCGGAAATCTTGCACTCGTCAGACCGGATCAACACTGACTCTACGATCTTAACCTTGGAGGGCAATTGCCGGTTTCAGCCTCTGAAATTAAAGTTGGGGCGCATGAAGCAATTTTGTAATGACATGGGAACTCTCATGGGCGCTTTAGTGAAGTATGCTGATTCTGATAGTACCAAGGATCCCGAGTCTGACGATGACAAGACAGGAAGGAAGGAAGAACAGCAACTCCAAGGGCCAGCAACATCACTCAGCAGGTAATGGCAAGCGTAAAGCGGATGGCAACATGCACTTTGTAGCTAATACCAACGCGTAGGACAAGGGTCAGCGACACAGAGGTAAGGCGGCGAATCATGGTGGGGCTCCGAATCCTAACCCGGATCGCTTAAATTATTTATTGAATCAGCCCTGTCCAAAGCACGGGACGAAGGAGATGCCGGCCAACCACCTTTGGAAGGACAGCTACATTATGCAGGAGTTCGAGAGTTCTAATGCTTTCCGGTATGATCACGGCTCTGGCGGCGGTTCAGGATCCGGGCCGGGTTACAGTGGAGGAAATTCCGGTTCAGGATTTAATGGTAATCCGGGCGGACATAACAACCAGAACAATCAGAATAGGAAGGTGGTTACAACCAGCAACAACAGCAGTCGGGTTATCAGAGCAACCCAAAGCAGTTGAATAGTGGGAAGTACCATGTCTTCACCACTAGCTTACACAAGCGAGACCGTAAGGTTCAGAAGCGGGCAGTCAACGCTGTTGAACCGGCCATGCCCCATCACCTACGCTGGTCGGAGCAGCCCATTATATGGAGTAGAGAGGATCATCCTCCACGGGTCGACAATCCGGGTCAGCTAGCCCTGGTGGTGGCACCTCAGGTGGGAGGTTATAAGTTCACCAAGGTACTCATGGATGGAGGGAGCAACATTAACATCCTGTACTATGAGACCTTCCGTCAGAGTGGGGCTAATGGATAAACATTTCAAACCGTCCAATACAGTGTTCCATGGTGTGGTACCTGGCAAGTCAGCATATCCTGTTGGTAAAATAGCTCTGGAAGTGGCCTTTGGTGATGATTATGACTCCAGATCGGAAACATTGACATTTGAAGCGGTAAAAATCCAAAGTCCATATCATGCCCTGTTCGGGCGACCGGCTTATGCCAAGTTCATGGCACGGCCTTGTTATATCTATTTGCAGCTCAAGATGCCGGGTCACAAGTGGACAATAACGGTTCACGGGAGCCGCAAGATCGCTTTGGAATGTGAGGAAGGTGATGCGGCTTACGCAGAGTCGGTTTGTGCCACCGAGGAGCTGAAGTACTATAAGGACAATGTTGATCCGTGGACATGACTCCATTGAAGAAGCCAACTACAGAGCATGATCCGCCCTGAAATTCAAATCGGCAAATGAGACTAAGCTTGTTGACTTCGTGCTGGCGATTCGTCCAAGCAGTTCAGCATCGGTGCCAACTTGGATCCGAAATAGGAAAGCGCTCATCGAGTTCATCCGTGAGAATCGGGACATTTTGCATGGAAGCCTTCGACATGCCGGTGTACCGAGGCAACTCGCTGAGCACACTCTTAATGTTGATCCCAAGTACAAACCGGGAAGCGGTTTCTCCGCCGGTTTAACGAAGAAAAGCGCAAGGCCATTGGAGAGGAGGTGGCCACGCTCTTAGCGGTGGTTTTATCGTTGAAGTCTTCCATCCAGAGTGGCTTGCTAATCCGGTGCTGGTTCTTAAGAAAAAGCGGCACTTGGCGCGATGTGTGGATCACACAGATCTTAACAAGGCTTGTCCAGCAGATCCTTTTGCCCTCCCCCGCATTGACCAGATTATTGAGGCTACTGCGGGTTGTGAGCGCTTCAGCTTTTTGGATGCGTATTCTGGGTATCATCAGATCAAGATGGCAGTTAAGGACCAGGAGAAAACAGCGTTTATCACTCCCTTTGGAGCTGCTATGTATCTATGCCTTTTGGGCTCAAGAGCGCCCAAGCAACTTATCAACGCTGTGTACAGAATTGCCTGCATAAACAAATCGGACGTAATGTGCACGCCTATATTGATGATATTGTGGTCAAGTCAAGGGAGAAGGAGACACTGATTGACGATTTGAAGGAAACCTTTGACAACCTGCGGGTTTACAAGATGATGCTCAACCCGGCCAAATGTGTCTTTGGTGTTCCGTCAGGCAAGTTATTGGGTTTTCGTGTCCAACAGGGGAATTGAAGCTAATCCGGAGAAGATTACGGCTATTACCTCCCTGGCTAAACCGAAGTGTATTAACGATGTCCAGCGTTTGGCAGGCCGGATTGCCGCTGAGCCGGTTTATCAGCCGCCTCGGAGAGAAGGCCATCCCTTTGTACCAGATCTTGAAAAGACAGATCGGTTTATGCAGGTCGAGCCGCCGATGAAGCGTTGGAGGACTTAAAGCGGCAATTGGCCAACCCGCCTGTGCTCGCCGCTCCCATTGACAAGGAGCCGCTTCTGCTATATGTTGCTGCTAACGCCAGGGCGGTCAGCATGGCCATTGTGGTGGAGCGGAAGGAGGCAGGGAAGGAGCATCCGGTTCAACGTCCGGTTTACTATATCAGCGAGGTACTTATTGAATCTAAGCAAAGGTATCCGCATTGGCAGAAGCTAGTATATGGAGTTTTTATGGCAAGCCGGAAGCTGAAGCAGTATTTCCAAGGGCACCCCATCACGGTGGTCAGTTCTGCTCCTTTAGGCGATATCATACAGAACCGGGAAGCGACTGGCCGGATTGCCAAGTGGGCTATAGAGCTTGGGCCGCGATGCGAAATGCGTGCCTCGGACGGCGGTGAAGTCTCAAGCTCTTGTGGATTTCATTAATGATTGGACGGAGTTGCAAGCACCTGAAGAAAAGCCGGATCACACATATTGGACCATCCATTTTGACGCATCCAGGCAATTGGAGGCTCGAAGCTGGAGTCGTATTAACTTCCCCACGAGGTGACAAGTTACATTACGTTCTCCGCAATGTGCCATTGTACTAACAATGCAGCTGAGTATGAAGCCTTGCTCCATGGTCTCCGGATGGCTAAGGAGATGAATCTAAGCGGGTTAAGTGCTTCGGTGACTCGGACCTAGTGGCTCAACAGGTGTCTGGCACTTGGGATTCAAAGGACCCACTCATGGCTGCATATCGTCGTGAGGTGGATATTGTTGCAGGTCATTTCAAGGGCTATCAGGTGGACCACGTGGACTGTCGGAAGAATGAAGCGGCGGACGCTTTAAGCCGGTTGGGCTCTCAACGTAAACCGGTCCCGCCCAATGTTTTTCTGGACGTGCTGCACAACCCGTCGGTCAAGCTCCCTGGTGAAGCGGATTTGGCTATTCCTGATCCGGAGGCTCAATTGTTGGCATCTCTTCACGTCACTCCGGATTGGACGCTTCCTTATCTTGCGTACATGAACCGGGCGAAGTTACTGGAAGATGAGACGTTGGCCCGGCAGATAATCCGGCGATCCAAGTCTATGACCATTGTTAATGGCTAATTGCATCATTGCAGCGTGTCAGGGGCGTTTCAACGCTGTGTGTCCCCTGAGGAAGGATGTGAAATATTGCATGAGACCCAGGAAGGAGATTGTGGTCACCACGCCGGTTCAAAATCCTTGGTGGCTAAAGCGTTCCGCCACGGTTTCTATTGGTTGACTGCTCATGCTGATGCGGAAGATCTGGTCAGACGATGTGATGGTTGCCAAAAGTTTTCGAGACGTGCTCATGTGCCGCCCAAGAATTGAGGATGATTCCAGTTAGTTGGCCGTTTGTAACACAGGGGCTGGATATGGTTGGGCCTTTCAAAAGGTCCAAGGACAAGAAGACCCACCCTCTGGTGGCGGTCGACAAGTTTACAAAATGGGTAGAGGCAGTAACCTGTTAGCAAGTGTGGCCAGCCACGGCGGTTCGATTCATCAAAAGGTGATTTTCGGTTTGGCTTTCCACACAGTATCATCACAGATAATGGTACCAATTTGTCCAAAGGTGCCATGAAAGAGTTCTGTGACGTGAACACATCCGCTTGACGTTTCTTCAAAGAGCCCACCCACAGTCCAATGGTCAAGCGGAAAGGGCTAATCAAGAGATCTTGAGAGGCATCAAGCCCCGACTTATGGTCCCTTTGCAGAGGACACCGGGTTGTTGGGTAGAAGAGCTACCATCTGTGTTATTGAGTATCAACACTACGCCCAACAGATCCACATGATACACACCGTTTTTTATGGTCTATGGAGCGGAGGCAGTTCTCCCCAGTGACATCCGTCATGACTCACCTCGTGTGGTAGCTTATGTTGAAGCGGACAACGAGACGACACGGCAAGACGCTTTGGACCGGTTGGATGAGGAGCGTGATATAGCAGCTGCCCGCTTGGCGATTTACCAACAGGATCTTCGTCGTTACCATAGTCATCGGGTCAGAACCAGAACTTTTCAAGAAGGAGATTTGGTGCTTCGGTTCATCCAAGACCAGACTGATATGCACAAGTTATCCCCACCTTGGGAGGGACCTTTCGTGGTCAGCAAGAATCTGCACAACAGGTCGTACTATCTGATCGATATTCGAGAGCATAAAGACTCACACACGTCAGAGGAGGAGACCAATAGGCCGTTGAACATAGCTCATCTTCGGCCTTATTATACCCGAAGTCATCGGCTCTACTTATGTACATATTATGACAAAGGTATATATTATGAATAAAGTAATAAACCGGAGCCTCGGCTAAAGCGGGTATCTGTTACATTACATCATGCGTGGTTACATGGAGTTGTTCTATCTTAAAGCGGCCTCCGGTTTACCCCCTGAGTTTTCTTTTCAAAAGCTTTATGATATCACTTGGGGGCTTGGTCGTGTCCGAACCAATGCAACACCTTTTGATAGGCGAAAGCCACCAGATCACTTGGGGACTTGGTCTTGTCTGATCCAGTCACGCCTCTTGATCAGCCTAAGGCCATAGAGTCACTTGGGGGCTTGGTCGAACCCGAACCATTGCCACGCCACTTGATCGGCATAATGCCACGGTTTCAGTTGGGGACCTGGCTGACTTGAACCATGGCTACACCTTATAGGGAGCTCGATGCGTGTCCGACCATGGTAACACCATCGATCGGCTCAAGAAAGCCTCTTTTGCAAACGGTTTATCATTGCCTTTGCTTCCATGTTTTTTCATAAGCATTATTTGATTTTTGTTGCGTTTTTAAACCGATAGCATTTTTAAACCGGTTCAAACCGACGGAATTCGGTCCATTTTAATCCGGAGATAATTTTTTCCGGTTTGACTTTTTACATTAACATCCCATTATGGAGTAACAGGGGCTTGTCATCATGACCGGCACGGTTTACATGGTAAACCGGCATTATAAACACAGAGCTGTTTTCTCCTTTGACGGTAATGGTTTATACAACCTCCGCTTCAAGATTGGCTAAGCCAACTTCATGCCCAGCGCTGGCAGGTATTTTGTATCACAAATTTTGATCATATACCTCAATATTTCATTGCATACATATATGAACGTCACAAGCCAGCTGGCGGCACAAACCGCCGTGGCGGTTTAAGATTTTTGCTGCAGGTAATAGCTTATCATTGGCAAATCAAACGGAGGCATAAATTGCAAAACGCATGCATGAAGGCATATTAAAGGGCAAAAGTGTTGGCTATCCTATTACAAGGCATTCAGAGGCCCAAAATTTGGAATTGCTTCATAACAGGCAGTTTCTGACGTATCAACCGATTTGACGGATTAAGCTTCATTGTCGGGTTGACGTGAAGTAGATGGGTCGTCTGGCGTCGGTTCAACTTCTTCCTCCTCACCATCCAATGGCCGGAAGTCATTGGTGGTCTAGTCAATCCGGGTTAAAGCCTGAAAAGACAACCTCTTCACTTATAAGCTCAGTCGGATCAACGTCAGGGGCGTAAGTGTGCTTACGGGTTGGTGGAACAAGGTTCTGCACTTCCGGAATAACAGCTTCAACCCGTTTGTTGTTTGCGTCATAGAAGGAGCGGTGAACCGTCAGGTTGGCCTCTTCTGCCAGTTGACTCGCCAGAGGACGCATCTCCCTTGTTACCCGTTTGAGAGCATCATTATCAAATACTTCGCCATTTTCTTGAGCACTGGGGAAGCCTTTGGCTATGTCAGCCGGATCAAGGTCGGCTATCCATGCTTTGGCGCGAGTTAGTGCCAATAAGGTGCCAGCCAGGCGGTGGATCATTTCAATTCTTCTATCTGTCTTTGGTATCATAGATAGCCGGTCCGATGTGTCCTTGATCGATGTCGAGCTGCATTATCATAAGAATGGCGCAAATAACTCACGGTGCGGTATACAGATGTTCAATTAAGCGTATCTGTGACCTTGAGTTTCTTCCGCATGTCGAGCCCGGATGAGCAATGCGCCTACCTATACCGGTTTAAGAAAGTTCAGGTTAAACCGGAGGAAATTTCAAAGCGGAATATTCATCACAACCTTGGTGAAACGTTGCTTACCAAATATTGCGAGAGGTCATGGCATTGATTTGGCGCTTTAATCCGATGAGCTCTTCCGTCACCGGTTTAAGAGCTGCTTCAGCATCTTCCGCCCGTTTTAGCAAGCCCGCCTCTTCAGTATCCCAGCTGGCCCGCTCAGACTTGAACCACTCCTTGAGCTGCTCCATGGTAGTCAAGGCGGTTTTCAGCTCATCCTTGGCCTTGGAGATTTCTGCTTGTTGAGATTTCAGATTTTCTTGAAGATCATTGATTTGTGAGATTTGTTGGCGTATCTCACTCTGCAACAAAAAGAGAGCATGTTAATATCTTCATTAAAAGTCCCAAGCGCATAACCAATCATACACTTGGCACTTGGGGGCTAATGCGGATCATTTTTTATACTGATTATTGAAGTCCCATGGATTAATACAGGTGTTAATCATGGCACTTGGGGGCTAATGTGTGTTTGATCAGAAATATACAAGGCAAAGTACTATGAATTATGCAAAGTCCGGTTTGACTTTCTAGGGACAAATCGGCCCTTGGGGCTACTATGTAATGAAGGTACAAGAGAAGGGCACAACTATTTACCTCATAGCGCTCCTTCATAAGATTTACTAAACCGGCTTCATAATCACGGCTTGTGTAGAGCCGGTTCAGAAGCTTGAGTGAAGGTCTTGGGCGTAGAGATTGTTCTAAGGCGACAGATCAGTTTTCTCCTCCCCTTTGCTCATGGCAGTAAATTGCCCTTGGCGGTGTGCTTTGATAGAGCAACCGGATTGCTGTGGGCGGTATATGCGGTGCCCGTAACTACGACATCATCATCTTTGGTCGGGCTGGCCGGATTAGCATTTTCAACTGGGTTTGGCGCTTTCATACCCGGGCTTGGCGGATCAGGAGTTGAGTCCCGTTGTTCTGCTGCAGGACTTGGAGGAGCAGGAGGATGTGAAGTCTCAACTTGAACATCCGGTTCAACCTCTGGCGGATTAGCATTGGCATCTTGATTTTCCCAAGCAGAGTTGTCTTTAGCAACTTCGGGATTTTCACCATGATGCTCTGGAGTCTTCTCCGGATCAACATCCACAGTAGGGTCGAGGGTCTTGGCCTTTTGACTAAGTCGAGCCTTGGTGCTACAACATCAAGGGTTAGAATATGATAAACCGACAAATACAAGGAACAAATTAAGGAGTAATATACTTACCCAGCAGCAACTTTGAGAGGAGGCAGTTGAGTGGTTGATGAACCGCCAGACGAGTTGGAAGAAGCCTGGTAATTGGGTCGACGGATTGAGAGGGCATCGGAAGAAACCTTTCAAAGGATAACGCTTTTTAGGAGAACAAGTCACCTCACGGGCGGCGTTTCCGGGTTGGTGTGTCGCCTAAACAGACGGCGTAATTTGTTGACCGCTATGCCGGTCGTCTGGCGTTCTTCGATTTCTTGTGTCTTCAAAGAAAGTTTTGGATTCAAATGAGCATAAGAGTGAGATTGTTTCACTTTCCGGACTGTGCAAATAATTGTTTTAACGGTACAAGATCGTAATCAAGAAAGAAGGATTACCTCAACGGAGTTCTCGCATGACCGGCCTCAGCGTCATCCCGGGAATTGTAATCGCCAATAAAATGAATGAAAAAGGAACCAAGTGAGTCAAGCTCTACCTCAGCATCTGATTCTTCATCTTCTGGCGGTTCAGAAGACTCGGCGGTTTTCTTCTTGCCAGTTTTCTTGGTGGTCTTGGTCTTTGCACGAGGAACCCGGGCCGGTTTAGTTCATTTCCAAAAGGAGTTGTTGGCCTGAAAATTAATACAGAGGGATTAATACAATCAATATGGAATCAAAGTCAGTAGAGTAAGGAGAGGAACCTTACCGCGGGCGGTTTGTTGGAGAGGCAGAACGGAGCCAACCCGGTTTGGCTGCATGCGGAGATCGGTTCATCGAGCATTTTCTTCACTGTTTCGGTAACTTCAAGCTCAGTTATTGATAGTTCGTGATGACGTTGAGGATATTTGACGTCACCAGTATATTCATGCATCAATCCGGGGCGGCGGCTTAATGGAAAGATGCCCCAAGAAACCCAAAGAGCGGACAAGGTCAATACCGGTTAAACCGTTGGCCATCGAGCCGGAGCTTGGTAATTTGAGGTGCAAAGTTCTTTCGTCCTGCGGCGGTCAAGCGCGAAGGCAATGGGTGGCTGTTGCTAAGCCGGTGAGGGCGATAACCCGGCAAGGGATTTTCTCCGTTTGGAGCAGTGTTCCGGCAGTAGAACCAGGTTTGATTCCAATCTTTAGGATGGCTATGATGTTTGGCGTGAGGGAAGTCCACTTCCTTCCTTTTCTGGATTGAAAAGCCGCCAAGTTCTGTGTTAGGGCCGTCCGAGAACTCTGTACGGCGGTTCAAATGAAAGAAATCTCGAAATAACTCCACGGTTGGTTCTTCTTGAAGATAGACTCCGCAGAATACTTGAAAGTTGCATATATTGGACACAAAGTTCGGACCAATATCTTGTGGATGGAGTTGGAAGCTTGCGAGGACATCCCGGAAAATTTTTGATCCGGGCGGGCTGAATCCCCGGTCCAGGTGTTGCATAAAAACAATCACTTCTCCTTCTTGAGGCTCAGGTGGACATTCCGATTCCAAACTCGCCAGTGGAGAACATTTTTTGAGGCTAAAACGCCAGTGGTGACGTAGCCATTGAGTTGTGTTTCCATGATCCGGGACGGAACCCAATTGCAAGCACTAAATTGTTTCGCCATTCCGAAGGGGGAGCTGAAAGAAAATCAAACAGTGCCGGTTCTTGTCTGCGGTTTGTAAGTGAAAAATTCAGTGTTAAACCGGTGAAAATACAATGCAAGGTCAAGTTGGCGGTTTAAGAGAGGGCTAATGACATATGGCGGATTGGCCATCAAGGATTAAACCGCCCATAGGCAGAAAGGCCCAGATTCAGAATTTCTGCTAAGTGTTGACAGAAACAGGTTACACACAATGTTCAAATCTATTTGGATCTACCGCACATCTATAAAGCAGTTTTTACTGCGTTCTTTAAAAGGCGTTCAACTAAAACAGAGAAGGATGCATACTCTACCAGAAGAAAAGGAAGGGCTGCTAGTATTAAAAACAGATGCGGAAAGACTACCGCAGGAGATCTATATCATTTTTGGATAAACACTACCGTGACAGAAGATAGGATGAAGAGGAAAATGGAGAGCTATGCGGATGAGCTTGTAAAACCTAATGCAGATCTAAGGACGAGGAACAGAAGAAGCTTACCGCTGCAGATTATGGCGGAGGGGGGCGATGAGCCTCTGATCTAATTCAGGTTGATGCAGCGGCCTTGGTTGGTGCAGTTCTCGAAGGTCGCGGACGGCGGCGGAGCTTGAGCTGAGGCGTCGCGAGGAAGATGAAGATGCGTAAGAGAGAGAAAAGGAGCCCTCGGGCTTTATTTATAAGGGAAAGAGTAAATGGCAGGCGCGAGAATCAAGGCGTCCGGAGCGGCCGAGTGGGCGCGCCTGTCGCCTCGATTTTCGAGATAATCATTAATGAGAAGGGAATCTTTTTAATCCTTTTATGCAGACATGATGTCATGATGGACTGTTGCGGTGCTCTGAAGATGACGTCATGGCGGTTTACAAAAATTCACAGGAGAAGTCAATACGGCGGTTTACAAAAATTCACAGGAGAAGTCAATATGGCGGTTTACGAAAATACAAGAGGATGTTTACAAGATATTTTTAGTGTTGAAGATTGACATGAATAAATTCAAATCAATCCGGGGCCTAATGTTGAGGATATAGCTACTAAGTATAAACCGCCGAGGGCCCGGTTCACCTTAGACTATCTTTGAAGCCCATGAAGGTCTTGAAGATGGCATTCAACTAGTAAAGCTTGGAAGCCCACGGCCCAAGGCGGATTAGGGCCCGTAGTGGTAAACCGCCATGATTATGTAAACTTGTAATATAAGTTAGAAAGGAGAGAGACCGAGCGGACACTTTGTATAGGTCGGCTCGGGACTCTCAGAGACCGGCCAAGGCGTCAACCTGTGTATATAAAGGGACGACCAGCGGTTCAGGAGAGACAACAACAACTCGAGGCCTAGGCGAAGCTTATTTGCTCCCTAGTCATGGAAACCACATCAATCCCATCACAACTAGACGTAGGCTTTTACCTTCATCGAAGGGGCTGAACTAGTATAAACCCTTGTGTCTTTGCGTCCGCTTTAACCCCTTAAAGTTAACCCGTAGCGATGACTCCACGACTAAGTCCTTTCACGAGGACATCTGCCGTGACAAAACCACGACAAGCAGTATGATCGATTGGCCAAACATGGGCCAATAACAGGCCGCATTATGGCCGTAAATGGGCTAGAGTTGGAATTGTCCGTTCATGGGCCGACCATAACGGGCCATCGTTAATAGGCCGTATTTCATGATGCTATGAAAACGGCCCAACGTGTTAACGGACCACAAACGGGCCGATCAGAACCACGGGCTGAATTTGGCCCATAAGCAGAAAATGACAGTAACGGGCCGTAAGTAAACGAATGCTGGAAATGAGCCCAAGAATAAATGGGATCTGAGAAGGCCGAAAGATAACATGGGATGGAAACGGCCCAACAGAATAACGAGCCCTTAATGGGTATAAAGTGATACGCTGTTCATTACGGGCCAGTTTCACCACGGGCCGTTAATGGGTGTAAAGTAATACACTGTTCATTACGGGCCAGTTTCACCACGGGCCGTTAATGGGTGTAAAGTAATACACTGTTCATTACGGGCCGTTAATAGGCCAAGAGTTACATAGGGCCTCATATGGGCTGAAAGACGTCATGGGCCATACATGGGCCAGAAGTGAAAATGGGCTAGAATCATATTGGGTGGCCCAGATGACGCTACTGGGCCTAATTCGGATAGGGCATAACGGGCCTTGGGTTAGCGGTGTAAATGGGCTATATGCGAACGAGCCGTTAACGAGCTTTACATGGGCCGGCCCGCCACCTTTTGACCAAGTCAAATGGGCCGGCCTTTTCACAGGAATGGGCCTCTGTTGGGCCCTTCCACGTGTCGACGTATCATAGGCGCCTTCTGTCCAATGAGTGGATGACATTTGTCCCAACGGTGAGCCGACACGTGTTCCCTCCAGCCAATGATGATTTTACACGTGGAAAATCCCCATTGGTCGGGGCTGTTAACGGGTTATCGGATCCAAAACCAGACCCGATAGCTTAACAGCATTCCATTACGGTGGATGCCACGTGTCGGTCACCCTTGACGAAAGCACTTCTGTGACGCGCGATTTATCATCATGGAAGTGGACACTTCCGTGATGATAATTTTGGTAATGTCATGGAACACTTCTCGACGACACGTGTATGACTATCTTGATTCTGTCATAAATTTGTCATGGATGTACATGCATGACAAAAAACGCGACCTACTATGACAAACACGTATCATCACGGAAGTGTATTTTTTTTGTAGTGATTGTGTTCTCATATTATTTTTCCTGCAGTGCATTCCTTGCTCTGCCAGAACACATGTACTCAAGATGCTCGGCCTTGCCATAACTGAATACACCTGTTTAATGGTTACAGTGAAGACAAGCCATGGATATAAGTTTCGAGTTGGGTTTATGAACCAAGAAGATCGCTGCTTTTTTATGGCCGAACTTGGATAAACTTTCTCAAGTGTTTCAGACTGAAAGTTGGCGCACGAATGTTGATGGAAATAGCAGAACCTGGTCTCATCTTCACTGCGATCTTCCACCCCGACGGCGTTCTAATTGTTCATCCATGTTAGTTTTGTATCTGATTCTTGCTTCTTGCCTCGATTACTTCTTAATCCACCTATTCTGTCTAACTAATCACAATTTAACTTCTAACTAATATTTTCTTATAATTGGTGGCACCTGTAGGTTTTTTCAGAGTTAAGCAGGCTACTCGTTTGTTATTCTATAAGAACTTGGCTGTTACTCATGGCAATGAAGTTGACTTGGACGACATCCACAAGTTCCTACACTTTATTGATCATCTTGAGGTCCTTGTGGGGCATTTCAATGGTGGAAGGCCATGTGGGATATGTGTGCCACTACTGCACTCATTTAATAGGTCCAAATGTGTTGAGAAACTTATGGTATGAGTTGTTTTGTGTTATATATGTTGTTCATAAACTCTTGCTTATGCACAATTTTACAGCTGTGATCTTCTTGAAACAGGAACTGCCCAGTTCTATTGTTCCTATACAGATGCCTCACCATGGTCGGGTCAGACTTGCGCTTGGTCACAACATGATGTTTATGTCGACCTACTCCATTCCCCTCGGAGGTGAAAAAATACTTATTCATGGGTGGTCTCAAATAATGAAGGCCCGTCCATCTTGGAGAATAGGAGAGAAGATTATGTTCCTGCTTTTCCATGGCTCTAAAGCGAATATCATATTTATTGACCACATTGCGAGATGAAGCCACTTTCAGAAGGTTGTGGATGCGCGGGGTGGCGCTGCTACCTCTTGAGCACTGCGTTGGATTTCCCCGAAGAGGAGAGGATGATGCAGCAAAGTAGCGTAAGTATTTCCCTCAGTTTTTGAGAACCAAGGTATCAATCCAAAGAGGAGGCCACGCACAAGTCCCTCGTACCTACACAAAACGATAGCTCCTCGCAACCAACGGGGTTAGGGGTTGTCAATCCCTTCACGGTCACTTACGAGAGTGAGATCTGATAGAGATGATAGATAATATTTTTGGTATTTTTGGTATAGAGATGCAAAGTAAAAAGTAAAAGGCAAAGTAAAAAACAAAGCAAGTATTAAAGTGATGGAGATTGAAATTATGAGAATAGACCCGGGGGCCATAGGTTTCATTAGTGGCTTCTCTCAAGAGCATAAGTATTCTACGGTGGGTGAACAAATTACTGTTGAGCAATTGACAGAATTGAGCATAGTTATGAGTATATCTAGGTATGATCATGTATATAGGCATCACGTCTAAGACAAGTAGACCGAAACGATTCTGCATCTACTACTATTACTCCAATCATCGACCGCTATCCAGCATGCATCTAGAGTATTAAGTTAAAAACAGAGTAACGCCTTAAGCAAGATGACATGATGTAGAGGAATAAATTCATGCAATATGATAAAAACCCCATCTTGTTATCCTCGATGGCAACAATACAATACGTGCCTTTGCTGCCCCTTCACATCCTTTGGGAAAGGACACCGCAAGATTTAACCCAAAGCTAAGCACTTCTCCCATTGCAAGAACTACCAATCTAGTTGGCCAAACCAAACGGATAATTCGAAGAGACTTGCAAAGATAACTCAATCATACATAAAAGAATTCAGAGAAGAATCAAATATTATTCGTAGTTAAGCTGGATCATAAACCCACAATTCATCGGTCTCAACAAACACACCGCAAAAAGAAGATTACATCGAATAGATCTGTAGAGAGAGGGGGAGAACATTGTATTGAGATCCAAAAAGAGAGAAGAAGCCATCTAGCTACTAGCTATGGACCCGAAGGTCTGAAGTAAACTACTCACACTTCATCCGAGGGGCTATGGTGATGATGTAGAAGCCCTCCGTGGTGGATGCCCCCATCTGCGGAGCTCCGAAACAGGCCCCAAGATGGGATCTCGTGGATACAGGAAGTTGCGGCGGTGGAATTAGGTTTTTGGCTCCTGTTCTGATCGTTTGGGGGTACATAGGTATATATAGGAGCAAGGAGTACGTCGGTGGAGCGACAGGGGGCCCACGAGGCAGGGGTGCGCCCTAGGGGGGGGCTCCCCCCACCCTCATGACCGCCTCTTTCGTTCCTTGGAGTAGGGTCCAAGTCCCCTGGATCACGTTCGGTGAGAAAATCACGTTCCCGAAGGTTTCATTCCGTTTGGACTCCGTTTGATATTCTGCTTTCTTGAAACACCGAAATAGGCAAAAACAACAATTAATTTGGGCCTCCGGTTAATAGGTTAGTCCCAAAAGTAATATAAAAGTGGAAAATAAAGCCCAATATAGTCCAAAACAATAGATAATATAGCATGCAGCAATCAAAAATTATAGATACGTTGGAGACGTATCAGGCATCCCCAAGCTTAATTCCTGCTCGTCCTCGAGTAGGTAAATGATAAAAAGAGAATTTTTGATGCAGAGTGCTACTTTGGCATAATTTCAATGTAAAACTTCTTAATTGTGGTTTGAATATTCAGATCTGAAAGATTCAAGACAAAAGTTCATATTGACATAAAAATAATAATACTTCAAGCATACTAATCAAAGTAATCATGTCTTCTCAAAATAGCATGGCAAAAGAAAGTTCATCCCTACAAAATCATATAGTTAGGCTATGCTTCATTTTCGTCACATAAAGATGTTCCCAACTTCTATACCCCCGATGACAAGCCAAGCAATTGTTTCATACTTAAATAATCTCAAACATTTTCAACCTTCATGCAATACATGAGCGCGAGCCATGGATATAGCACTATGGGTGGAATAGAATATGATGATGGGGATTGTGTGGAGAAGACAAAAAAGGAGAAAGTCTCACATTGATGAGGATAATCAACGGGCTATGGAGATGCCCATCAATTGATGTCAACATGAGGAGTAGGGATTGCCATGCAACGGATGCACTAGAGCTCTGAATGCTCAAGAAAATAAAACTAGTAGGTGTGCATCCAACTTGCTTGCTCATGAAGACCTAGGGCATTTGAGGAAGCCCATCGTAAGAATATACAAGCCAAGTTCTATAATGAAAAATTCCCACTAGTATAAAAAGACAACTTATGAGACTCACTATATGAAAAACATGGTGCTACCTTGAAGCACAATATATGAGACTCACTACATGAAGAACAAGGTGCTACTTTGAAGCACAAGTGTGGAAAAAGAGATAGTAACATTGCCCTTTTTATTTAGTTTTTTTAGGCCTTTCCTTTTTTTTCTTTTTGGCATTTCTCTTTTTTTATTGGGCAATGCTCTAATAATGATGATCATCACACTTCTATTGATTACAACATAATGATTACAACTCGATACTAGAACAAGATATGACTCTATATGAATGCGTTGGAGAATAAAGCCCAATATAGTCCAAAACAATAGATAATATAGCATGGAGCAATCAAAAATTATAGATACGTTGGAGACGTATCAGGCGCCTGGGCCTTGTCCTGGGGCTTGCCGGCCTCACCCTTTGGTTAACTGTAGGCAAAGTAGCACTGTTCGAGGCGTGCTTTGTACGGTTGAACTTGTATAAGTACTCATACTGCTTTCAGCTATGGTTGTTAAGTGCCCCTGCTGGTTTCAGTTAAGGTTGTTAAGTACTCCTGCTGCTTTTACAGTCTGTCGTGTTTCTTCAGTCATGTCTTCGTCCAGGCGCCAAAACCAATCCAGCATCGGCGGGGCCGCCTGCTTCCGCCTCCCACGGCTGGCTGTGCCTCAGCGCACGCATCGCCGCCCCACCGTCTCCTAAATCGTGAACGTCGACCTCTGAGGTGTCGCGTCGTCCTCCGCACGCTTTGCTGCGCTCACCGCGGTGCTGCCCTCTCGCGTTGTCAACATGGTCAACAAACAAGAGGCATCGACAGAGGACTGTACGTGGAGAGGATGACCGTAGGGGCCCACCATGTCCATGGCCGGAAGCAAGGAAGTTCCTCATTTTTTGTTATATATATACTCCATTGTCAGCCTATGGAAAAAGAAAATGCTTCCTGCTAGTGGTTTCCTGACATCTGGGACCCACGACATTGTCAGCATATAGTCAATACACAAGAGAACGACACAAGATCGGCTGACACCTGGGACGTAGTTGCTCGAGCAGTATTTTGTTTTGTTATTGTTGAGATGGAGCAGGGTTTCAACTGGGTTGTGGCCCATCTAGCCCAGGCTTATATTTTATATTCACCACATGACCAGCCCACTATTTTTTGTGTGAAAATGAGCCTAGTTTATTTTTTCTGAAGAATACCCAATCCAGGCCTACTTATTTTTCTACGCCCGGATGGGCTGCAACTCTTTCAAGACGCCTGCAAATCTTGAAAGTAATATGAAATGGGCTGTAAATATAAAAACAGATGACAAATTGGCAATTACTTTATAATTTCTGAATGTTTTCACATTTTCAGATTCCAATTTCACTGGGCTTTAACCTAATTTAAATATATCTTCAAACAAATTTAAATCTGGCTCGACATTTCGGTATTAAAAATATTTTGGAACCCACAGAAATATGTGAAATTTAGTCTAAATTTTTAACCCTGGCCCTGGCCAACAAACAAATGGACTGCAATAAATTGCATAAGAAGTTGCAATGAGCTATATATAAATTATTAAAAAATAGGGAGTGGTCTGAATTGTGGGCCTATTCAGTTGACGCCTATGCAATATTTTTTTACTTATTATATACGTCAACAAACGATTCTAGCTGACATAACCGTTGGATGTCAATTCAACGACCGTCGTGTTTCTTCAATCTCTGATCTTCTTGCTCGAGCCGCCAAATCCAGGCCGACGGGACCGCCTGCTCCCGCCTCCCATGGCCGGCTGTGCTGCCGCGCAAGCCTCACCGCCCCTACTACTCCCACCGCTGGCCAGGCCATCCCTCTACTCACCCACATCCCTCCACTGCTGTGGCTTCGCCGCCTCCGGGTCATTCCCTTCCTGGGTATCACCGTCGTCCGTCGCGCTGGTGTTCTCGGCACGGCGTGGTCAACGTTTTCAACAAACGACAACATCGGAATAGGGACGTACATGGAGAGGCTGGCAGTTGGGACCCACATGGTCCATGGCCGCACGCAAGCAAGTACCTCATTATTACGCCAAAAAGAATGAATACTCCCGCTGACAGCTCGAACCCACCAGCTATATCTTCGCACGCAAGGAAGTGCCTCCTTATTACGCACACAAAAATTAATACTCCCCCTGCTAGCTGGGACCCACCATAGTGGGAGGCTGACTTGTGGGCCTACTAAATTGACGCGGACGGAGGGCTTTGTCAACTTAGTCAACAAACGACTCTATCACCAGTTACCATTGGATTGTTAACATCCAACGGCCGTCCTGCTTCTTCAACCTATGATTTTCTTGCTCCAGCCATCCTAACCACCACGTGCTCTTGCTTCCCATGGCCGGCAGTGCTGCCGCGGAGGCCTCAACGCCCCCTACTACTCCCACCGCTGGCCAGGCCCTGCGGCGACGGCAGCCTCACACCACAGCCGAACCAGTGAACCCTCGTACTCCTCTCCGCGTGGGCATCCACTGTCGCGTCTTCCCCGGCTCCGCATCGTTCGCTTCCTAGGCCTCGCTGTCGTCCACCGCCTTGGTGCTCTCGGCGCGGCGTGGTCAATGTGGTCAACGAACGACTTCCATTGGAAGAGTACTGTATGTTGAGAGTCTGACAGCTGGGTCCATGGCCGCAGCAAGGAAGTGCCTCCTTATTACGCGGAAAATAATGATTCCTCCACCTGACAGTAGGGACCCACCAGACGGGCCACCGTATTTCATGAAAAAATGTTTCCCCCCTAACTGCTGGGACCCACCAGCTACATCTTCGCACGGAAAGAAGTGCCTGACAGTCGGGACCCACCTGGTCGAAGCGTACGTATCGTTGTCATTCTGGTCGCGAACGTGTACGTACATACTGGTCGATGTAGAGGCGTGCACGTGTCGTAGTAGAGGCGCGCATGTAGCATGTGCACGTATGTACAACGCCGTGGTGCAGAAGTAACATCTGACCATGTACGCATACAAAGCGGGTCTCAAACGCCTACTCGCGCATAAGTACGGTCAGGGCTCGTGTACATGGCTGGGTCGGAATGGAGAAACAGCGTCGTCATCGTGTTCATGGGGAGGCAACAAAATGTGTCGTGTTCATCAGGAGGCAACGGAACGCGTGCTGTTCATCGGGAGCCAACCGGCTTGGACAGAACAGCCGATGGAAACGAGGCATGGTGTACCGCAGAACGGAGCAAACAGCCTTGTGTTCGACTGGCCACGGTCGAAACGGGATCATGTTCATCGGGAGGGGTCTGGCATACCGCAAAATAGTCGAAATGGGGTCCTATTGATTGGGAGGGGTGTGGCGTACCGCAAAATGGAGGAAACAGACTTGTGTTGGAGCGCTACGGTCGAAACGGGAGTCCTGTTCATCGGGAGGGGTGTGGCGTACCGCAAAACGGGACTCCACAGGATACTGTTCATCTCCACCGTCGAACTCCTCCAGCCTCCACGGGCTACTATTCATCCACCGTTGACCTCCTCCAGCCTCCACCTGTGACTGTTCATCCACAGGATCCTGTTCATCCAGCCTCCACCGCGCGCTCCTCCACCGGCTACTGTTCAACCAGCCCTCTCCACGGGGTCCTGTATGTTCAACCACCCCTCCACGGGCTACTGTTCATCTAGCCCTCCAACAGCTACTATTCAACCAGCCCTCCACGGGGTCCTGTTCATCCAACCCTCCATGGGGTCCTGTTCATCCACCGGCTCGATCGATCGTGGTCATGTTCATCCAGCTGCAATGGCCTCTACTACCACGGGTTCCTGTTCATCCAACCCCCCACCGGAAACTGTTCATCCAAACCCCCCAACAACGCTCACTGTTCATCCAGAGGCAGCATCGATCCGCTTTTGTTAGCAGCAGTAGCGAAGGAATCACTCGGGTTCAGTTAACAGCAAGGGATCGATCGATCACCCGGGTTCAGCAATGCGTAGCCTACAATGCAATCGCTCGGGTTCAGTTAGAGCCCAACACCTCGCTCGGGTTCAGTTAGAGTGCAACGCCTCGCACACACGCGCGTACATATGAGAGAAACGCGCATCGCTCGGCCCCCAACCACCCACCGTAACTGGGAACTCCCTGATATTTTCCTCGCCCTCGCTTCTACCACGGTTTTTTCTGTCATGGACGGCCCAAAGAATGTCATGCAGCTGCGTCTCCGGCCTGCCCAGGATGAAAAGCCCATTTTCTGTCATGATTGTTTGTCATAGAAGTAGAACCCCACCACATCTATGATGATACCGGGTTTTGTCACAATTACCATCATAGAAGTGTCATAAGTATGACAAAGAAAAATTTCGTTCGGCCCAAAATGTCAAGGATGTGTCTTTTTTTTGTAGTGCAAGTCCACGGCCTCAAATCCGATTCATCGCACCCTCGTCCAACCTACCGGAGCAGCTTCTGACGCCCCGTCCACGGCCACAGATCCGCGTCGTCGACACCATCCTGAACCCAACCACTGGAGCAGCTTCACCGACGCCCTCGTCCATGGCCTCAGATCCGCTTCGCCCACACCATAGTCCACCCTACCGGAGCCGCTCCACAAACACCCTACTTGAAGGTTCTAGATCTCCTTACCGGACCCGACAGCCAGCGCATTGTCATTACCTTTGACGTTTCTAACCTGATTCCCACCATCTGGCAAGATGCAAAGCACCCACCACGGCCTAGGTACTTGTCACCTTTAAACCCGTCCAGCATCACCTGCCCGATGTACTTCAAATATACTAACAGGTCACTGTTACATGTTATGCAGCTGGCAAAAACTACAAGGACGATGTTTCTACTGGATCTAACAGCTTAGTCAACCAAGATGCTGGACTGAGGAATTGCTATGATCTTGTAAGTGTGTGTCTCTCTCTTGTATTGTTGTGTACCTGCCAGCGTGCTTTGCTAGGATTATTGACCAGTAATCCCTTTGCCCAGACAATGATTTCCACTACTGGCTGCTAAATTAGATATGTAGATGTCATACATGATACTCCCTCTGTTCCTAAATATAAGTCTTTTTAGAGATTCCACTATAGGCTACATACAGAGCAAAATGAGTGAATCTACACTCGAAAATGCATCTATATACATCTGTATGTGGTCCATACTGGAATCTCTACAAAGACATATATTTAGGAACAGAGGTAGTTGATACGTCCATTTTGCAGCATGCTTTTATATCGATATTTATCGCATTATGGGCTGTTATTACACGTTATGTCACAATACTTATTCCTATTCTCTCTTATTTTACAAGGTTTACATGAAGAGGGAGAATGCCGACTACCGGAATTTCGGCCTGGAAAAGGAGCAAATATTAGAGACATATTCTGCACAGCTCCAAAAGTCCTGAAACTTCACGGAAGTTATTTTTGGAATTAATAAAAAATACCGGCGAAAGAATCCACCAGAGGGGCCCACACCATGGCCACGAGGGTGGGGGGCGCGCCCTACCCCCCTGGGCGCGCCCCCTGCCTCGTGGGCCCCCTGACAGGCCTTCGGTGCCCATCTTCTTCTATATGAAGTCATTTATCCTGGAAAAAAATCATAGGCAAGCTTTCGGGAAGAAACTCCACCGCCATGAGGCGGAACCTTGGCAGAACCAATCTAGGGCTCCGGCAGAGCTGTTCTGCTGGGGAAACTTCCCTCCGGGAGGGGGAACTCATCGCCATCGTCATCATCAACGATCCTCTCATCGGGAGGGGGTCAATCTCCATCAACATCTTCACCAGCACCATCTCCTCTCAAACCCTAGTTCATCTCTTGTATCCAATCTTTGTCCCAAAGCCTTAGATTGGTACCTGTGGGTTGCTAGTAGTGTTGATTACTTCTTGTAGTTGATGCTAGTTGGTTTATTTGGTGGAAGATCATATGTTCAGATCCATTATGCATATTAATACCCCTCTGATTATGAACATGAATATGCTTTGTGAGTAGTTACGTTTGTTCCTGAGGACATGGGAGAAGTCTTGCTATTAGTAGTCATGTGAATTTGGTATTCGTTCAATATTTTGGTGAGATGTATGTTGTCTTTCCTCTAGTGGTGTTATGTGAACGTCGACTACATGACACTTCACCATTGTCTGGGACTAGAGGAAGGCATTGGGAAGTAATAAGTAGATGATGGGTTGCTAGAGTGACAGAAGCTTAAACCCTAGTTTATGAGTTGCTTCATAAGGGGCTAATTTGGATCCATATGTTTCATGCTATGGTTAGGTTTACCTTAATACTTCTTTTGTAGTTGTGGATGCTTGGAATAGGGGTTAATCATAAGTGGGATGCTTGTCTAAGAAAGGACAGCACCCAAGCACCGGTCCACCCACATACCAAATTATCAAAGTAATGAACGTGAATCATATGAGCATGATAAAACTAGCTTGACGATAATTCCCATGTGTCCTCGGGAGCGTTTTCCTTCATATTAGAAATTGTCCAGGCTTGTCCTTTGCTACAAAAAGGATTGGGCCATCTTGCTGCACCTTATTTACTTTCATTACTGGTTACCCGTTACAAATTACCTTATCACAAAACTATCTGTTACCGATAATTTCAGTGCTTGCAGAGAATACCTTGCTGAAAACCGCTTATCATTTCCTTCTGCTCCTTGTTGGGTTCGACACTCTTACTTATCGAAAAGGCTACGATAGATCCCCTACACTTGTGGGTCATCAAGACTCTTTTCTGGCACCGTTTCCGGGGAGTTAAGCGCCTTTGGTAGGTGGAATTTGGTAAGGAAAAATTTATATAATGTGCTGAAATTTACTGTCACTTGTTACTATGGAAAACAATCCTTTGAGGGGTTTGTTCGTGGTATCTTCACCTCGTCCGGAACCACAATTAGCTACCCCTCAACCTACTGAACCTACTGAAAATGTTTACTTTGAAATTCCTTCAGGTATGATAGAGATGGAGATGGAACATTGCATCCCGGTTTACACTTAATCTATGTGGATGAAGTTTGTGGATTATTTAAGCTTGCAGGTATGCCCGATGATGTTATCAAGAAGAAGGTCTTACCTTTATCTTTGAAGGGAGATGCATTGACATGGTATAGGCTGTGTGATGATATGGGATCATGGAACTACAAACGATTGAAATTGGAATTTGATCAGAAGTTTTATCCTATGCATCTTGTTCATCGTGATCGTAATTATATATATAATTTTTGGCCTCGTGAAGGAGAAAACATCGCTCAAGCTTGGGGTAGGCTTAAGTCAATGTTATATTCATGCCCCAATCATGAGCTCTCAAGAGAAATGATTATTCAAAAAAATTATGCTCAGCTTTCTCTCAATAATCGCTCCATGCTTGATACTTCTTGTACTGGCTCTTTTATGATGAAGGCTATTGAATTCAAATAGGATTTATTGGAAATAATTAAACGCAGCTATGAATATTGGGATCTCGACGAAGGTAAGGAGTCAGGTATAACACCTAAGTTTGATTGTGTTAAATCTTTTATGGATACCGATGTTTTCCGTGAATTTAGCACTAAATATGGACTTGACTCTGAGATAGTAGCTTCTTTCTGTGAATCCTTTGCTACTCATGTTGATCTCCCTAAGGAGAAGTGGTTTCAATATAATCCTCCCAATGAAGTAAAAGTAGTTGCACCTATTAAAGTTGAAGAAAAACTATCACTTATGATGATCCTGTTGTTCCTGCTGCTTATATTGAGAAGCCACCTTTCCCTGTTAGAATAAGGGATCATGCTAAAGCTTCAATTGTAGTCAAAAAAAGTAATATCAGGACACACAAACCCCTTGAGCAATTTAAAGTTGAACCTAAATTTGGTATGGTTAAAGATCTCTTGGTTGATAATATCGATGGGCATGTTATTTACTTCTGTGATGAGACTACTAGAATTGCTAAACCTGGTGCTAAAGATAAACATAGACCTGTGGTAGGCATGCCTGTTATTTCTGTTAAAATAGGAGATCATTTTTATCATGGCTTATGTGATATGGGTGCTAGTGCAAGTGCAATACCTCATTCCTTGTACAAAGAAATTATGCATGATATTGCACCTGCTAAGATAGAAGAAATTGATGTTACAATTAAGCTTGCCAATAGAGATACTATTTCACCAATCGGGATTGTTAGAGATGTTGAAGTCTTGTGTGGGAAAGTTAATATCCTGCTAATTTTCTTGTTCTTGGTTCCCCACAAGATAGCTTTTGTCCCATCATATTTGGTAGACCCTTCTTGAACATTGTTAATGCTAGGATAGACGGCGAAAAGGATATTCTTACTATTGTTTTGGGTGATATGTCTCATGAGTTTAATTTTTCTAAATTTCGTAGACAACCCCGTGATGAGGAATTTCCTAGTAAAGATGAAATTATTGGTCTTGCTTCTATTGTCGAGCCTCCTAGTGATCCTTTAGAACAATATTTTCTAGACCATGAAAATGATATGTTCATGAAAGAAAGAAGGGAAATAGATGAAGTATTCTTTAAACGGGGACCTATTCTGAAACACAAATTGCCTGTTGAAATCCTAGGGGATCCTCCTCCACCCAAGGGTGATCCCGTGTTTGAGCTTAAACCATTACCTGATACTCTTAAATATGCTTATCTTGATGAAAAGAAGATATATCTTGTTATTATTAGTGCTAACCTTTCAGAGCATGAAGAAGAGAAATTATTGAGAACTCTAAAGAAGCACCGTGCTGCTATTGGATATACTCTTGATGATCTTAAGGGCATTAGTCCCACTCTATGTCAACACAAAATAAACTTGGAGAAAGACGCCAAGCCAGTTATTGATCACCAACGGCGGCTAAATCCTAAGTTGAAAGAAGTGGTAAGAAAGGAAATATTAAAGCTCCTTGAAGCAGGTATAATTTATCCCATTGCTGATAGTCAGTGGGTAAGTCCTGTCCATTATGTCCCTAAGAAGGGAGGTATTACTGTCGTTCCCAATGATAAAGATGAATTGATTCCACAAAGAATTATTAAAGGTTATAGGATGGTAATTGATTTCCGCAAATTAAATAAAGCTACTAAAAAATATCATTACCCTTTGCCTTTCATTGATCAAATGCTAGAAATATTATCCAAACATACACATTTTTGCTTTCTAGATGGTTACTCTGGTTTCTCTCAAATACATGTGTTAGCCGATGATCAAGAAAATACCACTTTTACTTACTGTTTCAGTACCTTTGCTTATAGACGTATGCCTTTTGGTTTATGTAATGCACCTGCTACCTTTCAAAGATGCATGATGGCTATATTCTCTGACTTTTGTGAAAAGATTTGTGAGGTTTTCATGGATGATTTCTCTGTTTATGGATCCTCTTTTGATGATTGCCTGAGCAACCTTGATCGAGTTTTGCAGAGATGTGAAGAAACTAACCTTGTCTTGAATTGGGAGAAGTGCCACTTTATGGTTCATGAAGGTATTGTCTTGGGGCATAAAATTTCTGAAAGAGGTATTGAAGTTGACAAAGCTAAAGTTGATGCTATTGAAAAGATGTCGTGTCCCAAGGACATTAAAGGTATAAGAAGCTTCCTTGGTCATGCCGGTTTTTATAGGAGGTTCATTAAGGACTTCTCAAAAATCTCTCAGCCTCTGACTAATCTATTACAAAAAGATATTCCTTTTGTCTTTGATGATGATTGTGTAGAGGCATTTGAAATACTTAAGAAAGCATTGATTTCTGCACCTATTGTTCAGCCACCTTATTGGAATTTACCTTTCGAAATTATGTGTGATGCTAGTGATTATGTTGTAGGTGTTGTTCTAGGGCAAAGAGTTGATAAGAAATTAAATGTTATTCAGTATGCTAGTAAAAATCTAGACAATGCACAGAGAAATTATGCTACTACTGAAAAAGAATTTTTAGTAGTTGTTTTTGCTTGTAGTAAGTTCAGACCTTATGTTGTTGATTCTAAAGTAACTATTCACACTGATCATGCTGCTATTAAATATCTTATGGAAAAGAAAGACGCTAAACCTAGACTTATTAGATGGGTTCTCTTGCTACAAGAATTTGATTTGCATATTATTGATAGAAAGGGAGCTGAGAACCCGTTCTGCATAACTTGTCCTAGTTAGAGAATGTTCTTGATGACCCACTACCTATTGATGATAGCTTTCCTGATGAACAATTAGCTGTCATAAATGCTTCTCGTACTGCTCCATGGTTTGTTGATTATGCTAATTACATTGTTGCTAAATTTACACCACCAAGTTTCACATACCAGCAAAAGAAAAAGTTTTTCTATGATTTGAGAAATTACTTCTGGGATGACCCACATCTTTATAAAGGAGTAGATGGTGTTATTAGACGTTGTATACCTGAGCATGAACAGGAACAGATCCTACGGAAGTGTCACTCCGAAGCTTATGGAGGACACCACGCTGGAGATAGAACTGCACATAAGGTATTGCAATCCGGTTTTTATTGGCCTACTCTCTTCAAAGATGCCCGTAAGTTTGTCTTATCTTGTGATGAATGTCAAAGAATTGGTAATATTAGTAGACGTCAAGAAATGCCTATGAATTATTCACTTGTTATTGAACCATTTGATGTTTGGGGCTTTGATTATATGGGACCGTTTCCTTCCTCTAATGGGTATACACATATTTTAGTTCTTTGTTGATTACGTTACTAAGGGGGTAGAAGCTATTCCAACTAGTAGTGCTAATCACAACACCTCTATTAAGATGCTTAAAGAAGTTATTTTTCCGAGGTTTGGAGTCCCTAGATATTTAATGACTGATGGTGGTTCACATTTTATTCATGGTGCTTTTCATAAAATGCTTGCTAATTATGATGTTAATCATAGAATTGCATCCCCATATCACCCCCAGTCTAGTGGTCAAGTAGAATTGAGAAATAGAGAGCTCAAATTAATTTTACAAAATACTGTTAATAGATCTAGAAAGAATTGGTCCGAGAAACTTGATGATGCATTATGGGCCTATAGAACTGCATATAAAAATTATATGGGTATTGTGACGCCCTCAATTCAATCATACACTAATCATACACGCAAATGTGCACGATCAATGTAGCGACCCGACCTCAGACGGTCAAGCCTCTGTGTATCTGTGCCATCCCTGGATCGGTATGCTGGCACACACAGTACATCAATGTATATATCAAAGTGCAATCACATGTATAATTAACGTAAAACTGATATATACCTCATAAGTCACAATGAAACAAATAGTCGGTGTGGAATCCCATCAACGCCATCGGCGAGTTGAGTGTAGACCGTAACCACATGCCGTACTCTTACTCGTCGAAGTAAATATCTGCAACATGATACGTTGCAGCCGTGTAGGTCAGTACATTGAATGTACCGGCAAGATCACAACATGAGAAAAACAGATGATAAAACTATACTATATGCAATATGGCTTTGTGGCTATGTATCTGAGTTTTGTTTGCGTAAAAGCTGGTTTTACTTTCCCTACATCAAAGGAATAAATGAAGTCTGTACTATGGAGTTTTCTATCATGACATGGTTCCGCCAACCGATGTCTCATAGCCCAAATTCATCATAAGTTGCCCACAATTAAATTTTCAATCCGATGTTGAGAGTTAGAGATAGATCCAAGTCCGGATGCTCAAATTGTCCGTGAATGGGACACGGCTAATCGATTAGGTTTAAACCCTCTGCAGAGGTTTGTACACTTTACCCGCAAGATTCGATCCCTCTCTTTACGTTCTCGCACTTCGTGGTGTTTGAGAACAAGATGACCAAACATGGTCTTCGAAGAGTTCCTCGACCACCGTCCGGTGCTCATCCCATCCTACCGTAGTTCTACATCTGCTAGCACCGTCCCAGCCAGAGTCACAACTAAGGTCAACCAAGCGAGCCCATATTGACATGCGGTTGCACGTAAGCTTCCGGCATGAAGTATTCTTCCGTCTCTTTGAGTCTGGGTGAAGCTTTCCAAGATGTCATGGCGCTTCTCCATGCATCCCAGCCAACCACTGGTTTCTCCAGGGTGCCCGTCAACCGTCCTTCACCCAGTAGTGTGTATTGAATTCTTTTCTCGAGTCTTGAAGTCTTGAGGCCTTGAAGATGCAGTCCTTGCAGATGCCATCATGGAGTTGTCGTCATTGACGTAGAGTCCTCCTTCTTCACACCACTCTCGAACACTCATACCAAACCCCGTCTACTATAGCATAGCATTAAAATAAAATATCGTCCCGGGCTTGGTAACAGGGTGATGGGTTCCTACCTCATGCATACTACTCAACTACAAGGATTCAATAACACTAATGAGGGGTGGTTGCAAAGATGCCACTAAATGCAATAAAACATAGGTATGAAAGCATGGTCAAAGTGAACTTGCCTTCTTGTGATCTTGAAAACTAGGGACTCGTGGTAGCAGGCTTCGCACTCAGGAAATTCTACCGATTCAAACAATAACCATAATAAGCACATAGCATATGATCACTTAACACAATATCATAGTAACATAACACACCAAAACAAACGAATCAAAACCCAAAGGAAAACTCGAAGAAATCCAACTCAAAGTTTTCCTACTTCAAGCAACAACTAAAACTAGTTTTTCATAACAAAAAATTTCTTAACAGAACCTAAGCAAGGGTTTATGATACCTAACAGAAAAGAATCCATCATGCAACTAGGAGCAAAAAGAATCATCTTAAAAGCTATTTTAAAACTCCTATTAGGCCTAATTCAAATTCTATTAAGAAATTAAAATAAAAGTTTTATTTATTATAAATAAAAATTCATGCTATAAAGTGACAGAAACTATCCTAGAATAATCAATCACATGTGAAAAATAAATTTATTTGCTTATTAAAATAATAGGAAAACAGTAGCTAGTTAATTAATTAGGATTAACAAGATTCTGCTAGAAACTAATTTTTTATTAATCCTAAAATACCCAAATTAATTCCTACGGTTAGGCAATGTCAAAATAAAGTTGGGACAAAAAGAATCATTAAAAAATAAATTTCCTAACTCATTTCATAGCAGATTTACTATTCTGTCTAAAACTAAAATAAAGCTATTCTAAATAATTTTAACATAGCTAATTATATATTCTACAGAAACTATAAGAAATTTGCAAACCAACAAAAAAAAGAATCACTTAAAAATATTAAGTAGAATAAAAGATATGAATTTTTCAAATCTGAAACTATTCTGTTAAAACAGAAAAACGAAAATAAAGAAAAACGGCTAAATGGGCCTAACTAACGCACTGTGCGTAATATAACTAAACGGGCCTAGGGTTTAAATGAATCGGGCAGATCTAAAATAAAACCTAACAAAAAAAATTAAACCGTAACGAACCGGGCCGAACCGGGTTTTTATTAAAAGAACTTACCCCTTCGGGGGTTCTAATCTAAGCCGTCGAGTTTAGATCGGACGGGGAGAAACTCGGCGACGTCTGGACGTCGGCCGGCAGCTCGAGGCGGCGAGTGTTCAGCGTCTCCGGTGGTCGGGGCGACGGCGGGAGCTCCGGCGGGTCTTGGCCTTGACGAGGTCAGTTGGTGGAGTCCGGCGAGATCGGGGTGGCTGGGTGAGTCGGGGTGAAGCTAATGGCGGCGGTGGCGTGCTCGGGCTCCAGCGTGAGGAGGAGGAGGGTTCGCGAGGGGCAAGGGGGGAACGGGTGCGGGGAGGGGTTTATATAGGGGGCCTCAACTTGGCGAGGGCAATCGGGAGGATCGGATCCGGATCCTTGAGATCCGTGGCGGCCTTGGCGAGGTGGCGCGGCGAGGTTGACGACGGTGGTGGCCCACCCGTCGGTGAGTCTTGAGGCGGGGCTCGGTCGGTCGACCGACCCGGAAACGTTCAGGCGAGGGTCGGGCTGGCTCATTGGGCCGGGTGGTGGTGGCCAGTGGGCTGCCAGTCTTTGGTGAGCCGATTAACTGGTAGCGCCTGGGTATTTTTTTTTCTATTTTATTTTTTTGAAAATAAAAACAGAGTTATAAAATATAAAATATAAGTATTTTATATAGGACATATATATACCAAAATGATCAGGGGAATATTCCCTATCATTTGAACATTTTCGAGGCAAAATCCAAACTTTATAAAAATTCATTTTTCCAAATTTCAGATAAACTCAAGTTTGAATTCAAAACTTTTGGCAATGTTTTCCTCTGATATTTTTGGAGTGTCATGTTTACTCCTCTCATACTTTTTCTCAAGTATTTATCAGCGTAATTTTTTTGAAATGATTTCCACTTGCCAAAGTTTGACTTCAAATTTCAAAAACTCAAATTTGAAAGAGGGTTTCAAGGCACTTTCAAATGATTTTCAATTTGATACTTTTTGACTTCCAACTCATATTTCATATAATTGAGGAAGTCATTTTATCTTCCCTCATGAAAATCATTGAGTTGCATAAAGTTTTGAATCTGAAATGTTCTAAAATGAAATTCAAATCTTTTCAAAACCCTTTTCAAATGGAAGAAGTCATTTCATCTTCACTCTAGGGTGTTGGTGTTTGAATGGACTTGAATTTCATTGAGATCCAGAAAGGGCAAAGGGGATAGTTTTGGGAAAGTCATTTTATTCCCTCTCATCCAACTTTCAAAAGTTTCAAATTCCACTCAATTTCACTCAATCACTCAAACAAACAATCAGACCACAAGCATAGTTATGTATCTAATATAACATTCCAAAATTTAGAATTTTGGGATGTTACAAACCTACCACACTTAAAATGAATCTCGTCCTCGAGATTCGAAGAGGCTAGCAAGAAAAGGTTAGGGGTTGGGGGTCTTCTAGCAAAAGTTTTGGTCAGAAAGGTCAGGGGTGCTACCACACTTAAAAGCAAGGTTACAGTTCCAATAAACTCAGATACTTCCTCTGGAGTGCCGACAATGTATGTCTCTTACAGTAGCTCCTTCATTAGCGCTCTTCTGTCAGAAGCATAGAGTTTTCCTCAAAATCTTGGGTCGGTTCGTCAAAGTTGAAGTTCGTCCGAGACTGGATCTTCTTAGCTGATAGGTCTGTGTCCATTCTAGACAACTATCGAAACACTCATGGTGGTCTACCATTAATGGTTTCTCCTGCAGAAAAACGGGTGCAGGTTGAACTTCACCGTATAACCTACGGTTGGCAAGCGGTTGCCTGTAAAGGGGTTCCATCGTCCTACCATTCTATGGTTTTATGGCTTGACGTGTCGACACTCTTCTATGGTTTTCAAGGCTCTCTGATTTTCCATCAACATATGATAGTTCATGATAGAAGTCTCCGGTATGGGGGCCAATCCATCCCGTACTTGAATCATTACCACATACGTAAACAGTGAATCACGTATTCTAACACTTGGGCATACTCACAAGCATTGCAGAATTTGTCTTGTTCTCGAACCAAGTTCGTATAAATCCATGGTTTCTGCAAGCTGAACAAGACATCTATCGTTTTTTCACAATCCTCGGGTTTTCGTATCCTCCTAAAATATCGGATGATTAAACTCGGAGTTTTCTTCCGAAATATCTTCCTTCAGCAAGAGTGTGCTTGCTTCTTATTAACTCCTGGGCCTGTGGGTTATGGCCCACTTCAACTCTTGTACAAGTTTAACTCATCCTTCTGAGGATTATCCTTCCATATTCCAACACTTCATCTCCTGTAAATCCAGTAGTGCTTCTTCCTTCATACCCTTGTGGTGATGATCATACAAAAATCCAACTTATTTGGTCCAGCCCCCTTCTATGGACCGTCATGAATAACACATTTCTTTCTTCATTGATCTTGTGGCTTTACGGAGTACTACCACACTTAAAATGAAATGCACTAGTGTATCCATAAATCATATTATTTTTCATATCAAATCTTTTATTACATCCTTAACCATTTTTAGTAAATCCAAATTACGAAAAGTTTATTACAAATGCTGCCACCCACATGATTCGGTATGGTCAGACATTACTTCCAACTTTATTCATTTTTCCTCCTTGAGGATTCTTCAGTCCAACTGGAATTGTGCGACAAGCGCCTTGAAATCTTCAATCTTCTGTTTCTTCGTGGTGGCCTTGAGCTTCATCTCCATCATCTCTGTATGCACTTCTCTGAGGTATTCCTGAGTATAACGGAGTCTTGCTTCAAGTATTTCTCCGATCTGGCGTATGGCTTCCATGGCTGCTTCACGAACAGCGTCGAAGAATGTTGCTTGTGGCACACGTGAGATGAAAAAGTACTGCCCCATCATCTTTGGGCAAACTCCTTTCGAGCGGTGGAGGTGTACCTCCACATACCAAAGTTCTACTCCCTTTTGCATGAAGGGTAGCCTTTGTAGACTGCATCTCCTTCAAGGTGAATATGCTTCATCATGTCCTTCAGATCTTGGGTAATCATGATCACTTGTCGTGGTCATGATCGTTTGAGGCCCTTAAGGAAAGACTCATAAAGAGTTGTCATCTGCATGTGTAGGATAAGAGGGTGCTCGGAACAAGGAATGTATCTCCATGGGGAAATTGCAATTGTCTCCGAGAAAAGTTTGGTGTTCAGTTGTCCATGGGTTCAAGATTTCGGGGTCTAGTTGAGATAGAAAGAGAAAGCAAATACCCACCCATCAACAAAAGAATCCTAGCTCAAAAGTACCGTTTGTAATGGGCCGTTCTACTATGGTTATCGTTTCTAAGTCCTCATTTCTTCAGGTCTTCAATGCTCGGGAGTTTCCAATTCCTGATGCTTTTCCCATATGAAGGCCTTCTACCATTCTTCCGTAACTTACGTTTCTCATGGTTGAAATAAATACAAGCCTCATTTAATATCGCATCTATCCAACCATTCAATAAACACAAAAAAATACTAGCAACCAAGTATTCATTTATTCAATCAATTCTACAAAGATCGCCACCCACATAAATTGGTATGGTCGATACTTAAATCGAGAAGGCGTTCATCTTTATTTCTCTCATGGTGGGATACTACTAAGCTAATTTATTAGGAACTTGATCATTGTCCCCACCGGGCTTCTTACGTGTGGACTTGATCTCCTCCAGTTCTTCCGCTAGATTTTCCTGTCGACGCGGAGTTTCTTGTGACGACCTGTATGTCACGAAGGTGTTCCTTGAGCTTCTGTATTTCAACGTACTTGTCATGAGACTTGGTCCTGCTGCTTTTCAGTTCCTGACGCATTCTCGATATCTCGAGGTTCTCCTCCTCCAGCTTGTTTACCTTCAGCCTCTGAGTCTTGACCTATTCTCGTTTTGCTTCATTGTCAAACTTGGCTTCCAGGAGGTCCATCGAAGATTCTTGATGTATTGTTCTAGATCCTGATTGTATACTAACAGTGGGGAGAACTTCATCTTTTGCGCTTCCGTCAAGGCAATAGTTGCTCCATCAAACTTCTGCCATCCAATCCTTCCAAAGAAGTGTGGGTTTAGTGTAGCACGATGACGATAGCATAAGCGTGCAATAGCATCATGGACGGCAGTGTTGATGCCCATATCACAATCACCATTTATGGTGCGAAGCTGATGTCTACAGATCTTGGGGTCTTCTTTACGGCCAAAAACTTGGGTCTTGACTCCCCACGATCTAGACGTCCTCTTAGTTGCCTTGATCTCGTGTATCGGTAACTTCAAAGACTGACTAGCTCCACAAGGAAGGGGCCTCCAAGAACCTTCTCGTAGTGTTCTCTTTTGTTCGTAATGTAGCTCTCCCTCTATAGTTTGAAATAAGGAAGGTTCAAGAAAAGAAATCAGGTGTTACGAGAGTAGTACAAAACAAAGGTCATTCCTATTGGGGTCTTCATATTACTAAGTCATTTTCTAGGGTCACGTCCTACAGCCAACATGTGCTCGATACCATTTACAGAAGCGACCCGACCTCGAGACAGTCAAGCCTCTGTGTATCTGCCATCCATCCTGGATCGGTATGTCGGCACACACAGTACATCAATGTATATATCAAAGTGCAATCACATGTATAATTAACGTAAAACTGATATATACCTCATAAGTCACAATGAAACAAATAGTCGGGTGTGGAATCCCATCAACGCCATCGGCAGGTTGAGTGTAGACCGTAACCACATGCAGTACTCTTACTTGTTTGGAGTAAATATCTGCAACATGATACGTTGCAGGTGTGAAATCGATTACATTGAATGTCTGGCAAGATCACAACATGAGAAAAAGCAGATGATAAAACTATACTATATGCAATATGGCTTTGTGGCTATGTATCTGAGTTTTGTTTGCGTAAAATCTGGTTTTACTTTCCCTACATCAAAGGAATAAATGAAGTCTGTACTATGGAGTTTTCTATCATGACATGGTTCCGCCAACCGATGTCTCATAGCCCAAATTCATCATAAGTTGCCCACAATTAAATTTTCAATCCGGTGTTGAGAGTTCCGAGATAGATCCAAGTCCAGATGCTCAAATTGTCCGTAACCGGGGACACGGCTAATCGATTAGGTTTAAACCCTCTGCAGAGGTTTGTACACTTTACCCGCAAGATTCGATCCCTCTCTTTACGTTCTCGCACTTCAGGGTGTTTGAGAACAAGATGACCGAAACATGGTCTTCCAAGAGTTCCTCGACCACCGTCCGTGCTCATCCCATCCTACCGTAGTTCTACATCTGCTAGCACCGTCCCAGCCATAGTCACAACTAAGGTCAACCAAGCGAGCCCATATTGACATGCGGTTGCACGTAAGCTTCCGCATGAAGTATTCTTCCGTCTCTTTGAGTCTGGGTGAAGCTTTCCGCAAGATGTCATGGCGCTTCTCCATGCATCCCGGCCAACCACTGGTTCCTCCAGGGTGCCCGTCAACCGTCCTTCACCCAGTAGTGTGTATTGAATTCTTGTCTCGAGTCTTCAAGTCTTGAGGCCTTGAAGATGCAGTCCTTGCAGATGCCATCATGGAGTTGTCGTCATTGACGTAGAGTCCTCCTTCTTCACACCACTCTCGAACACTCATACCAAACCCCGTCTACTATAGCATAGCATTAAAATAAAATATCGTCCGGGCTTGGTAACAGGTGATGGGTTCCTACCTCATGCATACTACTCAACTACAAGGATTCAATAACACTCTTGAGGGGTGGTTGCAAAGATGCCACTAAATGCAATAAAACATAGGTATGAAAGCATGGTCAAAGTGAACTTGCCTTCTTGACGATCTTCGAAAACTAGGGACTCGTGGTAGCAGGCTTCAGACTCCGGAAATTCTACCGAGGCAAACAATAACCATAATAAGCACATAGCATATGATCACTTAACACAATAGCATAGTAACATAACACACCAAAACAAGCGAATCAAAACCCAAAGGAAAACTCAAGAAATCCAACTCAAAGTTTTCCTACTTCAAGCAACAACTAAAACTAGTTTTTCATAACAAAAATTTTCTTAACAGAACCTAAGCAAGGGTTTATGATACCTAACAGAAAAGAATCCATCATGCAACTAGGAGCAAAAAGAATCATCTTAAAAGCTATTTTAAAACTCCTATTAGGCCTAATTCAAATTCTATTAAGAAATAAAAATAAAAGTTTTATTTATTATAAATAAAAGTTCATGCTATAAAGTGACAGAAACTATCCTAGAATAATCAATCACATGTGAAAAATAAATTTATTTGCTAATTAAAATAATAGGAAAACAGTAGCTAGTTAATGAATTAGGATTAACAAGATTCTGCTAGAAACTAATTTTTTATTAATTCTAAAATACCCAAATTAATTCCTACGGTTAGGCAATGTCAAAATAAAGTTGGGACAAAAAGAATCATTAAAAAATAAATTTCCTAACTCATTTCATAGCAGATTTACTATTCTGTCTAAAACTAAAATAAAGCTATTCTAAATAATTTTAACATAGCTAATTATATATTCTACAGAAACTATAAGAAATTTGCAAACCAACAAAAAAAAAGAATCACATTAAAATATTAATTAGAATAAAAGATATGAATTTTTCAAATCTGAAACTATTCTGTTAAAACAGAAAAAACGAAAATAAAGAAAAACGGCTAAATGGGCCTAACTAACGACCGTATGTAATATAACTAAACGGGCCTAGGGTTTAAATGAATCGGGCAGATCTAAAATAAAACCTAACAAAAAAATTAAACCGTGAACGAACCGGGCAGAACCGGTTTTTATTAAAGAACTTACCCCTTGAGTTCTAATCTAAGCCGTCGAGTTTAGATCGGACGGGAGGGAAACTCCGTGACGTCTGACGTCGGCGGCGGCTTCGAGGCGGCGAGTGTTCCGGCGTCTCGGTGGTCGGGCGACGGCGGGAGCTCCGGCGGATCTGCGCCGACGAGGTCCGGTTGGTGGAGTCCGGCGAGATCGGGGTGGCAGGTGAGTCGGGTGAAGCTAATGGCGGCGGTGGCGTGCTCGGGCTCCGGCGCGTGAGGAGGAGGAGGGGTTCAGCGAGGGCAAGGGGGAACGGGTGCGGGGAGGGGTTTATATAGGGGGCCTCAACTTGGCGAGGGGGCAATCGGGAGGATCGGATCCGGATCCTTCGATCCGGCGAGGCGCGCGCGAGGTGGTGCGGCGGGGTTGACGACGGGTGGTGGCCCACCCGCTGGGCGGGGAGCGGGTCGGCTTGGCCGACCGACCCGGAAACGTTCAGGGTCGGGCTGGCTCATTGGGCGCTGGTGGGTCACTGGCCGGCGCGGCGCGAGTGGGCTGCCCAGTGGCCGGGCTACTGGTTCGGCGCCTGGGTATTTTTTTTTTTTTCTATTTTATTTTTGAAAATAAAACAGAGTTATAAAATATAAAATATAAGTATTTTATATAGGACATATATATACCAAAATGATCGGGAATATTCCTATCATTTGAACATTTTTCCAGAGGCAAAATCCAAACTTTATAAAAATTCATTTTTCCAAATTTCGAGATAAACTCAAGTTTGAATTCAAAACTTTTGGCAATGTTTTCCTCTGATATTTTTGGAGTGTCATGTTTACTCCTCTCATACTTTTTCTCAAGTATTTATCAGGCATAATTTTTTTTTGAAATGATTTCAACTTGCCAAAGTTTGACTTCAAATTCCAAAAACTCAAATTTGAAAGAGGGTTTCAAGGCACTTTCAAATGACTTTCAATTTGATACTTTTGACTTCCAACTCATATTTCATATAATTGAGGAAGTCATTTTATCTTCCCTCATGAAAATTATTGAGTTGCATAAAGTTTTGAATTTGAAATGTTCTCAAATGAAATTCAAATCTTTTCAAAACCCTTTTCAAATGGAAGAAGTCATTTCATCTTCACTCTAGGGTTTTGGTGTTTGAATGGACTTGAATTTCATTGAGATCCGAGAGAAAGGGCAAAGGGGATAGTTTTGGGAAAGTCATTTTATTCCCTCTCATCCAACTTTCAAAAGTTTCAAATTCCACTCAATTTCACTCAATCACTCAAACAAACAATCAGACCACAAGCATATTTATGTATCTAATATAACATTCCAAAATTTAGAATTTTGGGATGTTACAATCAAGACCAAGGACTCACTGGAAGATATCACAACACAACTCTAGACAGAAATTAAAATAATACAAGCTTTATATTACAAGCCAGGTGTCGGTGTCAAAACCAGCGGATCTCGGGTAGGGGGTCCCGAACTGTGCGTCTAAGGCGGATGGTAATAGGAGGCGGGGGACACAATGTTTACTCAGGTTCGGGCCCTCTCGATGGAGGTAATACCCTACTTCCTGCTTGATTGATCTTGATGATATGAGTATTACAAGAGTTGATCTACCATGAGATCGTAGAGGCTAAACCCTAGAAGCTAGCCTATGATTATAATTGTTGTTGTCCTACGGACTAAACCCTCCGGTTTATATAGACACCGGAGGGGGCTAGGGTTACACAGATTCGGTTACAAGGGAGGAGATCTATATATCCGATTTTCCAAGCTTGCCTTCCATGCAAAGGAGAGTCCCATCCGGACACGGGACGAAGTCTTCAATCTTGTATCTTCATAGTCCAACAGTCCGGCCAAAGTATTTAGTCCGGTAGTCCGAGGACCCCCTTATCCAGGACTCCCTCAGTAGCCCTTGAACCAGGCTTCAATGACGATGAGTCCCGCGCGGAGATCGTCTTCGGCATTCCAAGGCGGGCTCCTCCTCTGAATACTCTATAGAAGATTTTGAACACAAGGATCGTGTCTGGCTCTGCAAAACAAATTCCACATACCACCGTAGAGAGTATAATATTCCACAAATCTAATCTGCTGACAACTTTCCATAACATGACATCCTGCCGTGGTCCGGTCATTATGAATCAGATTTCCCACCTGCCATCAGACGTGTTGCGGCGGTTTTCTTGGCACGTCTTGTCGAGCGAGAGATCGTGTCCCCTTATCACGGGATTCTCATCAATACGGGTGTGGGTAACCCAATCGTACTCTTTGGTATGACTCCTCGATTTTAGGCAAGTTCCAAACGGCCACTTGGAGGACGCTTGATATTCACCCTCTTTATAAAGGGGCCAAGGCCTGTCCTTTTCTTCTCGCGCTCGATACTTCCCTTCCCCCACCTCGAATTCCAACACCCAAGGCTCAGGCTAAGTGCTTCGGACCTTCAATCATGTCCGCATCCAAGCTGTGACAGAGGAGGACATCAAGAAGCTAAGAGAAGCCAGGTATCTGACCGCCGAAATCTCGCACAGGCTGCCTGCTCAAGGGCAGGTCATCCCCACTCCCGAACCCAACGAGAGTGTCATATTTGTTTCCCACTTCCTCCGAGGGCTAGGCTTTAGTCTTGATCCCTTTGTTAGAGGGCTTATGTTCTATTACGGGCTCAATTTCCATGATCTAGCTCCGGATTCCATCCTTCACATCTCGTGGTTTATCGTCGTGTGTGAGGCCTTCCTCCGCATCACCCCACACTTCGGCTTATGGCTCAAGGCCTTCAATGTGAAGCCGAAGATGATCGATGGGCGACACGCAGCATGCGGAGGTGCCATAATAAGCAAAGGCGTCGATGCTCCATGGCCAAAGGGTTCCTTCCTGGAGCTGTCCAACTTATGGCAGCGGGAGTGGTTTTACATCACAGATCCTCGACGTACTAAGTGGGTAGCTGGCCCTTCCTTCCGTTCGCTTCGCCACAAGCCGCGTCATGGGTCAACCAGGGGCTGGACTGGGGGGCAGTTAATGACGTGCCGACATTGCAGAGTCGCATCCGAGATCTCCTCAAGAGAGATGTCAGCCTTGTCAAGGTAATGCAAGTCATGCTAGTTCGTCGGGTCCTACCATGCCAACGGCGACCTCTCCGTATGTGGGAGTTCAACCCGGAAGGACCGCGAACTATTCAGCAATTCTTCGGCGTGACACCCGAAGAGATGTATGAATTGTTCTTCGGATCACGAATAAAGTGTCCGGACACCACCGAGGATGCGGGTCTAAACTGCAATCATCCAGATACCCACGTAAGTAATTCTGCGGCCGAACATGTTGTCTTTTTATTTGTCACAACATCATTCTAAAAAAATCGCTCTTTGACCAGGACTGGATAAAAAAGGCAAAGATGATCAGGTGTTCGCCCCCCCCCCTTCCCGAAGGCTCACCGGATCCTGTACTAGCCAGGATGCTTGAGCACGCACCTTATCAAGTGCCATCAGAGGAAGATAAAGGGAGGAATAAAGAAGCCGAAAGCGGGCCTCACGCATTACTCATCCAAACCGGGGGAATTAGTGTCTCCGCGAAGGAGGATAATCGGGGAGAAGAATCTAAAATTCCCTCTCCCCAAGGAAGGAAAAGGACCGCCTCTGAAGACTTGGAAACGAGGGTTTCCAAACGAGGGAAGAAACCTTCGTCAGGGGGCCCTGCCCCGGAGGGCGTCCTTACCACACTGTGCCTGCAAGGGGGTTTGCCCTGCACCGGGCTGTAAGTGAACAAGAGTACTTTTGGTAGATATATCCTGCTTTATCTCTGAGGGCAATATTCGAGACGTATGTCTTGCAGTCCGGATCGTAGCCCTTCTCGACAGATTTCATCTTCGGGGGATCTTCTTCCGGAGATGCATGATGGAGAGCGAAACGCATCCCCATGTCTCCCCACCTCATGAGGCGGACGACCCTGAGGTGTCGTCATAGAGGATTTCTCCTGATCCGCCAAGGCCAGAAGGTAACCCTTAAGCCACCCGAAGTCCGGAGTATTCGGCTCCTAAGGAGAGCAACAGAAAGAGTCCGGGGCTGTCCGGTGCACGACCGGGCGCACTGATGGGTCTTCTGGAGCAAGCGACTATCTCAGAGGCGCATCGTACTTTAATGGGTACGGTGGTTGAGAGGATTTCATCCGCCAAAAGTGGGTTGCATGAAGCTTTTATGAGCCTGCTAAGAGGCTCTAAGGTACGCAAAGTAATATATTTTTGATTTGCATCACACGCTAGGTGTGCCCTATCTGAGATAGTAGCCCTCGAGACTCGTTGTTGCCTAGAGGCGGAAAATGAGGATCAAAGTCCTGTGTAATGATCATGCTGCTTTCATGTGCGGTAATTTGAGGGTCCGGTGGCTGGCTAGACTGGTGAGTTTGCCGAACTGAGGCGGCAACTTGATGCGGCAGACGCCGACATCGTGCTTGTAAACAAGCGGCTTGACGAGGCACAGGGTATGTATTTTCGGGTGGTCAACAGATATTAAGAGGAGCATGATGCTAGTATCTATAATATTATGTGACTGCAGATGGAGCTGCCGCCGTGGAGACCCTTCGGGCGGAGCTTGCCCGAGCAAAGGAACAAGCCAGGAGAAGTGATGTGGCCTCCCTAAAGGCGGACGAAGAGTTAAAAGCCAAACAGGCTGCTCATCGCCAGAGCGAAGATAAAATAGCCAAGATGGCTGTTGAGCTGAAGGATGCCGCCGACAGGTATGAGCTTCTTGAAAAGGAAAGCCAAGCGAAAGTGGTGGACCTGAAGAAAGCCATGGTAGCAGCCAAGGAAACCCGCACTAAAATCAGAGCGGCGAAGGAGGAGCATCGTCAAGACGGAGATATCACGGCTGGGAAGCCCTTTTTGTTGCAGACGAAGTTCGGAGATCCGAAGTATGCCCCTCTGGATCAATTATGGAGCGCCGCAGACGCTGCATTTTGGACTTGGCAACGAGTCCGCGATGCGATCGAAGTTTTTCAAAGATCGGAAAGATCATGAAGTGTAAAGGTTGTTCTGGTCGCAGTTCAGTGCTCCCACGCGTCCGCTGCTGTTAAATGAACAAATGGCCGAGTGGGCTGAGCTCCATAGGTTGTTCGGACTTGCCATGAGGTCCGCCGTGGATCATCTTTGGCCGGAGGGACCAAGGCCGAATAGTTATTTTGGCTTAGTGCAACGATTCCTTGGTGTTGTGCCGCATATCGATGCTATAAAGAGGTCGGCATGCATAGAGGGTGCGCGGATGGATCTTGCCCGTGTTAAGACATACTGGGCAGAGATGGAGGTCACCGCTATTGCAACCCAGGATCCGGCCATAGGCCCGGTCTCGGCCGAGCACTATTTTGAAGAAGTCCTAGAAGGTGCTCGTTTAATAGAGGCTCGATTTCAAGAGTATCATGTTCGAGTGACATGTATCCCAATTGTAAAAACAATGCTATTTGGATTATAAAGGCTGTGTTTGTACTTTTGCCTGAAAGTATTATGATGCCTCCTGTGTGGCCGTTTATGTGTTTATATAACCTGAAAGTTTGCAGTCGTCGGCTTCAGCCCCCACGCATATAATGCGGGGGTGTTCAGAAAAGCGCGTATTAACACTTGATCCAACATCTTGGTCCATTAATTAAGGAGGTGATAGCGCGGCGAACAAGGCAATCGGACTATATAGCTTTAACACTTTCACTTAGCCATAGGAGTTTGATGATGGGGCTACTATATAGCCCCTGGTACATTCGCTCTTGTCCGAATACGATGCGCATACGTACATGACCGGGAAACCGGCCCTTTGTTAATGCGGAGGAATCGCGCAGATTCCGCTGAGTCATCGAGTGGTTGACCAGTCTCACGCTTTATCATGACAGTCAGTTTTCGGCTTTCTCTACTGAGGTGCTCATCCAGATGAACCAGGGCACAATTGATGAAGTCATATACCTAGGGTAGGGTCATGGACCTGTCCAAGACACCCTCCCCAAGGACATCTCTAGAAGAAACTACCTTTCAGTCGACCTGGAAGAATTCCACTCGACCAACTGGAAGACACTCGACCATGAAGCCAACCACTCGACCACCAGGAGATCCAAAGCCAGTCTGCACATAAACGGTCGGTCATTAAGTAGCTTTTATGGTCATCATAGCACTTTATGTGGGCGTTACCAGCACCCTATCTTAATGTACCTTTAACCCTGCATAACTGAGGGCTGGAGGGGTCTGGCGAACTCTATATAAGCTACCCCCCTCCTCAGTGTCAAGGGTTCGCACCTCTGTAACTCATACGCACGTAGTACAGTCGACCGCCTCCGGGCTCCGAGACGTAGGGCTGTTACTTCCTCCGAGAAGGGCCTGAACTCGTAAACATCTTACGTATACAACTACTCCATAGCTAGGATCTTGCCTCTCCATACCTACCCTCATTCCACTGTCAGGCTTAGAACCACGACAGTTGGCGCCCACCATGGGGCCGGTGTCTTAGCGACTTGTTGGAGAAGTTGCATTTTTTCCGATCCCATTCATCATGGTTTCAGGCGGAGTTTTGGTTAAGGGCCGCGAGATCCGTCTCGGCGCGCTCACGTTCATCGCCGACGACTCCGCTTGGTTGCAGGAGGCTCCACTCGACGTTGATGCACTCCCCGTCCGCGGGGCGACGCACTTTCGCGCGTGCGTCCGCGGCATCCTCCTGCGGCAGCCGTCGACCCAAAGATTTGGCTCTTGTGCCGTCCTCCCTCCCGGTCTCGCACCGGCGCAAGCGCTCCGGTCGATCGAGGCTTCAGCGGTGGGTGAGGCACGCGGTGGCTCGCCAGTCGGCCACTCCCCAAGTCGCGGCAGTCGAGCCCGACGAATCTCTCTATGGCCTGTTCGATCTGTCGACTGTCTCTGCAGAGACTGCATCCGAGTGCGGTAGCAGCGATCCAGCGGTGGAGGTTCTGATGGTCGACGGACCACGCAGTCCTCCTGGTTTCCCTCGCACCGACGGAGGCGTTGGCGGAGGCGAGCCGGCGCAGGCTCACGAAGAGTACCAACCCGAGCCCCTCTCTTCGCTGAAGAGGGAGGAGCTACGACGCCGGAACATGGATGCGCTTCACACTCCTATCGTTGGAGAAACCCCGAGGCCCGCGTTAGAAGATGCGCGTTTGGCCAACTTATCTGAGCGCACTCGACCGAAAATCTCCGGTGAGTGCTCGATTTAACGAAGCGCAACAACGGGTCCCGGCGTCCAGACGATGTCAACTCTTTTCACAACCGACTCAGGTATACCGAACGCCCATTCAGAAACTAGCCGCTGCAGCCCGTATAGCAGAGTCCATTCAGCCTTCCCGGTCGAGGTCGGCGGGGCTTACTCCGGATCGTAGATTTGCTCCGCAGCAGGAGATCAAAATTCAGTCAGATCGCAGCCTCGTAGCAGGATTCACAGCAGATCCATCGCTGCGAATACAGTCCAGTCGGCACATAGCCCAAGATCGCCCCCGAGGCGTGAGGGACATGGAGGCCGGCGTGATCAGTATGAGGACTGATTCGATCGTGATGATCGACGTCAAGTGCCCACTCCTCCCCCAAGGGGTGGGTCATATGTGCCTCGGCAGCAAGATGACAGACGCCAGCACAGTGTTGGGCGAAGGATTCCAGTCGACCCCAGGGAACCAAGCTTTGATGCGAGATCTGTCATCGTTCAAGGTCTGGTCGACAGGAACAGAGCTAACCGTGAAGGTCATGACAAAAATGCACCCATCAGCGGCAGAGTACACGTCTCGGGACCAGAGTGTTTTAGCAGAGCCATCAGAGCCGCGGTTATTCCTCCCAACTTCAGGTTGGCGACTGGAGTCAGTAAGTTCACTGGTGAGTCCAAGCCGGATACCTGGCTTGAGGACTACCGAGTGGCTGTCCAGATTGGCGGTGGCAACAATGAAGTGGCCATGAAACAACTGCCTCTTATGTTAGAGGGATCGGCCAGAGCATGGCTGAATCAGTTAGCACCCAGCAACATTTACACTTGGGAAGATCTTGCCCGAGTGTTTGTCAGGACATTTGAAGGAACTTGCAAGCGACCAGTAGGGTTAACGGAGTTGCGATGCGTGTGCGTAAGTCGAATGAAACTACGAGGATTACATCCAGAGATGGAGCACTTTGCTCCACACAATGAGAGAATGTATCGATCATCGGGTAGTCATGCCTTCAAGGAAGGAGTTAAGAACGAGAGTTGAGTCTGAAATTCGGTCGGACAGAGACATGACCCCGAGTCGAATGATGGAGATTGCCACCAAAATCGCCTAATGGTGAAGAAGAGGATCGGCTCCGGAGTGGCAAGTACAAGTCAGCCGCTAATGAAACCGGTGGAGGGAACTCCTGTCGAAAATAGAAGCAGAAAGCCGAGCCAGCTGCTCCTGGAGAAGCCTTGGCCGTGACTCCAGGAAAGTTTAAGAGGAAACCCAAGGGACCTTGGAACCCCAAGAAAGTGAAAGACCAAGATGGAAATGATGTGTTGGACTTGCCATGTCACATTCACATGAAGAAAGATGAAGAGGGTAAACTCATTTACCCAAAGCATACCACTCGACAGTGTCGGCTCTTGATTCAGCAGTTCCAGGGGAACCAGCTCAAGGACAAGGAGACGGAGTGGGACAAAGTTGAGGACAAGGAAGATAGTGACAGTGGATACCCCCAGGTCAATTCCACTCTGATGATTTTTCCTGACGTTGAAAGCAAAAGTCGATTGAAAGTTATCAACCGAGAAGTGAATATGGCCGCTCCGGCGACACCTAGTTACCTGAAATGGTCGCAGACCGCCATCACGTTCGACCAGTCTGATCACCCGACACACATAGCCACCCCTGGGAGGCAAGCGTTGGTGGTCGGCCCAGTCGTCGAAGGCACTCGACTAACTAAGGTTTTGATGGATGGTGGCAGTGGCCTGAACATTTTGTACGTAGAGACGTTGAAAGGGATGGGCATTCCGATGTCCAGACTCAAAGACCAAAGAACATGAGCTTCCATGGAGTCATTCCTGGAAAGAAGGCTGATTCACTCGGCCAAATTGCTCTCGATGTGGTTTTTGGTGACTACAAGAGTTTTCGTAAGGAAAAGTTGACCTTTGAGGTCGTGGATTTCCAGAGCGCTTATCACGCTATGTTGGGGAGGCCGGCATATGCGTGTTTCATGGCTCGACCATGTTATGTGTACCTCAAACTGAAGATGCCAGGTCCAAAAGGTGTGATCACTGTCACTAGCAATCGGAAAAAAGCAGAAGAGTTTTTCCAGAAAGGCTCTAAGATCGTTGATGCTCAGATGGCAGTCGTCAAGCTGCAAGAGTACCAGAAAACTGCAGACCCGAGTGATTTGTTTCGAGCCAAGAAGCCCGCCACGGAGTCAGCATTTCAGTTGTCCGGGGAGACGAAACCGATTCATATTCATCCGACTAGTCCCAATGCTGCTCCGACTCACATCTCAACAACACTCGACTCCAAATAGGAAGAAGCGCTCATCCAGTTCCTCCGTGAGAACTGGGACATCTTTGCATGGAAGCCTGCTGACATGCCGGGTGTTCCCAGGGGACTGGCTGAGCATCGACTACGAGTCGACTCAAAAGTTAAACCTGTCAAGGAACATCTTCGACGGTCTGCCATCCAAAAGAGAAAGGCCATTGGCGAGGAGGTGGCTCGGCTCTTAGCAGCAGAGTTTATCCGAGAGATTTACCACTCCGAGTGGCTCGCCAATGTTGGCATGGTCCCTAAGAAGGACAATTCACTGCGCATGTGCATCAACTTCAAACATATCAATCGGGCCTGCCCGGAAGATCATTTTCCTCTCCCCCGCGTCGACCAAATAGTCGACTCGACTGCGGGATGTGAGCGGTTGTCTTTCTTAGACGCATATTCCGGGTACCATCAGATCCGGCCTCAGATGGACCCGACGAGATCAAAACAGCTTTCATCACTCCATTCGGGTGCTTCGTTATGTCACCATGCCATTCGGCCTCAAGAATGTCTGAGCCACATTCATGAGGATGATTCGTAAGTTTTACTCACTCAAATCAGTCGTAATGTGGAAGCATACATGGATGACATTGTGGTCAAGTCACGAAAAGGTTCCGACCTGTTGACTGACCTTGCTGAAAAATTTGCAAATCTCTGTAGGTATGATATCAAGCTTAATCCATCAAAGTGCACATTCGGAGTTCCTTGCGTAAAGTTACTCTGTTTTCGCTTTCGAGCGAGGAATCGACGCTAACCCGTAAAAAAGTTGGCACTATACTCCGAATGGAACGCCTCGCGTGTGCACGCGATGTCCGTGCTTACCGGATGCTTGGCCGCTTTAAGTCGATTCATCTCGCGTCGGTGAAAAGGCATTGCCTCTTTACCGATCGATGAAGAAGTCGGACAAGTTCGAGTGGACTCCTGAAGTCGATGCAGCGTTTGCGAGCTCAAAGCTCTGCTCTCCACCCAGCCGGTGCTTGCTGCCCCAATCAGCAAGGAGCCGTTGCTGCTTTACATTGCAGCCACAGGACAAGTCGTCAGTACAGTACTTACGGTCGAGCGGGAAGAGGAAGGAAAGGCCTTCAAAGTTCAGCGCCCAGTATATTATCTTTCTGAAGTATTAACCCCGTCGAAGCAAAGATACCCTCATTATCAGAAGCTTGTGTATGGGATTTATATGACGGCGAAGAAGGTTGCTCAGTACTTCTCGATCATTCCATTCTGATCGTCGTGACGCCCATTATCGTAGATTTTGCACAATGTAGACGAATCGTCGAAAGTGGCGAAATGGGCGATTGAACTTCTTCCCCTTGATATCAAGTTTGAGGCAAAGAAAGCCATCAAGTCCCAAGCAATAGCAGATTTCATCGCCGAGTGGATTGAACAATAGTTACCGACTCAAGTTCACTCGGAGCACTGGACTATGTTCTTTGATGGTTCCAAGATGCTGAATGGTTCCGGTGCTGGGGTAGTATTGGTTTCCCCCCGAGGAGATAAGCTCAGATATGTGCTCCAGATTCACTTTGATTCTTCCAACAATGAAGCGTAATACTGAAGCAATCGTTGTATGGGTTGCGTATGGTCATTTCACTTTCGGCGTCCGTCAGCCTCATGGTTTATGGCGACTCAGATCTAGTGGTTAATCGTGTGATGAAGGAGTGGGACGTCAAGTCCAGCCATGACCGGTTCTTGTAATGCAAAGGAGGAAGCTAGAGAAGAAGTTTGAGGGGTTAGAGCTCCATCATATACCCCGACTGAAAAATCAAGCTGCTGATGATTTGGTGAAAATAGGGTCCAAAAGGGAAGCCATTCCCAGCGATGTGTTTTTGAAGCACATCCGCACACCGTCGATTCAAGAGGATCCTTTCACTGAAGAAGCTCCACAGCCAAAAAGTGCCACTGATCCGACTGAAGTTGAGGTCCCAGCAGTGGTCGACCTGATCATGGAAGTCGTGGTCATCACTCCCGACTGGACAATACCGTACATCGCGTATGTTCTGAGGAAAGAGCTCCCGGAGAATGAAAAAGAGGCTCGACAGATCGTCCGCCGATCCAAGGCCTTTACTGTGATCAAGGGACAGTTATTCAGAGAAAGCGTGGATCGAGTCGCCCGTAAATGCATAACGCCAGAAGAAGGTCAGATAATTCTTGATGATATCCACTCGGGGACCTGTTGTCACCATGCGTCCTCTCGGAACATCGTGGCTAAAGCATACTGAGCGGGATTTTACTGTCCAAAGGCAAATGAAATGGCAAAGGAAATAGTCGACACGTGTGAAGGATGTCAGTTCTACTCCAATATGTCCCACAAACCCGCCTCAGCATTGAAGACCATTCCCTCGTCTGGCCTTTCGCTGTTTGGGGGTTGGATATGATTGGACCATTGAGAACTGGCAGGAGTGGTTTCACTCATTTGCTTGTGGCAGTCGACAAGTTTACGAAGTGGATCGAAGCTAAACCTATCAAGAACCTTGATGCGTGCACTGCTATCAGTTTCATCAGAGAGTTGATATTCAGATATGGAGTTCCGCACAACATCATCACTGACAATGGGTCAAACTTCGATTCCGGCAAGTTCAAAGCCTTTTGCGCCTCTCAGGGCACGCGAGTAGACTATGCTTCAGTTGCTCACCCCCAGTCGAATGGACAAGCAGAACGAGCAAATGGTCTAATTCTCAAAGGACTGAAACCTCGACTGATGCGTGATCTTAAGCATGTAGCAGGAGCGTGGGTCGACGAACTTCCGTTGGTTCTTTGGGGATTGAGGACCACTCCTAATCGGTCGACTGGGAGAACTCCATTCTTTATGGTCTATGGAGCTGAAGCAGTTCTGCCGAGTGACCTGCTTCACAATGCGCCCCGAGTCGAACTCTACTCTGAAGCTGAAGCGGAGCAAGCCCGGAAAGATGCAGTCAACCTCCTTGAAGAGGAGAGAGAGATGGCCTTGATCCGCTCGACCATCTATCAGCAGGACTTGCGTCGATTCCATGATAGAAATGTGAAGAGCCGAGCCTTTCAAGAAGGGGACTTGGTCCTCCGAGTGGATCAACAGAAACCACATAAGCTCGCTCCCATTTGGGAAGGTCCCTTCATCGTCACCAGAGTTCTCCACAATGGAGCTTATCATCTCTACAACATCGAACGCTAGATTGATGAGCCTCGAGCCTGGAATGCGGAGCTGCTCCGCCCCTTTTACACTTAAGAACTCACTCGGGTGAGATTTAATTAAAGTACCTCTGTAGTTTGTTTATCAAAGACAAGAATGCTATAATTCTCCCAGTGATTGTTATTGCTTTTCGTTTACATAAGAAATTTCCCCCAGTGGGTGGCTTAGCCGCGAACCTGTTTTGCCTAAGTTTGTAAAAAAAATCCCTGCCGAGTGGAGAGCCAGCCTCCCACTCGGTTTCTTAGCCGTGAACCTGTTTCGCCTAAGTTTCTAAAAAAAAGTTCATGCCGGGTGGAGAGCCAGCCTCCCACTCGGGGGCTTAGTTGCGAATCCGTTTCGCCTAAGTATCTGAAAATCCTACCGAGTGGCGAGCCAGCCTCCCACTCGGGGGCTTAGCTGCAGTCCAAGTACTCGCCTAAGTTTGAAAATCCTACCGAGTGGCGAGCCAGCCTCCCACTCGGGGGCTTAGCTGCAGTCCAAGTACTCGCCTAAGTTTGAAAATCCTACCGAGTGGTGAGCCAGCCTCCCACTCGGGGGCTTAGCTGCAGTCCAAGTACTCGCCTAAGTTTGAAAATCCTACCGAGTGGCGAGCCAGCCTCCCACTCGGGGGCTTAGCTGCAGTCCAAGTACTCGCCTAAGTTTGAAAATCCTACCGAGTGAGGAGCCAGCCTCCCACTCGGGGGCTTAGCTGCAGTCCAAGTACCCGCCTAAGTATTTAATACAATGTGTGCTTTGCAAGGACGACAAGGTATAGATCGACTGTTTCCTTTCCCTTCAGAGTTACGACACAAAATCCTCCCCGGAGGCTTAGCTGCAGTCCAGTACTTGCCTAAGTTTGAAAAATCCTACCGAATGGAGAGCAAACCTCCCACTCGGGGGCTTAGCTGCAGTCCAGTACTTGCCTAAGTTTGAAAAATCCTACCGAGTGGAGAGCAAACCTCCCACTCGGGGGCTTAGCTTGATCGAGTACTGCCTAAGTTTTAAAAACCCTACCGAGTGGAGAGCAAACCTCCCACTCGGGGGCTTAGTTGCAGTCCAAGTACTCGCCTAAGTTTTAAAAACCCTACCGGGTGGAGAGCAAACCTCCCACTCGGGGGCTTAGCTGCAGTCCAAGTACTCGCCTAAGTATCCGAAAATCCTACCGAGTGGAGAGCAAACCTCCCACTCAGAGGCTTAGCTGCAGTCCAATGCTCGCCTAAGTTTTAAAAACCCTACCGAGTGGAGAGCAAACCTCCCACTGGGGCTTTAGCCGCAGTCCAAGTACTCGCCCAAGTATCCGAAAATCCTACCGAGTGGAGAGTGATCCTCCCACTCGGGGCTTAGCTGCAGTCCAAGATGCTAAGCCTAAATGAAATTCATCCCGATCCGCAAGGACGACGAGGTGCAGGTCGACTATTACCTTCTCCTTCGGAGCTGCGCCACAAGTACAACGTGCGCTCCCTCCCGATCCGCAAGGACGACGAGGTGCAGGTCGACTGTTACCTTCTCCTTCTCCTGCAAGTACAACGAAGTGTAGGTCAACTGGATTTTCCGCCTCAGAGCTGCATCTCAAACATTGAAGCATAATCTGAGTGAAGAACAAAGTTTACTCGAAGGCAAACAAAAGCATATTTCAACGACGAGTAAAGTTCGGATAACATCCTAAGGATACAGAAGTACCCAGGCCTTAAGCCTGTTAAAGTTTATCGGTTACAGGATCACTCGACATTCCGAGGCAAATTTAAGATGAATCATAGAAGTTTTTTACTCCTCAGGTGGAGGACTACAAGGCGCGATGAACTGGTCTAGGTCGATCCCATCAGCGATTCGGGTGGCAGCACCAATGAAAGTCTCCATGAAAGATCAGAAGTCGTACTTCTTGGTATTGGCAACTTTGATGGACGCCAACCTTTCCTCTCGCGCCTCCATGCAGTGAACGCGGACCAGGGACAGAGCGACGTCAGCACCACATCTGGTAGAAGACTTCTTCCATTCCTGCACTCGACTTGGAACATCATTCAGTCGAGTCATTAAATACTCGAGGTCATTTTGAAGTGTTTCACCTGGCCAGAGTGTTGAGACGATCCGCGATACCGCGACCTTCAGTCGAGCGAGGTAGTCCATCACAGCAGCAACACGAGACTCCAGTCGGAGGACATTCATGGCAGCTTCATCCTTCACGGGGGAGTTAATGGGGTCCAGACTTGTCTCCACTCGACTAGTCTCTTCTTCAAGTTCTCGATGCACTCGCAAACACAACTCGAGTTCAAGCTAATGGTTCTATGATGAGTTGGTGATAATAAGAGGAATTACCTTCAAGCATGAGGAATAGCTTATTGGCGAGCCCTCCCAGATAAGCCTCTAGATCATTCCTCTTCCCCGCCAGTTCGCCAGCCTTGTCGCTCAGAGCTATCTTGTCGTTCTTTAGTCGGCTAACCTCCTTGTTGGCCGCGTCGAGAGCAGCTTTCAGTTCGGCGTTCTCCTCTTCAAGTTTTCGGACTGAGGACAGCTTCTCTTCCGCGAGCTTGTTTTGTTCAAAGCCGTCTGCTGCGCCTCGGCAAGGTCATGATCCTTCTTCTTCAGAGCCTCCTCCATTTTGTCTGCAAAATGACAGTGAGGTCAGAATTACGAAGGGATAGAAAAATAAAAACAGTCGTCAAGATCTCACCGGCCATACCTTTTGCTTCATCTCTCGCCTTTTGCAAGTTCTCCTATGCAAGCTTAGAATCAAGGTTGAGCTGGATCTGTTTGTTCTCCAATTTAGTGTATCGAGCCACAAGCTCGCAAGATTTCTGCAAAGAATCAGTCGACAGACGTCACAGATAGGTTACTTCCGAGTGCCTAAGAAAAATCATTGTGTTTCTAAGACTACAGCCGAATCAAAATATTCGACAGTAGTCTCGGGGACTACACCCAGTGGGTGCGCTTAGCGTGCCCCCACCGGGTCCCTATCTCGGTTCGATCAGTCGACCGAAAGAGACAAAAAAAGGAGTTCTTCAGACTATGGTCGACTGCTAGCAGTCCACCATAGTCTCGGGGACTACACCCAGTGGGTGCACTCAGCGTGCCCCCACCGGTTTCAAGATTCCATCCGACATGGTCCGACCAGACCGAGTGAAGAAGTTATCAAAGAGATACAAAGTATAAAGACTACGGTCGATCGCCACCGTCCACCATAGTCTCGGGACTACACCAGTGGGTGCACTCAGCGTGCCCCCACCAGTCCGAAAATTTAGTCGACACACCCGGTGGGTGTACAGAATCTGAGGATCTTCGTAAAGAAGAGTTTTTCGTAGCATATCCTAATGTAACAAGTGGTGATCAATTAACTCAGACGTTGCTCTAAAGAGCTGAGCTGGCATCATAGGCTGCTTGGCTGGCTTCCCGGACCACCTTCATCTGCTCCATCATGAGCCCCGCTTGGCGTATAGCCTCCTTAGCAGCACCCACTTGGTCCTCCGGGACGTGGTGCGTGGCGAAAAGGGAGGGCGGATCAGCAGTCGACGTTGAAGGCCGGATACCCGTCAGCGGCACAGCGAAAGATACAGAAGTCCGAGTGGTGTTGCCACCCTCATGAACCAGCGCCTCAGGCATCGATGCAACTGGCGATCCTGCCGGCAGGTGCCTTCTTAGTCCTCCTCCGCCTCAACGGCGCCTCATCATCATCATCAGGGAGATCAATGACATGAGGAGGGACTACTGGAAAGATTCAAAGTTAAAAATGGAAATCCAATCGACCAAAAGCAAAATTACAGCGATCATACCAAGGTTAGAGGTAACAGCATCTTCCATCTCCTGGTCTTCGTTCCTGACTGAGGTCTCGGAGGTGGCAGCGCTGCAGATTTCAGAAATCAGTTGATCAGTCAACAAGTCGACAAAAGTATGTTCGCGCGGAACAAAAAAGCTCAACTTCTGTTGTACCCGGAAATAGTGGGGATAACCATCTTCATCTTGGGCAGAACCTTTGTGGGCTTCGACGGCGTCGCTCGGGGTTGCTTCAGCGCTTTTTCAGTCGGCGCCAAAGAGGTCGTCCGAGGACGTTTCGTCGACTGCCCGACAGGCGCGATAGCCTTGCCGCGCTCGACCGCAGGGTCATGGGTGAGCTTGTACTGCCTTTCCATGCGAGGAGGGTCGATTTCTTCCTCCTCTTCCTCCTCCTCCTCTCGTCCGGAGCTATCGTCATCTTCGCCCCCCCACCAAATAGATCGCCATTCCTCCCGGCTTTCACCTCCGCTCCTTCCTCCTCCTCAACTGGTTCTTGCGCCCCGTTGGGCATCAAGTACATGTCAGTGGTGACCTGGAAGAAGACAAACAAGATGAAAGTCAGTCGACCGATTTAAGCAAACAAGATGGAGTAAGCAGAGTCAGAGTCAAAGATACGGATTGAACCTTGTCCGCTCAGACGATTGGTCGAAAGTGGAGGGATCCTCCCGGCTCCTCGGGGTTATCTTTGTTCCTAGTGATGGCGGTCATCCATCTCTCCGATGTGGCATCCTCGAACTCCTCGGGTGGACCCGAGTGGTGTCATCGATGCGAGAATACATCCACATCGGATGGTCTCGATACTGAAGTGGCTGGATGCGCCGTCGAAGAAAAACCTCCAGAAGATCCATACCAGTCACCCCGTCACGGATGAGCTGGACTACACGCTCGACGAAAACCTTGACCTGAGCCTTCTCCTCCGGGACCACCTTCAGAGAGGATGGCTTGCTCAGTTGATCCATGGAGAAAGGAGGGAGTCCAGTCGACTGCCCTGGTGTCGACTGGTCTTGGAGTAGAACCAGGTCGACTGCCACCCTCGAACCGACTCGGGAAGGACCATGGCTGGAAAAGCACTCTTACCTCTCATTTGGACACCAAGACCCCCACACATCTGAATCACTTGGGTTCTCTCGTCACTCGAATTGGCCTTTTTCACCGTCTGGGAGCGACAGGTGAAAATGTGTTTGAAGAGGCCCCAATGCGGCCGACAACCCAAAAAGATCTCACAGAAGGACACGAAAGCGGCGAGATACACGATGGAGTTGGGTGTGAAGTGGTGGAGTTGTGCCCCAAAGAAGTTCAGAAATCCTCGAAAGAAAGGGTAGGGCGGCAAAGAAAACCCGCGGTCGACGTGAGTGGCTAAGAGGACGCACTCACCCTCCTGAGGCTGCGGCTGCCACTCTAGGTGTGAAGTGGTGGAGTTGTGCCCCAAAGAAGTTCATAAATCCTCGAAAGAAAGGGTGGGGCGGCAAACAAAACCCGCGGTCGACGTGAGTGGCTAAGAGGACGCACTCACCCTCCTGAGGCTGCGGCTGCCACTCCATCCCCGGAAGCCTCGCTGATCCATGAGGGATCAATCCTTCATTGGCAGTCGTCACAAGATCTTTACGGCGGATGGTCGAGCGAATCCAGTCGCCCTGGATCCAGCCCTGCGGCAAACCGGCCCGCGACGAGGATCCACCCCGACTGGTAAGCCCTCCCCTTCGCCTTCGCCGTCGCCTTGTTCGCCCGTTCCAAAGCTGCCGTCTTTTCTTTCACCATTGTCGCCGGCGGAACGCGCGTGGAGCAGCAGTTCGGAGGTGGAGGCAGGCGCGTCGGATGAATCTAAGGAAGTAAGGAGGAAAGGGGAACACACTGTTCAAAAAACCCCAGTCCTGGACCTTATATGAGGTTGCTTCCGAGTGACTGACGGGTAGGCCCAGGCGATCCTATCAAATCCCGCAACAGTCGCCCGCGCAATACATGGCGAAAAAGGTGGCATGGAGATCGAGGCGTCCTTGCCTTATCCCGTCCGATTACTGCGGAACTCTCTCCGTCCCGCTCGTTTCCCGAAGATTCAAATCCCGCTAAATTCTCTTGCCGCAGAGCAAATCGTCAGACAAAAGATTTCCTTCGTCCTGTCATTTGGAAATCGCCAAGTACGGAAAACGCACTCGACGGATACAAAGAATGGATCGAGGCGACTGAAAAAAGAGTTGATGCCGTCACTTAAGTCCATTTGATCCAAGACAAGACACAATTGCAGCACAAGAACGAGTCAGGAGTATGTTCAACTCCTTCCCCACTCAAACCTCGATCCATTCGGGGGCTAATGATGAAGTCATATACCTAGGGTAGGGTCATGGACCTGTCCAAGACACCCTCCCCAAGGACATCTCTAGAAGAAACTACCTTTCAGTCGACTTGGAAGAGTTCCACTCGACCAACTGGAAGACACTCGACCATGAAGCCAACCACTCGACCACCAGGAGATCCAAAGCCAGTCTGCACATAAACGGTCGGTCATTAAGTAGCTTTTATGGTCATCATAGCACTTTATGTGGGCGTTACCAGTAACCCCCTATCTTAATGTACCTTTAACCCTGCATAACTGAGGGCCGGGGTGCAGCGAACTCTATATAAGCCACCCCCTCCTCAGTGTCAAGGGTTCGCACCTCTGTAACTCATACGCACGTAATACAGTCGACCGCCTCCGGGCTCCGAGACGTAGGTGTAGGACCTTGAAGTATGTCTAGAGGGGGGGTGATTAGACTACTTGACCAAATAAAAACCTAACCTTTTCCCAATTTTATAGTTTGGCAGATTTTAGCTATTTTAGTACAAGTCAAGCAATCATCACACAATTCAAGCAAGCATGCAAAGACTATATTGGCAGCGGAAATTAAAGCATGCAACTTGCAAGAAAGTAAGGGGAAGGGTTTGGAGGAATCAAACGCAATTGGAGACACGGATGTTTTTTGGCGTGGTTCCGATAGGTGGTGCTATCGTACCTCCACGTTGATGGAGACTTCAACCCACGAAGGGTAGCAGTTGCCTTGAGTCCACGGAGGGCTCCACCCACGAAAGATCCACGAAGTAGCAACCTTGTCTATCCCACCATGGCCGTCGCCCACGAAGGACTTGCCTCACTAGCGGTAGATCTTCACGAAGTAGGTGATCTCCTTGCCCTTACAAACTCCTTGGTTCAACTCCACAATCTTGTCAGAGGCTCCCAAGTGACACCTAGCCAATCTAGGAGACACCACTCTCCAAGAAGTAACAAATGGTGTGTTGATGATGAACTCCTTGCTCGTGTGCTTCAAATGATAGTCTCCCCAACACTCAACTCTCTCTCATAGGTTTTGGATCTGGTGGAAAGAAGATTTGAGTGGAACGCAACTTGGGAAGGCTAGAAATCAAGAGTCATATGGTAGGAATGGAATATCTTGGTCTCAACACATGAGTAGGTGGTTCTCTCTCAGAACTGGTAAGTTGGAAGTGTAGGTTTAGTCTGATGGCTCTCTCCACGAATGAAGAGGAGGTGGAGGGGTATATATAGCCTCCACAAAAAATCTAACCGTTACACACAATTTACCAAACTCGGTGGGGCTGAATAGTTAAACTCGGTCGAACCGATTTAGTAAACCTAGTGACCGTTAGTGATTTTCGGTGGGATTGACATGCATCTCGGTGAGACCGATATGGTTAGGGTTAGGGCATAACGTAATCTCGGTGAGACCGATTACACAAACTCGGTGAGACCGATTACACAAACTCGGTGAGACCGATTTTGGTAATAAGCTAACCAGAGAGGTGGTCAAGTAAACTCGGTGGGACCGATTTGCTCTTTTCTGTGAGACCGAAATGTTACAAAAGGAAGCAGAGAGTTTACATTGCAATCTCGGTGGGACCGATCGCTCACTTCGGTTAGACCAAAGCGTTCTGAAGGGAAACAGAGATTGCAACCCCATCTCGGTGAGACGGAGATCCCTATCGATAAGACCGATTTGCTTAGGGTTTGTGGCAGTGGCTATGACTTATGGAATCGGTGGCGCGGATAGAAAGAATCGGTGTGACCGATTTTGGCTTTAGGTTTAGGTCATTTGTGGATGTGGGAAAGTAGTTGAGGGTTTTGGAGCATATCACTAAGCACATGAAGCAAAAGGCTCATTAAGCAACACCTCATCCCTTGTTGATAGTATTGGCTTTTCCTATAGACTCAATGTGATCTTGGATCACTAAAATGTAAAATGAAGAGTCTTGAGCTTTTGAGCTTGAGCCAATCCTTTGTCCTTAGTTTTTTTAGGGATCCACTTTCATCATCCATGACATGCCATTCATTGAGCTTTCCTGAAATAATAGTCTTGGAATAGCATTAGCTCAATGAGCTATATGTTGTTATGAATTACCAAAACCACCTAGGGATAGTTGCACTTTCAATCTCCCCCTTTTTGGTAATTGATGACAACATATAGATCAAAGCTTCGACAAAAGATAATAAGATTTAAATAACATCGTCGCTTTGAGAAGTATGTGATAAGCAAGAGCTCCCCTAAATTTGTGCATAGTTTTAGATTTGCTTTGGACTGCAAATGCACAATGAATTAGGCTCATGGGTTACTCTTCCATGTCACATACATCTTGGTGGAGCACTCAAAATAATAAACAATGAATACATGCACTCATCACCAAGCATAGTGAGTGATCACATAAGATAGATAGGATAATATCAAGCATGCATAAGTGTAGCTTATGATCAAACACATGATCATCAATGTCTCACAAGCATAGTATCTCAACCAAAAGCAAACAAAGATTGAAAAACCTTGAAAAACCACCAAATAAAGCAAGAGAGAACAAAAGCAACAGTCTCTCTCTCGAAGCCTATGGTCTATGCATTTTTCTCCCCCTTTGGCAACAAGTTACCAAAAAGTTCATAGAAAATGCATAGTGCTAGATCGACTCTCAGGCTTGATCTTCTGGTGGTGGTGTAGAGATGGCTCTGGGACGAAGACTTGATTGATGTAGATGGAGCTGGAGCTGATGTAGGTGCTGGAGCTGGTGGCACAGAGGTTGTAGCTGGTGCAGCAGAAGTTGCTCTTGTGTCGAGGAACTGCACGGTGATGACCTCTGGGCTCTAGGCACTCTGGCAAACACATTGGTGGTAGTCTTGCCCTTCCTCTCCTACATGTCATCTTGTAGTTCCTCCACTGCAGTCTGAATCTCAGTTACTTTCACATCTAAGTTATAGAACTTTTGTTCTATGATTCTCTCCATACTCTCCTGGTTTTGAGTTAGGGTGGCCAATCCCTTCTCTATCCTCAGGGTTGATGCTATTAAGTAACTAAGCTGCTCCTGCTTGTTCTTCAAGAAATACTCAGATGCCTCCTCTTGAGTTGGCATCTTGACAGCCTTCTCCCTCTTTGCCTTCTCCTTCTTCTCCTGAGCTTGAACTGATTGTGGATCATCTTCATTCATGACAACCTCATTGTCCTCAAAGTCTGGATAAAGTGGAAAGTGTTCCTTCTCCAACTGATATTTTCCCGTGCCCATTTTTGAGTTTATCAATTCTTGAATCTGAGGTGCATATACACAGCTCCTCTTCTGATCTGCAGTCCTCTTGATAGTTTCAATGATCAGGCTCATGACTTTGAACTTCTGTGGCACATCAAACACATGCAACATGTTGATGGCATTCCCTCTGATCATGTTATGGTCACCAGACTTGGGCAACAAAGTATTCCTCAGAATCCAATTTATTGTTGGCAACCCTGACAACAGAAAGTGAACTGATCCAAACTTGTGAGTTGCTAATGCCTTGTCTGGAATTTCCGTGTACATGTGTGCCATGGAATTGTGATCCATTTTCTTCTTGGCATAAATGTCTAGGTCATCCTCATTCTCCTCTGGGGCATTTATCAGCTTTGCCCACTCCTCAACAGTTGACTGGTACCTTGTACCTTCAGACATCCAAACAATTTTTCCATCTGGGTAAAAATGTGCTGTGGAGTAGAACTGCATGATAAGCTCATCATTCCAATTGTGAGCTTTTGCCCAACAAAATTTGCAACTCCACAACTCACAAAGCTGTCCTGCACTCCAGGATAGTTGTAACACCCCGGATGTAACTTTCCATATTTGTAACTCCAACTCTTGCCATTTTCGGCATTGTGTTATGATATTCCCTCCGTGGTTGGGTTTTTGTCTTTCGTTTTTGCATTTTGTCCATGTCATGCATCTCATATCATGTCATCATGTGCATCGCATTTGCATACGTGTTCGTCTCATGATTCCGAGCATTTTCCCCGTTGTCCGTTTTGCAATCCGACACTCCTATGTCGCCCGGTATTCCCTTTTACGTTTTTCCGTAAGCGGGTACTAAAATTCCTCGGAATGGACCGAGGTTTGTCAAGTGGCCTTGGTATACCACCGGTAGACCACCTGTCAAGTTTCGGGTCATTTGGAGCTCGTTTGGTACTCCAACGGTTAACCGCACTCTCGCAAAGGCCTCTTTTAAGTTGCAGCCCAACACCCTTTCAAAACAGCACAATAACCCATCTAAGTCACTTCCATGCTCTCCGCCGTCGGATCACGATCATGTGGGCGAAAACTACACTCCATTTGGAGTCTCCTAGCTCCCTCTACCTATAAATATGCCTCCCCCTCCGAATTTCCGGACGAAACCCTAGCATTTGTTCCCTCCCCGCGCCGCCGGACGAAATCCGCCCGTCCGGACACGTCCGCCCCACGCGCCCGGACGAACCGGAAGCCGCCACGTGGCCCGTGCCCACTTTGCGCCGCCCGCCGAAAGGGCCCTCCGCCCACGCCGGGCCGCACCCCAGCGCCTCGCCGCCGCCGCCGCCCGCTCATGACCCGCCGCATCCATGCTGCGCCGATCGCCGCCCCGGCCGCCTCGCCGCATCACTCACGCCGCGCCATGACCGCGCCGGTGCCCGTCGGCCAGTCGCCGTCGCCCCGGCCGCGCCATCGGCCTCCTCCCGGCCTCTCCTCTCCACCGGCCGCCTTCCCGGCCCTCCTTCCTGCGCTCCGGCCGCCGCCTCGGGTCGCGCGCGCGCCGGATCTCAGATCCAACGGGCGGTTGACTTCTTCCCCCCCCCCTGAAATCCTCTTAGTCTTTTCCTGTGATTATTTTATTGCATTTTCATCGTGCCATAACTCTGTACCCGTAGCTCCGTTTCGTGCGTGTAATATGTCCAAATGTTCGCCCGAAGAGTAGATCATTTCATCTCATTGCATCATTTTCATTTGAGCTCATCTTGTTGCCCGAAATGCTGTTATAAGAGGGCTATGTGATGTTAGTTTCTGTTTCTTAACAGAACATCTACTTTTGTCATTTTTGCCATGATTGATGTGTGCACCCTATGAATATGAGTCCTACATGTGTTTTGTAATATGCCATGCCATCTTTCCAGGGGTGTATGCCATGTATTTTTGTGATCTCTGTGGTGACTAGCACAAGCATGCAAACTAGGCTTCATGATGTTGCTGATTTCAGCCCCAGTTTTGCTGATATTTTTATGCCATGTTAACTTGATGCTACCGAGAGATCCATGCTTATTTTGAGATACTTCAGTAAGGATATTTTGAACATATGGTTATTCTATATCCGTCCATGCCCTTTTTTGCAATTATGGAGTGCCATAGCTTGAGTCAATCGAGCTCTACTTTTGCTATAAAATGTTTCCTGGTAGGTTGTTTACATGTTATTCAATTTTGCCAAGGTTGTTGTAGTTGATCCGTGTATGCTATGATGTTGTTCTTGCCATGTATAGCTTCTATGCCATGTCTTCTTGATGGATGTTGGCTTATTTTATCATTAAATGCACTGTAGTAAGTGCATCGAGCTCGCGAAGATGCCTTCATAATTCTGTCAATGTCATGCCCTGTTTGCTGAATCTGTTAACGAAACTTGCTATGTTTATGTAGGTGCCATCATATCTTCTGATCCTTTTTGGCTCATGGTCAGTAAGGGAATTTTGTTCAATGCTTTGAGTAGATTCATCCCGTGCCTTGTTTTGCTATTATAAGTTCCTGTAGCATGTTGTTTGCTTGCTCTGAACATTGCTTCCTGATGCTGATGCTGACATGTTCAGTATTTTCACCAAGTCTGTGAAGCTGATATATTTTGCACTTTTTCCGTGCTTGTTTGGACCTGTTATGGTGTGAATTAGCCGTAGATCAGTGTTCATCTTTTGTCAAGCATATTGAGTAGATCACTTCCATATGCTTTGTTGGTACGTTTGGGTGCAGTAGCTTAATTTCTTGTTGCTTGCTATGTGGCATCATGCTGTTAATGGCAGATTTGTGCCATTCTTGTTTTGCTTGCCATTTGCAAACCGTGCATCCGATTCCAGTGATCTTTATATCGATTTCAACCGAAATCATCTCACCTTTCCAGCGGCATACTTGGTTTTCCAAGTTGATGCCTTGTTCATCATTTTTCCTTCCGGAGCACGCATACGCATTGCATATCACATCTCGCATATCATGCCATGTATTGCATCATGTTGCTTGTGCATTGCACCGTGATTTATTGTGGTTCCATTGTTTGTGATCTTGCTTTGGGTAGAGCCGGAGGCAGTATGTGAACGAGGAACCTGTTGAGAACGCTTACGAGGATCAAGCTTTCGACAACTCTGAGAACCTTGCAGGCAAGATGACCATACCCTCGAAATCACTTCTATCTTTTCTTGCTAGATGCTCGATCTTTTGCTATGCCTATGCTACGTTACCTACCACTTGCTATATCATGCCACCCATATTGCCATGTCAAACCTCTAACCATTCTTTCCTAGCAAACCGTTGATTGGCTATGTTACCGCTTTGCTCAGCCCCTCTTATAGCGTTGCTAGTTGCAGGTGAAGATGAAGTTGGTTTCATGTTGGAACATGGTTATTTTGGGATATCACAATATCTCTTATTTAATTAATGCACCTATATACTTGGTAAAGGGTGGAAGACTCGGCCTTATGCCTGGTGTTTTGTTCCACTCTTGCCGCCCTAGTTTCCGCCATACCGGTGTTATGTTCCTTGATTTTATGCGTTCCTTACGGTTGGGTGATTTATGGGACCCCTTGACGATTCGCCTTGAATAAGACTCCTCCAAGCAAGGCCCAACTTTGGTTTTACCATTTGCCACCTAAGCCTTTTTCCCCGGGTTTTCGCGAGCCCGAGGGTCATCTTTATTTTAAACCCGGGCAGTTCTCCTTCGAAAGTGCTGGTCCAATTTGAGCGATGTCCGGCGCCCTTGAGCAATCGTGGTCTATGCCAACCCGACGTCTGGCTCATCCGGTGTGCCTCGAGAACGAGATATGTGCAGCTCCTATCAGGATTTGTCGGCACATTCGGGCGGCTTTGCTGGTCTTGTTTTATTCTTTGTCGAAATGTCTTGTAGTCCGGGATTCCGAGATCGATCGGGTCTTCCAGTAGAAGGAATATCCTTCGTTGACCGTGAGAGCTTATAATGGGCTAAGTTGGGACACCCCTGCAGGTATTATCTTTCAAAAGCCGTGCATGATTTATGAGGCAGATGGGAATTTGTTAATGTCCGGTTGTAGAAAACCCGAAGTTGACCTTAATTAATACACATCAACGGCGTGTGTAACTGTGATGGTCTCTTCTCGTGAGTCCGGAAGTGAACACGGTGTTGGAGTTATGGTTGACGTAAGTAGTTCAGGATCACTTCTTGATCACTACTAGCTTCACGACCGTGCCTTGCTTCTCTTCTCGCTCTCTTTTGCGAATGTAGCCACCATATATGCTGAGTAAACTTGCTGCAGCTCCACCTCACAACTCTGTCCTTCCTATAAGCTTAAATAGTCTTGATCTCGCGGGTGTGAGATTGCGAGTCCCGTGACTCACAGATTCTACCAAAAGCGATTGCGGTGCCGACGATGCGGTCTGGTGGCCTTAACCCGAGCTCAAGTGGGAGTTCGACGAGGCGTGGTCGTTACTATGTGTCTTTTCACGATGATCGATGAGTGGAGCCAGTTGGGACGATCGGGGATCTGTGTAGCATTTGGGGTATCTTCTTTTATTTTGGTTCCGTAGTCGGACCTTGAGTGTATTCTGGATGATGGATGTTTATTTATGTATTGTGTGAAGTGGCATTTGTAAGCCAACTATGTATCTTTTTCCCTTATGTATTTCATGGGTTGTGTGAAGATTACCTCACTTGCGACATTGCTTTCAATGCGGTTATGCCTCTAAGTCGTGCTTCGACACGTGGGATATATAGCCGCATCGGGGGCATTACAATAGTGCTGTTCATTCTCCATCATGTAGGTCCAGTCGACCCACCTCATATCACAAACTATAGGTTTCTTGTCCAACATAATTGTTTCGTAGAAGTCCTGTTGTTCCTTTGTGTGGAACCTGTAGTCAACAACAGTTCTTCTCCTTGAAGCATATGGATCTGCCATCCTCCATATCCTCAATTCCGAGTCCTTCCTGATTCTCATGTCCTCAGTCACAGGATGGGCATCATTGTGGTCTGGTATCTTTGGCTTGAGCTTCCTCAGAAACTGTCCTTCTTCATCTTCCTCATCAACCTCAGGCACTGGGGCCTTGTTCTTCTCAGCAACTGGAATACTCCTGGTATTCCTCTTTGGTGCAGACTTGGCCTTGGGGGCAGCTTTGGGTGCTTCCTTGGGCTTAGATGTGGCAGCCCCTGATCTAATAGCATCACCCATAAGCTTTGGTGCCTTTGGTGCTGGTGCAGCAGGCTCTTCCTCTTCCATCATGGAAGGCTTCCCAATAACTCTGGCTGTGGTCTTCTTGACCCTTTCCTTCCTCTTCTTGCTCTCAGCAGCTAGCTCTTTGGGATCAGGATTTTCAGGTAGTTGAGTTGATGTTCTGGCCTTGGACATTGGTTGTCTTCCTGCAGGCCTTTTGATCTTCATGACCCTTTCCTTCTTGAGCACCTCTTTCTTGGAAGTTGCATCATCTTCCTCAGCTTTGTAATCTTCATCCTCTAAATCTGAAGTTCTTTTCCTCCTTTGCCTAGTTGCAGCCTTAGGCAAATTGCTAGGAGTACTTCTGCTCCCTTCATCTGAAGTTGAGGGACTAGTGCCCTCACTCAAGTTCATCTGCTCTCTTGACCTGTTTTGGCTGTCACTTTGATCAGACATACTGCAAAAGTGGCTATTGACCACTGTGAAGAGTTATAGATGAGATAGAAAAGATGAGCATCACAAAATGCAGAGGTTTTTGCAAAAGAATGACTCAAAAGTTTAGTCTTAGTTTTCCACAGAAAGCATTTCGGATCCACCGATTTTCAAACTTGGTGATACCGAAGCAGTTTTCAAACCTAAACTGATGATCTCGGTTGGACCGAGTTTCAGTTCGGTGGCACCAAGACTGCTAGGGTTTCACAGAATCCTCAAATCGGTTGCACCGATTAGTAATTCTCGGTCAGACCGAGAGTCACTAGTGCAATGGCATAAGCCAAATCGGTGAGACCGAGTTTTTCAACTCGGTGGGTCCGAGATGGTTTCGGCGGAAACCTAAACCTAAAAATTTTAATCACATCTAATCTATGAACTACTTTGGCTGGATAGAAGAGTTGCAATCGTGGCAGGATTCAATATGAAAACAATGTGCTAGGAATCAGACGTGGAAAGCACAAAGTTTAAGTCCATACCCTAACTTGGCGGTGGACTTGCTACGGCGGCAACGGCGGGGACGAAATCCGTTGACGGCGGTGAAGACCAGCGACAGAAGGCTGCTGGCGATGAGGAGACGATCCAGAGACCACGATGGCAGAGCGAGCTGTTGCGCGGGTGAAGGGTTTCGGAGAAATTTCCAAAATTTTGCCCGTGACAGTATATAGCCCGACCCGGTCGGTGTGACCGAGTGGAACAACTCGGTGGCACCGAGATGCATAACTGCGTTCAGTTACAGCAAATCGGTGAGACCGAAAAGTTCAAATCGGTTGCACCGAGATTGAAAGCTCAGATCAACTTGATGATCTCGGTAGGACCGAAATGGAAGGATCGGTTAGACCGAGAATCACTAAGAGGTTTTGGAAGTTTAAGTCTATGACGAATCGGGGACTCCGAGTGCTCCTCACACAGAGTGGTTCGAATCTGACTTGATCAAATTTTGTGATGTAGCACGAATAGAGTTTGAGACGAGAAAAGCATAGATAGCTAAAGAAGGTTCTTAGGCATTCTTGTCTATCCACTTGGCACAAAAAGGGAATCCAAACAAACAAAACAACAAGTGGATGTCCTTGAATGAGTAAAATATGCACCAACATGCTCACACAATAAGATGGCAAATGAAATATGTGGCAAAGCATGCACAACCAATTCTAGCATCTATCAAACAATTGGCGATGACTAGGTCATCTATATATGAGTATATTGACTTAGGAGTCAAATGAGAACATTTGATCATAGGTCATACTCATCGTTTAAGCTCAAGTGGGGTTACCACTTTTACATAATGCATTAATGTGTTCACACCATTAGTGTTGCTTTTACTCAATTCTTAGAGTTAAGCTCCCCCTAGATGTTATATCTCCCCTTAGAGGGATGAACTTAGATTGGGTTTTGTCGATGATGACTTCATGTAGGTGTTGAAGATGTAGATGCTCAATGTTGATGTAGATCATTTGGAGCAATCCTTTGGAGTGAGTTGCACTTTCAACTTGCCTACATGGGTTAGTCCCACAAGGAACAAACAAAAATATCCATAGACATAGAGTGATGCACACACAAGATGATGTCCATGAAAACATTAGGTTACCTTGTCCCTTGCCTTACCAACATGAGGGTTTGTGACTCCTTGAACTAGTGCAAGATGTGAAAGTTGATTGCGCTTGTTCTTGCCAAAATGATATGAGTGAAGAATGTTGGCGGAGTCACCCTCAAGAACTCTCTAGTTCTTCTTCTTCGGGATCCACATCATCTTGATGGGAATCCTTGGAGTTGTAGTTGTACTTGATGAAGTAGAACTTGACGTAGTCTTGTGTACCCATTCGAACGAGGCTTTAGGTGCTTCTTCAAATGCATTAATCTCTTCTTGAAGCTTGTCCTTGCCTTTGTTCTTGTGGTCTTGTGGTGGAAGATCATCTTGAGCTTGTGTCCCCTTGAAGGAAGTAGGATCATACTTCTCTTGTTGAGGAACAAACTTTGTCTTGGGGTATTGATCTTCTTCCCACTCAACTCCATTGGCGTTGAACTTTCGTTCAAAACCAACACCTTGATTCTTCCGGTGCCTTCCTTGCTTGCGTACAATTTCCTCGAATTGCTTACTCCCGGCAAGGCTCTTGTAAACACCTTTCTCTATAATTCCCTTCAATAAACTATTTTCTTGCTCAAGTGTAACTTGGCTAAGAGAATCATTAGTGGAATCAAGAGAACTACTAGAAGCAACAACATTGGATTTGACATTATTATTGTTACTACTAGAGGAAGTATCTTTCTTGTACTTGTTACTAGACTTGACTTGAGGCATGTAAGTAGATAAGAGTAAACGCTTGGCAATGTAAGAAGAACTTTTCTTGCAGAGATCATCATTGATTGCCTTTAAGAACTCATGCTCTTGCTCAAGATTGAGCTTTTCAAAGCGTAACTTCTCATGAGCCCTTAAAAGTTCTCGATGATCTTGAAGATAGTTTCATGAGCCAACTTAAGAGTGTTTAGTTCTTTAGTTAGAAGCTCAATTTTCTCCTTATCATTTTCATTCGTTTGATTAGCATGATTAATTGACGTTTCATCATAGTATTCATCACTAGAGTTGTCAACAATTAAATCATCATCCACAAGCAAGTCATCTTCATCACTATTAAAATCAACATACTCGGGATGTGTTACCTTTGGACCTTTGGCCATGAAGCATCTTCCAATTCCTTCATTTGGTGAATCAAATATGTCGTAGGAGTTGGTTGACACAAGTGCTAGACCGGCAACACCTTCATCTTGAGTATGTTCAGAGTTGGAGTGATAGCTTCTCTCGGAGTGATTGTCGGAGTCGGAGCCGGATACCCATTCACCAACATGAGCTTGATGTCTTCGTTTTGTGTAGCTCCTTGATGACTTGTCCTTCCTTTCCGAATCCTTGCTTCTCCGTGAGGGTCTTTGTTCATAACGATCATCTCTACTCCTCCTCTCTCTCTCGGTGGTGATTCTTCTCTTTTGCTTCTTCTTTTTAGAGAATCTTCTCTTCTTTTGTAGGGTGCCGTACACTCATTGGAGTAGTGTCCGGGCCTCCCACAATTGTAGCAATTTCGCTCTCGACTAGAAGATCTCTTGTCATTGTAAGACCTTGACTTGGAGCTTCTTTCTTTGCTTCTACTTTTGTAGAATTTGTTGAAGTTCTTCACCATTAAGCTCAATTCTTCATTGAAGGTTGGTTTCTCACTTGATGATGTGGGGGCTTCACTTGAGGATTTGTAAGCACCACTTGACTTGTTGTGAAGTTCCTCCTTGTCCTTGAGTGACATCTCATGAGCAACAATCCTTCCAATGACTTCCGTTGGCTTGAGATCTTTGTAGTTTGGCATCATTTGGATCAATGTGCACACGGTATCATACTTTCCATCCAATGCTCTTAGGATTTTCTTGATGATGAATTTGACGGTCATCTCTTCACTCCCTAAGCCGGCAATCTCATTTGTGATAAGAGCAAGCCTAGAGTACATTTCAGCGACACCTTCACCATCCTTCATTTTGAACTTGTCAAGCTGACTTTGGAGCACATCCAACTTGGATTCCTTGACGGATTCAGTACCTTCGTGCATATCAATCAAAGTATCCCAAATTTCCTTTGCATTCTCAAGACGGCTGATTTTGTTGAATTCTTCGGGGCACAATCCATTGAAGATGATGTCACATGCTTGAGCGTTGTATTGTAGCATCTTCAATTCTTCCGCATTAGCTTCACGGTTCGGTTCTCTCCCATCAAAGAATTCACCTTGCAAGCCAATACAAATAATTTCCCAAAGCAGGCGGGTTATGTCCAAGAATATGCATTTTCATCTTATGCTTCCAACTAGCAAAATTAGTACCATCAAAGTAAGGACCTCTACGGTGATAATTTCCCTCGCTAGACGCCATACTCTCCTCGGTTGTGAAACCAAGGCTATGACCACCAAAAGCTATGGAAATCAAAGCAAATGGAGACCAAAGCTCTGATACCACTTGTAGGACCTTGAAGTATGTCTAGGGGGGTGATTAGACTACTTGACCAAATAAAAACTTAACCTTTTCCCAATTTTATAGTTTGGCAGATTTTAGCTATTTTAGGACAAGTCAAGCAATCATCACACAATTCAAGCAAGCATGCAAAGAGTATATTGGCAGCGGAAATTAAAGCATGCAACTTGCAAGAAAGTAAGGGGAAGGGTTTGGAGGATTTAAACGCAATTGGAGACACGGATGTTTTTTTGGCGTGGTTCCGATAGGTGGTGCTATCGTACCTCCACGTTGATGGAGACTTCAACCCACGAAGGGTAACGGTTGCGCAAGTCCACGGAGGGCTCCACCCACGAAGGGTCCATGAAGTAGCAACCTTGTCTCTCCCACCATGGCCGTCGCCCACGAAGGACTTGCCTCACTAGCGGTAGATCTTCACGAAGTAGGCGATCTCCTTGCCCTTACAAACTCCTTGGTTCAACTCCACAATCTTGTCGGAGGCTCCCAAGTGACACCTAGCCAATCTAGGAGACACCACTCTCCAAGAAGTAACAAATGGTGTGTTGATGATGAACTCCTTGCTCTTGTGCTTCAAATGATAGTCTCCTCAACACTCAACTCTCTCTCATAGGTTTTGGATCTGGTGGAAAGAAGATTTGAGTGGAAAGCAACTTGGGAAGGCTAGAGATCAAGATTCATATGGTAGGAATGGAATATCTTGGTCTCAACACATGAGTAGGTGGTTCTCTCTCGAGGCTGGTAAGTTGGAAGTGTAGGTTTAGTCTGATGGCTCTCTCCACGAATGGAGAGGAGGTGGAGGGGTATATATAGCCTCCACACAAAATCTAACCGTTACACACAATTTACCAAACTCGATGGGGCCGAATAGTTAAACTCGGTCGGACCGATTTAGTAAACCTAGTGATCGTTAGTGATTTTGATTGGGGATCGACATGCATCTCGGTGAGACCGATATGGTTAGGGTTAGGGCATAACGTAATCTCGGTGAGACTGATTACACAAACTCGGTGAGACCGATTTTGGTAATTAGCTAACCAGAGAGTTGGTCAGGCAAACTCGGTGGGACCGATTTGCTATTTTCGGTGAGATCAAAATGTTACAAAAAGGAAACAGAGAGTCTACATTGCAATCTCGGTGGGACCGATCGCTCACTTCGGTTAGACCGAAACGTTACGAAGGGAAACAGAGAGATTGCTACCCCATCTCGGTGAGACCGAGATCCCTATCGGTAAAACCGATTTGCTTAGGGTTTGTGGCAGTGGCTATGACTTATGGAATCGGTGGCGCCGGATAGAAAGAATCGGTGTGACCGATTTTGGCTTCAGGTTTAGGTCATTTGTGGATGTGGGAAAGTAGTTGAGGGTTTTGGAGCATATCACTAAGCACATGAAGCAAAAGGCTCATTAAGCAACACCTCATCCCTTCTTGATAGTATTGGCATTTCCTATAGACTCAATGTGATCTTGGATCACTAAAATGTAAAATGAAGAGTCTTGAGCTTTTGAGCTTGAGCCAATCCTTTGTCCTTAGTATTTTGAGGGATCCACTTTCATCATCCATGCCATGCCATTCATTGAGCTTTCCTGAAATAATAGTCTTGGAATAGCATTAGCTCAATGAGCTATATGTTGTTATGAATTACCAAAACCACCTAGGGATAGTTGCACTTTCAGTAGGGCTGTTACTTCCTCCGAGAAGGGCCTGAACTCGTAAACATCTCGCGTATACAACTAGTCCATAGCTAGGATCTTGCCTCTCCATACCTACCCCCATTCTATTGTCAGGCTTAGAACCACGACACGCAGTAGTCCCGGTGCCACCTTAGCCGATAGAGCGGAACGTAAGGTAGCAAAACACGGGAGCCAGGAAAACCCAACTATTGACCAAACACATGACCGGAGCTGATGCATATAAGGCCAAACTCGCGACGCCAAACACTCCCTAAGGTATTCAGACTTTACAACGTATACTGGACTGAGTAACGCCCTTGATAATGAGCCCTGAATTTCCAGGTACGTGCATTAGTCTGACGTGATGAAATGCCAACAACGTCAGCATCCCTCTTGATTGTGTTGAGTATCCAGAGGGTGTGAAGCAACAAGAGACAGTAAAAAAGGTTTACACTGGGTCTTAATCTAAAAAGAAACTTTTGAGCGGGGCCCTGCTACACGTCTGTGCCTGTGTCTCCGCTGTGCCGTATCCTGGAAGGGTGTAGCACGATGATCATGTGTAAAAGAGAAAAACCCAGGCGAAAGTCTTCGTGCGAAAAATTGGTTATTCTTAATGAGCCATGGAAATGCAATCTAAATAAGGTCAAGCCGGACTGTAGTCATTTTTACATGCGGGAAGCCCCTAGCACCACCTATGGGGGTATATCTATCGACCCAATCTCAGGTTTATCTGAGCTGTTACAGCTAGTGGTGCGCCGGACTCGTCTAGCCGTGTCCGCGGTCTTGACGATCGATCATTTATTCTGGTTGGAGAGGCCGTTCAGTGTTCGGCTGCTAGAGCCGCCACACATTCTTCCGCACGTAAGGAACGCTCTGCGTATCCGCTAACTATGATGATGCCACGTGGACCGGGCATCTTAAGCTTAAGGTAAGCGTAATGCGGTACTGCATTAAAACGAGCGAAGGCCGTTCTTCCGAGTAGTGCATGATAGCCGCTTCGGAATGGAGCGATGTCGAAGGTTAATTCTTCGCTTCGGAAGTTGTCGGGAGAACCTAATACAACATCTAGTACTAGAGAGCCTCTGCAGCGGGCCTCTGGGCCTGGTATTACTCCTTTAAAGGTAGTATTGCTTTGGCTGATTCTTGTCGGGTCTATCCCCATTTTGTGGACGGTATCCTGATATATCAGATTAAGACTACTGCCGCCGTCCATAAGGACTCGGGTGAGATGGTATCCATCAATTATTGGGTCTAGCACCAAGGCAGCCGATCCTCCGTGCCGGAGACTAGTCGGGTGATCCCTGCGATCAAAAGTGATCGGGCAGGCCGACCAAGGCCTGAACTTGGGGGTGACGGGCTCCACGTCACATACGTCTCGGAGTGCGCGTTTGCTCCTCCTCTTCGTTACGTGAATCATGTTCACTATTCTGACCTCTGGTGGGAATTTTTTCTGTCCCCCAGTGTTTGGTTGGCGAGGCTCACCTCGTCTTCACTTGGTGTCTCCCTCCCTTGTGTTCGGCGTTTAGCTTGCTGGCCTACTTGAAGACCCAGCATTCTCTGTTGGTGTGATTTGCAGGTTTGTCGGAGGTGCCATGAATCTGACATAATCTGTCTAGAATCTTGTTTAGGATGGACGATCCAGCTCTGCTGCCTTTGAATGGCTTTTTCCGTTGACCGGGTCGAGAGCCCCTGAATCCGGCGTTTACTGCCGTGTTGTCTGGGTTGTCTTCATTTTTTCGACGCTTGCTTTTATTGCGTCGCGGTTTTCCATTGCCATCCCTGACTTCGGATGTGCCTGTGTCGCTGGTGCCGCTACGGGCCAGCCAACTGTCTTCGCCCATGCAAAAGCGGGTCATAAGGCTTGTTAGGGCTGAAATTGTCCTCGGTTTTTCCCGGCCGAGGTGTCTGGCGAGCCATTCGTCCCGAACACTATGCTTGAAAGCCGCTAAGGCTTCAGCATCTGGGCAGTCGACAATTTGATTCTTCTTAGTGAGGAATCTGTTCCAGAGCTTTCGGGCTGACTCTCTGGACTGCTGAATTATATGACTTAAATCGTCTGCATCCGGAGGTCGGACATAGGTCCCTTGAAAATTAGCCCTAAAGTCATCCTCAAGCTCTTCCCAACTTCCAATTGAGTTTTCGGGGAGGCTCTTCAGCCAGTGCCGAGCTGGTCCTTTGAACTTGAGGGGCAGGTATTTGATGGCGTGGAGATCATCTCCGCGAGCCATGTGGATGTGAAGGATAAAGTCCTCAAACCAGACCCCAGGGTCTGTCATTCCGTCGTATGCCTCTATGTTCACGGGTTTGAATCCCTCTAGAAATTCGTGATCTAGCACCTCATCGGCGAAGCATAGGGGGTGTGTGGCACCCCTGTATTTGGATGTGTCATGGAATTCTGACGGTTGTAGTGTTCGGTTTTGATTATGTGCCGGAGCACGCTTCCTAGATCCGTAGATGGACCTTGCCATACCGGCTTTTTGGTGCAAGTCCTCACGTAAATCGTGTGCTGACTTATGTGCGACATCGTGGCCGCCCTGTCGCAACCATGGGGTGGTCGATCCAGCTGATCAGCCGTTTTATTTTTCGGTTGTATGGGCTCTAAAGCCTCGTCATCGAATTTAGGCAGCAGCTTGCGCTTTGGATAGTTCTTTGTGTGGCGACTGCCACCATTCTTTTCTTCAGTGTCATGCACTTTGTTCCATCTGCTGTTGAGCGTATTTTGTGCGGCCTTAAGCCTTTGCTTCTGCTTCTTCAGACTCCTCGCGGTGGCAATAAGCCTTCTATGGAGGTTCTCTTGTTCCAAGTGCCTTTCCGGGATGATGTGTGCATCGTTGTCCGGATTGTTCTCTTCTGCGGAGACAGGTTGATGAGCTTTATCCTCGGCATCGTCATGATCGGACAGCAGCTCTGTACCATGTTCACCGTCCGTTGGCTCATCCTGCTCCATTGCTGGGTCTGTATGGTCGTCGTTTCCTTTGGAGTCGACCGGGGTATTATTCTTTCTTGCGCTGTAATCGCTGTTTTTGCTGAGGCGGGGTTTGGAGCGGCGCCTACGTCGTTGCTCTGGTTGCTTCTCGAGGGAACTATCCTTCGCTGCTTCTTCTCGTTCCTCGTCGTTGTTTTCTTTGGGTGTATCCACCATGTATATATCGTATGATGAAGTGGCTGTCCAGCGCCCTGTGGGCGGTGGTTCCTGTTCCTCTCCTGCATCGTCATCCATACCGTCGATGTCTTCGGAGTCGAAATCAAGCATGTCGGTTAAATCGCCGACAGTGGCTATTAAGTGAGTGGTGGGTGGGGAACGAATTTCTTCATCGTTCGCTTCCCACTCGAGCCGGACATAGTTCGGCCGAGGGTCTCCTGACAAGGAGAGAGACCTTAATGAATCTAGCACGTCGCCCAATGGCGAGTGCTGGAAAATATCCACGGAGGTAAACTCCATGATCGGTGCCCAATCAGATTCGATAGGCACGGATGCAAGCGGTTCGGAGCCCGTGGTCGGGGACGAATCCAAGGGTCCGGCAACACAGGTCTCGTAGGAGGTAAAGTCAGTATTCGACTCTATTGCCGCTAAGTGTGCGGCCTCCGTGGCGGGGTCCATCCACCCATCCTCGGACGGCGCAATCTGCTCCGGATTGAGGGCCGGAGTAACCAAAGGTGTGATCTCTCGAACACTGTCCGACAGCAGAGCTAAGTCATGCTCGTCGTGACTGTGCGGCGCACCTGACATGGGCTCGAATCCATCGAAGACCAAGTCTCCGCGTATGTCGGCGGTATAGTTTAAGTTTCTGAACCTGACCTGACGGCCAGGGGCGTAGCACTTGATCTGCTCCAGATGGCCAAGCGAGTTGGCCTGCAGTGCGAAGCCACCGAATACGAAGATCTATCCGGGGAGAAAAACCTCACCCTGGTTCGCATCGTTGCTGATGATCGAAGGATCCATCAAGCCTTATGGTGACGGCATAGTGGAACTCTCAGTGAAAGCACCAATGTCGGTGTCAAAACCGGCGGACATTGGGTAGGGGGTCTCGAACTGTGCGTCAAAGGCGGATGGTAACAGGAGGCGGGGACACAATGTTTACCCAGGTTCGGGCCCTCTCGATGGAGGTAATACCCTACTTCCTTCTTGATTGATCTTGATGATATGATTATTACAAGAGTTGACCTACCACGAGATCGTAGAGGCTAAACCCTAGAAGCTAGCCTATGATTATGATTGTTGTTGTCCTACGGACTAAACCCTCCAGTTTATATAGACACCGGAGGGGGCTAGGGTTACACAGAGTCGGTTACAAGGGAGGAGATCTATATATCCGATTTGCCAAGCTTGCCTTCCACGCAAAGGAGAGTCCCATCCGGACACGGGACGAAGTCTTCAATCTTGTATCTTCATAGTCCAACAGTTCGGCCAAACTATTTAGTCCGGCAGTCCGAGGACCCCCTTATCCAGGACTCCCTCACCAAGGGCCTCGAGGGCTCGAATACATAAGCTCGAATACACAAGAGTCAGCGTAAGCAACAATATCTGAGTACAGACATAGGTTAGACAAGCCTGCCTTAAGAAGGCTAGCACAAAAAAGTAACATCGATCGAAAAGGCAAGGCCTCCTGCCTGGGAGCCTCCTAACTACTCCTGGTCGTCGGCGGCCTCCACGTAGTAGTAGGCACCCTTAGTGTAGTAGCAGTCTCGTCTAAGGTGGTGCTACCTCTTGAGCACTGCGTTGGTTTTCCCTTGAAGAGGAAGGGGTGATGCAGTAAAGTAGCGTAAGTATTTCCCTCAGTTTTTGAGAACTCTAGTCCCACGCACCTACACAAACAAATAAGAACCTCGCAACCAATGCGATAAAGGGGTTGTCAATCCCTTCACGGTCACTTACGAGAGTGAGATCTGATAGAGATGATAAGATAATATTTTTGGTAGTTTTATGATAAAGACTAAAAGTAAAGAAAGCAAAATAAACGGTAATAGAAATAACTTGTTGACAGGAGATTAATATGATGGAAAATAGACCCCGGGGCCATAGGTTTCACTAGTGGCTTCTCTCAAGATAGCATAAGTATTACGGTGGGTAAACAAATTACTGTCGAGCATTCGATAGAATTGAGCATAGTTATGAAAATATCTAGGTATGATCATGTATATAGGCATCACGTCCGTGACAAGTAGACTGAAACGATTCTGCATCTACTACTATTACTCCACACATCGACTGCTATCCATCATGCATCTAGAGTATTAAGCTCATAAGAACAGAGTAACGCTTTAAGCAAGATGACATGATGTAGAGGGATAAACTCATGCAATATGATATAAACCCCATCTTTTTATCCTCGATGGCAACAATACAATACGTGTCGTTTCCCCTCATCACTTTGGGATCGAGCACCGCAAGATTGAACCCAAAGCTAAGCACTTCTCCCATTGCAAGAAAGATCAATCTAGTAGGCCAAACCAAACTGATAATTTGAAGAGACTTGCAAAGATAACCAATCATACATAAAAGAATTCAGAGGAGATTCAAACATTGTTCATAGATAATCTTGATCATAAACCCATAATTCATCGGATATCGACAAACACACCGCAAAAAGAAGAGTTACATCAAATAGATCTCCAAGAGAATCGAGGAGAACTTTGTATTGAGATCCAAAGAGAGAGAAGAAGCCATCTAGCTAATAACTATGGACCCAAAGATCTGAGGTAAACTACTCACACATCATCGGAGAAGCTATGGTGTTGATGTAGAAGCCCTCCGTGATCAATGCCCCCTCCGGCGGAGCTCCGGGAAAGGCCCCAAGATGGGATCTCACGGGTACCGAAGGTTGCGGCGGTGGAATTAGGTTTTCGTTGTGCTCCTCGATGGTTTGGGGGTACGTAGATATATATAGGAGGAAGAAGTAGGTCGATGGAGCCACGAGGGGCCGACGAGGGTGGAGGGCGCGCCCCCCTACCTCGTGGCTTCCTCGTCTGTTGCTTGACGTCCACTCCAAGTCCTCTGGATCATGTTTGTTCCGAGAATCACGTTCCCGAAGGTTTCATTCATTTGGACTACGTTTGATATTGTTTTTCTGCGATGAAATACGCAAAAAAACAATAATTTGGGCTGGGCCTCCGGTTAATAGGTTAGTCCCAAAAATAATATAAAAGTGTATAATAAAGCCCATTAAACATCCAAAACAGAATATAATATAGCATGGAACAATAAAAAATTATAGATACGTTGGAGACGTATCAAGCATCCCCAAGCTTAATTCCCGCTCGTCTTCGAGTACGTAAATGATAAAAAACAGAATTTTCGATGTGGAATGCTACTTAGCATAATTTTCAATGTAATTCTCTTATTTGTGGTATGAATATTCAGATCTGAAAGATTCAAGATAAAAGTTTAATATTGACATGAAAGTAATAATACTTCAAGCATACTAACTAAGCAATTATGTCTTCTCAAAATAACATGACCAAAGAAAGTTCATCCCTACAAAATCATATAGTTTGGTCATGCTTCATTTTAAATCACAAGAATGCTCTCATCATGCACAACCCGATGACAAGCCAAGCAATTGTTTCATACTTTAGTAATCTCAAACTTTTTCAACCTTCACGCAATATATGAGCGTGAGCCATGGATATAGCACTATGGGTGGAATAGAATATGATGATGGGGGTTATGTGGAGAAAACAAAAGGAGAAAGTCTCACATTGACGCCAGCTAATCAATCTAGCTAGGGAGATGCCCATCAATTGATGCCAATGCAAGGAGTAGGGATTGCCATGCAGCGGATGCGCTAGAGCTATAAATGCATGAAAGCTCAACAAAAGAAACTAAGTGGGTGTGCATCCAACTTGCTTGCTCACGAAGACCTAGGGCATTTGAGGAAGCCCATTGTTGGAATATACAAGCCAAGTTCTATAATGAAAAATTCCCACTAGTATATGAAAGTGACAAAACAAGAGACTCTCTATCATAAAAACCATGGTGCTACTTTGAAGCGCAAGTATGGAAAAGAGGATAGTAGCATTGCCCCTTTTTTATTTTTTTTATTTTTTTTGTGTCCTTTATTTGTTTTGGCCTTTCTCTCTTTTTTTGGGACAATGCTCTATGAATGATGATCATCACACTTCTATTTATTTATAACTCAATGATTACAACTCGATACTTGAATAAAGTATGACTCTATAAGAATGCCTCCGGTGGTGTACCGGGATGGGCAATGAATCAAGAGTGACATGTACGATAAATATGCATGGTGGCTTTCCCACAAATACGATGTCAACTACATGATCATGCAAGGCAATATGACAATGATGAAACGTGTCATGATAAACAGAACGGTGAGAAGTTGCATGGCAATATATCTCGGAATGGCTATGGAAATGCCATAATAGGTAGGTATGGTGGCTGTTTTGAGGAAGATATAAGGAGGTTTATGTGTGATAGAGTGTATCGTATCACGGGGTTTGGATACACCGGCGAAGTTTGCACCAACTCTCAAGGTGAGAAAGGGCAATGCACGGTACCGAAGAGCTAGCAATGATGGAAGGGTGAGAGTGCGTATAATCCATGGACTCAACATTAGTCATAAAGAACTCACATACTTATTGCAAAAATATACAGGTCATAAAAAACCAAGCACTACACGAATGCTCCTAGGGGGATAGATTGGTAGGAAAAGACCATCGCTCGGCCCCGACCGCCACTCATAAGGAGGGCAATCAAAGAACACCTCATGTTTCAAATTTGTTACACAACGTTTACCATATGTGCATGCTACGGGACTTGCAAACTTCAACACAAGTATTTCTCAAATTCACAACTACTCAACTAGCACAACTTTAATATCACTACCCCCATATCTCAAAACAATCATCAAGCATCAAACTTTTATTTGTATTCAACACACTTATAAGAAAGTTTTTACTAATCTTGGATGCCTATCATATTAGGACTAATTTCTCAATTTAAGCAAATTACCATGTTGTTTTGTAGGACTCTCAAAATGATAGAACAATAGTTTCTATAAAACAAAACCACCGCCATGTGATACGTCTCTGTCGTATCTACTTTTCCAAACACTTTTGCCCTTGTTTTGGACTCTAACTTCTATGATTTCAATGGAGCTAACCCGGACTGGCGCTATTTTCAGCAGAATTGCCATGATGTTGTTTTATGTGCAGAAAACAAAAGTTCTCGGAATGACCTGAAACTCCACGGAATATCTTACAATAAATAATACAAAATCCTTGACAAAGATGAAGACCAGGGGGCCCACACCCTGTCCACGAGGGTGGGCCCCCCCTAGGGCGCGCCCCCTACCTCGTGGGCCCCCTGGAGACCTCCCGACGCCAACTCCAACTCTATATATTTGCTTTCGGGGAGAAAAAAATAGAGGAGAAGAAATCATCGCGTTTTACGATACGGAGCCGCCGCCAATCCCTAAAACCTTTCGGGAGGGTTGATCTGGAGTCCATTCGGAGCTCCGGAGAGGGGGATTCGTCGCCGTCGTCATCATCAACCATCCTCCATCACCAATTTCATGATGCTCACCGCCGTGCGTGAGTAATTCCATCGTAGGCTTGCTGGACGGTGATGGGTTGGATGAGATTTATCATGTAATCGAGTTAGTTTTGTTAGGGTTTGGTCCCTAGTATCCACTATGTTACGAGATTGATGTTGCTATGACTTTGCTATGCTTAATGCTTGTCACTAGGGCCCGAGTGCCATGATTTCAGATCTGAACCTATTATGTTTTCATGAATATATGTGAGTTCTTGATCCTATCTTGCAAGTCAATAGTCACCTACTATGTGTTATGATCCGGCAACCCGAAGTGACAATAATTGGGACCACTCCGGTGATGACCATAGTTTGAGGAGTTCATGTATTCACTATGTGCTAATGCTTTGTTCCGGTTCTCTATTAAAAGGAGGCCTTAATATCCCTTACTTTCCATTAGGACCCGCTGCCACGGGAGGGTAGGACAAAGATGTCATGCAAGTTCTTTTCCATAAGCACGTATGACTATATTCGGAATACATGCCTACATTACATTGATGAATTGGAGCTAGTTCTGTGTCACCCTATGTTATGACTGTTACATGAGGAACCGCATCCGGCATAATTATCCATCACTGATCCGGTGCCTACGCGCTTTCCATCTACTGGTTTACGCTTATTTACTTTCCTGTTGCTAGTGTTACAATCACTACAAAATACCAAAAATATTACTTTACTTTCATTACTCTTTTGTTACAGTTACCACCACTATCATATTACTTTGCTACTAAACACTTTGCTACAGATACTAAGTTTTCAGGTGTGGCTGAATTGTCAACTCAGTTGCTAATACTTGAGAATATTCTTTGGCCCCCTTGTGTCGAATCACTAAATTTGGGTTGAATACTCTACCTTCGAAAACTGTTGCGATCCCCTATACTTGTGGGTTATCAAGACCTTTTTCTCGCGACGTTGCCAGGGAGCATAGCTCTATTCTTTGAGTCACTTGGGATTTATATCTGCTGGACACTATGAAGAACTTGAAAGACGAGAAAACAAAAATTTATCCCTCAACTACGAGGGGAGGTAAGGAACTGCCATCTAGCTCTGCACTTGATTCACCTTGTGTTTTGAGTAAGCTTGCAACACCTAAACCTGCTTCTGCTATTCGTTCTGATAAGTCGCATGTTATTGATGATGCCACTTCTGCTATGCATGATACTTATGATGAAACTACTTCTATGCCTGATACCACTGTGCCCCTTAATTAGTGAATTTCTTGATGAACAAATTGCTAGGGCTAGAGAGAAAGAAATTATTGAATCTGATAATATTGATGAAAATGATGATGAGGATAGGCCTGTTGTTCCTGAAGGTTATATTTTTGATATAGAATCTTCTGCCGCTATTTTAGCTTGCAATGATAACGATGAGCTTAGAAGGTTGATAGCTAAATGGAACAAAGAATCACTTAGAGATAAAATGAGGCCTGATCACCTTTTTGCTACTTCACCTATTTGTGTTCCCGATAAGGATTATGAATTCTCTGTTGATCCTGATATAATTACTTTGGTTGAATCTGATCCTTTCCATGGTTATGAATCTGAAACTGTTGTGGCACATCTTACTAAATTAAATGATATAGCCACCCCGTTCACTAATGATGAAAGATCTTGCTACTTTTATATCCTCAAAATATTTCCGTTCTCATTAAAGGGTGATGCTAAGATATGGTTTAATTCTCTTGATCCTGGTTGTGTGCGTAGTCCCCGGGATATGATTTATTACTTCTCTGCTAAATATTTCTCTGCTCATAAGAAACAAGCTGCTTTAAAGGAAATATACAAATTTGTGCAAATTAAAGAAGAGAGTCTCCCACAAGCTTAGGGGAGGCTTCTCAAGTTACTTAATGCTTTGCCTGATCATTCTCTTAAGAAAAATGAAATACTTGATATCTTTTATAATGGACTAACCGATGCTTCCAGAGATTACCTGGATAGTTGTGCTGGTTCTCTTCTCAGGGAAAGAACACCGGATGAAGCTGAAATTTTATTGAATAATATGTTGAAAAATGAAAATAATTACGCCTCTGAGCCAGCCCCCGAGCCAGCTCCTGCTCCAATTACCGAGCCTATTCCTAAACCAACTCCAAAGAAGAGAGGTGTTCTATTTCTCAGTCCCGAAGATATCCAAGAGGCAAAGAAATCTATGAAAGAAAAAGGTATTAAAGCTGAAGATGTTAAGAATTTACCTCCTATTGAAGAAATACATGGTCTTGATTTACCTCCTGTTGAAGAAACATATGATCTTAATCCCTTATTTATTGAAGAACCTCCAGACCCCGATAACCCGACACAGGTAGTAAAGGTAAATTCACTCTATAGATATGATAAAGCTGAAATCCCTCCTACTAAAATAGCTAGTCAGTGCTTGCATGAGTTTGATAACTTTATGTTTAAGCAAGAAGACTTCAATGCTTATTTTGGTAGACAATTAAAACAAGATGCTTATATGATTAAACGCTTGGGTGATTATATGGCTAATATTAGAGGTGAACTTAAACTTGTTAGTAAACATGCTTCTATGGTTACCACTCAAATGGAACAAGTACTTAAAGCTCAAAAAGAATTTCTCGATGAAATGAATAGTAAGAAAAATGATTATGCTGTTAGAGTGGCTACTAGAACTGGTAGAATTACTCAGGAACCTTTGTATCCTGAAGGCCACCCTAAGAGAATTGAGCAAGATTCTCAGAGAAATAATATTGATGTACCTAGTTCTTCTAAAAGGAAAAAAAGAAAAATGATAGGACTTTGCAAACTTCTAGTGAACCTATTGCTGAACCACCTGATAATCCAAATAATATCTCTATGTCTGATGCTGAAACACAATCTGGTAGTGAACATGAACCCAATGAAAATGTTAATGATGATGTTCATGATGATGCTCAACCTAGTAATGATAATTATGTAGAAATTGAACCTGCTATTGATCTTGATAACCCACAATCAAAGAATCAACGTTATGATAAGAGAGACTTTGTTGCTAGGAAACAACACACGAAAAATAGAACAGTCTTTAGTAATCTGTAAGTAACGCAAACTTCTGGAACTCGTAAAACTCTGCCAAAATAGGACGACCTAAACAATTTGTTTATTGATCTACTGCAATTGGAATCAGTATTTTATCACGTTCTGGTGATTTTTAACAATTGTTTTCGTGAACAGAAAGTTTCTGGAATTTTCAGCAAGATCAAATAACTATCATCCGAGAAGATCCTATAGGTTTAACTTGGCACAAACACTAACTAAAACACAAAAACAAATCTAACCAGAGGCTAGATCAAAGATTTATTCCTAAACAGAAGCAAAAAGCAAAAAAAAAAACTAAAATAAAATTGGGTTGCCTCCCAACAAGCGTTATCGTTTAACGCCCTTAGCTAGGCATAAAAAACAAGGATAGATCTAGGTATTACCATCTTTGGTAGGCAATCCATAAGTGGTTCTCATAATAGATTCATAAGGTAATTTTATTTTCTTTCTAGGAAAGTGTTCCATGCCTTTCCTTAACAGAAATTGGAATCTAATATTTCCTTCCTTCATATCAATAATTGCACCAATCGTTCTAAGGAAAGGTCTACCAAGAATAATAGGACATGAAGGATTGCAATCTATGTCAAGAACAATAAAATCTACGGGCACATAGTTCCTATTTGCAACAATAAGAACATCATTAATTCTTCCCATATGTTTCTTAATGGTGGAATCCGCAAGGTGCAATTTTAGAGAACAATCATCAAATTCACGGAAACCTAACAAATCACATAAAGTTTTTGGAATCGTGGAAACACTAGCACCCAAATCACACAAAGCATAGCATTCATGATCTTTAATTTTAATTTTAATTATAGGTTCCCATTCATCATAAAGTTTTCTAGGGATAGAAACTTCCAACTCAAGTTTTTCTTCATAAGATTGCATTAAAGCACCAGCAATATGTTTAGTAAAAGCTTTATTTTGACTATAAGCATGAGCAGAATTTAGCACGGATTGCAACAAGAAAATACAATCTATCAAAGAGAAATTATCATAATTAAATTCCTTGAAATCGAAGATAGTGGGTTCATTGATATCTAAAGTTTTTACCTCTTCAATCCCACTTTTACCAAATTTTGCATCAAGATCTAAAAACTCTGAATTTTTGGGACGCCTTCTAACTAAAGTTGACTCATATCCAGTCCCATCATTATCAAGATTCATTTTGCAAAAAAAATATTTAATAGGGGACACATCAATAACTTTTAGATCTTCATCTTTATTCTCATAAAAATTAGAAGAACACGCTTTTACAAAGCAATCTTTCTTAGCACGCATCCTAGCGGTTCTTTCTTTGTACTCATCAATGGAAATTTTCATGGCTTTGAGAGACTCATTGATATCATGCTTAGGTGGAATAGATCTAAGCTTCAAAGAATCAACATAAGATAAATTATATCTACGTTGCTAGCCAGCTCATCAACTTTAAGCAATTTTTCTTCAATCAAAGTATTGAAATTCTTTTGCGAATTCATAAACTCTTTAACACCAGTCTCAAAATCAGAGGGCATCTTATTAAAATTTCCATAAGAATTTTTGTAGGAATTGCCATAATTATTAGAGGAATTACTAGGGAACGACCTTGGATTAAAGCTTCCTCTATACGCGTTGTTACCAAAATTATTCCTACCAACAAAATTCACATCCATAGATTCATTATTATTCTCAATCAAGGTAGACAAAGGCATATCATTAGGATCAGAAGAAATACTCTTATTATCAAACAATTTCATAAGTTCATCCATCTTTCCACTCAAAACATTAATTCTTCTATCGCATGCACTTTTTTACTAGTAGATCTTTCGATATGCCATTGAGAATAATTAACCATAATATTATCTAGGAGTTTAGTAGCTTCTCCTAAGGTGATTTCCATAAACGTGCCTCCCGCGGCCGAATCTAAAAGATTTCTAGAAGCAAAATTCAATCCGGCATAAATTTTTTGTATAATCATCCATAAATTCAAACCATGTGTAGGGCAATTACGTATCATTAACTTCATCCTCTCCCAAGCTTGTGCAACATGTTCATGATCAAACTGCTTAAAATTCATAATATCATTTATAAGAGAGATGATCTTAGCGGGAGGAAAATACTTAGAGATAAAAGCATCTTTGCACTTGTTCCAAGAATCAATACTATTTTTAGGCAAAGACGAAAACCAAGTTTTAGCACGATCTCTAAGAGAAAACGGAAATAGCTTCAATTTAACAATATCATTGTCCACATATTTCTTCTTTTGCATATCACATAAATCAACAAAGCTATTTAGATGGGTAGCGGCATCTTCACTAGGAAGGCCGGCGAATTGATCTTTCATGACAAGATTTAGCAAAGTAGCATTAACAAGATTCAACATCGGTAAGAGGAGCAATCAGAGTGCTAAGAAAATCATTGTTGTTGGTATTGGTAAAGTCACACAATTTAGTATTATCTTGAGCCATTGTGACAAGCAGGCAATCCAACACACGTGCAAACAAGAAACAAGCAAAAAAGAGGCGAAGGGAAAGAGAAGGCGAATAAAACGACAAGGGTGAAGTGGGGGAGAGGAAAACGAGAGGCAAATGGCAAATAATGTAATGCGAGGGATAAGAGTTTATGATGGGTACTTGGTATGTCTTGACTTGTGCGTAGACTCCCCGGCAACGGCGCCAGAAATGGATCGTTGAAGGGAAATCAAATCTTGACTTGACTTGTTGTAGGACTCCCCGGCAACAGCGCCAGAAATCCTTCTTGCTACCTCTTGAGCATGGCGTTGGTTTTCCCTTGAAGAGGAAAGGGTGATGCAGTAAAGTAGAGTAAGTATTTCCCTCAGTTTTTGAGAACCAAGGTATCAATCCAGTAGGAGGCCACACTCAAGTCCCACGCACCTACACAAACAAATAAGAACCTCGCAACCAACGCGATAAAGGGGTTGTCAATCCCTTCACGGTCACTTACGAGAGTGAGATCTGATAGAGATGATAAGATAATATTTTTGGTAGTTTTATGATAAAGACTAAAAGTAAAGACCGCAAAATAAACGGTAATAGAAATAACTTGTTGACGGGAGATTAATATGATGGAAAATAGACCCAGGGGCCATAGGTTTCTATAATACCCCCAAAATTTAATCATATTCCCATTAAGTAAATTTTGGTCAGAAATAAATTTTTTGAGCTATATGAGCTCAGTTATTAATTTCAGAGCTTTTCTATTTTCTGTTTTACAAAATTCTTCCCCCCATAGAATATTATTTTTGTGAAATGTTGTGGTCCTTGGTTGTTTTGTAAATAATTTGATTTATATCATAAGCAACAGTAGGAAACATTTTCATAATAAATTTCCCACAAAGTAATACTTTTTAAAGCATTTTCAATACTTAAAATGCTTCTGTTGCACTACAAGTATTTTAAATAATTGTTTTTAAATCCCACAAAAATTATGAGAGGTCAGGTGATGCCTATAAATCACTTTTTTGCAAAAACCAAACTATGTCTTCTGGAAATTTTGAGTGAAACATCCTGTTTTCATTTCTGCCCCATTCTTGAGTTATAACTGCAACCCCAATTTCCCTAGCTCCATTAATTCTGAAACCTTGCCACCTTGTCATCCTTCCAACCAAAACCTTAACTCCAGGAGATCAGCTCTATTTTCATCTTTCAAGTCCACCAAACATGCCACTAAAGTTTCTGTCAAGAATTGAATTCTGGTAAAACTTGCACTAGAAAGTTTCTCATCTTGCCAAACTAACTCCACCACCATCTCTATCATCTAAAGAGACCTCAGCCTACCAAGTTTCAAATCCATCAAAGTCCTCTAGCTTGCGCTAGCATTCTGTCGAACACCTTCAGGTCATGGCAGGATTTGGCAAAACTTTCTGAACTCCACATGACACTTAAGCCCTGAGACAAACCAGCATGTCCACCAACTCTACCTCATCTACACTCTTGATCCTGTTAAGTTTCAGCTGCACCAGATCCCATTTGGTTGCCTGGTATTTCGTCGAGCACGTCTCGTGCGTGTCTAGAGCGCGCGTACTGCACCGCTGGCATCGAGCTTCGGTCGTGTCTCTGCTGCCTCCCCCCCCCCCTCGTCATGATCCTCCTCTGGATCAGCCCGACCACCAGGAACCTCGCCGACACCCTCACTTGGCCCCTAGCGCCGTCCACCGCTGTCCACGACGACCAAGACTGCCGCCCGACGAGTCCCGCACAGCCACATCTCTGCCCGACCCGCATGGCGCGTCCCGAGTAGCCCAGCTCCTCCCAGGAGTAACTGCAGGCGGCCACCGCCCTCACCGTCCACTCTGCCGACCTCAACGGCCTCACCTACCGCCGTAATGATCGCCACCGCCGTGCTTATCCTCGGGACACCACGGAGCCGACCCTCTCGCGCTATAAAAGCTCACCCCGGGCTCTCTACAATCCTCACCACACTCCCTTCCCCCTCTGTAAGCCACCAGGAGCAGCCAAATGACCGGAGATGGTCGTCTTCTTCCACTCCGGCAACCACGACAGCCGCCACTGTCTTGTTGGTTCCGACGCCACTAGGGCCTCCCCCTCTCCACTATCTTCACCAACAGCACCCTGGAGCACCAACGAATCCATCCCCATGCTCGATTTTGATCAGGATTTGCTGTAGGCGAAAGCCCCATCCCACCCGACGTTGCCGTCCCCCGGGGAGCTCGCCGTCGGCGGCTCCGTCCAGTTCGGCGACCATGGAGGGTACCCACGGGTTCGCCTCGATGTCCTGAGCACACCCATGTGCTCAGATCCCCGAGGGGTACCGCCGTTCATCGGCGAGTCTCACCGGAGCCCCGCCTCTGTTCTGCCGGAGAGGGAGGCACACGCGGCGACTGGTCAAACCTGACCAGTGGGCCAGGCGGGCCCACTGTCAGTGTCCTAGCGCCGCTGACCCTCCCGTAAGTGGAGGCGAACTCTGTTGTGGCCGCCTTCATGCGAGGCAGACACACAGGGCGAATACGCCTTCGATGTCATCAGCTCTTCCTCGCGGCTGAGCAGCTGGGCTCGGCCTAGTTGCGCCAGACGGCTAAGTCTCGCCCAGTGCGCACTTCTGCCCTTCTCTTTTTCTTTTCCAGCAGATCTCAAATAATTCCACAGCAGCCATATCATATCCAAACTCGATGATTCAAATTTCTACCTACTTCTAAATTCGTGATCCATTTATCCAGATAGGGTGAATATTTTTCCTAAGCCTGGTTTTTGCTAGATCTAATAAATAGTCCATTTCCTTGATTATTCCAGCTTAGTAAATCCATAGGAAAATCTTCTGAACCCCAAATGACTTGATTATTTCTCTATTATTTCTCAAATTTCATCTAGTTTATTTTAGTATTTATTTCACAAATTTCCAAGCAACTTTTATGTACTGTTTTGGAATTGTGTGGTAATTAAAATATTTTGAAAATAGGAAATGGAGGGGAGATATAATTTTCAAAGTTTTGGAATGCACCCAACACTTCTGCATGCTCAAAGCAAGCATCTTGAACACGTGATATGGTGAATTCATAGTTGTTTGTTTGCGAGCATAATTGAATTATGAATATGTTTTGAATTCATATAGAATGTGCATACTGCTAGTCATACATGCATGACCCCCTTTATGGTATTTTATCTTCATTTAAAATGAGGTATAGGTGAGTATGGTTATTTTCACATGCCATATATGCCTGTGATGGTCCAGGATAATCTGTAGGAAAGAATCAGTCACAAGGAAAGTGACTGTGAGATTGAAATCTCGTTATGATGAGAGTGAACAGTAAGGGCATGTCCCGGTGGTGACCCTGTTGGGTATCACTAAGGAAATATGTTGTGCTAACCACTGCAGGAAAAACTTAAACCTCCTGAGTTGACCATAGATCGAGTCTTGTTCCTGTAACCCACATACTGGTTTCGTGCTACCACTTGTCCCCGCTGCAGGCAGGGTACAGTTTAGTAAGTTGTTCACCCCCCTGCACACACCATACAGAAAGGCCACAATGAGGGTTTCCAGGTACCGGCTGCAATGCCAGTCATCGGGCTAGGGGGCATGGGTGTATCCGGTTGGGCCGAGAGGGGGGCACCCCTTGTAATCCGCGCGTGTTAATAGTGATCCCACTCTATTCAAGACGATGGTCTCCCCGCCTTAGAGTTTCTCTTAAATGATGCTTTTGGTGATTCCTGGCATCTAGAAAGTTAATCTGGTGTGTGCTGGTCAGGCGTGTTTTCAATCCAAAGGCCGTAACTGGAATTAGTCAGCGTCTCGGTGCTGGCTAAAGAAATCATATACACGTGGGTAAAGAGTACACCCTCTGCAGAGTTATATCTATTCGAATAGCCATGTCCATGGTTAAAGACTACAGTCTGGGTTGATCAAGTGTCGGTCTTAGTGTCAGTCTCCGGAGGGAATAAATAAATTGATCAAGGTTCCTTTTGCAGGATAATGATTGTCACTACTGGTGCTATTATGAATATTATTGTTGATATATTATTGTGTACTAACCTTTTCCTCTTATGTTTAACCTTGAGTATCTCTTGGGATGGCTAGACTACCCGGGATACTCAAGTTTATTTTCGTTTCTGAGTATTACTTGGGATGGCTATTCCACCTGAATACTCATGTTATTTTCTTATAAGCCCTTTATGAGGCGTCACTCAGACACCCGACTGTGACATTTCCTTTCAAGACCTCTCGTGGCGTCGCATGAGTTCTCGGGCGGTCCTGTCTCGCCCGATTCTCTTTTAGACACCCGTTTGACATTTCTCTTGGAATTCCCGGGCGGTCCAACGCCCGACGTTCCATCTATTTCTTTGATTTACTAATAACATGACTTATTTTCTGTATGAATATTGGTCATGCCATGCTTTAATACTGAGTCAGCACATGCATGTAATTTTAATTCATCATGAGCATATGCATCCGGTATATCTTTTGTTCTTGATGTTTGCGAGTACATTCAAACGTACTCACTGGCTTGTCCCTGGATATTGTCTTGGCCAGATCATGATTCAGAGAGGAGTACTGCGAAGACACCCGCAACCTAGGATTCGGAGATAGCGGCCATGCGAGATAGGAGTTATCCAGGTCAGCTGTTCCCGTGGGAATTGTCGGTGTACTAAAGTAGGGGTACCTTAGTACCCCGAACTTGTGCACGGGCAGTCGCAGCGTCCCCGCGGCAAGCCTTGCCGGGCGTCCGCCAAGACCCTCCGCAGCCATTCTGAAGGCAAGACCCCGACAAGAGGAGCTTGTCGGGAAGGCCTCTAGGCAGATAAGGTCCCGACAAGAGGAGCTTGTCGGGAAGGCCACTCCAGGCACGCAGAAGACAAGGCCCCGACAAGAGGAGCTTGCCGGGAAGGCCCGGAGTGCGACAAGTCTCCGGGTGCGACAAGGATCCGACCGCGGCAAGGCACTTGCCGCGGCATGCAGCTCCTCTCCGTCTCCGCTCCAGCTCACCTAGCGACGTGTCGCCACGGGACCGTTCCATGGGCGCGTGTCGAGCAGCTGTGCAGCCAGCGGAGAGCAGCGATGAGCAGCGCTGACAGGCTCGCCATCGTGGCGAGCGGAGGCGCACCTGACGGTCTCTTTACACTGTTTAGGCGACAACGACAGGCATTTATTGCTTTTGTCCCTTGCCGTCAGAGTTAGGTATTTTTGCACCGTACCTTTGTTCAAGTAGGTGTACCAACCCCTGTTTTTACGTTTGTACCCCGCCTATGTTGCCACAGCCGGAGACCCTTTAGCATATAAAAGGAGGCCCGAGTGCAACGTAGGGAGGGTTCCATGATTGGCCAAGTTTCGATTCATTCGACCCACCGCAGACTAGCCACACTCACGCTTAGGTTTTGTAGCTCGCATTGCTCCCTAGCAAGAACACAATAGATCAAACAGGCAGCAGTAGGAGTTTTATCTCTCGGAGAGCTCCGAAGCTGGGTAAACCGCCCGTGTGCATCGCCTCGATCCGCTCTTCGTGCGACCTCCGCCCCCCTCCGAACCACAAAGGGACCCGCTCCACCGGGCCCCATAGGTGTCCATGGGTACGATCAGCCTCCCTGACATCTCTGGCGCGCCAGGTAGGGGGCGTCGAGGCCGTGTGAATCCGATCCGGCGTTCACGCGGGCGGCGTCATCAACATCTTCCTCAACATGCCACCGAAGAAGAAGGCTTCGGCGGCAGCAGAACCGTCCGCGTCGTACCCACCCTCACCGCAGCAAACGGGTGGTGGTGCAGACGCGGGCGGAGGAACGGGCGCCGACGAAGGCGCTCGCGACGTTGCCAAGTCCAAGGACAAGGCACCGCAGACCTCGGCGTCCGTGCATCCCCCGCGTCCGTCTCAGGAGACCCGGGGCCAACAACGTCTTGGCGTTCACAACGCCATACGTTCGTTGGATCGAGACCCTCAAGACCAGCATGCGCGCCAACATGCCGGGCGCTAGTGAGACACGGTCGCCTCGGACGGGCGCCGCTCCTTCTAACGCGATTAGAAGTCCGGCGTGTCCCGCCTCGCACCGTTCTCCAATGCCGCCTACTACTCCAGCGAAGCTCTGGCGAGAGCTCAATCGCTCTCGACTACCCTCCAACGGCCGACAAGGTCGACGAGTGGAGGCCACTATCGTAGCCTCATCGGCTTTGCCAACGGCGACGCTCGCGGCAACCAACGCCATCGTTGCGGCGGGCGAGACGACAAGGCACGAGCCGGTGGCGAAGAGACTGTCGGGTGCCACCACCGTGCACTCTCCGCCAAGAAGGCCAAGATCGCCGACTCACCGGATCCACCTCGACAGCGACTCCACTGCGTCGTCGGATCCGCGAACTCGCCGCGATCAGCGCCAAGTTCTTCATGAGCGACAACAAGAGGACGCTCGAACTCGCATCGAGCATCGAAGAGAAGCGCGACGTCAATCCGACAAGCGCGCTGGGCCTTCTGTTGACATGCACGCGCCAGAGGGGCCAGGCGACTTGCCGTACGCGGTAGGTTGCCCTGCGTTCACTCGGGAGCTGCGGCAAGTCCAGTGGCCCAGCCAGAAGAACTTCAAACCAGACGCGCCAGAGAAGTACGATGGCAGGACGCATCCGTCGGAGTTCCTCAGCATCTACACCATCGCGGTGCAGGCTGCGGGGGGACGGGACGACAAGATCCTCTCCAACTACTTCCCGCTCGTGCTCAAGCCCAACGTCAGATCTTGGCTCATGCACTTGCCGACAGCTCCATATCCTCTTGGGCAGACTGTGCCATCGCTTTGTTGGCGCCTTCACGGTGGCCACAAACCTCATGGCCAAGAGAGTGACCTTCACTTGCTCGCCTGTAAGGAAGGAGAGTCCTGCGCAAGTTCATTCAGAGATTCAGCCGTGTGCACTACAACATCCTGAGACGTCCACCTGCCGTGGTGATCAGCGCATTTCATCCGAATGTGCGGAACCGCAGGATGAGGGAGGAGATGGCGATGAGCAAAGTCAAGGACGTCAGTGAGCTGTACGCCTTGGCCGACAAGTGTGCACGCGCTGAGGAAGGGAGGAGACTCCCAGGAGAGGATGCAGAAGCAAGATCTGACAGTGATGACACCGCCGGCGAAGAAGGGCCGGCGAGGCAACAGGAAGAAGAAAGCGAGAGGTGCTAGCTGTCGAGCGGTCGGCAATGGAGGTGGCGACAAGAACGCCAAGGCTGGTGTCTCCGGCAAGGAGGTTGCCACGACGCCAACCACCGCCGGTGGCGGCCGCCGACAAGCCGGACAGCTCCGCAAGCAAGATCGCAAGATCCACCGCACCAAGGGTCACGATCTCCAGAGCTGCAAGAAGGTCGAGCAGCTTATCGAGCAGCAGAGAGCTGAGTACGAGCGGTGCGACAAGGAGAAGGCCCAGGAAGGTGCTGGGGGAGCGAACAAGAAACGTCCCGGCCGGGGAGGACGCCGCGGCAAAGTCAAGCAGCGGCAAGGAGATCGGCCTCCCCGCGGCCGCGACAAGGATGAAGATGATGACGACGACGAAGATATGGAAGACGACGACGCCGATGAGCAGGAGTTTCGAAAGCCACAGAGGTTCTCTGCGTTGACGGAGGTGCTTCCTCGCATACCTCCCACCGCCAACTCAAGCAATGGATGCGGAGGTCAATGCAGCGGAACCATCCATAGAGTCACGCAGGCCTCGAAGTGGTCCAAGACGCCTATCATTTTTGATATTGAGGACCACCCTGATCGCATAATCGCGGTCGGGTGCTTGCCGATGTTGGTCTCTCCAACCATCCGCAACCTCAAGGTCACAAAATGTTAGTTGACGGCGGGCCGCTTGAATCTGATCTCCTCCGCGGTGCTCCAGAAGCTTCAAATCCCTGACAGCGAGCTCGAAGAGACCGGAACCTTCCAAGGAATCAATCCGGGAAGGAGCAAGCCGAAGGGGAATATTACGTTGCCGGTCACGTTTGGCAGCGAGCTAAACTTCGTGGATCGAGAGGGTTACATTTGACGTTGCCGATTTCCCATTGCCTTATAATGGGATACTTGGTCGTCCGGCACTCGCCAAGTTCATGGCGGCCTCTCACTACGCCTACAACCTTCTCAAGATGCCGGGCCCGATAAGCGTCATCACTGTCCATGGCGACAAGAAGGATGCCCTTATCTGTGCCGACAAGATCTTCCGGGACGCAGCAGCCGCAACAGATTGCCAGACACTTGCGCCGAAGCTCCCGGGGAAGAAGACCAAGTCCAAGTCCGGCAAGGGCTCGATGCTCACTCCGCAAGCGCACCTCTTGAGTGCTGCGCTACCGTCGAGGACGCACCATCGAGCTCCACCGACAAGTGCAAGAAGATGGTGGCTCCGCCAAGACCAAGAAGGTGCCCGCCAAGGAGGACGGCGCTGGTGGTACCTTCACCATCGGTGCCTCTCGACCCCAAATAGGAAGGCGCGCCGTCGCTTTCTCTGGGCGAATGTCGACGTGTTTGCATGGCAACCGTCTGATATCCCCGGTGTTCCTAGGAAAGTGATTGAGCACCGCCTGGCCGTTTGTCCTCATGCGCGGCCCGTCAAGCAAAGAGTCAGGAAGCAAGCAGTGGAGCGCCAAGAATTCATAGCTGAAGAGATCAAGAAACTGGAAGCAGCAGGCCTTGTCAGAGGAGTACTCCATCCTACGTGGTTGGCCAATCCTGTAGTCATGCGCAAAGCAAATGGGAAATGGAGGCTTTGTATTGACTTCACAGATGTTAATAAAGCTTGTCCCAAAGATCCATTTCCCTTGCCGCGCATTGACCAGATTGTTGACTCCACGGCCGGATGTGATTTGCTTTCGTTTCTTGATGCCTACTCAGATACCATCAGATCTTCATGGCTGAAGAAGATGAGGAGAAGACCGCATTCATCACACCATGTGGCACATACTGTTTCATACGGATGCCTTTCGGTTTGAAGAATGCTGGTTCAACATTTGCAAGGGTAGTCCATGACGCTTTTGAGCCGCAAATGCACAGAAATGTAGAAGCCTACATGGATGACATAGTGGTCAAGAGCAGGGACAAAGCTACTCTGGTTCAAGATCTGGACGAGACCTTTGCAAATCTGCGCAAGATAAACCTCAAGCTCAACCCCGAGAAGTGCGTGTTCGGAGTCCCTTCCAGCAAGCTTCTCGGGTTCTTCGTGGTCTCAACGAGGGATTGAGGCAAATCCCGACAAGATCAAGGCCATTGAGCAGATTGAAGCACCAAAGCGCGTCAAGGATGTACGAAGACTTGCCGGTTGCGTGGCTGCCCTCAGCAGGTTTATTTCTAGGTTCTGGCCGAGCGCCGCCATTTTTCAAGATTTTGAAAAAGGCGGGTCCAGTAAAATGGACTCCTGAAGCGGAGGCTGCTGCGGGACTTAAAGAGATACCTGTCCTCTACTCCAACACTTGTCGCACCTAGGCCACAAGAGAAGTTGCTGCTATATATAGCGGCAACCAATCAAGTGGTTAGCGCTGCGTTAGTGGCGGAGAGGAGGCGGATGACGAGCCAAGAACCGCGGCAAGCACATCCAGCGACAAGCGGGGGCTTCACGACGAGCTCTGGTCCCGACAAGGACGAGTCCGCGAAGACACAAGAACAGACATCTGAGAAAAGGATGGTGCAGCGCCCAGTTTACTTTGTCGGGTTCCTCTCCCGTAGGGGCTAGGTCAAGGTACTCTGCTGTGCAAAAACTGCTTTTCGGCCTCCTCATGGCCTCGAGAAAGCCGCGCCATTACTTCCAAGCACATGAGATCACAGTTGTCACTCGCTTTCCCCTTAAGAGGATACTGCAGAATCCGAAGCGGCAGGCGGGATTGTCGAGTGGGCACTGGAGCCTGTCAAGCTTTGGTCTTAAGTTTGAAAGCACATCAACTATCCAAAGCGTAGCCTTGGCGAGTTCATAGCGTAATGGACGCCAACGCCAGATGAAGAGATTCCGGAGACGAGCATTCCCGTCAAAGAAGCAAGCAAAGAGTGGCTGATGTACTTTGATGGTGCCTTCTCGCTGCAAGGCGCCGGTGCCGGCGTGCTACTTATCGCACCCACCGGAGAGCACCTCAAGTACGTCGTCCAGATGCACTTTCCCAAGGAGCAAGCGACAAACAATACTGCAGAGTATGAAGGTTTGCTTGCGGTCTCGTAATCGCCGTGGACCTTGGGATCAAGAAGCTTATTGTCGTGGGTGACTCGCAACTCGTCAGTCCGCCAAGTCAACAAAGATTACCAGAGTCCGTTGATGGAAGCCTCACGTTGATGAAGTGAGGAAGCTAGAAGAGCACTTTGACGGCCTGCAAATGGAACATGTTCCAAGAGCTCGAATGATATTGCCGACGCCTGTCAAAGTGCTTGCGCTTAAGCTACACAATGGAACCGGGGACTTTCGTGCTCAAGCTGACTCAGCCAACCGTAACACCATCGGCCGGACAAAGCAAGAAGAGGAAGTTGGCCTCTGGTGACTACTTTCCCGACAGAGCTTCCCGGCCGTCGTTGCAAAGGTCCCCAATATCAACACCAACAGTCCGAGGAGCGATGCGCTCCGACAGACCCGTGGTTTGTTTCGTTGAAGCAAACGCTCCCGACAAGTCTTGCTCCAAAGAAGCTTGTTGGGGAGCATCTAGCTCCCAGAGCCACCGGCTCTTGCCGTGAAGCTGATGTTCCCGCAGCAGCAGATGAGCCTTTAGTCCTTGTTGTCGAGCCACAAGCTCCAGCATGGGCGCAGCGGATTGTCCAATTCCTTCAGACAGGAGAACTTCCCGAAGAGCAGGAAGAAGCGGAAAGAGTAGCCCGGCAGTCAAGTATGTACCAGTTTGTCGACAACATACATCGCATGTAAGAAGACTCAACGGTGTGAAATTGAAGTGTATTCCTGTGGAAGATGGATGTAAGCTGTTGGCGAAGATACATGGAGGCATATGTGGTCACCACATTGGCGCAAGAGCACTTGCCGCAAAGCTTTCCGGCAAGGTTTCTTCTCGCCGACAGCCTCCGTGATGCAACTGCACAAGTAACCAAGTGTGAAGCGTGCGGTTCCATTCCAAACAGATACACCGCCACTCAAGCTCTCCAGACGCATCCCTTTATCCTGGCCATTTTCGGTCCTGGGGCTCGACATCCTCGGCCCCTTCCCCGAAGCCTCGGGGCTTTGAGTACTTGTACGTCGCCATCGACAAGTTCACAAAGTGGCCGGAAGTGGAAGCAGTGAGGAAGGTGACAGCACAGTCAGCATTCAAGTTCTTCAGGTCGATTGTTTGCCGTTTCGGAATCCCTAACAGGATCATCACCGATAACGGCACACAATCAAGAGTCGCACCTTCATGCAGTACGTCCAAGACCTTGGCGCCAAGGTCTGCTTCGCTTCCGTTGCTCACCCGAGAAGCAACGGTCAAGCAGAAAGGGCGAACGCTGAAGTGCTGCGCGGACTCAAGACCAGAACTTTCGACAGGCTGCACAAGTGCGGAAGAAACTGGATCGATGAGCTGCCGGTGGTTCTTTGGTCGATCAGAACGACACCAAATCGAGCCATCGGCGTGCACCCTTTGCTCTAGTCTATGGAGCGCAGAGGCAGTTCTCCCACGGAACTCGTGATACGGAGTCGCCTCGAGTGCTCGCTTATGATGAGCTCGAGCAAGAGCAGCTGCGACAAGATGACGCTGCTCCTTGAGGAGGATCGCCTTCAGCTCTTTATGCGAGCCGCTCGCTACCGACAAGCTCGCTGGCCGCTACCATGGCCGCAGGGTTAATGCCAGAAGTCTCGAGGAAGGCGACCTTGTTCTTCGGCGCGTTCAGTCCGCCAAGAATTCAAACAAGTTGACGCTGAAGTGGGAAGGCCCTTATCGGGTGAAACGAGTCACTAGGCCTGGCGCTGTCCGCCTTGAGACCGAAGATGGCGTTCCGGTGAGCAACTCCTGGAACATAGAGCATCTTCATAAGTTTTACCCATAAGGCGCGGTTGCCGGAACCTGTTCCGGCAACCACCTTTTGTACAAGTCTTGCCGCTGTTGCATGTAATCCTTCAGACAAAGCCGGGCGCAGACCCGATGCATCGATAAAGCCCATGTGTTGCGCAACCCGTCAAGTTCATGCTTTCATCAAGTTATTGCATGTTTTGGCTAACACTTTGTGCAGCAACCACACCCGGTAAGCAGAATCGGGCCACCGGGCTCTATAACGTTATTTCCTTTTCTTTCTCTTGTCGCAAAGAAAGGGAGGCTCCCTCGCGCACAAGTTAACCAGGGGGGAGGAGGAGATAATACTATGGACCAGGCACCGCTCGAGGAAGTTTCGCCTCATCGGGAAGCAAGAAACAGAAAAGCTAAGTTGCCAAAGTTTGAGCAATCAATTTTTAAAATTTTCGTTATCTTCCTCGAACGATAGTACTTTGTATGGAAAACCTGTGCGCAGAGGAACCGAACCGTGACTGGTCGCCCTTACTTTGTTCCGAGTCCGCTCAACAACTTAAGTGAGCTGCGGCTAGTCCGCGACAAGGTTGCTTGCTTGTCGGTAGCGACCCGCCAAGGCTGCCGAAGTTCCGCGACTTTTCGGCCATGGCAAGGGTGCCTGCACCGACAAGTTTCCCTAAATGCGCAGGGCAGAAACGTACAAAGGAAGAAATCAAGTAGAGGAAATAACATTGCATCGATCGATTCAGATTAGTAATAAATTTGTAAAGTTATCTTCCTTGGACGACCGCGCTTTGTATGAGACACCCGTGCGCGGAGGAACCAAATCGTGACTGGTCGCGCCCTTACTTTGTTTCGAGTCCGCTCAACAACTTAAGTGAGCTGCGACTAGTCCGCGACAAGGTTGCTTGTCGATGGCGACCCCGCCAAAGGCTGCTAAAGTCCCACTTTTCGGCGCTCGCGGCAAGGGTGCTCAGACCGCAAGTTTCCCCTGAAAAGCGTAGGGTAATAACATACAAAGCCAGGGGTCGAGTAAAGGAAGTAACGTAGCAGATGTTGCCCAGAATAAAGTTATGTTACGAAGATAACTTATTGCGGCACTGGCTAAATCGTCCTCAGAACTGAAATAACAGCGAAGAGGAGAAGAAGGGCGCGCCGGCACCCAAGCCCCGGCAAGCCAGAGTTGCCGGGGGCTGCGGCAAGCCAGAGTTGCCGGGGGCTGCGGCAAGCCAGAGTTGCCGGGAGCTGCGGCAAGCCAGAGTTGCCGGGGGCTGAGATATCAGATAAGCCCTTCGTCCTTTTTCAAACATCCCTTTTTCATTAAAAACATTCTACTCGGATACAATCCGTGGGGAATGAAAAACGTGAAAGAGAGGATTACAAGCCTTAAATGCGGATAAGGCCCAAAGGCTTACAAATTAAAAAGATAAGATGCCCGTAATCCTTTTCCTGTCCCTCTCTCCAGGAGGTAGGTCAAGGAGGCGGGAAGGGCAAAAGAAACGCCTAGACGAGCTACGGGTGCCAGAAGACACCAAGAGAACACCCCGGGAGCTCCCCGAGGGCTTGACGGAGATGGCGGCACCGGAAGCGGGGTTCAAGACGGGCGGCAGGGCGTCAGCATGCTGTCGAGGGCACTACGCCTCGTACTCCGACTTGACGGCCTTGTCGCCATCCCTCTTCCCCTTCCGCAGCCTCCCTACGCCGGTCGCCCAAGGAGACGCACCGGGAAGTTCGGGGGAGCCGGGCGACACGGATGATGGGGTCGCCGGTGGACGTCTTGGCGGCGCCGACAACTAATCGGGCCCGCCAACCTCGTCGTCGCTGTCGCTCCCCTCCTCGTCACTCTCGCCGAGGGGAATCTTATTTGTCGAAGGAGCTGTCCACGCAGCACTTCGCCCGAAAGTGCCAAGATCCCGAAGACCTTGACGGAGAGGAGATCACCCTCCATTAACTTAAAATGGAGGGTAAACCCCGCCCTCAGGCTGTGGATGCGGGTGAACGTCTTCCACCCATGATCGAGATACATCACATTAGGGGCTGGGAATACAACGCGGACTCGCATACCGCTGACCCCACAGCCCCTCATGTGCAATCTCAGTGTCTCGGGCGGATCCGACTCCATCGCGCCATAAGCGGAGCTGGAAGCCGGAGGCGACGACGAGGCGCCCGGCGCAGCCTGACGAAGAACTCGCAAGGGTCGTCCCCGGTATGGACCACCGCAGGGAGGGAAACCGCCGGCGGAGGCGGAGACGGCGCGCCGCCCCGTCCGCCTCTTCCTCGACCTCGTCCTCGACCTCGCCCTCGACCTCGCCCCCTCCCTCTTCCTCTTGGGGCTGGCTCTGCCGCCCCGGGCGTAGGGTTGGGAGGGGAGCGCTGTCTAGCGGCGACCCTCGCCGCCACCGATGAAGAACCAAGGCTCTTTTTCTCCATGGCGAATGAGAGAAAGGGGGGCAGAAATCAAGAAAGGAGGAGATGGGAGAGTGCGGCCTTCTGCGCTCCCCTTCCGCCCTTTTAAGGAAGCAAGGTGGGGCTCAACCGCCCCTTCGATGAATCGTAGGCGTGGGAAGAGCAGGGAATCGGGGCCGCCCTGCTACCTCTGCTCGTGACGGCCCAGGTTCCCACTTCCACCGTCCGTGACCCCAAGAGCATGGGAACCACGTGGCGGGGATGCAGAACGGAGGCGACGGGTGGAGCGGCCCCGCACGCCGCCCACTTCCCCCACGACGCCGCAATCGACGCGTGCCGTTACGGGGGGACGCGGCGGATACGGAGTGAGTTTAGTTTGGACCCAGGCCGCACGTGCCCGTGCCCTGTTTTGGGCCTGGCCCAACAGCGCTCGGCACCGTGTATGGCCCAGACCCGGGGGCTCCTGTCGGTGTACTAAAGTAGGGGTACCTTAGTACCCGAACTTGTGCATGGGCAGTCGCGGCGTCCATGCAAGCCTTGCCGGGTGTCCGCCAAGACCCTCTGCAGCCATTCTGAAGGCAAGACCCCGACAAGAGGAGCTTGTCGGGAAGGCCTCTAGGCAGATAAGGTCCCGACAAGAGGAGCTTGTCGGGAAGGCCACTCCAGGCACCTCTCAAGATAGCATAAGTATTACGGCGGGTAAACAAATTACTGTCGAGCAATTGATAGAATTGAGCATAGTTATGAGAATATCTAGGTATGATCATGTATATAGGCATCACATCCGTGACAAGTAGACCGAAACGATTCTGCATCTACTACTGTTACTCCACACATCGACCACTATCCAACATGCATCTAGAGTATTAAGTTCATAAGAACAGAGTAACGCTTTAAGCAAGACGACATGATGTAGAGGGATAAACTCATGCAATATGATATAAACCCCACATTTTTATCCTCGATGGCAACAATACAATACGTGTCGTTTCCCCTACTGTCTCTGGGATCGAGCACCACAAGATTGAACCCAAAGGTAAGCACTTCTCCCATTGCAAGAAAGATCAATCTAGTAGGCCAAACCAAACTGATAATTCGAAGAGACTTGCGAAGATAACCAATCATACATAAAAGAATTCAGAGGAGATTCATATATTTTTCATAGATAATCTTGATCATAAACCCACAATTCATCGGATCTCGACAAACACACCGCAAAAGAAGAGTTACATCAAATAGATCTCCAAGATAATCGAGGAGAACTTTGTATTGAGATCCAAAGAGAGAGAAGAAGCCATCTAGATAATAACTATGGACCCGAAGGTCTGATGTAAACTACTCACACATCATCGGAGAGGCTATGGTATTGATGTAGAAGCCCTCCACGATCAATGCCCCCTCCGGCAGGACGCCGGAAAAGGCCCCAAGATGGGATCTCACGGGTACAGAAGGTTGCGGTGGTGGAATTAGGTTTTCGTGGTGCTCCTCGATGGTTTGGGGGTACGTAGACATATAGGAGGAAAAAGTAGGTCGGTGGAGCCAAGAGGGGCCCACGAGGGTGGAGGGCGCGCCCGGGGGGGTAGGCGCACCCCCTACCTCCTGGCTTCCTCGTCTGTTGCTTGACGTCCACTCCAAGTCCTCTGGATCACGTTTGTTTCAAAAATCACGTTCCCAAAAGTTTCATTCCGTTTGGACTCCGTTTGATATTCTTTTTTTGCAAAACACTAAAATAGGCAAAAAAATAGCAATTTGGGTTGGGCCTTCGGTTAATAGGTTAGTCCCAAAAATAATATAAAAGTGTATAATAAAGCCCATTAAACATCCAAAACAGAATATAATATAGCATGGAACAATCAAAAATTATAGATACGTTGGAGACGTATCAGGTGGCGTCTGGATCCTGGGCTCCACCATCTGGTTGCGACAACCAGAAAGAAGAAAGAAGGGGGAAAAGGGGTAGCAAAGCAACCATGAGTACTCATCCAAAGTACTCGCAAGCAAGGATCTACACTACTTATGCATTGGTATCAATGAAAGGGGTAGTATCTGTGGACTAACTGCGGAATGCTAGAATAAGAGGGGGAGAAGCTAGTCCTATCGAAGACTAGCATCTTCTGGAAACCACCGTCTTGCAGCAAGAGGAGGGAGTACAGTAGTATAACATAAGTCATATTTATGTTGTTGTCAACGCCCCGGGATCCTTTCTCGACTCCCGAAGCAACATATCCAAAATATGCCTCAGCATCCAGTTCTAGTTGTATCGATCGGGATACACTCTGAGTGTCCGTTACCGTAGGACAGGCTATCGATAGATGTATTCTTCCCTGCAGGGGTGCACCAACTTACCCACCATGCTCGATTAACTCCGGCCGGACACACTTTCCTGGGTCATGCCCGGCCTCGGCCAAACAATACGCCACAACCCGACCTAGGCTTAATAGAGAGGTCAACACGCCGGACTAAACCTATGCCCCCAGGGGTCATGGGCCATCGCCTCGGGAACTCCTGCATGTTGCGTACGCGGCCGGTGAGCAGACCTCGCTACCTCATTCAAAAAGGCAGGTGCTTACACAGTCCAACCCGACGTGCCGCTCAGTCGCTTATGTTTATTAAGCTTCGGCTGATGCATACGACGTAGAACACCCATACTATGCCCACGTGATGGTTAGTGCTATCAGGCCAGAGGCCCCTCGGATCAAATATCCAAATCGTAGTGGATTAGGAACCCGCGGTAACAAGCAGAGACTCACGAAAGATGTGACCCCGTTGCCCCGTCTCGAGGACTTGCGGCAAGGGCTAGGAATGCCCGGCCACACCTCGTAATTATCTCGCGGGCACCCTCCAGGTCAACCCGTCTCCACATCACTCGCAGGTACCCCTCAGGGTCGACCCGCCTTTCCAAGTAACAATTGTAAAGTCCAAGTATCCGTGTGTCCAAATATCAAGGGAACCCGAGGAATCACCCCCGGTGAATTCCACTCGATGTAGTCGTCAAGGTGAATGTAAGAGGATCCACCCTCAAGGTTCACACTTGAGGGGTTGCATGACAGAGCCATATCGGAAGTGGTTAAGGAGGAAATCACCCTCGATGACCATGACCGGATAGCTACACTACAATGATCTCATCAGGAGTGATGTATGAGGTTCCACCCTCGGCACTTGATGGTAACTCTGCAAAGTCGAGCAACAAAAGGGGCGTGATGTGATGTGAGGTGTCGGGCTCTGGTCATCGATCACGTTGATCGAGTCGTCGATGATGAAGCAGGGGCAACAAGGACAAGGTGGGGGTCACTGATGGATCACTAACCAACCTATACTAAGCAGTTTAGGATAAGCAGGTAGGTAACAATAAGCAGGTTACAAAAGCAGGCTATGCATCAGAATAGAAGCAATCAATTACAGTAGCAAAATCTAATGCAAGCATGGGAGAATGGAATGGGCGATATCAGGATGATCAAAGGGGGGGGGGGGGCTTGCCTGGTTGCTCAGACGAGAAGGAGGGGTCGTCGTGACGTAGTCGTACTCAGGGGCATCAGCGTCGGTCTCGAGGTCTACCGGAGAAGAAGAGGGGGAAGAAACAGTAAATACAAAGCACACAAGGCATCACAAAACATAACATGGCAATAAGCGGTGCTAGGGGTGACCTAACGCGGCAGTAGGTGATACCGGCAAGGGGGGGGGGACATCCGGGAAAGTATTCCCGGTGTTTCGCGTTTTCGGACAGATGAATCGGAGGGGTAAAGTTGCGTGTTTGCTATGCTAGGGATGTGTGGTGGATGAACGGGTTGCATATCCTGATTCGTCTCGTCATTCTGAGAAACTTTCATGTACAAAGTTTTTCCATCCGAGTTAGGGATAAATTTCTACGAATTTCTGAAGAATTAAACAACTATTTGGAATTCCTGAAAATTGGCTAAAAGTCTGAGAATTGTTCAATTTTTAAAGTTCACTTAGCTGGTTTCCAAAGGCTATAACTATGGTTATGCCCATCCTATGAATTAGTACCTTATATCAATATTGACCATTTCCCTGTGATCTACAAGATGGTATCAATTGCATCACTGTTAGTGTGCATTTGCTTAATCAAAACTTTGCTTGAAAAGTGCCACTTGTTGTTGACTCCAGAAACTGTTAAAATATATGAACATAGGATATTGTGATTTTCACAGTATTTAATCCATGGCTTATTTGAATTTGGTCCAATGGGATGTTTTGAACCTTGTCAAGTGTACTACCCGCACATATTTATTTTAGCTATGTTAAGCTTTGTTTACTTGCTGTTTTGAGGCTGTCAAGAGGGCTAGTCAGTGTAATAGTTGCAAAGCTGGCTACTGCTAGCAGCAGCCGAGTGCAGCGGGAAGAGCAGCAGCAGGGAGGCGGCGGCGGCCGGTTGGCGAAGGTGGTGCGGCCACACTCAGCGTACACACACACTGCACGCGACACACCGCGCACACATCGCCGCGCGACGCGCACAACACGCCGACGGCCGCTCGGCCATGGCCAGCAGTAGCAGCAGCCGGCCGCAACGGCTAGCGGCAGCACGCGCACGTGAGGGGCGTGGTCAGCGTGCACACGCACGGGGAGCGGAGCTCTCGTCATGCGGTTAGCGGCGGAGCGGACGCCGAAGTTCGGGCGTTGGTGGTTACAGCAATGTGGGGCCACGTCAAGCGATGCGGGGAGCGATGTTGGGCTCCTACGAGCTCGGACGCGAGCTCGGGCTACGGTGGTCACGACGGTGAGCTCGTCTACGGCGACGTGTACGGCAGTGACGTGGTCGGCGACTACGAGCGCGGAGATGAGCAGGGGAGTAAGGGGAGAAGGAGAGGAGCTCACAGCGCCCCTGCAGATGTGCAAAGCGGGCTCGGGGGAGGCTCGGTGTGGGCAGACGGCAGCGGATCGAGTGGCGGGGTTGCGGTGGCCGTGGCGGGGAAGACGACCCGATGACGAAGCTACGCGGCATTTTGACCTCGATCCACAGGCGAGGACGAAGGAGACGAGGGTGACGAGGCTCATGGGCACCTTCTTGTAGCTCGGGGAAGCTCCAGTGCACATTAACGACGGCGACGCGGTGACGGCCAAGCTCGGGCAGCCCGTGCGAGAGGGAGAGGGAAGAGGAGAGGGGCAAAGGATGGGAGTGGGTGCGTTAGGGTTAGCAGGGGGATGTGGGGTGGCCTTATCCGTCGCGAGGAACGACGGGGAGGCGCAGGATGGCGGCCCCGTATCTGATTCGGCCATGGACGACGCTCGCTGCGTCCACGGGGGTGCGTGAACAGGAGGGAGACGCCAGGTGAGTTGGGCTGGGCCGTGTACTGGGCCTGCAATAGGTAAGTGTGATGTTGTAGTGTGATTTGAGTTTGAATAGAATTCAGAGAAGGGATTTGAGTTGAGATATCATCCCAACATGGTTAAGCTTTGTAAATCAAGATGACTTGGCACTGATCATAAGCGATTACTGTAGTGTGACCCTGGGGATGTTACAAATCTCCTCCACTACAAAGAAATCTCGTCCCGAGATTTAAGTGGGGAAGTAAAGAGTAACTTCAGGAGAACTAACCCTTATAGGGTTAATTATCTGGTGAACAATTCAGGGAATGTGGCAGAAGTATCTCTCGAGTTGAAACTTAAGGGAACATCCAAAGCACAGTAAAAAGGTACAATAGGAAATTTAAAGCAAATGGACATAAGATCGATACTTGAATAGAGTGCGACAAGGGGGTTCGGGGCATCTGGAATAGATCATCTCTAGGAAGGTGGCTCGTGATAACACACAAAGTCAAGAGCAAGGGATAATTCGGAATCAAGTATGTATGGGAGAGTCAGGTTCCGATCCTGTGGAACTGTGATGAGGGTCGATCGAGAGTAGGGAGAACGGTGTCATCTTACCGGTCTCGACCACAAGGTATGTCAGATGATAATCTATCGGTTATGTTGGTGGCAACATCGGTACCAAGGGCGAGGGATGAAGAGAACCATTTTCCTGCTCGTAAGAACGAGGCGGACCAGTAGGAAAAGTTCTCGTCCATCGGTGGTTACCAGAATGTCATCAACATTAGTAACAGGGTCGTACTGACCGAATTGTACCTCGAGGTGTTTTTATAAGCAGGGTTTTATTTCTGTTTATATAATATAGATCGAAAGCAAGACTAACAAGCCGATGGAAAGGAAAATGTGATTATCAGGATTAATCAGACCAAAGGAAAGGAAAAAAATTGGTTTGCACACAGGAATTGAGGGTATATGCTTCCCAAGGAAAGGTGGAGCTTGATATACATGATAGGACAGCATGTTCAAAAGTATTTAGACAAAGGGGGCGAGCGAAGAATCATGATATTGCCCACACCATGGTGTTTGAATAATAAACCAAGAAATATTTAGCATTGCGCTTCCAATGTTCTTGCTGATATATGGAGTACCATAGTCATGCTTCGAGGTAGCAATAACATGGTCTTTCGGGTAAGAGTTGGATCTGAAGATCACAAAAGATACAAAGGAACACTTCCAAGATTACCTCGGAACGTAAGGAATAACCAAACACGACCATGTCTGTGTTGGCAGGAAGTCAAGGATGTCATCGATGATATCACAAACCATCGAGGGGCAGGGATGGTATTTCTAGCCATGAATTCAATTGACATCTCTGAAGAAGCCGAAGTGCATTACAAAAAAAATACACTTCCGTCATGATACGTGTTTGTCACAGTAGGTCGCGTTTTTTGTCATGCGTGTACATCCATGATGATTTTATGACAGAATCAAGATAGTCATACATGTGCTGTCGTAGAAGTGTTCCATGACATTACCAAAATTATCATCACGGAAGTGTCCACTTCCATGACGATAAATTGCGCGTCACAGAAGTGCTTTCGTCAAGGGGGACCGACACGTGGCATCCACCGTAACGGAACGCCGTTAAGCTATCGGGTCGGGTTTTGGATTCGATAACCCGTTAACAGCCCCGACCAATGGGGATTTTCCACGTGTAAAATCATCATTGGCTGGAGGAAACACGTGTCGGCTCATCGTTGGGATAGATGTCATCCACTCATTGGACGGAAGGCGCCTATGATACGTCGACACGTGACACAACCCAACAGAGGCCCATTCCTATGAAAAGGCCGGCCCATTTGACTTGGTCAAAAGGTGGCGGGCCGGACCATGGAAAGCCTGTTAACGGCCTGTTCGCATATAACCCATTTACAGCCTGCTAACCCAAGGCCCGTGACGCCCTATCCGAATTAGGCCCAGTAGCGTCGTCTAGGCCATCCAATATGATTCCAGTCCGTTTTCACTTCTGGCGCATGTATGGCCCATGAAATCTTTCGGCCCATATGACACCCTATGTAACTCTTGGCCTATTAACGGCCCGTGGTGAAACTGGCCCGTAATGAACAGTGTATCACTTTACACCCATTAACGGCCCGTGGTGAAACTGGCCCGTAATGAACAGTGTATCACTTTATACCCATTAACGGCCCGTTATTCCGTTGGGCCGTTTCTAGCCCATGTTATTTTTCGGCATTCTCAGAGCCCATTTATTCTTGGGCTCATTTCCAGCATTCGTTTACTTACGGCCCGTTACTGTCATTTTTACGCTTGTGGGCCAAATTCAGCTCGTAATTCTGATCGGCTCGTTTGTGGTCCGTTAATACATTGGGTCGTTTTCATAGTGTCATCAAATACGGCCTATTAATGATGGCCCGTTATGGTCGTCCCATGAACGGACGATTCCAACTCTAGCCCGTTTACGGCCATAATGCGGTTTGTTTGGCCCATGTTTGGCCAATCGATCATACGGCCCGTATAAGGCCCATTGATGTTACGGCCCGCAGAAGGCCCATTGTTTCTACGGCCCGTAGAAGGCCCTTTGTTTCTACGTCCTGTAGAAGGCCCATCGCTTTCTACTGACGAGAGGAGGCCCAAAGGTCACTACAGTAAATATTAGCCCATGGTTATTGAGGGAGTTCCGGAATAGGGGGTGTCCGGATAGCCGAACTATCATCATCGGCCGGACTCCAAGACTATGAAGATAGAAGATTGAAGACTTCGTCCCGTGTCCGGATGGGACTTTCCTTGGCGTGGAAGGCAAGCTTGGCGATGCGGATATGTAGATCTCCTACCATTGTAACCGACTCTGTGTAACCCTAACCCTATCCGGTGTCTATATAAACCGGAGGGTTTTAGTCCGTAGGACGAACAACAAGCATACCATAGGCTAGCTTCTAGGGTTTAGCCTCTTTGATCTCGTGGTAGATCTACTCTTGTAACACACATCATCAAATATTAATCTAGCATGACGTAGGGTTTTACCTCCATCAAGAGGGCCCGAACCTGGGTAAAACATCGTGTCCCTTGTCTCCTGTTACCATCCGCCTAGACGCACAGTTCGGGACCCCCTACCCGAGATCCGCCGGTTTTGACACCGACATTGGTGCTTTCATTGAGAGTTCCTTTGTGTCGTCGCCGTCAGGTCGGATGCCTCATCTCGTCTTTAGAGACGATACTATCGCCAAAGGAGCCTTGGCCGCTGGCCAGACTCTTCGGCTAGGTGGTTTTCTTATGACCGCCAGTCCGGCCACCGCGCCAACGATGACCTCTCGAGTCATCGAAACCAATCTCCAGGTTAGTTCGGAACTTGCCGAACAGTTAGATCCGATCGAGCTCTCCTCCATAAACGAGCTCTTGGATCGCATCGCTGCCACAGGAGTCGCCACAGACTACGACCGGATCGGGCCTAAACCGATCCGAGAGAGATCAATTCTCCCCAGGCTACCCATCATGTTGCTGTGATAGAGCAGCAATGCGGCGATTCTTCTTGTATCTTAAAGACTAGTTGCGTCCGGATTCCCGATCCCTCCATGCCGGATTCCTGCAGAGGGACGGATGTCGACCAAGCCCTGAACTTAAAGTCAGGCGGCGTGTTGGACTCATTGGATAACACTCAAAAATCCAAACTTCCAAGTTCGGAAACTTCTCGGCCCTTGAGTCCTGAATTGGACAGGGTTCCGGATCTAGTTCCACCCGCCCACCCAAACATTAGCGATCTCTCTCGAATTCGGCAAGAGCCCACTGAAACAGTACATCATTACTGGGCCAGATTCCTCCTGGTTAAGAACAGGATAAAGGACTGCCGAGAGGAGGACGCAATCCCAATTTTCTGTAATAATTGCATGGACAAGGGAATCCTAAACGCCATAAGTCGTCGCGAAATTACACGCTTTACTGACTTGGCGACCATAGTACAAAAGAAATCTGTGCGATGGAGAGCGCCTGGAAAACCGAAAGTAAATTTTGGGATAATCCGGCCCCGAATACATCCCTAGTCCGGAAAGGGTGCATCATTATCAAGCACCCGGGTTGAATACCAAAAAACCAAAACCCCCTAAAGGGTACGGAACCGTACTGGAGGGTTGGCTCAACGGACCCTGCAAAATCCACAGCATGGAGGGCGCCACTCCAACACACAGCCTTCGAAGGTCTTGGATACTCTACGGCAGGTGGCCAAAAGTGGCGTGAGCTTTTTCGCCCGGGCAACCAACCCAGCAGTAGACGATGCGGTATTAACAGTCGCATCAATTAACATGCGGAAACGAACAATCCGCAGCCTCGCCGAAGTGTACCAAGTAGCAACAACAAATCCATGGAGCGACACGGCTATCACCTTCAACGCCAGCGACGAACCTAAATTCCGAACAGCTAGAGCACCAGCTGCATTGGTCCTCAATCCGATAGTAGACGTTTTTCATCTTACTAAGGTACTCATGGATGGCGGCAGCGGATTAAACCTCATCTATGAGGAAACCCTTCAAAAAATGGAAATTGACTGGAGCTGCATTGAGCGAAGCAGCACAACCTTCAGAGGGATAATCCCTAGTCGAGAAATGCGCTGCAGAGGAAAAATCACACTAGATGTAGTGTTCGCTCACGGACAATTACAAGTCCGAGGAGGTCACGTTTCAAGTGGCCCCATTCGGCAGCGGATATCACGCTTTGTTAGGGCGAGAGGCATTCACAATCTTCCAAGCTATACCCCACTACGGGTACATGAAGCTCAAAATGCCCGGACCCAATGGGATAATCACTCTACGCCAAGGATCCGAATCGCCACTCCAGCGCTAAAAATAAGACAGCCGCACTGGCCCTAGAGGCATTGTCCGAAGCCCTAGCGGCGGAGGAACTAGCTACACTGCGCTCCACAGTGGATAGGGACGATGTGATACTCGATAAGAGGTCCAAATCCACCTCTTTTAAACCAGCAGACGAGATAGTGAAATTTCAGGTCCATCCAACGGACCCCACAAAGACGGCCTCCAATGGGGCACAATTAAGTCCTGATGTCGAGGCCGCACTACGAGAATTCCTTCAGGAAAATTGGGACATTTTTGCCTGGCATCCTTCAGACATGCCAGGAATCCAACGCAGGCTGGCAGAGCACAGCATAAATATCCTAAAAGGATTCAACCCAGTCAAACAAACTCTTCGGCAATTTTCCGAGCCCAAAAGACAGGCAATGGGAGGAGAGCTAGCCAAACTCTTAGAAGTCGGATTCATCAGAGATATAAAGCATCCGGACTGGCTAGCCAATCTAGTAATGGTACCAAAAAAGGACAAATCCTGGCACCTCTGCGTCGATTTTAAAGACATTAACAAGGCCTATCCAAAGGACCCTTTCCCCCTCCCTCGCATCGACCAAATCATCGATGCTACCGCAGGGCACGATTCATTGTGCTTCCTCGACGCATACTCCGGATACCATCAAATCAAGATGGCGGAGAAAGACCAGGCCATAACGGCATTCATTACTCCATATGGGCCATTCTCGCTTCAACACAATGCCCTTCGGACTCAAAAACGCCGGCGCAACATATCAGCGCATGATTCAAACATGTCTGGCTACCCAGATAGGCAAAACAGTAGAGTCATACGTAGACGATGTGGTCGTCAAGACCAAACACGTCGGAACTCTAGTAGAAGACTTGAGGGTGACATTCGACAACCTCCGAGCATATGACATTAAGTTCAATCCGGAAAAATGCGTCTTCGGTGTACCAGACGGAAAGCTCTTGGGCTTCATCGTATCCGGTCGAGGAATTGAAGCAAACCCGGCCAAAATCCGAGCTCTGTCACAATTGGATATTCCAAAAGACCTCAAGCAGATACAAAAACTAATCGATGCGTGGCGGCCTTAAGTCGCTTCATCTCCCGTTTGGGAGAAAAACTCGCCCTCTACCGCCTTCTCCGCACAATCGAACATTTCGAATGGGACGGATGCCGCCACAGCGGACTTCGAAGAAATAAAGGCCATACCGCAACAAATCCGGTTACGGCGCGCCCAACCTGGGCGAGCCTATGTTATTATATATCACAGCAACACATCAAGTTGTTAGCGCGGCACTCGTCGTTGAATGAGAAACAGAAGGGCACAAATTCCCTCTTCAAAAACCAATGTACTACGTATCCACTGTTCTAACTCCATGCAAATCCCGGTACCCACATTATCAAAAGATAGCGTGTGTGGTGTTCATGGCATCCCGGAAGCTGCGTCACTACTTTCAAGAGTGTTCAATAACGGTGGCCTCCGAAGTACCTCTCAACGATATTATAAACAATCGCGACGCAACGGGCAGGATTGCAAAATGGGCTACCGAGCTCTTACCATTTGAAAAAACCTACAAACCACGGCGAGCTATAAAGTCGCAGGTTACAGCGGACTTCATCGCTGAATGGACCGGCCGAACTCCCTAAAGAGTACGGCGCAAGCATCTAAGCTGGATCATGCATTTCGACGGATCCAAAATGTTGGCTGGCTTGAAATTTGGCGTCGTCTGACGTCCCCAATGGGAGACACAATCCAATACGCATTTCAAATAATGTACATGGACTCCAACAACGCAGCGAATCTGAGGCCCTCCTACATGGCCTCTGGATGGCAATCTCCATGGGCATTCAACGCCTAGAGGTGCGCGAGTTCAAACCTCGCAATATCCCAAGTAAATGGAGACTTCGACGCCAAAGATCCAAAAATGGCAGCTTACATAGCGCCCGTCCTAAAAATGTCAGCTCGGTTCGAAGGACTAGAATTCCATCATGTAGCCCGGGATAATAACCAGGCAGCAGACGTGTTAGCACGCATCGGCGCGAAACGAGACGCCATCCCTCCTAACATCTTCCTGGAACGGCTCTTTAAGCCATCCGTATTATGGGAAGAGGAGTCCGGAAATAACAATCCGGAGCCAGCTGCATCACCTAACTCAGACCATTCTGACACAATCGGCGGCTCAGCCAACGAAATAACACCTTCGGCTCACGAAATAATGGCAGTCATTGCCCGTGGGACAGAACCATTCCTAGCCTACTTAATGCGGCAGGAACTTCCCGAAGACCAAAATGAGGCCCGCTGCATAGTTCGGCGATCTAAAGCCTACAAGGTCCATGAGGGAGAACTTTATAAGAAAAGCACAACCGGAGTCCTTCAAAGGTGTATCTCCGAAGAGGAAGGGTGAAATCTCCTGGCTGAAATTCACGCCGGACTCGGCGGGCACCACGCTGCAGCCCGGGCCCTTGTAGGCAAGGCCTTCCGTACAGGATTTTATTGGCCGAAAGCCCGGGCAGATGCTCAGGATTTAGTCCAACGATGTGTTGGTTGCCAGCTCTTTGCTAATCAGAGCCATATGCCACCCACCGCTCTCAAAACTATACCCATTACCTGGTCGTTTGCGGTCTGGGGGCTTGACATGGTCGGACCCCTTAAAGGGGGAACCCACAAGCACAAATACTTATTGGTCATGGTGGACAAATTCACCAAATGGATTGAGGCCAAGCCGGTTAAAACGGCAGAATCCGGACCGGTGATAGACTTCATATCCGGGGTAGTACACCGTTTCGGTGTCCCCCACAGCATCATCACTGACAAAGGCACGAACTTCACGGCCGATGAGGTTAAACTCTGGTGCAAAAACATGGGCATTAAGCTCGATTACGATTCAGTCTATCACCCCCAAACTAACGGTCCAGTTGAGCGAGCAAATGGTCTAATCATGAGCGGCATCAAGCCCAGACTAGTGCGGTCCTCAAGGAATCTAACACGCACTGGGTAGAGGAGCTCGACTCCGTACTCTGGGGGTTGTGGACCACGCCAAACCGAACTACCGGATTCACACCATTTTTCATGGTATACGGCGTAGAGGCAGTCCTGCCCTGCGATATAATTCACGACTCACCTCGTGTAATGCGCATGTACGAAGAAAGAGAAGCCGAGCTAGATCGGCGGAGACAGTCTGGACGCCTTAGAGGAGAAGCGGGACATGGCAAAGGCTCGTTCCGCATTTTATCGGCGATGGGCTCAAGATATCAAAGCAGAGAAATGCAGGCCAAAACTTACAATGTTGGCGAACTTGTTCTACGCCTGCCGGACAAGAAAAAGGACAAACTCAATCCCAAGTGGGAAGGTCCCTTCATCATCGACCAAGTCCTGACCCGCGGAGCGTACCGTCTACGTATCGCATCGGACAACCGACTCGAGCCGAACCCATGGAATGCAGCCCTTCTCCGAAGATTCTACGCCTAACGCCTGCACTCCGTGTTCGCCTCACTCCCCGTCCACTCCTTGTTTTTTTGTCTCTCCTCCTCCTCCTTCTTCCCACTTTTTTACCTTTTATGGGCTGATTTGTGCTTTGTTCAAGACACACTCGATGTGCCCCGGCACTCATTATACCTGGGGCTTCTTTAATGTGCTTATTCATACGGGCTTCATGCCCAATACATGTGTCATACTTCCGCATGTACCTTTTATTCACCATTATATGCATCGATATGACTTAAGTTTTGGCCAAGCTGGGTTGCTGGCTCCTGTGCTTACCCCTCGTTCCCGATTGTTCGGCTAGGAGGTAAAGGAGCACCTCTGTGATTGTTACTGCCGTCAACCGGATGTGTACCTCAGACCGGGTGAAGCCGAAAGCTAGCGTTCTTAAGAGAATATTCGGTCGGTGACTTGAAAGATGATTTATTACTTACTTATTTATCTGCCCCAGATGCTTTTTACGCTATTTTCGCGATCCGGCATTGCACTTTAGGGCATGCCTCCCAGAGAAAGGAACCCTTAACGGAACTATTCTCCCTGGAAGATGTTTCTTACTAACCATGTAATATAACATAACTAGTTGGGCACTTGTCTGATAAAGCAATTATGACCCCGACGCCTTGTCTCCATGCATGCCCCGGTTCTTTTATAACCGTAAGGTATTCGGACACACTCCGGACTGTTAGGTCTCGAGGTTGAAGCGAAACGGTCCGCAAAGACAAACGATCTACAATCCGGCTAGAAGGCATTTTACATGTCATTTCAAATTACATCGTCAAACCGACTGATTGTACTCCTCTTCAATCCCATCTAACGGTACATGTAATTTACAAATCTGTTGGGAATATTTCATGACCAGTTCTACTTGGCCGTGCATCAAGCTCACGGGGATCTCCTTCCCATCAGGCCCTGCAGTCCGACCTCGGCCATGTGGTTTGGGTCGACTTGAATGTGGTCTTCACCATGGCCGAGCCTCCTGGCGCTCGACGGCAGGCCGATATCTTCCACAAGCGGAGGCGTCGCCGTGCTCCTGAAGCTTCTCAAGAAGCTCACCAAGGCCCTCGGTAGGGAGGCGGATGGCCATAAAGCATGAGCGACGCCACTCGCCGCTTTGCCGAACACGTTCGAGCAATTGCACTAGCTCGGGAAGTTGGTCACCCATTGACTCGAGCATTTCCTCCATGAGGGCGACACTGTGAGCACACCTAAAGACATATTTCTGTCAATCGTCTTCCTCGCCGAATTCTTCTTTTCAAAGGAATTCGTTCAAGCACTTACTATAAATGCCGCGACGAAGCCGCTGATTCTCCTTCACGGAGCCAGACAGCTGGGCCCGAACACCTTTCAGCTCTTCTCCTTCTTTGGGTGTGGGCATCTTGGATCTTGTTTCTCTCTGCTGCACCTTCATAAGCACCCTCTCGCCGCCTTTAGCTGACGCAGTAGCTGTTGCCTGTCCGGATCTAGTCCGGCGACCTCTGCAATATTATTGTCAGATTCACGCCACACTTTGCTAAATAATTATCTTTTCAAAGTACGTCTTACCGGCGGGGGTCTCTGTGGCTCCCCCTGTGACGGCCAAAGGCGGCTTCAAGTTGGGCCTTGCACTCTTGGAGCTCACAGGACAGCTGGGTATTCTTCTCCGCAAGACCAAGCATAATAATTGATCCTTAAATCAGTTATTTCAACTATTTTAAGTCTCGGGGGCTATTGGCATATATAACTATTAAAATTACTTACCCGTATGTCTTTCACATACTGCTCCGTGGCTCTGGTTAACCCATCTTGAGCGGCACGGAGGTGCGCGCTTCCCTCTTTAAAGGCATTTAACGCCTCAGGGGAGAAACACGCGTCACGAAGAACTGTCCGGCGACGCCTGTGATTCATGGCGCTCTCCACCTCGCACGGGTGGCGGACAGCCTGTCGGCATCCTCCGTCGGAGGAGCGTCCGGTTTACGCCTTGTATTCACCTCCCCTCCCGGACCATGCGTTGGAGCATGGCCGGCGGAGGCTTGATTGGCAACCTCTCCGGACACTGTCCGGCGAGTGCTCTTTCTGGAAAAGTTATGAGCATTAATATACCTTCTGGGGATCCTTCCCTTAAAAATAGCGGTGCTCCGTACCGTTGCGGCGACGTCTCGGTTCACGCCGCACTCCTCTTCCTCCTACCGGGCCGGACTGATCCTTGTTGGTCGGCCGCCGCGGGTTCGGCTTCCCGCCTTAAAGGCACATCCTGCGATACACCATCAGCATGGGATAGTCAGAATTGAGCGTGGATCAAATGATGGTGTCAAGACCTCGGTGTAGTCACCTGGGAGGCCGAAAACAAACCGGGGTAGTCAGCCGTAATGGCGACTAGGGCATTGTCTATGCTACGTTGGTGGAACACACCGTCAATCAGCTCCACCTTTATGTCCGGATCCTCTTCGGAGGCCGGATCAAGGGATCGTTCCGGATCCTCGGGCTGTGGAGCTAGGCTTCGTATGCCCTCCACGTCCCGGCGCAGCTCCTGCGTCCAAATCACAGAGTAAGATACTTGACTTTAAAGAAATGTATGGATCGGGTAGATGAACATCCGCTTACCTAGCTCCAAGGGTCATGCATAGAAAATCCATTCAACGGATTCTTGCGGAGGAAGTCCTCCTCCTCTCCCTTGTACAAGCCGGACAGGATCTTTGCCAGATCGGCTGCCGAGCCTAGCCCTTTGCGGCCATGACGGGTGGCGTCATCTTCCCCGTTGAAATCCCACATAGGGTGGCCCCTATATTGGAGTAGCTGCGCCCCTCGCATAATTCACGTGGCCATGACCCAAATCATGGTCAATCCGGAATGGGCCAGTAACCTAATCCGGCCCATCAGATAATGGACACTCCTATCATCTTCCCGTTGAGGGCTCCGCGGGCGCCAACTCAGGCGTTTCTTCAAGGGAGCATTGTTGAACTCCGGGAGGCCGATCTGGACTGGATCCGGCAGAGGGGCGTCCTCCATGTAGAATCATTCCGAAGGCCAGTCTTCGGACGCCTTCTTCGGGGTGCCGGGTAGATATCCGGTCCCGGCGATGGGCCATATTTTGGCTCCGCCCACTTGGTATATCGACCCCTCATGAGAATGGGGTACGAGACAAAACAATCTCTTCCACAGGGCAAAATGGGGTTCGATGCCCAAGAACAGCTCGCAAAAAGCTACGAAGCCCGCGATATGCAAAATGGAGGCGTGCGTGAGGTGGTGAAGTTGGAGTCCGTAGAACTCTAGGAGCCCCCATAGAAACGGATGTATGGGAAATCCGAGTCCCCTTATTAGATAGGGAACAAAGCATACCCGCTCCCCTTTGGAAGGGTTGGGGACGCTCTCCGCCTGCTTCCCACCTGAGGGAGTTCCGGACTAGGGGGTGTCCGGATAGCCGAACTATCATCATCGGCCGGACTCCAAGACTATGAAGATACAAGATTGAAGACTTCGTCCCGTGTCCGGATGGGACTTTCCTTGGCGTGGAAGGCAAGCTTGGCGATACGGATATGTAGATCTCCTACCATTGTAACCGACTCTGTGTAACCCTAACCCTATCCGGTGTCTATACAAACCGGAGGGTTTTAGTCCGTAGGACGAAGAACAATCATACCATAGGCTAGCTTCTAGGGTTTAGCCTCTTTGATCTCGTGGTAGATCCACTCTTGTAACACACATCATAAATATTAATCTAGCAGGACGTAGGGTTTTACCTCCATCAAGAGGGCCCAACACAGGTAAAACATCGTGTCCCTTGTCTCCTGTTACCATCCGCCTAGACGCACAGTTCGGGACCCCCTACCCGAGATCCGCCGGTTTTGACACCGACATTGGTGCTTTCATTGAGAGTTCCTCTGTGTCGTCACCAATAGGCTCGATGGCTCCTTTGATCATCAACAACGACGCGGTCCAGGGTGAGACTTTTCTCCCCGGACAGATCTTCGTGTTCGGCGGCTTTGCACTGCGGGCCAATTCGCTTGGCCATCTGGAGCAGATCGAAAGCTACGCCCCTGGCCGTCAGGTCAGATTTGGAAGCCTAAACTATATGGCCGATATCCGCGGAGACTTGACCTTCGACGGATTCGAGCCCCGATAAGCACGACGCCTGTCTCGATGGGCATGATCTAGCTCACCGCAACCCAAGGCTGCCACGGAGGCCGCACTGCAATCCGCTCCGACCCTTAATCCGGAGCCGGATTCCCCGATCGAGGATGAGTGGCTGGACACCGCCTCGGGGGCTTTAATCTCTACGGGGATCGAGCCGAACTCCATCCCTGTCCTTTGCGAAGACCTCGACTCCAGGGTGCCGGACTCCTATCCGGACTACGAACCCCCCGCGCCCCTGCCGATCGAATCCGATTGGGCGCCGTTATGGAGTTCACGGCTGCGGACATCTTTCAGCACTCGCCCTTTGGCGACATCCTGAGTTCACTAAAGTCTCTCTCTTTATCCGGAGAGCCCCGGCCGGATTACGGTCAGGAAGGTTGGGATGCGGACGACGAAGAAATTCAACGCCCACCCACCACCCACTTTGTAGCCACCGCCGATGATTTAACCGACATGCTAGACTATGACTCGAAGACATCGACGGTATGGACGACGGCGGTGCAAGACGAACAAGACCAGCGCCCTGTGGCACTGGAAGGACACCTCGTCATATGACATATATATGGTGGACACCCCAAAAGATGGGAACGGGCGATGGAACAACGGAGGATGACCTCCAAGAAGCAACCGAAGCGCCGGCGTCAGCGGCGCCGCTCTAAATCCCGCCACAGCAAGAATGAAGACTCTGGCACCGGAGACAACAATACACCGTACAATGCCGAAGACAATCCACTCCAGCAAGATCCAGCGCAAGAAGATGGAGACGCCAGCCCTCACGAGAGAGCGGCAGAAGAAGAGGTAGAGGATTATATGCCTCCCTCCGGAGACGAAGCAAGCCTCGACGACGACGAATTCGTCGTGCCCGAGAGTCCCCTCGAACAAGAGCGTTTTGAAGCGCGGGCTTATGGCCACGGCGAACAGCCTAAAGAAAAAGCAGCAACAGCTTAGAGCTGATCAGGATCTGCTAGCCGACAGATGGACTGAAGTCCTCGCGGCTGAAGAGCATGAGCTCGAACTCCCCTCCAAAAGCTACCCTAAACACAAGCTTCTCCCCTGATTAGAGGAGGAGGCTTACGAACCCGCATCACCAGGAGACAATACGGCTGACCGACCACCCCGTGGCCGCGACAGAGAGGCCTCTAGGCCCTTCACTAGAACCGTACCCCGGCATCGCTCAAAAAGCACACGGCCACAGGGGAACGCTCCGGACCTGCGAGATATATTGGAGGACAAGGCAAGACAATCAAGATCGATCTATGGATCGTGTGGGCGCCCCACGGTACGTGACGACAACCGTCGCGCCGGACCGCGATAAGTCCGGCGGGCGAACAAAAACAGACCAAGCTCTTTTGAGCTCCGTCGTGATATCGCCCGATCTGAGGCGCCGCACACCCACTATGCTTCACGAGGCGAAGTAATGGATCATCAAATCCCGAAGGGTTTAAACCTGTCAATATCGAATCCTATGATGACACAATGACCCAGCGGTTTGGATTGAAGACTATCTCCTTCACATCCACATGGCCCATGATGACGATCTTCACGCCATCAAATACCTCCCCTTAAGCTTAAAGGACCAGCCCGGCATTGGCTCAACAGCCTGCCGGTGAGTCAATTGGGAGCTGGGAGGACACGGAAGCCGCATTCCTCGATAACTTCTAGGGCACTTATGCGACCACGAACGCCGATGACCTAAGCCACATAATTCAGCAGCCAGATGAATCGGCGGACAATTCTGGACACGGTTCTTAACCAAGAAAAACCAAATCATCGGTGTCCGAATGCGGAGGCCCTCGCGGCCTTCAAGCATAACATCCGTGACGAGTGGCTTGCGGCACCTAGGACAGGAAAAGCCGAAATCCATGGCAGCCCTCACATCACTCATGACCTGCTTCTGCGCGGGTGAGGACAGCTGGCTAGCACGCAACAACAACCTCAGCAAAAATTCTGGCAGTCCGGACTTCAAGGACCAAAACGGCAGGCCGCGTCGTAACAAAAACAAACGACGCACTAACAGCGACAATATTGAGGATACGGCAGTCAATGCCGGATTCAAAGGCTCTAAACCCGGTCATCGGAAAAAGCCATTCAAACGAACTACTGCAGGTCCGTCCAATTTGGACCGAATACTCGACCGCTGTGCGGATACACGGCACCCCGAAAAGCCAGCTTAACCACACCAAGCGAGGACTGTTGGGTATTCAAGCAGGCAGGCAAGTTAATTGCGAAAACAATGACAAGGGGATGCATAGCAATGACGAGGACGGGACCCAACCGCCCGAACAATAGAGGACGAAGGGTTTCCCACCACAGTGCGAGCGGTGAACATGATATACATAGCGCACATACCCAAAAGGGAGCGGAAGCATGCACTTTCGAGGATGTCTCTGCGATGGAGCCAGTTGCCCCGAAGTTCAATCCATGGTCCTCCTGCCCGATCACTTTTGACAAAAGGGACAACCCCACCAGCATCCGCCACGGTGGATTCGCCGCACTGGTCCTAGACCCAATCGTCGATGGATTTCACCTAACCAGAGTCCTAATGGACGGCGGCAGCAGCCTGAACCTGCTTTACCAGGATACAGTGCGCAAAATGGGCATAGACCCCTCAAGGATTAAACCTACCAAACCGACCTTTAAAGGCGTCATACCAGGTGTAGAAGCCAATTGTACAGGCTCAATTACACTGGAAGTGGTCTTCGGATCCCCGGATAACTTCCGAAGCGAGGAGTTAATCTTCGACATAGTCTCGTTCCGCAGCGGCTATCATGCCTTGCTCGGACGTACCGCGTTTGCAAAGTTCAACGCGGTGCCGCACTACGCATACCTCAAGCTCAAGATGCCAGGCCCTCGAGGAGTCATTACGGTCAACGGAAACACTGAACGTTCTCTCCGCATGGAGGAACATACAGCGACTCTCATGGCGAAGTGCAATGCAGCCTCTTAAAGGCAATTATCGAATCCGGCCGTTAAGCGGCGGCGGACACGGCCAAGCGCCGCCGGAGTAACTTACAACAAGACCACACAGCGCGTTAGAGCATGCGTAGCGATGCGGCTAACCCAGCTCTGCGAAAGCGTCAAGCGGGCGCAGCGTACACCATTACGCTCTGAAGATACCATGGGCATGGGGAGGGGGGCACGACCACAATACACCCAGACTGCGGCTCAACCGCACAAGGGGCTCTCAAGTGTGTCGCTCCTTTTTCTTTTCTTTTTACCTTTTACTTTTTAACCACAGGACAATAGTTGGGTTTGCCCGGCTCCCGTGTTTTGGTACCTTACGTTCCGTTATATCGGCTAAGGTAGCACCGGGAGAACCACTACGATTCCGCCCCAGTTCGGCTGGGTTAACGCCTTAGTGGAGAAAGCTAAAACTGATCGTCATGATGAGGCGAGAGACCGGTCGTTGTTCGAGAGGTTTTCTGCGAGTCCTTAAAGACTTATGCCGCTTAGAGCGAGGATCCGGATACTGTCCGACTAAGGCATGGATAGCGCCCCAAATTCGGCCTTCCGAAGACTAGGGGCTTCGCCGAAATTTAAAATTATAGAATTCTATGGCTAAGTGAGAGTGTTCAAGCATTATAAGTCCGGTTGCCTTGTTCGTTGTGTTGAGCGCCTCCCTAGATGGACCCAAAAATGGGAACAAGAGTGCTCAAGTTTATCCCGAACACCCCAAAGACTCGTGGCATGGGGCTGAAAGCCGACGACTTGCCATCTCAGATTTGATAAACAGCCGCATGAAGGTAATATTTTAAATTAACAAGCGTTGCTTAGCGCATATGAACTAAGTTTTCAGTGCGCAGGATAACAAAATGCGAGTCTACTCAAATATTACATCTTTGGAGCACTCACCCGCAATAGTGCGGGCGCCCTTCAGCACACTCTTATAATACATCTCGGGCGTGCGATGCTCCTTGCCCTCTGTCACGAGCTTCTGAGCATCCATCTTGCCCCAGTGCACCTTTGCGCGGGCAAGGGCCCGACGGGCACCCTCGATACAAGCGGAATGCTTGATAACTTCAACCCACGGGCACGCATCCACCAAATTACCGCACCTGGCCGAAGTAGCTCCCAGGCATGGCCTCATTATGCCACAGCCGAACTATGAGGCCCTTCATGGCCTGTTCAGCCGCCTTGTGGAGCTCGACCAGCTGCTTCAGCTGGTCGCTAAGGGGCACCGGATGTCCGGCCTCAGCATACTGAGACCAGAAGACCTTCTCCGTTGAGCTCCCCTCCTCGGCCCGGTAGAATGCGGCAGCATCGAACACGCTGCGAGGAAGCTCTGCGAACGCCCCTGGAGAGCTCCGAATTCGGGTAAGCAACAGGTAATTAACACTCACATGCTTACTCTGCATGAAAAATGCCTTACCTGCTGCTATTTTCTTCACCGCTTCAATCTCCTGGAGGGCCTTGTAGGCTTCAGCCTTAGCGGTTTTGGCACTCTCAAGAGCCGTTGCAAGCTCAGACTCTCGAGTTTTCGAGTCATGCTCCAAGTTCTCATGTTTTTTCACGAGATCCTGGAGCTCTTGCTGTTCCTCCGCCACCCGCGCCTCCTGCTTCTCTCGCTCGGTGCGTTCCGCAGCCGCATTACGTTCGGCTGCGGCCACCGCCTCCTTCAGAGTCGCCACCTCGTTAGTGGCCCCCACAATACCCACGTTATCCTTGTCATTTTTCTTGCAACCAAATCCTTTTCTCATGAAGGTACAATTTTCATAAGGTATTACTCACCTTCTTTTTCCTCGAGCTGCTTCTTGGCATGGCGAGCTTCGTTCTCGGACCGCTCGAGGTTTTTCTTCAAAGTATTGACCTCCGCGATCGGTCTTGGCGGAGGTCAGCAGACACAACCGCAATCCCTATTGACATATTTTTATGGCTCCTGCGTTTATCTTTCTAAAGATCCTCGGTCGGCTTTTCTTTCCGAACACCGAACCGAGCATCGAGGGCTCTGTCTGCGGTACCATTTTACATATATTGAAATTCTTACCTCAAAGCACATTAGAAGGCTATTGCGAGCTTCGGTCAGCCCGCTCTTGGCGGCTGAACCTTGAATCACCTCACTCATAACGGTGCGGTGTTCCTCTTCGATGGAGGCGCCATTGAGCGCCTCCAGCAAATTATCCGGCACCTCCGGTTGGACGGAGGCAGCCGGCGTCTCGGTCTTGCCCTTCTTACGAAGGGGTCGCCCGCCGGACTCCGGAGCCACTGCGGCCTCCGGGGCTGAGTCCGATGCACAGTCCGGGAGGGTGTCCTGCGACACCTCCGGGGCCTCCCCCTCCTGGTGGGTCCTTTTCTGGGATCCCACCTCGGCGTCGTCCGCGGCACGGGGGGTGGAGGCAGTCGGAAGGGAATCAATATCCGGCGCACCCAAGGACCCGCTCGGCAAGCAGGAAGATCATCCTTGGGCGGACTGCAGGGTTGTATGCGGCATTAGAAAAGGCGTTATGTGGCGAAAACAAAACCTTAAGGTTGTTCGGGAGTCCGGATACTTACGATCTCGCCGAGCTTGGCCCTTGGGCGCCGATCTTCGCCATAAATCCTTTGGCGTGGCGGAGCAGTCCGGAGGAATAGTTTTTCCCTTCTTGGACCCTTGGCCTCCCTTGTTGGGGAGGCCTTCCTTTCTTCCCCCACCGGGGAGAGGCTTTCTTCTTCTCCCCTCACCTTGGTGGGAGGAGTTGGCCTCGGATTCATCATCCGATAGCACTGAAACGGAACTCTTCCGAGTCCCCATGGCCGTCTTCTTGGCCTTCTTCTCCGGCACCACGTGGGGTGCCGGAGCCAGTAGCCCCGTTAGGCGGGCATCTGCTGGGTCCTCTGGCAATGGGGCCGGACAGGTAATCCGTTTGGCCTTCGCCAGCCATTCCTATCAAAGGCAAGGGGAGTTTAGATCCCTCATAGAGCCAAACTATGGAAAACAAGTGGTGAAATCACTTACCTCGTCAGCTGGACACTGCGAGTAGAATCCGCGATCTTGATGGCGGATGCGGAGCTTCGGCGCCCTTGAACAGCACCTTCCGGACATCTTACGTGCGTAGTGTCGAAGAGCACCTTTCAGTGCAGTGCTGCGCGGATCAAACTCCCACATATTAAAGCCCGTCGGCTGCACGGGAGAATCCGGCGGATGAGCATGACACGGACTACGTTGACAAGCTTGAGCTTCTTGTCCACCAACTTGGATACAGGCTTGGAGTCCGGTCAGCTCCTCCGAATCCCCCAAATTCGGCCACTCTCTTTCCGGGAGGAGAGCCGTGTGGGAATACCAGATCTAAATTGGGGCGCTGCCCTATCAGGGTCACGCGGCTCGGTGATGTAGAACCACCCGATTGCCACCCCTTGATGGTTTCCACGAAAGTACCCTCTAGCCGCATCGCGTGGGACATCCTGCCCACCATGGCGCCTCCGCACTCCGCTTGGCTGCCCTTCACAACCTTGACTTGACCTTTGAAGGTCTTGAGCCTAAGCGAAGTGGGGCTGGATGCGAAGGAATGCCTCGCACCAGCGATAAACGCCGAGATGTTGAGGATGAAATTCGGGGCGGATCATGGAAATCTAGGCCGTAGTAGAACATGAGCCCCCGGACAAAGGGATGAAGCGGGAAGCCCAGTCCGTGGAGGAAATGGGGAAGAAATACTACCCTCTCATGGGGCCTGGGGTTGGGGACGAGCTCTCCCTCATCGAGGAGCCGATGCGCGATGTTGCTGGACAGATATCCAGCGTCGCGCAGCTTCTGGATCTGCCCTTCCGTGACGGAGGAGGCCATCCACTTGCCTCCCGCTCCGGACATAGTTGGAGAAAGGTTGAGGTGAGAAGTGCGGACTTGGGCGCTGGAGCTCGAGTTCGCGGAGATGGATAAGCCAAGGAGGAAGAAGGCGCGGAGTAAAAGGCTGGATCCTTATCCCCTTATATGGGCGGACAAAACATGTGTCCCCACCGGCCTGGTAAAACATGCTTATCTCCCAAGCGCCACAATCAATGGCGCGGTTGGGTTACCCACGTCCGTATTGATGGGAATCCCGGAATAAGGGGAACACGATCTACTGCCTCGACAAGGCGTGCCAAGGAAACCGCTTCGCTAAACGCTACCGAGGTGGAGCAGTAAAAACAATTTGAATATAGTCTTGGTAGTGGTGCGACGTCACGCCATACAAAAATGTCGTGATTGATCTTGTGTAATATTATTCTCTCTCACGGTGGTATGTGGAATTTATTTTTGCGAGCCGGACACTATCCTGGTGTTCACAATCTTCTATAAATTACTCGGAGGAAGAACCCGCCTTGCAATGCGAAGACAATATCTGTGGCCGGACTCATCGTCATTGAAGCCTGGTTGAGGGCTCTTGAGGGAGTTCGGACTAGGGGTGTCCGATAGCGAACTATCATCATCGGCGGACTCCAAGACTATGAAGATACAAGATTGAAGACTTCGTCCGTGTCCGGATGGGACTTTCCTTGGCGTGGAAGGCAAGCTTGGCGTCTGGATATGTAGATCTCCTACCATTGTAACCGACTCTGTGTAACCCTAACCCTATCCGGTGTCTATATAAACCGGAGGGTTTTAGTCCGTAGGACGAAGAACAATCATACCATAGGCTAGCTTCTAGGGTTTAGCCTCTTTGATCTCGTGGTAGATCCACTCTTGTAACACACATCATCAATATTAATCTAGCGGGGCGTGAGGTTTTACCTCCATCAAGAGGGCCCGAACCTGGGTAAAACATCGTGTCCCTTGTCTCCTGTTACCATCCGCCTAGAAGCACAGTTCGGGACCCCCTACCCGAGATCCGCCGGTTTTGACACCGACACCACCCTTGTAGGTGGCCAGCCCGGCTCGAACCGGAACCATGAAAGCTGGGGGAAGATATCCCTCGGTTTGAAGCACCACTAGCTCGCTGCGTGGAACTGAGCATCTCCCCCAATCTCCTGGCTTAGGGCTGGGAGCGCGAGAGGAGGAGCCGCGTCGGCTATCCATGATGGAATGGATTTTTGTCGGAGGCGCTTCGATGAGAACTTGCGGATGGAGGATGGTGTGAGCTGGATCTAGATCCTCGCCTCTCTTGTAGGCGGCTCGTTCGCACATCTAGGGGGTAAAATGTAAAAATATCCCAGCCTTTCGCATTCGTACGACACGTGGAAGAAGGCCATTATTGGGCGTAGAAACCAAGGAACGCAACATTTATAAAGAAGCCGGACACTATTCGACGGGAACATGAAGACTGAAGGAGAACCCGCCTTGCAATGCCGAAGACAACATGCACGCCGGACTCATCGTCATTGAAGCCTGGTTCAGGGAGACTCTTGAGGAGTTCGGACTAGGGGTGTCCGGATAGCCGAACTATCATCATCGGCGGACTCCAAGACTATGAAGATAGAAGATTGAAGACTTTGTCCCGTGTCCGGATGGGACTTTCCTTGGCGTGGAAGGCAAGCTTGGCGATGCGGATATGTAGATCTCCTACCATTGTAACCGACTACTGTGTAACCCTAACCCTATCCGGTGTCTATATAAACCGGAGGGTTTTAGTCCGTGGGGCGAACAACAATCATACCATAGGCTAGCTTCTAGGGTTTAGCCTCTTTGATCTCTGGTAGATCTACTCTTGTAACACACATCATCAATATTAATCTAGCAGGGCGTGGGTTATACCTCCATCAAGAGGGCCCGAACCTGGGTAAAACATCGTGTCCCTTGTCTCCTGTTACCATCCGCCTAGACGCACAGTTCGGGACCCCCTACCCGAGATCCGCCGGTTTTGACACCGACAGTTATTGTGGCCTAGTTTAAAAAAATAGGTTATTGCAGCCACTAGCTAACCGCGGAAAAATAACTGCAATGACTACAAGCAAAAAAATAAACAAGACAACAAGGAAATAAATAAGCAAGCAACTGACGCTAGGCTATCACGGCTATTACACATATTACATCCACTGGGCATCAAATTTCGCCACCAGTGCAAATATAGGGAACAAAGCAGCATATTATATACACTGGTTGTCAAAGTTGGCCACCAGCGCAAATAAACGCCGCAGCAAAAAAATCCAGAACTGAAACCACTTCAGAAGATCTCAAGAAACAATATCCTGGGTACCCGTAATGCTGGCAAGATGCTTAGCAAGCTTATTAACTTTCTCTTGTTTGGCGCTTAAATCCTCCAGGTTGCACCAAAAAATATGCATCTGAATTCTGCAGGGACTTCCTCAGTCCTTCAGCTTCCTGTCGCAGCACATCTGATTGATGTCTTTCAACTTGAAGTTGAGACTCAAGAAGACGAACTGATTCAGGCAGCGAGTTCGAAGAGCTTGTGCCAGCAGTAGTGGCCGATGCTTTCGAACACTACATCAAGACAGGACTTTTGGGTTCCCTCACTGTCGTCAAGATGGTTTTTATCAGCTTTCTTGGAGACCAACATGGATGTCTCACTATCTTGAACCTTATCTGCATTACTTCCTTTACCATTATGGTTTGTCTTTTAGCCGACATGTTTTCGTCTTAATGAGGATTCTGTGGTGGCTGCTATGGAATAGGCGATTGGCGGTTCGGCCATTGATCAGTCAGTCCAGCTTATTAAGGGCAAGGTATTTTCTTTCATTGTTTCCTGCAAGCAAGTTGGCCTCTACATCCTCAAGTTGAGATCATATACCTGCCCGCATTTCAAATGTTATTTTCATCTTTGGGAAATGGTGGTCCAAATTGGAGGCGAGTTAGGGATCTGGAGAAAGGAATGCGACGCTGAGTGGATTCTGGTTAGTCCCTCTAAAAGGCGTGCAACTTTGGGTTTGATTGCTATGCATAAACCTCCTTCAAAGTCTTCTCTTAGATCGGGTTTCTCTTCATGTAAGAAAATTTCTTTTGCTACGTTTCGTCAATACCCTGTTTGTAAGGGTTATAGATATCCAGCTTCTCAGATTCTTGTTGACACGATTGCTGAGGCCGGCTATGAAATTAACCCTTCTGAGAGGGTGATCTTGCCATCACCGCCGGCGATCAATCTTCAGTGGACGGTGGCTACGCCACCCATCTCTTTCGGAACGATCAACGTTCCTGCCAAAATTTCGGCCGTCATCTCTGGTGCATCATCTTGCAACTCTATGGCAAATCTAGTACGTGACGTCCCGGATGTGAGGCCACCAATCTCGGGAGGGAATTCTGCAATTTTGAATGAGGACGTTACGTGCCATAATGGGCCAGCCTCTGTGACTGCTGTGGGCTTTGATCAGCCCTCGACTTCTGCTGAGTTGGGCCAGGCTGGGCCGGTTTCTTTCGAGGAGCAGCTGGATATCCCCTCGTCTCAACAGGCCAGGGAGGATTTTGATAATTTAATCTCTGATATGGTCGATGAAATTTCTACGTGTCAGAAGTGCCTTGGAAAGGGTCATTTTGCCTCTGCATGTACGTCTAAGCTCTGGTGTATCTCATGCCTCCGGTCTGGTCATGTCAAAAAAGATTGCAACAAGTTTGCTAGTATATTGGGGCTCGTATGGCAAGCCAAACCCGTTAACGCTCCATCTTCCGAGGCGCGCTGCGAGAATATCTCTCTGACATCGCTTTTACCAAACTTGGACCTCCCTTGCACTTCCGCATTTACGCCGTCGTCCAGTTCCATCATCCCCGGACCCAAGACACCATCGGCCTCGCCGCCTGCAACCCCTCCCCCACCTCTCCACTCGCCGTCCTTGGAGGCGGAGCTCCCGGCTCCGATGGCGAACTTTCACTTGGATCCCCTCATCAGTGTGCTGCTGGTCACCACATCGTTGATGGTGGGGAAGATCGTCTGCCCTTGAACCTTTGTGGCGCCACATACCCCAATTGTGCGCCGCCATGAGGAGTTCATGCTTGCGGCGGTAATGCCTAGTCCTAAGCCAGTGGAGATAGGTGCTGCTCGAGAAGAAGTTGTGCGATGGTTGCAAGGGCATGGTGTTACGGTTAGGTCAGCGCAGCCTTGGATCCATTCGGTTGGGCTCTTTGAGCTTCGGGACGCCGCGGTCAGGTTTTCTTTGCTGCAACTTCCACCTCAGCCGCTGGGGAATGACCGTTTTGTGCGATTTATGAAGCACGATGAGGGCGAAACTTTTCGTGGAGTTCAGGGTTTTCGTCAGGGGCTACTCATGTTTCTGGGTATTCCGTTGGATCTTCGCAACCTTTGAATGCATCGGGGCAGCTGTGAACACTTTTGGCAAGTTTCATCCTTTGGGTCAGTGAGGACCCATATATGGTTCGATCTCTGGTTTTTGCCTCTTTCCCTGAGGATATCCTTGTGCCACGTGATGTGGTTTTCATGGACTATGCGGCCTATGGTGGTGCTCGGGTTTCTTGGACGGCGCCTCTTTATATTTTGGGTGCAAACTTTGCAGAGTAGATGCCCCAGGATGAAGATTGGATGCCCATCAATGGCAATCCGCACCCTGTTCCTGGTGTTCCTTTCCCTGACCCGCCTCCATTTAATCTTCCTGCTTACCCTGCCCTGGGGTGGAATGCAGTTCCACCTCCACCGCCTGAGCCTATGGTCAATGAGGTGGCTGCTGACAATTGGGGGAATTGGAATGACGATGTGGAGCCTGAACCTGTGCAAGATCAAGAATCAATGGTGGTGGATCTCTCAGCTCAGCCCAGCTCTGCTGCCAACCAGGAACCGCCAGTTGTTGTGGTGGAGGATGATCTGTCTGATGCACCTGTTCTGCCTTTGGTTAATGAGGAAGCTGCTAACGCCTGGGCCATTGTTGTCTACCAGCCCCCTGCTGTCAGGGAGGAGATTGTTTTGCCTGCGGTTCCATTTGGGCCTCCTTTGCCTCCGGATATGGTTTGGAGGAGATCGTTTGAAAGCCTTTTGCAAGCTCCCGTTTCTTTCTCTATTCCCAGGCCAATTTTGCTGCAACCTCTGTTGCCGGTTGTCTTGTCAAAGAGAACTTGGGATCTGGCATTCGATGACTCGACTGCCGCCGCCTTACCTGGAGGGAACAGGAGCCAACTAGGCCTGTTGCCAGGGCACTTTTTTCTGATCACGCTGATGTGCTACCTGTGCAGGTAACTCCCCCTCCTACTGTGGTGGTTCAAACCCGCAGGCCACGGAAAACCTTGGCGCCAACTCCAATTGTCGACACATGATCAGACGATGCACGAAGCTCGGCTCGGTAGGATGGTTTCAAGCCCATCTTCCAGGAGCTCACTCTTCAGTCCAAGAGAAAGAAGCCCAAGGCTAAGCCTTTCACGGCCCAGATGCATGACGAGCCTGCTTCTGAAGGATGTCCTCCTGCAACTCCTGTCAGTCGACTCCAAGAAGTTGGGCGTGAGCTGCAAATTGACGCTGCCCTGCTCACTGTGGACCCACCTGCTGTTGCCTCGCCTAAACATGATGATTAGAGTGTCCTTGGTTTATTGGGTCTCGCAAGCCCTTAACTTTGCTTTATCTATTTCTTTAGGCAGTACTCTACTTCTTAAACTCTGGTGTGTGCTGATGTTGGGTCAGACTAGATTGTGTTCTTTTGGACATGTGGTATTGCGTGCCATGTGGTTTATGGACTTTTTCTTATGTTATTATGAGTAATATTTGTAGAAACTGGAATATCCTTTCTTTGGAATGTAAGAGGCTTGAATTACGAAGCTAGGCGGAGGGTCATTAGGCGTAAAATTGAGGAAAGCCATTGTTCAATCGCTTTATGCAAGAAACAAAATGCTCTTCTTTTTTGATTCTCGTTCAATCAAATCCTTCTGCCCTAAAAGATTTGACTCCTTTATGCGCTCTCCTTCTCTTGGTGCTTGGAGTAATTATTGTGGTGCGGAATTCTTACATCTTTAGTGGCATCAGAATTGAAGTGCAGCAGGTTCTTTGTGGTTGTCCAGTTTACTTCCAGACAGAACAATGAATCTTGGACTCTTGTTGCTGTTTATGGCCCTTGTCAGGGTGAAGCCAGGGATAAATTTGTTAACTGGTTATACAACCTGTCCATACCTACCAATGAGCACTGGTTGCTACTTGGCGATTTTAATTTCCTTCGGTCTGTGGATAATAGAAACTTGCTTGGTGGGGACATAAATGATGTGTTCATCTTCAATGAGATTATTGGTCACTTGGGCCTTCTTGAACTTCCAATCAAAGGTAGATCTTACACATGGTCCAATATGCAAGATACCCCACTTCTTGAGCAGCTAGACTGGTTCTTTACATCTGTAATTTGGATCTCTGACTATCCTATGACTGAAGTTCTTCCTTTGGCCAGGACTGCTTCGGATCATGTACCATGCTTAGTCTCCATAAAGACTTCCATTCCAAAATCAAATCTTTTTAGGTTTGGAAATTATTGGCTAGAGCTTGAGGGCTTCATGGACTGTGTTGAGTCTTCTTGGAAGCAACCCTCTCGGAAATCACATATAACAGCTAAAATTGCAGATAAATTTAAAAGTTTGAGAATGTGCCTTAAGAGGTGGCAAATGAATGTCTCCAAATTGAGGTTACTGATCAGCAAATGTAATCATGTTATTTTCCTCCTTGATGAATTGGAGGAATGGAGGCCTCTTTTTATTCAGGAGAATAACTTCAGAAGGATTGTCAAAACCCATTTGGAAAAGCTTCTGCACTTGCAGTTTCTGTACTGGAAAAAGAGATGCTCTATCCGATATTTTAAGGTGGGGGAGAGAACACTAAATTCTTTCATGCTATGGCCACTGAGAGGCATAGAAGGAACTCCATTGCTAGTCTGAAGCTTCCTGATGGATCTGTTGTCTCTGATCACTCCCAAATGGCTGGAATTATTTGGAGTTGCTTTAAGAATAGAATGGGCACCTCTAGAGGGATTGTGATGGGTTTTGATTTGTCCTCACTTATCTCACCTGTGGCTGGCCTTGAGGTGCTCACTAAGCCTTTTGAAAAAGAGGAAATGGACAATGTAGTTAAACATATGCCTGTGGATAAGGCACCTGGTCCTGATGGTTTCAATGGCCTATTTTTTAAGAAATGTTGGCATCTAATTTCTCAGGACTTTTATGAGCTGGCTCAGGCTTTTTATGTTGGATCTGCTGTCTTGGAGAACATTAACAGTTCTTTTATTACTCTTGTGCCCAAAAAATTATCACCTGAAGAAGTGGGAGACTACAGGCCTATCTCTCTCACTAGTATGGGGCTTAAGTTTACATCCAAAATGGCTGCAAATAGATTCCGTGAAATGATCATGAAGTGCATTCACAAAAACCAATATGGTTTCATTAAGTCTAGAACAATCCAGGATTATGCAGGTTGGACATTTGAATATTTACACCAATGCCATCACCAAAAGGCCCATAGTAATTCTCAAATTGGACTTTGAGAAGGCTTTTGACTACTGTTGAGCATGAAGCTATCTTCAAATCCTAAGATATAAGGGCTTTAATGATAAGTGGATTCTTTGGATGAAGCAGCTCACAGCCCTTTGGTACTTCTTACTGTTTTGCTTAATGGGGTCCACAGGAGGAAGTTTGTTTGTAAAAAGGAGTCGAGACGGGGTGACCACAGATCTCCTCTGCTCTTTGTCATAGGCTGGCGATCTGCTACAAGCGGTGATTAATGATATGTTCAGAAGGGAATTCTTCACCTACCTATACCTTGCCATGATACTGATTACCCTGTGATCCAGTATGCTGATGATACATTGATCATCCTCCCTGCAGACAGGTTTCAACTTCTGGCATTGAAGGATATGCTCAAGGTGCTTTCTCAGTCCACCGGTCTGGATGTTAACTACCATAAATCATTTATTATTCCTATCAATGTAGACTCTGCTGTAATGGAAGATTTGGCTGCTGCTTTTGGTTGCAAAATTGGTAAAATGCCTTTTACATACCTTGGATTACTGTGGGGACTACAAGGCCCAAAATGGTGGACTTCATGCCTTTGGTGGACTGTATGGAGAGAAGAATGACTGCCAGTTCTTCTTTCCTTAACCAAGGTGAAAGATTGCAGTTCCTCAACTCTGCTCTATCTTCAATGCCCATTTTCTTTTTGAGTAGTCTTGCTCTGCCAGCCGGTATTCTCAAGCAGTTGGAAAGAATACAAAGGCAGTGTTTATGGAGAAAGCATAGAGATGAGCCTGCTCCATCTCTTGCTGCTTGGGATCTCATTTGTAGGCCAAAAAACAAAGGAGGTCTGGGTATTCTTAATCTGGGGGTTCAGAATGTGGCTCTTCTTCTCAAACATGCCAATAACTTCCTGAACAAGAGAGATATCCCTTGGGTGTCCCTAGTCTGGGATTCATACTACTATGAAAGAATGCCCCAGGGAACAAATGACTGTGGCTCCTTCGGTGGAGGGATATTTGTAAAGTCATGCAAAGATTTCGAGGGACTGTTCACAGGTGCGAGATCAATGAAGGGACAATGCCCTTTTTGGGCTGATAATTGGAACCTTAGCCTTTGCATGTTCTAGTCTGCAGACAAGATTCCCAAGGCTTTTCTCTTTTGCCAAGGATCCCTGGATTTCAGTTAAGGGAATTTTCAATACTCAGGATATGCATCAGCTTTTCCACCTTCCCTTATCTGCTCAGGCCTCTAATGAGTTGAACTTGATTAAGGATTTGATGGATTCCCACAACGGAGACCCCAGCTCGAGGGATGTTTGGCTCTGGCAGGGCTCTTCCAAGATTTTCAAACCCAAGATGTTTTACTCCTACACTTTTATTATGCAGGTCCTTTAATCCTTTGCTCTGTGGGATTTGGAAATCCTCTTGTACCCTCAAGATCAAAGTCTTTGCTTGGATGCTTATTATGGACAGGTTGAACACCAAGGATATGATTGAGAGAAGGCACTGGCACATGGAAGATGGAGTCCATTGTAGGCTTTGCCTCTTGCAGGATAGAGAAACCAGGGATCACCTTTTCTTCAACTGCAATTTCAGTGTGAGGGTCTGGAATTATCTGCAGATTGATTGGTCTGTTTGGCTCATCCATGATTCAAATTTGGTTAGTCGAGGCAAGGAGAAGTTTTGATAAGCCTTTCTTCTCTGAAGTGGTGTTCATTGCTTGCTTTGGAATATTTGGATCATCGAAATGCCAAAGTGTTCAGAAATGAGAGGGCTAGTTTCAATAAATGGAGGTTTGCTTTTAGGCATGATATTAGCCTAATGCGCACGAATCAAATCTGCTTACAAGGATGACACCTTAAATGGATCTCTTTCCTCCTCCCTTAAGATAGTTTTGTAAGACTCCCTTTTTCTACCTTGTACTCTGGTTACTCCTTGTAATCAACTTGTTGTACTACTTCTTTTATTAATAAAGTTTTGATATGCTGTGGGGGTTTTGCCCTACAGTTCACAGTCAAAAAAACATACCTGTTGCGCCATTGGAGTTTCAATTCCATCCTTCAAATTTGAAAATAGTTGGTATGAGTAAATACAGTAATGCAAGAGCAAAGGAGTATGAACCATAGCTACAGAACCTGACCTGAGAACAAATCTTCTTCTCCTTTAAACGTTGAGTTGGGATTCAGAGTGGTGGTCCTCGTGCTTTGGGCACTGCAATTCCCTTACTAACTGCTCGTGTTTGGGTGCTCTGTGGTGGAGACAGTGATGTGTCAACTGGAACTGGGTTACTATCTGCCAGGGTTGGGGTTAGAAGGGGTGTAGCTGGTTCTCTGTCCAACTGGGTAGGGGTACAATGCGAGTCTGGGTTATGTGTGGTGGATCTGGTCCTTGGGCAAGTACAACCGTGGTTCTATCTACATCAATGGTAGCACTATCTTTTCTGAAGACCGTGTTGTTACTCCCTTAGATACTGCCATCATGCTCTCCAATTCAAATGGCTGATAAACAAGAAAAGTAATTGAAAGTATAGACATTGTATGATAGGCAGGTGCAATGGATAGTAGGGAATAAAAGAGGGCATGAAATAATTCATATTTATGTTGTCTAACCAAACAGGATAGCATGACACAATTTCACATTATGATGGCTAACTAAAAAAGATGGAAAGACATAGTTCAAAATATGAGACTATGTAAATAGGATGACATGACATAACTATATAATGTGTTTATTAAATAGGTTGGCATGCCATAATTCAAATACATTCACGGATAGAATGCCATGATTCAAAATATGATGACTGTAAACACTAAACAGGATAAGATGATATAACTATATGATGTCTTTATTAAATGGGTTGCCATGCCATAATTCAGATAGATGATGTGTATGTACTATGTAAACATGGTGGCATGATATAATTCAAATATATGATTTATATAGTAAGCAAGTAAGCAGATGATAATCCATATATGATGTAAAAACTAAGCAATGCAAGACAACATGCATGACATGGGTAATATAACCCTGCCAAGTTTGAGCATAGACCTCAGGGGGGAAATAGGACTGGTCATCATTCTCTGAATCCTCCTCTGAGGAGCTCTCTGTAGCAAGCAAGATGTACGCTTCTCTGGTAGCATTATGCGCTCTAAATACCTTGTTTTCACTCGAGATACTTCCATCACCGCTTCAAATGGCTAATGCACAGGAAGAGTAGTTGAATATACAAGCGTTGTGCGACAAATGGAACACGTAATACAAAAAATGATAGCATGATATAATTCACATACATGATGATTGGCTAAACAACATGGCATTGCATAATTCACATATATAATGCCTTTGCAACAAGATAGCATTGTATAATTCACATATATAATGTCTTGCAACAAGATGGCAATGCATAATTCACATATATGGTAATTAGACACTGAGCAATTGGCATTCACACAAAGCATGTCTAGACTAATCAAATGACATAGCAATGCGAGACACCATACATACGATATGAGTAACATAACCACCAAGTTAGAGCATACACCTCGGGGGAATTGGACTGGTCATCATCTCTGAATCCTCCTCGAGGAACTATCCGTAACCAGCGAGATATGCGCTTCGTCGAGATAGCATAGTCTGCTCACGAAGACCTTGTTTTCACTCGAATTTGCCATCACCGTGTCAAATGGCTGATGCACCACGAAGAGCGATTGAATGTACTAACATTGTTGACAAATGTAATATGTAACGAATAAAAAGGATGGCCTGATATAATTTACATATAAGATGACTGGCTAAGCAGGATGGCATTGCAAAATTCACATATATGATGCCTGGCTAAACAAGATGGCGTTGCATAATTCACATAAACGATGAATAAACTAAACAGATGGCATTCACACAAAGGATGTCTAAACTAAGCAGATGACATATTTGATGTATAAAGTAAGCCATGCAAGACACCATATGAATGATATAACCAACATCAGCATGTCAAGTTAGAGCGAAGACCTCAGGGGGTAAATAGGAGTTGTCTTCTCCTTCTGAATCCCCCTTAGAACAGATATCTTCCTCTCGATTACAATCCAAAATGCGTGGAGGGGGGGCTGCCTTTGCACCTACCATGGAGCGGCGTGCGCATGGAATTTTATTGCCACACAAGGCTCGTCTCTTTTGCTCTACATGTTCAGTTCCATTGTTTACAATAACTGTCATGCATAGGAATAAAACATAGTGAGATTATGTAAGGAGTGCATGTAGAAATCCAGAGTGATGGTAGCAACCTGTGGATAGACCCAAAACCAATAATAGCAGGCAGATAATTTCTTCGGTTTAAAAAATACAGATAATGGCTTCTTTACTGTTTGTTTCCCACCCAACATGAAACTCATAGTAGACACCGGAGATTAACCAGATAGTAGATAGATACTATTGATAGCGGCCCCGATATGTACCCCACAAGCATTTAAAAACTCAAGTTTGACCATTAATTTGGAGCTGACTCGAGTCTAATCGGTGAAACGGGGCGATAAAGTAGCATGTAATATTAAGCGATGCATAACGTGGCGGAACCTACGAAGAGTGCGGCCTCTCTTGCGGACCCGTGTAGTCCTCGAGGTCATCTGCTTGGTTGATGATGGTAATGCAGTTTTCATGGCTGCCGGTAAGGGAAGAAGATATGAGGCGGCGAAAGACAGTGGAGGCGGATCCTGCTTTGTGCGGACCCTTATGTCGTTGGAGCGGTGAAATTTGGGGTGGACGACGGCGCAGCAGGAGTGGGAAAAACCATGCAAGGTTTTCTTTGACAACTATCTGTAACAGAAGTAATTTTGTAAGGGCTCGTTTGAATTGGAGGATTCCAACAATGCAGGGATAGGAAATAGACAGGAATAGGATAGGAATGCACGTGCAAAATAGAGAATTCAAAAACACAGGATTTCTGCCAATCTGGGTGTTTGATTCACAACAATTGGAAGATCACAGGATGTAAAGAAGTATTGTGAGATTAAGTCAAACCACAAGAAAATGTACGGTTATAATGCTATTATGCTACTATCTCTTAGTCTTGTGCTTCATGAATAGGAATTTGAAAAGGAGGACAAGTGAAAATTAAAATTCCTATGTTTTTTCTTTCAAGGAGACACTAAAGGAACAAATCCGTGTGCTCGATGGACAATATATATAACATGTAGAGTAAAAAGAGATGCAACAAGTGTACAACCTCTTTGGCGAAGCCATGTCGATCTCAGCGTGATTGGGTTGGCCGGTGAGGATGCTCCGGCTGATTTTCTGTCGGAGGAGGGGAAGAAGATCTTAGGCGTCTGGAGATGGAGCCCGAGGTACTGCTCCGCTGTGATGGAGGGTTTCATCGTTGGAGCAGCTCCGGCGAGTTGTACGACACCGAGGCTACACGTCGGTCGACTGACTTTTTCATCTCTGGTCAGTCGATTTTACAGCCGTTGGATACAAAATCAAGGGCCTGTGGTGCATCTTCAACCTCCACCCCACAGGCCGCCAGCCACCACCGCCAAACAGCAGCCCGCCGCCCGAAAAACACTCCCCACCACGGTCCACCGCTGCCCGACCATCCCTCTAGCCCCCCTCAAGCCGAAGCTTTTTTCTCCGTGATCCCACGCCACCACCCCGCCAACGCCACCACCGCCATGGCGACCACCGCCTATCCTGAACCCTAAGATAGATAGTGGGGTACCTCTCCGTGAGCCCCCTCCCCAGCTGGTGGTTCTTCCTTCACCCGTGAGCCCCCCACCCCCTGAAAATTGATGGTCCAAAAGTCGATTCAATCGACTAAAGTGTAGCTAAATCGAGCAACGCCATAAGCAAGAGCAAGAGCGAGAGCAGCAGCGTGAGCAAGAGCAATAGCAAGAGCGCAGGCGAGGGGACCGAGAGCAAGAGCAGAAAGCAGCAACAAGCGAGAGCTAAAGCAGCAGCAGCTCCTCATCGATGTGGACATCACCGCCGAGGAGTGGCGCCACGGAGGAAGTGGCGGCGATGCCGCCGTGGATGGAGCAGCGCCGTGTCGGCTCGGGACCGCGCCCGGCAAGCACCGTGAGATCAAATCAAGAAGAAAATGCGTCGGTTAGTGTACAACCTCTTTGGTGGCGCCGATTAGGCCGCAGCTTTATCCGAGGAAACGGTGATGATGATGCTCTTCCGGTGGTGCAGGTGAAGATGGCAGTGTGGGAATGGAGGTGGCGCGAAAGACGAGGGGAACGTCGGGGCAACTCCTTGGAGGTGGAGGACGGGGTGGCTGAACCGGCGGGACGATGAGATCGACGACGGATCCTCATCCGGTACGGTGGATGAGGGACGTCGAGGTGTTGCTGTGGACGACGTCGTCGGGGAAGAGGCTCCACCGGGTGGCGGACGGAGGCAGGTGTGGGGTTTAAATCCACGAGTTTTCGTGGCCTCGGTGTATGCGAATGGGTGGGCGGATGGGATGGCAGTGGGGAACCATGGCTTAGAGACGCCGCTTGTCCGAAATGTGGGGTAAGTTCTGAAAGTACCCCCACCGATTTGAGGCAGTTCTTCCGGTTCGAGGTACCACGGGCATTTCGGCGTCGGGATTCACAGGAGGTGGGAGTTTTCGCGTTGTAATTTCGGAATAGCAAGGCGCGGGTTGAGATCGAGGGAGTTAGTCGAACTGCTTGAGACAAAGATATATCTTAAATATTTCGGGCTAACAAGGCGCGGGTTGAAATTTCTGGACAAGCCTAACATGTACTGTACCAAATCAATGCGCACTACAAATGTCATTCAAAACTTTGAATTCATTTTTTATGTTCAATTAAAATATTTTGCTACGTGTATAATGCATGCAACCTACTACTCAAATGAACGTTTTAGTGCATTCCAAACGTATATACTACCGCTTCAATATGAACTAAATTTGAATTCGTTTCTCTATTTGAATAAGATCTACAGTAATGATTGTTGTGAAGTCAAAGCATTTGAATTCGTTTCTCTATTTTAATAAGATCTTCAATCACCATTATTGTCAAGTTAATCCATCATTTGTGTATTATCTTCACAGCACACCACATGATTAGTCTTGAGTTACATATGAACTATGTGTACTATATGAACTCGAACAAGATTTTTTTAATCCACTTTATTTTGATTTCAAATCACATTACATTTCTAGCTCTAGCTAGATCTTCATAATCTAAACCATGTCTCATGTGTATAATGTGTTTATCACATTATGTATGGTGCCCCGACCCCTACGCCTACAAGTACTTAGATGTGAGTTGCAAACACCACACATTACCACAAATTCAAATAAAATGTGAGAATGTTCGATATATAGTATTGTTGATTGTTCGATATTTAGTTGTAAGCTGCAAAGCATACACATTATCACAAATTCAAATAAAATGTGAGATTGTTTGATGTATAGTATGGTTTAGATTGTTCGGCATTTAGCTGTGAGTTGCAAACGCCATGCATTATCACATTATGGTATAACATGTGCACAACACATGTATCACCGCTATATTCATGCATGCAATGTTTAAAACACTATGATCTCCTATTCAAATATATGAATCCGCTTTCATATCAAATTATGATCTTTGTTAGTCTCTTACACCCACTCAATCCTCTAACCTTTGTAGCTACCACTAACATTCTCTCGTGCATGCACACGCCCTCCTCGCCCTCCCCCTCCCTCGACATTCTATCCACCGGGCACATACATTTTTTTTCTTTAGGTCGTTCTCCCAGAGTCTCCACAACTCCTTTCCGACACACACCGATCGATAAACCTCTCCAGCGATGCCTGCCTACAACATACACTCACACCTTCAATCTCCTCCTTTATGTGTCCTTGCCTCGTGTCTCTCATACGGTCAGACACACGTGTAAACTATCGCCCCTCCCTCCTCCCCTATCTAGCTAGTAGTTGGGCCTCTCGCACCACCTCCTATCTCCATTCTCTCTGTCTATCCGTCTCGCTGGGCCTTATTTGCCTCTAACAAATGGACGTACACCGACCGATCTCTCGCTATACATATAGCTAGCTAGGTCCTTATAACTCGCTTTTACCCACACGTCAATCGATCTACCTCATTAGTTTTGTCTCTCCCCTCCTCCGACAAACAACAATTGATCTACCGATCTAGTTAGGTTTGCTTACCAAACACATGGTTCCCCTTCATCATCCATGGATGCGTCCCGACAGATCTATCATGCACAGGCACACACAGAAACACATCCCCACTCTTATTGATAACATTGCAGTTCCACCCTCAGTTTGTCTAGTAGGCCTCTCCCACCATCTTCGAGAAGCAACTCCATCACCCATCCAGCACTCTACCCCTCTCCCTCCCTCTCCCTCCCTCTCTCTCTCCTCTCTCTCTGTCCCATCATATTTCCCGTCCTTCAGTTATGTATGGATGTCGACCGATCTCCCTCAAGACATAGTTGGGTCTCTCCTTCTCAACACATATACGAGTCGTTCTACCTCTATAGTTAGGCCTCTGCCTACCCCTCCCCCCCCCCCCACACACACCGATACATCGAGCGCTCTAGTCATGTCTCCCTGCCACACACAATCTTGACATGTGCCCTCTAACTTTCCGGTAGGCCAGTCACCCTATATCTTTGACTTGCACACACACACAATTTCGATGGCTCTCTTCATCGATCTCGCACCCACCCACTTGATCATATCTTCGACTCTATCGATAGCTATGACTCCTCCCTCTCTTCTCATGGATTGCCCGGCCCTCTATGTATGATATGGATAGGCCTCCATTTCACACACATTGCATGCAAAATTTTGTTTGAGATGTCATGACACATATTCCCACAAATAATTCACGAAATCAACCCCCCCCCCCCCCCCCCCCCCCAAACAAAAACAATCACGAACGCGGTTTGTATCTCTCACACACACCCACGTAGGTGGGGGACGTGCACGAAGAGAAGAGGTGCATGCACGGCGCACATACTATCGTCTCTTTCCCAACCACACCCGCGCGGGTACACAGTCGAGCTCATTTCTGTATGAAAAAGGCAGCCCACGTGGTAATTTGGCACGTGTACTGGTTGTCCACTTGGTGAAGGGAGGATCGTCTACCATGGGTGAACAAACAAATTGCGACTTGACGTGTTATGTTAAAAAAGAGGCAAACCATGTGGGGCCTACCTTAGAGGCAAGGCTCTATACACTGGAGTACTTTTGATGTGTCCCGTCAACTCACAGAACGAGGAGAAGCTTGCTTAGTACGCCGTCTCCCCCGCCCACGGGCGTGGTGGCTCGCAGGATGAGGTGAAGCTTGCTCCGCCTTACGCCCGCTCCCTCGCCCATGCGCGCGGTGGCTCGCAGGACTAGGAGAAAATTTTACTACTCCCTCCGTTTACTCCTCGTCCCTACTACCTTGGTTATAGAGATTATATCATACTAGTCATCAACCCGTGCAGCCGCACGGGCTACTATTAAATTTTGAAAGAAAAAACATAAATTATTGAAGGCTTTGTCTAATACCTTTTTGTCCTTGAATTTTTTGGCGTACAATATAGACAATTATTGAATTTGTTTAGAAATATAATTGTTCATAACCATGTGTAGTACATGAAAAAATATTTTTCCTTTAGTTATTCTAAGATTAGAAGCTCAATTACCTTGCGATATGTGTGAAAGAACAAATTCGAATCCAAATAAAGAGTATATTGTAGGAATGCTTTTGTTTCAACAAATATATAGCTCAAACTGTTTTCAAATGATAGATCACATAAGCAAACGCATAACTACTCTCAACCTTCCTAAAAAAATCCGTAGCAACAGATGTAAGCCAAACATAATATAGGTATATATGGCTTGGAGCTTATTCCATCACTTGAGTTCAGGCCACTTTAATCCAAATTTCTCATATTAATCTACACTTAGTGAATTTAATCAAATTTCCACAATTGTATTTTTGAGTAACATGCAAAACGTTCTCTGGTTTTTACAGACAGAAATGTGATTTGAAATAAGCATGTAGGTGTACAGAATGAGCCGTAGACAAATTTTGAGAAGTACAAAACATAGAGAGGAAATACTACATTTACCCGAAGTCAAAATCATCAGCGCTAGACTTCAACATTATCGTAATTACATACAACAAAGGAAGCTGGTAAAATTCAGCTAATATCAGACACTATATATAAAGATTGTTTTAAATAATTACATTATCGGATCAACTAATATAAGAAATCCATAAATCTAGAAGCAGAATATATCCACATCATATTTGAGTATTTTACATGTAGTATTCATCCCCTTTTCCTAGCTAGACATGAAATTGTATAATTTAATTTATATGAGGCAAGTTTATTTCTCTATCATCCACAATGTAAAAATCATTTTCGCTCCCTCTTCTTTTTATAATGGAGAAATCAAGCATCCAAAAAAGCAACAATATTCTGCTCTAATCTGTACTAATGAACGCTACTCAGCCGGTCCAAATCTGTGGCGGTTCTATTATAATCCTCATTAGTAGGACGACATTAGTGGAAAGCAAAGGTCTCGTACTAATTTGTTGATGGACAACAGTACTTAGAAAGCATCAGAATAAATTTAGCTATTAAAAATATATTATAACAGAACCACATCATTTATGTTCTTATTCATGAGGAAGTCTATCTGTAAAAAAAACATCATACTATAGATATCTATGCTATACGTGCAGTTGGCAGTTTATACATGACAATGGAGCCGAGTCAGCCGACACAAAGGAATAGAAGCAAGAAAATAAAGACCGTACCTTGAATTTTCTCGGCTTCTTGCAGTGCACTGCTAGACAAAAGCATCGGCCGAGCTTACCAAGGAAATCAATTACTAGCCAAGGGTACATCTGTGTGTTTCCTCCTTTCCGACCGGTCGAAAAGCTAGCTTTTCTTGGATCCAGCTGCCTGCCTCCAAAGCCAAATCGTATACTCGTGTGTCCCAGCGAATCAAGCCAAGCATGTACGTGCCTATTTGCTGGCCGGCAGCCGCGCATGTAGTCTTGATTAGAGGCCGGCCAATCGGACATCCACGACATGCAGCCGCGCTAGTTTACGATGGGGAAGGACAGCATGCACTCCCGCATGGGAGGCCCATCAAGTCGAGGTTGCACTTTCGCCTTAAGGCCGTCGTGTATGAAACTTCAAAGTTGAGGATCCTGCGGCTCAGCACAGCCCGTCCTCCATCAACTGCCTATAGTCGCTCCTTCATCCATAGCCCCCCTTCCCACACACCCCTTCCTCTAGAGAACAATGGTGGTGCAACATGGGATGTGCCATGAAAATTGGAACTCTACAGTAGGAGATTCATAGGTTGGAGAGGAACAGGATTAGCGAATACCCAGATTGGATCGTAATTTTTGTTCAGATGTGTTGCTGCGTTGATGAAGCTCCTAATGGCTGGCGAGGGAATTTCATCCTCTGTGCGGCAACTGGACTCGGACTCTGTTGTTGTTCGTCAACAGTTCAGATTTATTTTAAGGGGAGGAGAAGGCAGCGATGCTTTTTTTAATCCACATATTTTTTTTCTATCTGCAATCTAGTTAGAAAGGGCGTACCAGATCAAAAACATGGTCGTGGATTTTTTTTGTTGACAGATCGTTTTTTGTTGGACCATTGAAGTTCTAATTGGTGGAGGCTTCTATATTTTTTCCACTACCAATGGACGTGAACGTGACAGATCTTTTTGTGGTTTTTTTCCACTACGCCGGACGTGACAGATCCTGTTTTGCCGGACCATGGAGTTTTAATTGGTGGAGGAGGCTTCTATTTTTTTTCCTCTACCGCTGGACATGGCAGATCCTTTTGTACTTGACCAACTTTGTTACGCAAATTTCCTTTTATCTTGACCGTAAATTCTCTAATCCAACGCTAGAATTAATATTGATGATGTGGGTTAATTAAAATGACATGAAAGATGCCTTCAATTAGGAAATATAAATATAAGATTGTTTGGAATATATATGTCCTTTAGTAGATTTCAATATGAACTACTAGTACATACTCCAAACGCTGATGTATATAGACGTATTTTAGAGTGTAGATTCACTCATTTAGCTACGTATGTAGCACTCTCCCTCGCCCTCGACCCTACATACGTGGTGGACGTGCATCAATTCATTCGGTCTCATATAGCCAGAACGATATATACTGCACTACCATTCTTGCTCGACTTCCCAAAGAGGCGAAGAGCCAATTGCAAGGTTAATATTTTAGAGACGCCAAGCGCAAGGTTATAGGAGAACGAGTAGTAGGTGCCGCGTCATTTATAAATAAAGTTTTTTTTCTTCAGTGGCACGTACGCAATATGATAGGTTCATATGAAGAGAAAAGGAAACCGCTCCACTATATACATAGTCAGGACGGGCCAGCCTACACAGTTGCTTGCTGGGGTTGCTCTCTTCACTCTCGCACAAAACGACTGTGGCCACATATCTAACATCCCAGGGATCACGTCCGCTGGGGGAAGGGGTGGATGCTTAGTGTAGATGCGGTCGCCGTCGCCGACGGCGAAAACCCACTGTCAGCACGTCCCGATCAGGGGTCCCCGCCGTTCTCTCTCACAAAGCCGGTGAGGTTGCTTTCGTCCCTTGCTCACTGCCGCGACGTGGGCAGTTGCCGCCTCCCGCCGCCCTCCTCAAGGTTGAGCTACGTCCCTCATGTACAACTCCCTTTACAGCCGGCTTGCATGTAACATCCCAAAATTCTAAATTTTGGAATGTTATATTAGATAAATAACTATGCTTGTTGTCTGATTGTTTGTTTGATTGATTGAGTGAAATTGAGTGGAATTTGAAACTTTTGAAAGTTGGATAAGAGGGAATAAAATGACTTTCCCAAAACTATCCCCTTTGGCCTTTTTGGATCTCAATGAATTCAATTCCATTCCAACACCAAAACCCTAGAGTGAAGATGAAATGACTTCTTCCATTTGAAATGAAAAGGGTTTTGAAAAGATTTGAATTTCATTTGAGAATATTTCAAATTCAAAGCTTTATGCAACTCAATGATTTTCATGAGGGAAGATAAAATGACTTCTTCAATTATATGAAATATGAGTTGGAAGTTAAAAAGAATCAAATTGAAAGTCATTTGAAAGTGCCTTGAAAACCCCTTTCAAATTTGAGTTTTATTTGGAATTTTAGAAAAAATGATTTTCTATAAAGTTTGGATTTTGCCCCTGGAAAAATGTTCAAATGATAGGGAATATTCCCCTGATCATTTTGATATATATATGTCCTATATAAAATATTTATATTTTATATATTTTCTCTCTGTTTTTATTTTCAAAAAAAATAGAAAAAGAAAGACCCAGGCGCCACCAGCCGATCGCCCAGCCAGCTGGCAGCAGCCCAGCCCAACTGAACGGCCGCCCACGCCGAGCCGACCGACCCCAGCGCCGAAAGCCTCCGCGTCGGTCGACCAAACCGAACGCTCCCCGCCTCACTCGACGGTGGACCCCACCCGTCTCCCCCTCACAAGACGCCACCCGCAGCGCCGCCGCCGAAACCTCGCGATCCCGGGATCCGCCCGATCCCTCACCGGATCTTTCCCTCCTCCAAGTCGAGGCCGCCCGCCTATATACCCCCGACCCGTTCCCTCGCCCCCTCGCCCGACCTCTCCCTCTCACCGCCGCGCCCGGAGCACCCAGCGCTGCCGCCATTAGCCTCTCCCCGACCCACCCGGCCACCCGATCTCGCCTGACTCCACCAAACCAACCTCGCCGTCTGGCACCGCGGAGATCTCCGCCGACGCCCCGACCACGGAGTCGCCGAGCACTCGCCGAGCCGCCATCGCCGTCGCCGCCTCGATGCGTCGCCGGAACACCTCGCCGCCGTTGGATCTAAACCCAACGGTTTAGATTAGATCCCCCCCCCCCCCGAAGGGGTATGTTATTTAAATAAAACCGGTTTTGTCCCGGTTAGTTCCGGTTTATTTTAGTTAGGTTTTTTTTTAGTTGAACCGGCCGCCTCGGTTTAACCCTAGGGCCCGTTTTAGTTATGTTACGCCCAGGGCGTTAGATAGGCCCATTAGGCCGTTTTTCTTTATTTTTCGTTTTCTGTTTTAACAGAATAGTTTCAGATTTGAAAAATTCATATCTTTTAATCTACTTAATATTTTTAAGTGATTCTCTTTTTGTTGGTTTGAAAATTTCTTATAGTTTCTGTAGAAAATATAATTAGTCATGTTAAAATTAGTTAAAATAACTTTATTTTAGATTTAGACAGAATAGTAATTCTGCTATAAAATGAGTTAGGAATATTATTTTTAAATGATTCTTTTTGTCACAACTATGTTTTGACATTGCCAAACCGTAGGAATTTATTTGGGCATTTTAGGATTAAAAAAAATAGTTTTAACCAGAATCATGTTATTCTTAATTATTTAACTAGCTACTGTTTTCCTATTGTTTTAATTAGCAAATAAATTTATTTTTCATGAGAGATAGATTATTCTTGGTTAGTTTCTGTAACTTTAGAGCATGAACTTTTATTTATAATAAATAAAACTTTTATTTTATTTTTCTTACTAGAATTTGCTTTAGGCCTAATAGGAGTTTTATAATAGATTTTAAGGTGATTCTTTTTGCTCCTAGTTGCTTGATGAATTCTCTTCTGTTAGTTAGCAAAACCCATGCTTAGGTTCTGTTAAGAAAAGTTTTAGTTGTGCAAAACTATTTTTAATTGTTGCTTGATGTAGGAAAACCTTGAATTGTTTTCTCCGAGTTTTTCTTTGGTAGTTTTGTTGTGTAGTTTTCCTTTGTTTTTATTTGGTGTCCCTTGATTTGCATTTTTATTTGTTGATTTTATTATTTGTGTTAGAATTGTTTGCTAGGATGTTTGCTTATATGAGTGCTATGACTATATAGGTTTTCAACGGAGTGACGAATAGTTCTACCAAGTCATTATTCGAGAGCGTTGTTATCTTCATCAACTTACCAGGCAAGTTCACTTTGACCATGTTTTTCATACCTATGTGTTTATTGCATCTAGTGTCATCTTCGCAACAAACCCTCCAGTAGTGATATTGAATTCTTGTAGTTGAGTAGTATGCATGAGGTAGGAACCCATCACCCTGTTACCAAGCCCGGGACGATATTTTATTTTAATGCTACGCTATAGTAGGCGGGGTTTGGTATGAGTGCACAGAGTGGTGTGAAGAAGGAGGACTCTACGTCAATGACGAAAACTCCATGATGGCATCTGCAAGGATCTGCATCTTCAAGGCCTCAAGACTTCAAGACTCGAGACAAGAATTCAATACACACCTCTTGGGTGAAGGATGGTTGACGGGCACCACTGGAGAAACCAGTGGTTGGCGGGATGCATGGAGAAGCGCCATGACATCTTGCGGAAAGCTTCACCCGGACTCAAAGAGACGGAAGAATACTTCATGCCCGGAAGCTTACCCGTGCAACCGCAAGTCAATATGGGCTCGCTTGGTTGACCTTAGTTGTGACTCTGGCTGGGGACGGTGCTAGCGGATGTAGAACTACGGTAGGATTGGATGAGCACGGACGGTGGTCGAGGAACTCTTCGAAGACCATGTTTGGTCATCTTGTTCTCAAACACCCTGAAGTGCGAGAACGTAAAGAGAGGGATCGAATCTTGCGGGTAAAGTGTACAAACCTCTGCAGAGGGTTAAAACCTAATCGACTAGCAGTGTCCCCGGTTACGGACAATTTGAGCCTCTGGACTTGGATCTATCTCGGAACTCTCAACACCGGACTGATAACTTAATTGTGGGCAACTTATGATGATTTGGGATATGAGACATCGGTTGGCGGAACCATGTCATGGTAGAAAACTCCATAGTACAGACTTCACTTATTCCTTTGATGTAGGGAAAATAAATCCGCTTTTACGCAAACAAAACTCGCATACGAGCCACAAAGCCGTCTTGCATATAGTATAGTTTATCATCTGTTTTCTCTTATTGTGATCTTGCGGTACATTCAATGTCTTGACCTACACGGCTGCAACGTATCATGTTGCAGATATTTCCTCGACGAGTAAGAGTTACGATACTGAGGTTACGGTCTACACTCAACTGCCGATGGCGTTGATGGGACTCCACACCCGTTTGATTGTTTCATTGAGTATTATAAGGTATATATCATTTTACGTTATTTATACATGTGATTGCACTTTGATATATACATTGATGTCTTGTGTGCCAAAGATATCTTGATCCGAGGATGGCAGATACCTGAGGCTTGACCGTCTGAGGTCGGGTCGCCATGAGATATGGTATCGAGCACATGTTGACTGTAGAACGTGACCCTAGAAATCGGAAAGCCCTTGGACAGGATATCTCAAAACTTTATTTTCAAAAGACTCTTACTTCTCATCTTTTCTGATTTTATCAAATAGACCCTCTCACCTCAAATAGTTAGAATATACCCCTTTTCCCTTTTGACCACATGAAGGATCAACTGAAGCCGCTCCAAGAAAGATATCGGACAGCTGATGACCCCTTCAAAGTAAAGAGATTTGACCATGCATTAGAAGAGTTGAAGCTGCAACAATTGAAGACTCCGAAGACTAGAAGAATTTGAAGAATCTGAAGAATTATTTGACCTTTAGAAGACCAAACCCCTGTTACACACTTACGTTAGATGCGGCGATTTGTGAGCTGTCATTTGTTTGATGTTTTCCGACAGCCATAAAGTAAAACTTGTTTCTTCAAAAACTATTGTTTGTATTGTGTGTATCCCTCCCCACCTCTCTCATATCTCATCCCAAAACTTTTGGACCCCATAGATGATGAATGAAGTTGGACTGATATTCTCTGGACCGAAGACTCAACCGGAGGCAGAGCTATGGATTCAGAACATGGAGAATCACTTCGGGAACAATTTGGTTTCAAGGAAGAATGAAGTATCTTACGCTCTTCAGTACTTTGAAGGAAGTGCTGCAACATGGTGGCAGATGCATCAAGCTATACAGGATGGAATGGAGCAAAGACTTGGGAAGAATTCAAGAAGACTCGACAAGATCTCGTCTTATCCGGAAGCACCATGATACACCAAGAAATAAACCTTGTGCACCTGCAAGATTTGCGGAGAAATAGGACACACCCAGGAGGAACACAAGGATGGATGCCCTCATTGTGAGGAAAAACACCCAGCTGAGGAATGCCCAACTAGTCAGGTGACTTGTTTCTTGTGTGAAGGAACCACTCACTACCCGTCTCAGTGTCACATTTACCCCACGGTGCAACAAACTATTCAGGAGCAGGAAGAAGGAATGAAAGAAGCCCTCCGAGAAGTTATGAAAGAACACATGATGAAGGAATGTGTTGAAGACCACGATGGAGAAGGCCTCAACAGATTTTACTCCAATGCACCGCTATTCATGTGGAGAAGAAGGACATTTTCACAAGATTGCACCAAGGAAAGAAAAGAGTATCTGGGATACTTCCGACGGAAGCAATAGAGTTTGATCCACAGGGAATAAAAGGTTTGATCAGAACGAAGAAACCCCGGAAGAGAAAACAAAGACACCCTCAGAACAACCCAATTTCTGCAAAGAGGGGCAAGAGTCATATTACCTGTTTTTGAATGTAAGGATGTCGGGCATTATGCCAATCATTGTCTCGAAAGGAAGCAAGGAACTCAAGGAGCAGGCACCATCTCCAAGAAGCCCAAAGACTTATCGAAATTTATTTGTTTTCATTGCAAGGAAGCAGGACATTATGCTACTAAATGTCCCGACAAGATGAAAGCTGGAGTTGAGTAGTTGGAATTTTGATATTGGAAACAAGAGTAGTAGAAAGCAATTTCATTTTCATGAGTTCGATGAGTTGAGTTATGTAATGGGTGCTCGAGTTTGTAATGGATTCATGAAATCAATAAAGTTAAAGTGTCCTAATTCCATATGTTGAATTGTATGAGTTGTTACGCTATGAACACAGATGTTGACCATTTTCGAGGATATGAGAAATATGGTTATATGGGTAAAATTGGGCATTTCACCTTAAGGGTGGCAGTACCCTATGAGAACATTTAATTTATGGAAAGGGAAATGTGTCCCAAAGATTGGAGTTTGGATAAAATAAGTATGAGTTGTATTCTAATATTTTGGTTACCTCAGGAGTATGAAGGAATGAAGTAATATTGGATTTAAATGAGATGTAATGTTGAAATATGGAACAATTGTAACTCCAATGATGAGTTAAAGCTATGCAAGAATTGAAGTGGGCCATAACCCACGGGCCCAGAGTTAATAATAAGCAAGCACACTCTTCTTTGTAGGAGCATATTTCGAAGAAAACTCCGAGTTTAATCATCCGACATTTTTAGGAGGATACGAAAACCCGAGGATTGTGAAGAACGATAGATGTCTTGTTCAGCTTGCAGAAACCATGGATTTATACGAACTCAGTTCGAGAACAAGAGAAATTCTGCAATGCTTGTGAGTATGCCCAAGTGTTAGAATACGTGATTCGATATTTACGTATGTGGTAATGATTCAAGTACGGGATGGATTGGCCCCCATACCGGAGACTTCTATCATGAACTATCATATGTTGATGGAAAATCAGAGAGCCTTGAAAACCTTAGAAGAGTGTCGACACGTCAAGCCGTAAAACCATAGAATGGTAGGGCGATGGAACCCTTACAGTCAGCCGATGCCAATCGTAGAATATACGGTGCGATTCAACCCCGACCATTTTCCTGCAGGAGAAACCATGAATTGTCGACCACCATGAGATTTTCGATAGTTGCTTAGTATTGGCGACAGACCCGTCAGACATGAAGACCCAGTCTCGGAAGAACCTCACCAGGATGAAAGGACACGTGTTGAGAAAAGGTTATACCCTACCGAAAGAGCCTCAGTGAAACCCGGAGCGACACTGTCAACCCAAAGGGATGGAGTACCTGAGTTCCGTCGGAACCATAACCCTGCTTTTAAGTGTGGTAGCACCCCTGACCTTCCGACCAAACGTTTGCTAGCAGACCCCCAACCCCTAACCCTTTCTTGCTAGCCTCTTGAATCTAGAGGGCGAGATTCATTTTAAGTGTGGTAGGTTTGTAACATCCCAAAATTCTAAATTTTGGAATGTTATATTAGATAAATAACTATGCTTGTTGTTTGATTGTTTGTTTGATTGATTGAGTGAAATTGAGTGGAATTTGAAACTTTTGAAAGTTGGATGAGAGGGAATAAAATGACTTTCCCAAAACTATCCCCTTTGCCCTTTTTTGGATCTCAATGAATTCAATTTCATTCCAACACCAAAACCCTAGAGTGAAGATGAAATGACTTCTTCCATTTGAAATGAAAAGGGTTTTGAAAAGAATTGAATTTCATTTGAGAATATTTCAAATTCAAAGCTTTATGCAACTCAATGATTTTCATGAGGGAAGATAAAATGACTTCTTCAATTATGTGAAATATGAGTTGGAAGTTAAAAAGAATCAATTTGAAAGTCATTTGAAAGTGCATTGAAACCCCCTTTCATATTTGAGTTTTATTTGGAATTTTAGAAAAATGATTTTTTATAAAGTTTGGATTTTGCCTGGAAAAATGTTCAAATGATAGGGAATATTCTGATCATTTTGATATATATATGTCCTATATAAAATATTTATATTTTATATATTTTCTCTCTGTTTTATTTTCAAAAAAATTGAAAAAGAAAAGACCCAGCGCCAGCCAGCCGACCGGCTCGCCAAAGACCTGGCAGCCACCGAATCGCCCAACCAGCAACGGCCGCTGCCCACGCCGAGCCGACCGACCTCGCCAAAGCCTCCGCCGGTCGACCGACCAACGCTCCCCCCCTCACTGCTGACGGGTGGACCCCACCCATCTCCTCACAAGACGCCACCCAGAAGGCCGCCGCCGAAACCTCAGCGATCCCGGGATCCGCCCGATCCCTCACCGGATCTTTCCCTCCTCCAAGTCGAGGCCGCCCGCCTATATACCCCGACCCGTTCCCCTCGCCCCTCGCCGGACCTCTCCCTCTCACGCCTTGCGCGCCAGCACCGGCGCCCGCCGCCGCCATTAGCCTCTCCCGACCCACCCGGCCACCCGATCTCGCCCGACTCCACCAAACCACCCCCCTCGCCCGTCCGCACCCCCCGGAGATCTCCGCCGACGCCCCCGCCCACCGGAGTCGCGGAGCACTCGCCAGCCGCCGCCGTCGCCGTCGCGCCGCCTCGATGCGTCGCCGGAACACCTCGCCGCCGTTGGATCTAAACCCAACGGTTTAGATTAGATCCCCCCCGAAGGGGTATGTTATTTAAATAAAACCGGTTTTGTCCCGGTTAGTTCCGGTTTATTTTAGTTAGGGTTTTTTTAGTTGAACCGGCCGCCTCGGTTTAACCCTAGGGCCCGTTTTAGTTATGTTACGCCCAGGGCGTTAGATAGGCCCATTAGGCCGTTTTTCTTTATTTTTCGTTTTCTGTTTTAACAGAATAGTTTCAGATTTGAAAAATTCATATCTTTTAAACTACTTAATATTTTTAAGTGATTCTTTTTTTGTTGGTTTGCAAATTTCTTATAGTTTCTGTAGAAAATATATTTAGTCATGTTAAAATTAGTTAAAATAACTTTATTTTAGATTTAGACAGAATAGTAATTCTGCTATAAAATGAGTTAGGAATATTATTTTTAAATGATTCTTTTTGTCACAACTTTGTTTTGACATTGCCAAACCGTAGGAATTTATTTGGGCATTTTAGGATTAAAAAAAATAGTTTTAACCAGAATCATGTTATTCTTAATTATTTAACTAGCTATTGTTTTCCTATTGTTTTAATTAGCAAATAAATTTATTTTTCATGAGAGATAGATTATTCTAGGTTAGTTTCTGTAACTTTAGAGCATGAACTTTTATTTATAATAAATAAAACTTTTATTTTATTTTTCTTACTAGAATTTGCTTTAGGCCTAATAGGAGTTTTATAATAGATTTTAAGGTGATTCTTTTTGCTCCTAGTTGCTTGATGAATTCTCTTCTCGTTAGTTAGCAAAACCCATGCTTAGGTTCTGTTAAGAAAAGTTTTAGTTGTGCAAAACTATTTTTAATTGTTGCTTGATGTAGGAAAACCTTGAATTGTTTTCTCCTAGTTTTTCTTTGGTAGTTTTGTTGTGTAGTTTTCCTTTGTTTTTATTTGGTGTCCCTTGATTTGCATTTTTATTTGTTGATTTTATTATGAGTGTTAGAATTGTTTGCTAGGATGTTTGCTTATATGAGTGCTATGACTATATAGATTTTCAACGGAGTGACGAATAGTTCTACCAAGTCATTATTCGAGAGCGTTGTTATCTTCATCAACTTACCGAGCAAGTTCACTTTGACCATGTTTTTCATACCTATGTGTTTATTGCATCTAGTGTCATCTTCGCAACAGACCCTCCAGTAGTGATATTGAATTCTTGTAGTTGAGTAGTATGCATGAGGTAGGAACCCATTACCCTGTTACCAAGCCCGGGACGATATTTTATTTTAATGCTACGCTATAGTAGACGGGTTTGGTATGAGTGCACTAGAGTGGTGTGAAGAAGGAGGACTCTACGTAAATGGCGACAACTCCATGATGGCATCTGCAAGGACTGCATCTTCAAGGCCTCAAGACTTCAAGACTCGAGACAAGAATTCAATACACACTCTTTGGGTGAAGGATGGTTGTGGGCACCTGGAGAAACCAGTGGTTGGCGGGATGCATGGAGAAGTGCCATGACATCTTGCGGAAAGCTTCACCCAGGACTCAAAGAGACGGAAGAATACTTCATGCCCGGAAGCTTACATGCAACCACAAGTCAATATGGGCTCGCTTGGTTGACCTTAGTTGTGACTCAGGCTGGGGCGGTGCTAGCAGATGTAGAACTACGGTAGGATTGGATGAGCACCGGACGGTGGTCGAGGAACTCTTCGAAGACCATGTTTGGTCATCTTGTTCTCAAACACCCTGAAGTGCGAGCGTAAAGAGAGGGATCGAATCTTGCGGGTAAAGTGTACAAACCTCTCTGCAGAGGGTTAAAACCTAATCGATTAGCCGTGTCCCCGATTCACGGACAATTTGAGCCTCTGGACTTGGATCTATCTCGGAACTCTCAACACCGGATCGATAACTTAATTGTGGGCAACTTATGATGATTTGGGATATGAGACATCGGTTGGCGGAACCATGTCATGGTAGAAAACTCCATAGTACAGACTTCATTTATTCCTTTGATGTAGGGAAAATAAATCGCCTTTTACATAAACAAAACTCGTACCACGAGCCACAAAGCCATCTTGCATATAGTATAGTTTATCATCTATTTTCTCTTATTGTGATCTTGCGGTACATTCAATGTCTTGACCTACACGGCTGCAACGTATCATGTTGCAGATATTTCCTCGACGAGTAAGAGTTACGATCTGAGGTTACGGTCTACACTCAACCCGCCGATGGCGTTGATGGGACTCCACACCCGTTTGATTGTTTCCGCTGAGTATTATAAGGTATATATCATTTTACGTTATTTATACATGTGATTGCACTTTGATATATACATTGATGTCTTGTGTGTGCCAACTATCTTGATCCAGGGATGGCACGAGATACGAAGGCTTGACCGTCGAGGTCGGGTCGCTACATTGCACCATCGCTACCTGCCCACATCACTCCCCCTGTGGATATTTCTCTACTTCTTTGCCCCGCACATACCTCTCTTGGCTTCTACGCATGCAGATTGTGATGATTTTATGTCTCATCAACTAGCCCCGATAATCTTATTCTAATCACGCTTCTTCAATTTCTTTGCCACGAGGATGCTCATCTCGATTTTGGTGAAACTGCACAAAATGATCCGATGGTCAAAAGGTTGCAAACTTCATTTTTAGGAAGCTCGAGCGTTGCCAAAGAAATTGAAGCCTGGTCAGGTTCACGGTTCAAGGGCTAGGGACTGCATGGATCGCTTTTTTCTTTAGCTGCCTCTGTTCCAAAATAAGTGTCAACTTTAGTAGTAGTACAACTTTGTACTAAAGTTTGCACAAAGTTGAGACACTTATTTTGGAGCGGAGGAGTACATATTTGCTATGATCTATCAATCATTGAGATGCAATAGCATGCATGTTATTCTCCTTTGTATTTGATGAAATGTTGCAACGGGCAACCTTGGGCATAAGATACATGTAACAATTTGGAAGCTTCATAGCATTGTACAAATTTATCTCATTGATAAATTACAATGCATTACTATACTAGTACTTCCTCCGTTCCTAAATATAAGTCTTTGTAGAGATTTCACTATGAACCACATGCGGATGTATATAGATGCATTTTAGGTGTAGATTCATTCATTTTGTTCTGTATGTAGTGGAATCTCTACAAAGACTTATCTACTAGTAATAGCTAGCCCCCACTACTAGGAATTCTCTATCCTCTCCTTGAGCCACATCATCAAAATTGATGTAGCCGTTAGATGAAGTAAATTAGTCCATAATAGCCGTCTGATCTAGACGTTGAGAGGCTCCGCACTAAGCCATATGCAAGCATGCAGAAATACCATGGCACATGCATGTGAGCGGATTTTAAATCACATCAACATGTCTGCATGCAAGCATGCACCGGTAGCATGCATGTAAGTGAGCTTTTAAGTCCCATTAACATGTCAAAAAGAAAAATATAATCCCATTATGCAGTAGGAGTTGGCTGATCTTTTTTCCTTACATGGGATGATCTAAATGATGATGGGAGTTTATTTAGTTTGGCTACCACATTTGTCATGCGGTTATAGAGTTTTTTTAGTTCTATGAAATCGATAATTTTGCGCAGAGAGATATACGGCTGTTCATGCAACGCCAAGGACTCATCTAGTAATATTTAGGAGCGGAGGGAGTACTATGTAAAGAGTTAGGTTTACAAGGTGATAGTGTGAGGTGGGCCATGTAATCACCGAGCCTGCGTGTTTTCACTGCTCTTGCGCTGCTGTAAGAATGGAGAAAATTGTAATCTAGTAGTAGTACCTCCTTTATTTGAAAGCGTGGGACATCCAGCAGTCCTACCACCTCAAGAATAAAGACCAATGAGCCATCAAATCACATAGACCCAGTAGTAAGTTGGACGGACGAAGCAACCATCACTCTTGCGCCAGTGAGAGGTCGCGTCCGCTCTGCCCGGGCATGAATGCGGCACCGATTCTTTGGAGCGGCACTGACCGTTTCGGGCGGGAAGCCCGCGCGGGCGATGGAGGGGCTTTGGTTGGGCCAGGCTGGTCAGGAGCGGGCGTGGCAGCTGTCCGCATGTCCCTACCGGACACGCCCAGAAACGAGAGGATGCATCGACTCTCGCGGCTAAAATTGTACACTACACAACATCTCTCTGTAGGAGTAGGTCGATCTGTCGCTCTCTCTAACACACACATGCTGTTAAACACACACACACACACGCACGCACGCACCTTGATCCCGTTGCACCTTGTAACGTGACTTATTACACCTAGACGGAGGGAGTAGTAAGTATACGAGATACGGTGGCACACAGACTTAAGTCAAATACAAGTGCCCAAAACTTGTGTGCATGTTATAATAAGAATTCACTTAAAATAGTGCATTGAGCGAGCAGAGGATCAATTGGACAGTGTTCTGGCGATGGCGAGATGTGTGAGGTAAGATACACTGGCACTTTTAATTTTTCTTATTAATTTGTTTGTTTCACCCTCGACTGGTGGGACCCAACTTACTACGTGGAGAGAGGTAAGGTGACTAAGGCTGCATTATTTCTGCACCACTGTGGATAGTCTTACCACCAAAGCCACATGACACGATTATGATTGAAATCCCAATGACTCCCACACACACACACAAAAACACGGCATGCTTGTCACACGAATGCAGGAATGTATAAAAGGTTATTTACCTCTCGTCGAACATAACGGGAGGGTTGTGTAGCTGGTTAGCCTGTTCGCTCATCAAACTTGAGGTCTCGGGTTCGATAACTACACTTGAGCATAATTTGTGCCAGGAGGATTCTTTGGTGGTCAAAGTGTTTTCTAGGGTTTGCACGCTTCACACTCTCTCTCAAGATATATATACAGCTGGAGCCTCGGTAACTTGTAGTTGCTCTCTTCACATTCTCTCGCCCTCTCCGGAGCCTCAACGCTTGTAGTTGCTCTCTTCACACTCTCTCGCCCTCTCCGGATCTAAACAAGACTTCGTTGGCCTCTCTCTCCCTCACTGCTGCTCAAAGAGCCGGCAGGATCCGTCCGGGAAGGGAAGGAGACTTAACTGTCGCCCGTCGTGAGGACTACCGGCCTTGTTCACTTTCCACCCAATGGCGGCGGGAGGGCCTCCGACCATTTCTTCTTCGCCGCTGTCCCGTCGCCCACCGAACCACGCCCCAAGAACCTTAAGGTATAGTTTACTTACTCCACATGCATTGCTCTAGCTGCATGTATACCATGAATCTAGGACGTGGTTCAAAGAGGAAAGGAGTGGGGGAAAGTAGTGGGAAAAGTTGTACATAGCATGAATCTAGGATGTGGTTCAAAGAGGAAATGAAGGGGAAAGTTTTATAGCATGAATCTAGGGCGTGGTTCAAAGAGTAAAGGAATGGGGGAAAGTAGTGGGGAAAGTTGTATCGCATAAATCTGGGGCGTGGTTCAAAGAGGAAAGGAAGGGCGAAAGTACTAGTTCAAAAGGAAAGGAAGGGACAAGGCTATAGAGTTTGAGCAGACTAGATTTGCTTTGCGCTCACATAGGGAAAGGTGTCTAAAGATAACAAAACTGGTACCAACACAAATATGCTCCTTGGTTGTTTGTTCTTTGTTGCAACAGATCGTGCATGACCACAAGTACATTGGTAGATGCACATGGTGCTGGTGCGTCCCGTCCCGTGCAACTCATTAGCTGTTGTTAATCTAAGGCCCGTTTGGTTAAAAACTCCTAGTCCCTACCTGCTTGGTTCCGGGGACTAAACATGGACTAGAGGTTATTAAATGACATGCTAAAAGACCATGTTACCCCTAGTAATGAACTAATAGAGACAAGGTGCGATGCGTGGCAGGGGCAACTATTGGAAAAAGTCCCAAAAAGACTCCCTCGGGGTCTTCTTTCTTTAGTCCCAAATGCCCACTTTTAGTCCCTAAAAGTCCCTCCTGTTTGGTTTAGATGGGACTGACACGGAGTTTTTAGTCCCTACACCAAAATGTCCTGTAAACAAACACCCTCTAATAATGCCGCGGAAAATTGATGCAATGCCACGCTTAAAAGCAAATTACATGTTTAACGAATTTTATTGTTAATATAATCTATATGTTAATATTAATCAATGCCACCGTTTGAGAAATGCTACTCTCTTGCTTTCTTTACCATTTAGATAAGGTAGATGCTTCTTTTTGTTGGCTTTTGTGTTATCCACCGTTATTGACCACTAATTGTTTCCTTTGCACCTCTGTGTAAACAGGGTTATCTACTTCACCTCGTTGCCATTGTGACCTTTTGTTGCACTGCACAAAACACTTCTGTTTTAAGAGTGTTTTGTGCAGTTCAACCAAAATGTCACACCGACAACGTTGCTTCATTGTTTGATCTTAGTGGAACTGCACAAGAGGAGATCTTACTTCCTATCCGTTAAGGTGAATTTGGTTCAGATCTTCTTCTTGTGAGTTGTTTGAATTCCGCATCATGAGAGGTCGGTACTAGCCTTCTTTCACATGATTCTCGCGGTGTGCTTCCATATGTTGTGCTACTTATGCGATAATGTTGCTTGATTTTGTGAACTGCACAAATGGAGACAAGACTTCCAATCTATATGTGCACCGTAATATCCCAATCGAGGTAAGATAAGGATATTTCACAACTGCTGGCCTGTATTTTTCCACTTTCATCGTAAAATTAAGTTTAGTACTATACTTGTGCTCCCTAATTGACATGCCAAATCTTACATTGAAGGCGAAGCTTGTCTATTATTGAACCAAGTGATGAAGGGGAAGAACAAGCGGAAGAAAAACAAAAATCAACTCCCGGTGCTATAATGAAGCACTGGAACTGTGATGACACAAGCAATGATATAGCTTTGCATCTTAATTTATTGCTATGGCTGGAACGAGCAATTGTTTTGCCACTGATTTGATGCCACTCTTAATGTAATATGTAATTATCTCTACTTGTGCAAACAGGGATCTTCTTTGAAGATACCATATATTTTAGTGGAACTGCACAAGAAGATGTTGGAAACATTAAAATAATCGAGGACTATATAGTAAGCATGGCCACCACCGTAGATAGAAACAGATGGTTACGGAGAAGTGCTTCATCTGTATGCTCTACACAATAAGCCTCCTGACAAAGGTTGGTACTCGCCCACTGATTTCATCCATATGATTGAGCTTTGTCATCTCTATTGGTGTTGTGCTACTTTTTAGATACTGTCATGAAAAAGTGGTATTGTCCTTGAGAAGTGCTTCATCTGTGTTGTTTTAAATATTTCCTTTCCTTTTTTTCGAGCAAACAGGGATGCTAACATTTAGTAGTACTCTTGTCTTTTCACAACAGGATCATCTTCCTCTGAAGAAGAATATGGAGTACGTGAAGTGACTAGTTCCGATTATGCCAGGATGAAGAAGCCCTGCCTATCTTCTCATCAGAAGGAGCAGTTGAAGGATGGTTACATTACTCCCCACAAGACCAAACTAACTTCATTTCGGAAGGACCGACAAATCTCCATTTTTTGTTGTGATGCGCGAGTACAATGTTGTTCTAGGATTCTTTCTGGTGAGTTCCATTTTTCTAAAAGTGTGCTCTACATGGACATGTATGTGCCTGTTGAAATTGTCAATTCATAGTACAGTTTGCTTTATACTAATCACTTTTTTGTATTTGTGCAAACAGGGGTGCTCAGCTTGATTTCAATGGGAACTGCACAAAATGTTCATGAATACATCGAATCATTCATTTCCACCACAAGAAAGGAGGTGCCGATAAGTTCAAAGGCGTTGCAACATATAAGGGCGAAATCATACAAGCTACGCGAATTTGGTTGATTTTGGCGGGCGCACAAAAGAATAGCTGGTTTATTTAGCACAAGGTGCCATGTCAATGTCCGAACTGATGGCAAACCCTTCCCATTCCACAATCGTAGGCATTTGATATTTTGGAATGGGACAACCTTGTCAAATTTTGCTCATTGATTTTAGCAAGACATGCGTTTGATATTTTCGAATGGGACGCCTTTTTACATCGGCGGCGTTGATCAATTTTTTCTTTATTCTTTAGTTGTGAAGTAAATATTGCCTCTGACATGTGAGTCACTGAGATGCATAATCATTGATTGTTTTGAATGTTCTCTATGAATTTCCAGGCCTGTGTGTTTGATTGCAATGTACAGAAACGCTAAAAAGCTGCTCAAACTCTTTGTACTCCTTCAGTTCCTTTTTACTTTGCACATTGTGAAAGTGCATACTTTTTTGTATAAGATTGGTCAAAGTAGAGATACTTTGACTGCAGACAAAACTTGTATGCAGACTAGAAAGGACCGGAGGGAGTACATGTGAAACTGCTGCAAATGAGGTGATCACCCTGGGAATAATGCTAGTACGTATTGTTTTGCATGTTCATCCAATGCCAGTGATGCAGGAGTTTGAACTGAAGCTTCAGTGACTTAACTGCAGGTGCAGTTGCGTAACTGACATGTGGCCTGTTGGGACCACGTGTCAGTCAGCCAACTGCCCCAGCAGTTAAGTAGAAGCAGCATTCTTCTCCAGCGCAGCTCTCCGACTCCACGTCGCCGCCAAGAAGCTAACCGGCCATCAACGGTCAACCCGCTTAGCTTGGCTTCAATCGGAGGGTAGCAACGGTGGCCTTACTTGGACCCGAGCGACGGCGACCTACCATGTTCTACTCTTCCTCGTTTTCTGTGTGGCGCGACCTCATTGGCAGCGGGGCGGGGCCTCGGCGGAGCCGGCGATGTCCTCTGTCTCGTTGACGGCGGGTGGCGCCTCAGCGGAGCGGTGGAAATCCTCTCCCACGTTGCCGGCAGGGTGGGGCCTCGGCTGAGCCGGCGATGTCCTCTGCCTCGTTGTTGGTAGGGCGGGGCCTCGGCGGAGCCGGCGGTGTCCTCTGCCTCGTTGTTGGCGCCGCGGGGCCTCGGCGGAGCAAGGCCTCGTCGGCCGCCAGTGAGCTGGGACTCGTCGGAGCCGGCATTGTCCTCGGTCTCGCCAAATAGCGCCTCGCCCGCTTCATCGCCCTCTTTGCTAGCCTCTTTGTAGGCGGCCGCAGCCTCCGCCACCCGCATGGGTACCGCCAGCGCTCGAGGCGGCCCTTGCGGGCGGAGCGGTACGAGTCAAGCATCGCCTCCTGTACCGCCCGCTCCGCGGTGATCTGCTCCTTCGCCTGCAGGTGCTCCTGGAGGAGATGGTGGTTGTAGGCGGCGTCGGCATGCGCCTCCCGGAACTGCTCCTCACGCATTTGCCTCACCATGTCCATATATTGGGCACGGGCCTCGCGAATGGTCATGGTGCAATGCACCAGCGAGGACGGCCTGGAGGAGGGGGTTGGCGTCGGATCATCGACTACCATGTTCTCCATTGGGACGTCGTCGTCCTCCGGCTGCCTGCCGGCCAGCCGGTCGACAGCAATGGCTGCCATCTCCTTGTGGTCTGTCGTCCGCCCATCCCGAAGAGCGCTAGAGCGCGAGGAAGCCATGGTGGGCAATAGTGGTGTGGACAGGAGAAACGGACTGCGGCTATGGTCAGCGCAGCAGTTTATATAGCAATGGTGGGCGGGCGGAGGGACGGACGTGTGGCGCCGGAGTAGCCGCCTCGGCAACCGCGTATCATTAATGTGGGCTGTAGATGGACGGACGGACGGCACTTGTGTCGTTTGAAGGCGGAGCAATCGCCTACACCGGGAAGCGGGCGAAGCGGCGACTGTTTTAGGCGGAAGCAGCAGGCGAGGAGATGACTTTACTTGGAGAGGATGACAATGGGGACCCACCAGGTCCATAGCCTCACGTACGCAAGTGCCTCCTTATTATATATATATATAATTTATTTTGCTTCCTCCTGGTTTCCTGACATCACGGTCCCACACCATTGTCAACCTATGTAGTAGTCAATAAACGAGATAATTGCACAAGAAGCGGCCGACAGCTGGGACCAAGCAGCTCGAGCAGTATTTGTGTTTTTGAGGTGTGAGCACTGCAGAGTTTTTTGATGTTTAGCCCAGATATTAATTTTTCTCCTCTGAACAACAACGAAAACATCGCTGCAGGTATTAACTGGGAAGGCTGTGGCCCGTCTAGCCCAGGCCATATATCCAGCCCAGATAATAATTTTTTTCAAGCTGAAAATGGCTAGCCCAGCTATACTTTTTTTTAGGAAACCCAGGCAAGGTCAAGTTGTTATTCTCCGCCCCGCTGGGCTGGAAATCTTTCCTAGGAGGGATGCATTAGGCTTCACAAGAAAATGGGCTTTAAGAAATAATAAATGGGATGTAATTATAAAAACTAGGCAGTAACTATAAAAAAATGCACCAAACACGTGATTACTTTATAAAATATTATTTTTGGATATTGAAAATTTTAATTTCATTAATTGTTATTGCGCAATGTTTCGTTGGATTTTTACGTAATATAAATTTATATTGAAATTGTATTTAATCGACTAGAAATTTCGGGATAAAAATATTTCGGATCCCATCAAAATGTGGGAAATTTTATTGAATTCTGTTTTGAGCAGTTGGTTGAAATGGGTTGTACTTTTAACAAACTGTAAATGGGCTGTAGTAAATTCCATTAGAATTCAAAAATGGGCTACACATTCTTACAAATCTCAAATGGGCTATAAGTTCTACGCCACACACTTACGGCCTTACTAAGTTGACGCGTCCTTAAAAACAGAGTTGACGCGTATGCAAGGCTTTGTCAACTTATAGTTAACACACGGTTCTAGCGGCGGTGGTCGTTGGATGTCCATCCAACGGATGCCGTCTTCTTCTTCAATCTCGGATATTCTAGCTTCACCCGCCCAAAAATGATTCCTCCCCTTGACATCTGGGGCGCACCGTTTCGGAAGCTGACCTGTGGGCCTACTAAGTTGACGTACCAAGGGCTTTGTCAACTTAGTCAATATAAACGATTCTAGCTGCAGTGACCGTATGATGTCCATCCAATGACCGTCGTGCTTCTTAAACCTCTGGTCTTCTTGCTCCATCCGCCCAAAGCAGTGCCGGTCGTGCCGCCTGCTCTTGCCTCCCATGGCCGGCTGTGCTACCGCGGAGGCCTCACTGCCCCCTACTACTCCCACCGCTGGCCAGGCCATCCCTCCACTCACCCACACCCCCTGTTATTCTGCGGCAAAGACGGCCTGGCCGAACAGGTGAACCGTCGTACTCCTCTCCATGTGTGCATCCAATGTCGCGTCTTCCCCGGCTCCGCATCGTCACCTTCCTAGGCCACGCCGTCGTCCACCGCCCTGGTGCTCTCGGAGCGGCGGGGTCAACGTGGTCTATGGACGACTTCCATCTGACGTGGACTGTACATGGAGAGGCTAACAGCTGGGTCCACGACAGCCGCAAGGAAGTGCCTCCTTATTACGCGCAAAATAATTATTCCTCCACCTGACAGCGGGGACCCACCGGGCGGGCCACCGTATTTCGCGAAAAAAATGATTCGCCCCCTGACTGCTGGGACCCACGAGCTACATCTTCGAACGCAAGGAAGTGCGTCTGAAAAAAAAACGATTCGCCCTCCTGACTGTTGGGACCCACCAGCTACATCTTTGCATGCAAGGAAATGCGTCCGAAAAAAAAGATTCGCCCCCTGACTGCTGGGACCCACCAGCTACACCTTCGCACCCAAGCAAGTGCGTCCGGGCAAAGAAAACGATTCGCCCCCCTGACTGCTGGGACCCAACAGCTACACCTTCGCACGCAAGGAAGTGCGTCCGGGCAAAAAAAACGATTCGCCCCACATTGCTGGGACCCACCAGCTACATCTTCGCGAGCAAGGAAGTGCTTGGCGGTCGGGACCCACTGGTCGAAGCGTACGTAGCGTTGTCATTCTGGTTGCGAACGTGTACATACACACTGGTCGATGTAGAGGCGCGCATGTGTCGTAGTAGAGGCGCGCACATGTCGTAGTAGAGGCGCGCACGTAGCATGTACACGTACGTACATCGGCCAGGGTGCAAGAAAGAAAATACGGCCACGTATGTGTACATACGGGTGGGGTCTTGAACGCCTACTCGCGCATACGTATGGCGAGGGCTCGTTGACATGGCTGGGTCGGAACGGAGAAACAACGTCATCGTCGTATTCATGGGGAGGCAACAGAATGCGTCGTGTTCATGGGGAGGCAACGGAATGCGTCGTGTTCATTGGGAGGCAACGGAACGCGTGGGAGCCAACCGGCTGGGTCAGAACGGAATGCGTGGTCATGTTCATCGGGAGGGTTTGAACGGAACAGGATATGGAAACGAGGCCTGACGTACCTTAGAACGGAGGAAACGGCCTTGTGTTCGACCGACCACGTTCGAAACGGGATCCTGTTCATCGGGAGGGTGCAGCGTACCGCCAAAGCGGAGGAAGCGGACCTCCTACGGTCGAAGCAGGGGTCCTGTTGATCGGGAGGGTGTGGCGTACCGCCAAAAGCGGATGAAACGGATCTCCTACGGTGAAAGCAGGGTCACAGTTGATCGGGAGGGTGTGGCGTACCGCATAAAGCGGACGAAAGCGGACCTCCCTACGGTCAAGCAGGGGTCCTGTTCATCGGAGAGGTGTGGCGTCTTGCAAAGCAGGACTCCACGGGATACTGTTCATCTCCACCGTCGACCTCCTCCGGCCTCCACGGGCTACCGTCGACCTCCTCCGGCCTCCACGGGCTCCTGTTCATCCAGCCTCCACCGCGCACTACTCCACCGCTCTTTGTTCAACCACCCCTCCACCATCTACATTCATCCAGCCTCCACACCACGGGTCCTGTTCAACCACCCCTCCACGGGCACCCCTCCACCGTCTCATCGCTCATCCAGCCCTCCACAAGACGGGGTCCTATTCATCCAGAGGCAACGCCACCGCTCACTATTCATCCAACCCCCCCTCGCAATGCTCACTGTTCATCCAATCGATCGGCTTGATTAGCGGCGATGGCGAAGAATCGCTTGATAGGGTTCGATTAACAGCCATCGATCGATCGCTCGAGTTCGATGTAGCGTAACTGCCAGGTGCAGCAATCGCTTCGGGTTCGATTAGAGCCCAACGCCTCGCCGGGTTCGATTAGAGCCCAACGCCTTGCTCGGGTTGATTAGAGCCAATGCCTCGCACCTGCAGCAGCGTCACGTGTACGAGAAAGCAGCGCATCGCTCGGCCCCGACCTCCCACCGTAACCGGAACTCCCGAAATTTTCCTCGCCCTCGCTTCTACCACGGTTTTTCCGACATGGGACGGCCCAAAGAATGTCATGCAGCTGCGTCTCCGGCCCGCCCAGGACGAAAAGCCCATTTTCTGTCATGATTTTTTGTCATAGAAGTAGGAGCCCACCACATCTATGATGATACCGGGTTTGTCACAATTATCGTCATAGAAGTGTCATATGTATGACAGAAAAAAATTCGTTCGGCCCAAAATGTCACGGATGTGTCTTTTTTTTTGTAGTGGTGTTGACGGTGATCACGACAAATTTTGTTGAGAGACTCTATGAAGATGCCATCGAGCAGCGACGACATCAAGCAAAAGGAAGGATGAAGTGAAAGGCTATGAGAACCATGGATTCGACACAAGCTCGAGATCAAGCTTGTTGTTCGAGGTGAAATTATAAGATGAGGAAGATCAACGTAGGCTTAGCTCGTCGTCGGAAGTTGCTCCGGACATAAGGACCAGGTAGCACAATTCAATCAGGCTACGAATGATGTGAGGGAGTATCATCCCCATAAGAATTCACAAGAGGTAGTGCAATGACACAATATCCTCGAGATTACAGGGGCAATACTTGTAGGTAGATCAGAATATAGGTTGGACAGGTGAAATGATCTAAAAAAGACAAGTATTTTATCTTGTCCGGGATATGGAATCAAGGAGAAAAATATGGCCGGAACCACGATTGTAAAGGATCAATTCATAGATACAAGATGAACTTGTACAAGGAAATAATTATTTTTACGAGCAGCTTCCATGATAAGTTCTACATTAGGTCCATGGGCATGAACACAAAGTTCAAGGTCGACTCCCACGTCTCCAATGCAAAACCTTTCATTCACTTCTCATATTTCGACATTGACATTACTTGTTGAAAGTTTTACCTGGTGCAATACCAGATAAGTATGACCCGTGAAATCTTTCGGGTTCACACAGATTAAGGAAGGGATAAGTTCAGCCCATCGGGGCATTTTTATGAATCTATACAACCATCAACCAAGCAAAAGATACGAGTTCGAAAGCAGAGTATCAAAGTCAAAGCAGATGATACAATTTACCAAAGGTATTATGTATCAGGTAAAAACTCACAAGACTTTGGATGTGAAGGACACTGTCGGATAACAACCCAGTAATGGATCTGGCGATTCATGACAGAGTTGATGTGAGTATCGGTAATCAATTAGATGAAGAAGGGGATACAAAGGCGTCGGCTTATAGAAACGTCTGAATGATTCGATGCTTGGGTACAAAGGAATTATGATTTCAAGACGAAGGATCAGAAGCAGAGGCTGTGATCAAAAGATGAGTAAGTTGAATAGACTTAGAGGCACACCGATCAAATCTTGATTGGGAATGAACCAACTCATATCCGGAACGATGTCGGAGCCAAAAAGAAAATTTTCTAAGGGTTAATTGATGATTGCAAGTATTCGCACACATGTTGACTCAATAGGATCAGAATGTCAATCACAAAGGATTATAGTAAATACTGCTAGACATGTGGAATTAACCATAATGCAAGCTGGCATGGAGATTCAAGAGCAATAGGCTGCAGAGCATTTTCGGGAGATCGAATTGCATTCGAAGAATTTTGTGAGACATATGAACAACTAGGGATGAACGAATCCTCGATAAGCGTGGGAAATTAATCGTAAATGTATTCAAATGGAAATGGAGCTGCAAGGTAGCAGGCACAATGGATTCTCGGGATATTGGAATGTCTCGGGGAATCTTGTAATAACAAGATCAACGGGAATTAAAGTATTAATGGCAAGTGTATTTTACTATCCATAAGGACATGGCAGTGGTAGGAAATTGCAAAGCCGATGAGCACAAGTTCTCGGGAGAACATCAGAGAGTCTCTTCGTAGTCTTCTGGTACACCAAGCAACCATCTGGAATGAGGGGCTCTCCAGGAGAATCAGTTATGAGAACCTAGTGTTATAGTTAGCAAAATATTTAACCCGGGTAGAAGAGAGATCAGAATCCCTGAGTATAGACGAGGAATAAAAGATCCTAATACCACCCAATGCCGACGTGGGCCCGTAAGCCACACAGCCAAGTTAGTAAAACATTTTTGGACGACTAGACTCAACTTCGGCCAAGGAGTTGGAAAGGGGGCTACCTACAGGCGGTCAGCTCTGATACCAACTTGTGACGCCCTCGATTCAATCATACACTAATCATACACGCAAATGCGCATGATCTAGAACCGAGACTCACGGGAAGATATCACAACACAACTCTAGACACAAATTAAAATAATAGAAGCTTTATATTACAAGCCAGGGGCCTCGAGGGCTCGAATACATAAGCTCGAATACACAAGAGTCAGCGGAAGCAACAATATCTGAGTACAAACATAGGTTAGACAAGCCTGCCTTAAGAAGGCTAGCACAAAAAAGCAACATCGATCGAAAAGGCAAGGCCTCCCGCCTGGGAGCCTCCTAACTACTCCTTGTCGTCGGCAGCCTCCATGTAGTAGTAGGCACCCTCACTGTAGTAGCAGTCATCGTCTAAGGTGGCGTCTGGATCCTGGGCCCCACCATCTGGGTGCAACAACCAGAAAGAAGAAAGAAGGGGGAAAAGGGGTAGCAAAGCAACCGCCAGTACTCATCCAAAGTACTCGCAAGCAAGGATCTACACTACTTATGCATTGGTATCAATGAAAGGGGTAGTATCTATGGACTAACTGCAGAATGCCAGCATAAGAGGTGGAGAAGCTAGTCCTATCAAAGACTAGCATCTTCTGGAAACCACCGTCTTGCAGCAAGAGGAGGGAGTACAGTAGTATAACATAAGTCATATTTATGTTGTTGTCAATGCCCCGGGATCCTTTCTCAACTCCTGAAGCAACATATCCAAAACATGCCTCAGCATCCAGTTCTAGTTGTATCGATCAGGATACAACTCTGAGTGTCCGTTACCATAGGACAGGCTATCGATAGATATATTCTTCCCTGCAGGGGTGCACCAACTTACCCACCACGCTCGATTAACTCCGGCCGGACACACTTTCCTGGGTCATGCCCGGCCTCGGCCAAACAATACGCCGCAACCCGACCTAGGCTTAATAGAGAGGCCAGCATGCCGGACTAAACCTATGCCCCCAGGGGTCATGGGCCATCGCCCCCGGGAACTCCTTCACATTGCGTACGCGGCCGGTGAGCGGACCTAGCTACCTCCTTCAAAAAAGGCGTGCCATTACGCAGTCCAACTCGGCGCGCCGCTTCGATCGGCCGACGTCTATTAAGCTTTGGCTGATGCATACGACGCAGAACGCCCATACTTTTCCCACGTGATGGTTAGTGCTATCAGGCCAGAAGCCCCTCGGATCAAATATCCAAATTGTAGTAGATTAGGAACGTGCGGTAACAAGCAGAGACTCACGAAAGATGTGACCCCGTTGTCGCGTCTCGAGGACTTGCGGCAAGGGCTAGGAATGCCCGGCCGCGCCTCCACATCACTTGCGGGTACCCCTCAGGGTCGACCCGCCTTTCCAAGTAACAGTTGTAAAGTCCAAGTATCCGTGTGTCCAAACATCAAGGGGAAAACCCGAGGAATCACCCCCGGTGAATTCCACTCAATGTAGTCATCAAGGTGAATGTAAGAGGATCCACCCTCGAGGTTCACACTTGAGGGGTTGCACGACAGAGCCGTATCTGAAGTGGTTAAGGAGGAAATCACCCTCGATGACCACGACCGGATAGCTACACTACAGAGATCTCATCAGGAGTGATGTATGAGGTTCCACCCTCGGCACTTGATGGTAACTCTGAAGAGTCGAGCAACAAAAGGGGCGTGATGTGATGTGAGGTGTCGGGCTCTGGTCATCGATCAAGCTGATCGAGTCGTCGATGATGAAGCAGGGGAAACAAGGACAAGGTTGGGGTCACTGATGGATCACTAACCAACCTATACTAAGCAGTTTAGGATAACCAGGTAGGTAACAATAAGCAGGTTACAAAAGTAGGCTATGCATCAGAATAGGAGCAATCAATTACAGTAGCAAAATCTAATGCAAGCATGAGAGAATGGAATGGTCGATATCGGGATGATCAAAGGGGGTGCTTGCCTGGTTGCTCAGACGAGAAGGAGGGGTCGTCGGTGACGTAGTCGTACTCAGGGGCATCAGCGTCGGTCTCGAGGTCTACCGGAGAAGAAGAAGGGGAAGAAACAGTAAATACAAAGCACACAAGGCATCACAAAACATAACATGGCAATAAGTGGTGCTAGGGGTGACCTAACGCGGCAGTAGGTGATACCGGCAAAGGGGGGAACATCCATGAAAGTATTCCCGGTGTTTCGCGTTTTCGGACAGATGAACCGGAGGGGGAAAGTTGCGTGTTTGCTATGCTAGGGATGTGTGGTGGACTAACAAGTTGCTTATCCTAATTCATCTCGTCGTTCTGAGCAACTTTCTTGTACAAAGTTTTTCCATCCGAGTTACGAATGAATTTCTACGAATTTCTGAAGAATTAAACAACTATTTGGAATTCCTGAAAATTGGCCAAGTCTGAGAATTGTTCAGTTTTTGAAGTTCACTTATCTGATTTCCAAAGGCTATAACTATGGTTCTGCCCATCCTATGGATTAGTACCTTATATCAATATTGACCATTTCCCTGTGATATACAAGATGGTATCAATTGCATCATTGTTAGTGTTCAGTTGCTTAATCAAAACTTTGCTTGAAAAGTTCCACTTGTTGTTGAGTCCAGAAACTGTTAAAATATATGAACATAGGATTTTGTGATTTTCACAGGATTTAATCCCTGCCTTATTTGAATTTGGTCCGATGGGATGTTTTGAACCTTGTCAAGTGTACTACCCGAACATATTTATTTTAGCTATGTTAAGCTTTGTTTACTTGCTGTTTCGAGGCTGTCAAGAGGGCTAGTCAGTGTAATAGTTGCAAAGTTGGCTACTGCTAGCAGCAGCCGAGTGCAGCGAAAAGAGCAGCAGCAGGGAGCGGCAGCGGCGGCGCGGCGAGGCCGGAGGTGGGTGCGGCCACACACTCAGCGCACACACACACTGCACGCACACACCACGCACACACACTAGACGCACGCACAACACGCACACACACGCATGGTTGCTCGGCCATGGCCAGCAGTAGCAGCAGCCGGCCAGAACGGCTAGCGGCAGCACGCGCGCACGGGGGTGGCCTGGGGCGAGACAAGGCGTGGTCAGTGCGTGCACGCACGGGGAGCGGAGCTCTCATCATGGCGGCGAGCGGCGGAGCGGACGTCAAAGTTCGGGCGTTGGTGGTTACGGCGATGTGGGGGCACGTCAAGCGATGCGGAGAGCGGCGTTGGGCTCCTACGAGCTCCAGGAGCTCGACTACGAGCTCGGACGCGAGCTCAGGCTACGGTGGTCACGGCGGCGAGCTCGTCTACGGCGACGAGTACGACCATGACGTGGTGAAAGAACAAGTGCTCCCTAGGTGGTTTCGGTAATTAGTGTCAACATATCTCTCCTTGGACTAACACTTTTATCTAGTATGTTTCAGGTAAGTTCAACAATGGAGTGGCATGGACTAAAGGATGTGGGAACTCCTTCAAGATGCTAAGGACAAAGGATTGGCTCGAGCTTCAAGCTCAATACTCTTCATTTTATATTTTAGTGATCCAAGATCACATTGATTCTATAGGAAAAGCCAATACTATCAAGAAGGGATGAGGTGTTGCTTAATGAGTTTCTTGCTCCACGATTGCTTAGTGATATGCTCCAAAACCCTCAACTACTTTCCCACTTCCACACATATGACCTAAACCTAAAGTCAAAATCGGTCCTACCGATTCTTTCTATCCGGCGCCACCGAGTTCAAATGTAATAGCCACTGCCACAAACCCTAGGCAAATCGGTTTCACCAATAGGGATCTCGGTCTCACCGAGATGGGATTGTAATCTCTCTGTGTATGTCCATTACCAAAATCGGTCTCACCGAGTCTCTGTAATCGGTACAAACGAGGGTACAATGCAAACTCTCTGGTTAACTTATTACCAAAATCGGTCCCACCGAGTTTGTGTAATCGGTCCCATCGAGTTTGCCTGACCAACTCTCTAGTTAGCTAATTACCAAAATCGGTCTCACCGAGTTTGTGTAATCGGTCTCACCGAGATTACGTTATGCCCTAACCCTAACCATATCGGTTCTACCGAGTTGCATATCGGTCCCACCGAAATCACTAACGGTCAATAGGTTTATAGAATCGGTCCGACCGAGTTTGTTGATTCGGTCCCACCGAGTTTGGTAAATTGTGTGTAACAGTTAGATTTTGTGTGGAGGCTATATATACCCCTCCACCTCCTCTTCATTCGTGGAGAGAGCCATTAGAACAAACCTACACTTTCAACTTACCAGTTCTGAGAGAGAACCACCTACTCATGTGTTGAGGCCAAGATATTCCATTCCTACCATATGAATCTTGATCTCTAGCCTTCCCAAGTTGCTTTCCACTCAAATGTTCTTTCCACCAGATCCAAATCCTACGAGAGAAAGTTGAGTGTTGGGGAGACTATCATTTGAAGCACAAGAGCAAGGAGTTCATCATCAACACACCATTTGTTACTTCTTGGAGAGTGGTTTCTCCTAGATTGGCTAGGTGTCACTTGGGAGCCTCCGACAAGATTGTGGAGTTGAACCAAGGAGTTTGTAACGGCAAGGAGATCGCCTACTTCATGAAGATCTACCGCTAGTGAGGCAAGTCCTTCGTGGGCGACGGCCATGGTGGGATAGACAAGGTTGGTTCTTCGTGGACCCTTCGTGGGTGGAGCCCTCCGTGGACTCAGCATAACCGTTACCCTTCGTGGGTTGAAGTCTCCATCAACGTGGATGTACGATAGCACCACCTATCGGAACCACGACAAAAACATCCGTGTCTCCAATTGCGTTTGAATCCTCCAAACCCTTCCCTTTACATTCTTGCAAGTTGCATGCTTTACTTTCCGCTGCTCATATACTCTATGCATGCTTGCTTGTTATGTATTGTGAATGTTAAACTTGTGCCTAAACTCCACTTAAACCTAAAGAAGTTAAAAAGTGCAACTTTGGTACTTAGTGTCTAATCACCCCCCTCTAGACACCTCTTCTCAAGATCCTACAAGTGGTATCGAGCATTGGTCTCCATTTCCTTGGTTTAATCACCATTGGAGGAAGATGGATGAGTCTACTTTGGGGAGTCTTAGACATAGAGTGCCTATTCTTGATGGAGAGTATCTTCATGAGTGGAAAAATGAGATGCTTGTAGTTTTCAACCAATATCATTTGAACAAGTACATTTCTAGCCCTTGCGCACCTCATGTTGATCCTATGCATCCTACCCTTGATGAATCAATTGACATGATTAGGAATCTTAGAACTGTTAATCTTAACACTAGAGGCTTGCCTAGAAACTTAATTAGAAACTTGCCTACTCTTGAGTGTGCCTACACTATATGGAAATTTCTTGAGGAACGCTTTCCAAATTATTCCTTGAAAAATCTAGATGAAATTCTCCATAAGTGTATTGCCTTGAGTAAGATGAATACTAGTGATCCTATGTTTGGTGATCGTCTATTTGAACTTACAAACCTTATGCGTGCCAAATGATATGTTGGAATTATTGGTGATATTATTCCGAAGCTATAAGAATTCATAAGAAGATCATTGTCAAACTCACTCTAACGAATTATCCTCTCTAGGACTTGATCCACCACATGACGATGTTGAACATGGATACTATGATGAGGATGATGATAGTGACTTCGATCTTGACGATGCAATGAGACATTTTGGTCTTATGGCAAATCTTGAGGATATATGTCGAGGAAAGGAATGGGTTCTTGACAGTGGATGTACCGATCACATTACCGGAGAAAAAGACATGTATCGTGAGATTCCAGAAAAAGATAGTCCTCGAAAGAATGTCACTTTCGGTGACAACTCAAAGGGTAAGGTGCTTGGCCTCGGTAAGGTGGCCATCTCACATGATAGCTCCATTCAGAATGTTATGCTCGTTGAATCTCTTGGCTACAACTTACTTTCAGTATCTAGACTTGCTGATTTTGATTTCAATGTCCTATTCTTTGAAGTAGATTGCCAAGTGTTTCGTCGAGACAATCATAAAATGGTCTTTACCGGTATCGTAGAGGTGATCTTTACATTGTTGATTTCTCTAAAAGGCACAACCTAAAACTTGCTTCATTGCTAAATCCTCAAAAGGTTGGTTATGGCATAGACGACTAGGTCATGTTGGCATGCGAAACCTTGACAAGCTTATTAAAGGAAATCATATCCTTGGAGTTAACGATGTCATATTTGATAAGGATAGACTTTGCGGTAGCTTGTCGAGGCGAGTAAACAGGTTGGAGGAAGGCATCCCGTGAAGAACATCATGACCACAAGGAGGCCACTCGAGCTACTTCATATGGATCTCTTTGGTCCCAACGCTTACAAAAGTCTCGGTGGAAACTCTTTTGGTCTAGTTATAGTTGATGATTTTTGAAGATTTACGTGGGTATTCTTTCTCGATGATAAATCGCAGGTCCAAAAGATCTTCAAAAACTTCGCTAGGAAGGCCCAAAATCAATTTGAAGTGAAGATCAAGAAGGTTCGCAGCAACAACGGAACGGAGTTCAAGAACGCAAATGTGGACACCTTTCTTGACGAAGAAGGGATTTCACACGAGTTCTCGGCTACGTACACACCTCAAAAAAATGAAGTTGTTGAGAGGAAGAACCGGACGCTCATCGAAATGGCGAGAATGATGCTTGATGAGTACAAGACGCAAGCACTTTTTAGGCGAGAAGCGGTTGAGACAGCTTGTCATGCAACAAATTGCTTGTATCTTCACAAGCTACTCGGCAATACTGACATCTGAGCTCCTCACCGGTAACAAACCCCAAGTTGGATACTTTTGAGTATTCGGCTCAAAGTGCTACATTCTTGATAAGCATCGTCGTTCTAAATTTGCTCCTAAGTCACATGAAGGTTTCCTACTAGGTTATGGCTCAAAGTCTCACACTTATCGTGTCTACAACAATTTCACCCGAAAGGTTGAAGAGACGGTAGATGTGAAGTTTGATGAATCTAACGGCTCGCAAGTAGAGCAATTGCCAATTGATGTAGGAGACAAAGATCCTTCGGAAGAAATCCAAGACTTGTCTATTGGCAAGGTCTGTCCAACGGAGGTGAAGGAGAGTACCTCGTCCGTCCAAGTGGAAGCTTCTACTTCACGACAAGGTGAACCAAGAGTTGATATGGAAGCATCCACAAGTGGGACAAACCAAGATGAAGAAAACGAGGAAGTGCATCAAGATGAACACCAACAACCTCCTTCTCCACCACGACAAGAGAACGACAGCGCCAACAATGAAGAAGGCCAAGAAGAAGAACAAGATGAAGAAGAAGTTCAACCGATAACCAAGCAAAAGCTTTCACGAGTTCAAGCAAGAATTGCTAAAGACCATCCCGTCGAGCAAATCTACAATGATATTCAAACCGGGAGAATCACTCGCTCTAAAACTCGTTTAGCTAACTTTTGTGAAAACTATTCTTTCATCTCTAGCATTGAACCTATGAAGGTCGAAGAAGCACTGGAAGATTCGGATTGGATAAATGCTATGCATGAAGAGCTAAACAACTTTGAGAGAAACCAAGTTTGGACATTGGTAGAGAAGCCCAACAACAACCACAACATCATCGGTACCAAATGGGTGTTTCGCAACAAGCAAGATGAAGATGGACAAGTAATTCGAAACAAAGCATGTCTCGTCGCCCAAGGCTACACACAAGTCGAAGGTATGGACTATGGTGAGACTTACGCTCCCGTTGCTAGACTTGAGTCCATTCACATCTTACTTTCCTATGCTAATCACCATGATATCACCTTGTACCAAATGGACATTAAAAGTGCTTTTCTAAATGGTGAAATAGAGGAGGAAGTTTATGTTAAACAACCTCCCAGCTTTGTCAATCCTAAGAAACCAAATCATGCTTACAAACTTCACAAAGCTCTTTATGGTCTTAAACAAGCTCCTTGAGCTTTGTATAAATGCTTGACCAAGTTTCTTCTTGAAAAGGGATTTGAAATTGGGAAAATTGATTCCACACTTTTTACTAAAAGGGTTAATGGAGAATTATTTGTATGCCAAATTTATGTTGATGATATCATATTTGGATCAACTAACCCTCATTTTAGTGAGAAGTTTGGAAAGCTAATGTCGGAGAAGTTTGAGATGTCAATGATGAGTGGGCTCAAATTCTTTCTTGGGTTGCAAATCAAGCAAACTAAGGAAGGTACTTTTTTCTCTCAAACGAAGTACACTGAGGACTTATTCAAGAAGTTCAATATGCAAGAGTGCAAAGGTATGTCTACACCCATGCCTACTAGTGGACATCTTGATTTGACCAAAGATGGTAAACCGGTTGATCAAAAGGTTTATCGCTCTATGATTGGCTCATTAGTATACCTATGTGCTTCACGTCCCGATATTATGCTAAGTGTGTGCATGTGTGCAAGATATCAAGTTGCTCCTAAAGAATGTCATCTTAAGGCCGTAAAAAGGATAGTGAGATACTTAATTCATACACCAAATTTTGGCATTTGGTATCCTAAGAGGGCCTCTTTCGATCTTGTTGGCTACTCGACTCGGACTATGCCGAGACAAGGTTGATAGAAAGTCCACTTGGTACTTGTCAATTTCTTGGTAGATCTCTTGTGTCTTGGTCCTCCAAGAAACAAAACTTCGGTATCCTAATCTACCGAAGCGGAGTACGTTGCCGCTGGTTCATGTTGTGCTCAATTACTTTGGATGACCCAAACTCTTAAAGATTATGGGATATATTTGAAACATGTTCCATTGCTTTGTGACAATGAAAGTGCTATCAAAATTGTTCATAATCCCGTACAACATTCTCAAACTAAGCATATCGAAGTTCGTCATCATTTCATTCGAGATCATGTTGCTAAGGGTGACATTAATCTTAAGCATCTTTCCACTGAAAAGCAATTAGCGGATATATTCACTAAACCTCTTGATGAGAAAGTATTTTGCAGGTTGAGAGGAGAATTGAACATCATTGATGCTTCAAACTTGGAGTAGAAACTCCATTGGATACATGCAAGACATGAGTTTATGACTAATCCATGATATCTCTTTTATGATGAAAATCTTATGTCTTGGATATATTTGCATCTTGCATGTTATCTAACCCATGCAGGTAGATGGACTCAAATTCCAAGTGGTGCTCCCAACTCTTGACGAGCTACATCAACCTTGAGCAACCCACACAAGTTCAACTACATGATCAACACCACCAACCAAGGTATGTTATTCCATCTTAGAGAAGCTTTACTCCGAGTCATGGGCTAAAGCAACTCGACAAGATTTGAATACATCAAGATGCTTAAACGAAAAATGGCAACCCCATTTGAGCTTAAACAATGAGTATGACCTATGATCAAGTGATCTCACTTGACTCCTAAGTCAATATACTCTAACATAGGTGACTTTGTCGCCGACCATCTCTAGATGAAGTTCTCTTGTGTTCTTTTATGTGCTTTTGCATTTGTCTCATGCATATTCGTTTCCCCTTTCAAAAAAAACTTCATCTATATTTCTTTCTTTTCTTTTCTGTTTGCTCTGCATTTCCTGCATCCAATTCATTGCATATCTTTCAGGAAATTCTTTGAGAATCTTCGTGAGATCTTACTAGTCTAGTGAGCTGAGGTGACCAGTGTTTTCTCTGCGACGAACTCTGTTTCACTGATTTGTTGATTTTGGTTCAACCAAATCCTTTTGGTACAACCGAAGCATACCACTCGGTGCCATCGATTTCACAACAGGAAAAACAGTTTGCCACTTATTCTGTGTTTCTTCTGATCCAGCTCCACTCAATGAATCTTGTCCTCTACAAGCATCACATTTTTATTCAGTGCTTTGTGTTGTGACTCAAGGACCAAACCCATTGACAACAAATTCCATAAGGCCCTTCTTGGAAATTGATGTCAAAGGGGGAGAGAGAGATCACATCAAAGCTTATCACTTAGAGAGATCACATCAAAACTTATCACCTCCAAAGGGGGAGAGAGAGAAATCTCAAGGGGGAGATAATACTCAAGGATCCCAGATGCTTGATGTTCAAGAGGAGAGATGCCACATGTCTTCTTGAGGGGAAAGACATGTTCATTTGTGCTTATTTGCATTAGCTCTGTTCATTTATATCTTTCAGCTCTGATTTTCTGTTCCCTATCTTCTCCCAGTATCCCATGCTAGATTCAGGGGGAGCAAGACATCTAAGGGAAAGAAATCATTTAAATTCATTTCATACCTTTACCCTTGGGGACATGTCTAATCCAATGTGGTACTTAGTACACACTCTCTACATGTCATCCCAGTCTGGTATTCTTGTGGTTTCTTCTGTTTGCTCTGGCTAGTAGATGTACCTGTGTTATCTAACCTTGTTTATGCAGGTTCATTCCACCCTAAGCCAACTCAAGACTAAAAGGTAAGTATATGCATCACAATCATGTGTATGGGGAATTCTTGCTGATGTACATACTGTTTGCAAGGACTCATGAGCATGAAGGTATTTTCCTTAATATTCTTTGCTCTGATGCATATGGCCAAGATACAGGTAACACATTTCCTACTCTATCATGGTTATGCTCTCACATGCTTCTATATTCCATACTCACATGATTGCATACATGTAGGGGGAGCCTATGCTTGTTACATGTCTTTCCGAAGCTTTACTTGCTACTCTTTATATCTTTATCTAAAGCTTTGATGTATGTTGTCATCAATTACCAAAAAGGGGGAGACTGAAAGCACAAGTGCTCCCTAGGTGGTTTTGGTAATTAATGTCAACATATCTCTCGTTGAACTAACACTTTTATCTAGTATGTTTCAGATAAGTTCAACAATGGAGTGGCATGGACTAAAGGATGTGGGAACTCCTTCAAGATGCTAAGGACAAAGGATTGGCTCAAGCTTCAAGCTCAAGACTCTTCATTTTATATTTTAGTGATCCAAGATCACATTGAGTCTATAGGAAAACCCAATACTATCAAGAAGGGATGAGGTGTTGCTTAATGAGTTTCTTGCTCCACAGTGCTTAGTGATATGCTCCAAAACTCTCAACTACTTTCCCACTTCCAGACATATGAACTAAACATAAAGTCAAAGTCAGTCCTACCGATTCTTTCTATCTGGCGCCACCGAGTTCAAATGTCATAGCCACTGCCACAAACCCTAGGCAAATCGGTTTCACCGATAGGGATCTCGGTCTCACCGAGATGGGATTGTAATCTCTCTGTGTATATCCATTACCAAAATCGGTCTCACTGAGTCTGTGTAATCGGTACAACCGAGGGTACAATGCAAACTCTCTGGTTAACTTATTACCAAAATCGGTCCCACCGAGTTTGTGTAATCGGTCCCACCGAGTTTGCCTGACCAACTCTCTGGTTAGCTAATTACCAAAATCGGTCTCACCGAGTTTGTATGTCAGTCTCTCGAGATTACATTATGCCCTAACCCTAACCATATCGGTTCTACCGAGTTGCATATCGGTCCCACCAAAATCACTAACGGTCACTAGGTTTACTGAATCGGTCCGACCGAGTTTGTTGATTCTGTCCCACTGAGTTTGGTAAATTGTGTGTATAGCAGTTAGATTTTGTGTGGAGGCTGTATATGCCCTCCACCTCCTCTTCATTCGTGGAGAGAGCCATCAGAACAAACCTACACTTCCAACTTACCAGTTCTGAGAGAGAACCACCTACTCATGTGTTGAGGCCAAGATATTCCATTCCTACCATATGAATCTTGATCGCTAGCCTTCCCAAGTTGCTTTCCACCCAAATTTTCTTTCCACCAGATCCAAATCCTATGAGAGAGAGTTCAGTGTTGGGGAGACTATCATTTGAAGCGCAAGAGCAAGAAGTTCATCATCAACACACCATTTGTTACTTCTTGGAGAGTGGTGTCTCCTAGATTGTCTAGGTGTCACTTGGGAGCCTCCGACAAGATTGTGGAGTTGAACCAAGGAGTTTGTAAGGGCAAGGAGATTGCCTACTTCGTGAAGATCTACCGCTAGTGAGGCAACTCCTTCGTGGGCGGCGGCCATGGTGGGATAGACAAGGTTGCTTCTTCATGGACCCTTCGTGGGTGGAGCCCTCTGTGGACTCGCATAACTGCCGTTACCCTTCGTGGGTTGAAGTCTCCATCAGCGTGGATGTACGATAGCACCACCTATCGGAACCACGACAAAAACATCCGTGTCTCCAATTGCGTTTGAATCCTCCAAACCCTTCCCTTTACATTCTTGCAAGTTGCATGCTTTACTTTCCGCTGCTCATATACTCTATGCATGCTTGCTTGTTATGTATTGTGAATTTCAAACTTGTGCCTAAACTCCACTTAAACCTAAAGAAGTTAAAAACTGCAACTTTGGTACTTAGTGTCTAATCACCCCCCCCCCTCTAGACACCTCTTCTCAAGATCCTACACGTGGTCGGTGACTACGAGCGCGGAGATGAGCAGGGGAGGAAGGGGAGAAGGAGAGGAGCTCACAGCGCCCCTGCAGATGTGGAAACTGCGCTCGGCGGAGGCTCGGTGTGGGCAGATGGCGGCAGATCGAGCGGCGGGGTTGCGGTGGCCGTGGCGGGGAAGACGACCTGATGACGAAGCTATGCAGCGTTTTGGCCTCAATCCACAGGCAAGGACGAAGGAGACGAGGGTGTCGAGGCTCCTGGGCACCTTCTTGTAGCTCGGGGAAGCTCCGGTGCACGTTAATGACTGCAACACGGTGACGGCCAAGCTCGGGTGGCTCGTGCGAGAGGGAGAGGGAAGAGGAGAGGGGTGAGGGAGTCCTGGATTAGGGGGTATCTGGACAGCCGGACTATATCCTTTGGCCGGACTGTTGGACTATGAAGATACAAGATTGAAGACTTCGTCCCGTGTCCGGATGGGACTCTCCTTGGCGTGGAAGGCAAGCTTGCAATACGGATGTGTACATCTCTTTCCTTGTAACCGTCTCTGTGTAACCCTAGCCCCCTCCGGTGTCTATATAAACCGGAGGGTTTAGTGCGTAGGACAAGGACAATCATACCATAGGCTAGCTTCTAGGGTTTAGCCTCTACGATCTCGTGGTAGATCAACTCTTGTAATACTCATATCATCAAGATCAATCAAGCGAGGAAGTAGGGTATTACCTCCATCGAGAGGCCCAAACCGGGTAAGCATCGTGTCCCCGCCTCTTGTTACCATCCGCCTTAGACGCGCGATTCGGGACCCCGACCGAGATCCGCCCGGTTTGACACCGACATTGGTGCTTTCATTGAGAGTTCCTGCGTGTCACCGTAAAAGGCTTGATGGATCGCTTCGATCATCGGTAATGATGCGGTCCAGGTGAGGTCTTCCTCCCGGACAGATCTTTGTATTCGGCGGCTTTACCTTTGCGGGCCAACTCAGCTTGGCCATCCGAGCAGATCGAGAGCTACGCCCCTGGACACCAGGTCAGGTTCGGAAACTTGAACTACACCGCCGATATCTACGGAGACTTGATCTTCGACGGATTCGAGCCCTTGCCAGGTGCGCCACACAATCACGACGAGCATGATATAGCTCTGCCGTCTGACGGTGTTCGGTAGATCACACCGGCAACTACTCCGGCCTTTAATCTGGAGCAAATTGCGCCATCCAAGGACGGGTGGATAGACCCCGCCCCGGAGGCCGCACTTTCAGTGGCGATAGAGCCGAATACTGACTTTACCCCTCTCGAGAGCCGTGCTGCCGAACTATCAGATTCGTCCCCGGCCACAGGCTCCGAGCCGCCTGCGCCCATGCCTACCGAATCCGATTGGGCGCCGATCATGGAGTTCACCTCCGCGGATATCTTTCTACACTCGCCCTTCGGCGATGTACTAAACTCGTTAAGGTCTCTCTCCTTGTCAGGAGAACCTTTGCCGAACTATGTTCGGCTAGAATGGGATGCGGACGACGAAGAAATTCGTTACCCACCCACCACCCACTTAGTAGCCAGTGTCGACGATTTAACCGACATTCTTGACTTCGACTCCGAAGACATCGACGGTATGGACGAAGATGCAGGAGACGAACAGGAACCACGGCCCACAGGGCACTGGACCGCCACCTCATCATATGATATATATGGTGGATACACCCAAAGAAGGCAATGGCGATAAGACAGCGGAGGATGACCCCTCCAAGAAGCAACCCAAGCGCCGACGTCAGCGGAGCCGCTCTAAGTCTCGCCATAGAAAAAGTGGTGATACCGGCACAAGAGATAATAACACTCCGGACAGTGCCGAAGACGATGATAACCCCCTCCAGCAAGATTCAGAGCGGGAGGATTAACAAGCCAACCCTCCTGAGTAGGCAATAGACGGAGAAGCGGAGGATGACAATTACATGCCTCTCTCCGAAGACGAGGTGAGCCTCGGCGATGAAGAATTTATCATGCCTGAGGACCCCGTCGAGCAGGAGCGCTTTAAGCGCCGGCTTATAGCCACAGCAAATAGCCTGAAGAAAAAGCGATAGCGACTTGAGCTGATCAAGATTTGCCCGGTGACAGATGGATCAAGTCCTTCTTGGCCGAGGAATATGAACTCGAATGCCCCTCCAAGGGTTACCCAAAGCGCAGGTTGCTACCCCGACTCGAGGAGGAAGCATTGAGACCTACATCACTAGCGTATGATATGGCTGATCGGCCACCTCGTGGCCGAGGTAGAGAGGCATTTCAGCATGAAGCCCAGCCTGCACCCCGCCGCCACTCAAACAAAAATACCAAGGCTCGGGGCAACACGCGGGACCTGCGAGACGTACTGGAAAACAGGGCAAAACACGCAAGATCGATCTACGGATAACGGGGGCACGCACCTACTCAGGACGATGACCGTCACACCCGATACACGAAAAGTAAATCCGGCCAGGCCAAACACAGCAGACAAGACTCATATGAACTGCGTCGTGATATAGCCCAGCACAGAGGCGCCGCACACCCCCTATGCTTCACTGACGAAGTAATGGATCATGAATTCCCAGAGGGTTTTAAACCCGTAAATATCGAATCATATGATGGTACAACAGATCCCGCGGTATGGATCGAGGATTTCCTCCTCCACATCCACATGGCCTGCTGTGATGATCTACACGCCATCAAGTACCTCCCACTAAAACTCAAAGGACCAGCTCGGCATTGGCTCAATAGCTTGCCAGCAGACTCCGTTGGATGTTGGGAGGATCTGGAAGACGCATTCCTTGACAACTTCCAGGGCACTTATGTGCAACCACCGGATGCCGATGACTTGAGCCATATAACTCAGCAGCCGGGGGAATCGGCCAGGCAATTCTGGACACGGTTCCTAACCAAGAAAAATCAAATTGTCGACTGTCTGGATGCAGAGGCCTTAGCGGCATTTAAGCATAACATCTGCGACGAGTGGCTCGCCCGGAACCTCGGCCATGAGAAGCCGAAGTCTATGGCAGCCCTCACGACACTCATGACCCGCTTTTGCACGGGAGAGGATAGCTGGCTGGCTCGCAGCAACAACATATCAAGGAACCTTGGCAATTCAGATACCAAGGATAGTAACGATAGACCACGTCGTAGCAGACATAAGCGCCGCAACAACGGCGATAACACCGAGGATACGACAGTCGATGCCGGATTCCGTGGCTCTAAATCCGGTCCGCGGAAAAAGCCATTCAAAAGAAGCACTCCGGGCCCGTCCAGTTTGGACCGCATACTCGATCGCTCGTGTCAAATACACGGCACCCCCGATAAGCCCGCCAATCACACCAACAGAGAATGTTGGGTGTTCAAGCAGGCCAGCAAGTTAAATGCCGAAAACAAGGAAAAGGGGCTGCATAGTGACGACAAGGAGGAGCCCCGACCACCGAACACAGGAGGACAGAAGAGGTTCCCCCCACAAGTGAGGACGGTGAACATGATATACGCAGCCCACATCCCCAAGAGGGAGCGGAAGCGTGCACTAAGGGACATCTATGCGATGGAGCCCGTCGCCCCAAAGCTCAACCCATGGTCCTCTTGTCCGATCACCTTCGATCGCAGGGACCACCCCACCAGTATCCGTCATGGAGGATCTGCCGCATTGGTCTTAGACCCCATCATCGATGAATTCCACCTCACTCGAGTACTTATGGACGGCGGCAGCAGCCTGAACCTGCTTTATCAGGACACAGTGCACAAAATGGGTATTGTCGGTGTTCTGGGAATGGGGGTACCCAGACTTGCCTGCCTGCGGCCTGCGGTGTGGCTCAAGGGGTGGCCCAGCACGGCCCATCTTCATCAACACAAGCTCAAGACCCTCGCAAGGGGCCAAGCCTCATGAGGCGGCGGACAGAAACTTCCTCGAGCCTACGGCCTCGTCGGTGGCTCGCAAGGCGGAGAGATCAAGGCGGGGTACCTCACGAGGTGCCCATGACGCAAGCCCTGACGACCAAGGGTGCCAGGCGGGCGCCAGCCCGCGTAGTGTCCTCATTTCATCTTTGGTGCAAAGGGGGCAAGCGCAGGCGAGAGCATCAAGCAAAGGCATCCATTTCGGTGCAACAAGACCAAGACCATCGCAACGGCAGGAAGGAAGTCATTGTGGAGCCCAAGCCGGCGTCACCACCAGAGCCTTTGACAAGCGAGGACCAACTTTAGTCAGGATAAGTGTACCAGATGTTCCCCTTCAAAATGGCCAATTGTTGGCGCCCTTCCCGCTCAATATTTGGGAAGAGGCCCAGGGCCCTTGCCTATAAATAGGACTAGCCACCCGCAGGGTAGAGGCATCTAGGCATCTAGAGATCGCATCAAGAGATCAACCGCAGAGAGAGAGAGAGAGAGAGAGAGAGAAGCGACTGAACTCCCCCAAGCAGTTCATCGCACCAGCCAAAAACAGACCCTCGCGAGGCTGTTCTTCCTTGTATTGTTCATCATCAGCCCAAGAGGCAATCCACCACACCACACACTTGTTTATGGTGTTACACCACAATGGTGGCCCGAACCAGTATAAACCCTGTGTCTCTTGTGTTGTTCCTTTCATAGTTTTGATCCTAGCGAGGCGGCGAGGTGCAGGTAGGTAGGGGGCGAGATCTCCGCGTGCATCCCAGAGTTCGAACCTAGAGGGTCTGCCGGAACCCGAAATCCGACATTTGGCGCGCCAGGTAGGGGTGCACCGGAATCCGTCTTCCGTCTCCCTGTTCTTCGCCACCCATCACGTCCATGTCAGACGCTCGTCGGGCCCGTGCCGAGCGCCGAGCCGCTCTCACTACCCGCGTCGCCCAGACGGCCCCCGTCAGCGGCCGCCCCCGCCGTTCGCCATTTCCTGCCGTCAATGCCGCCATCGGCCCGGCGGGGAACGAGCAGCAAGCATCGTCCCAGCATCCGTCCGTAAGGCGAGACGGCCGCACCGCTACTCCTTCACTCGCCCCAGTTGGTTCTTCGTCTCGCGCGCTCCGCGCGCCCATGGAACCTCGAGCTGCGCTCATCGCGGCAAACGAGCTCCTGCGCTACCGCCCTGTCGATGACGTCTACGAAGATTGGCTCGACCACGTCGCCCGAGCTTCGTCGGCGCCGCGAGCTCCCCAGCGCCGTCCTTCTCGCTGCACAGCGCCCGCCCTGGCAGCGATGATGCTCCAGGGGCGCCTCAGCCGCCTCCCCCTCAAGAAGGCGCCTTGGCCCCAAGGCGCGTGGCCCCTGGGTGGAACCCACTCCGTCCGGTGCCAGCACAGCAAGAGCAGAGCTGTCAAGAGGTCCCTCGCCCCCAAGAAGCTGCCCGAGTGCTCCCTGCACCGGCTCGTCATGACCACGCTCCTGCTCCAGCACGCCAAGACCCCGCGCTGCTCCCAGCGGCAGCGCATGGGGACCCGCAAGACCAGGCTCTTCGTCACCAAAGGCCTCCGGTAGCCATAGCAGGCTACCGCGCCTTCACCACCGAGCTGCGCAGCGTCACGTGGCCCGGCAAGTTCAAGCCGGACCTGCCTCCTTGCTATGACGACACGGCCGACCCTGCAGAGTTCCTCCAGCTCTACGAGCTGGGCATCGAAGCCGCCAACGGGGACGAGAAGGTCATGGCGAACTGTTTTCCCATGGCACTCAGGGCGGGGCCCGCACACGGCTCCTGAACACGGCTCTGGCACGATCTCCTCACAGGATGAGATGCGCACCCGCTTCATCGCCAACTTCCAAGGTACTCGTGACCGGCCTCCTGCCGTAAGCGACATGCACCGCATCAAGCAGCAGCCAGGGGAGACCCTATAGAAGTACATCCAGCACTTCAACAACGCACGCCTCAAGATTCCCAAGGTGACCGAGGAGGCCATCATCTCAGCCTTCTCCCACGGTGTGCGTGACGTCAAGATGAAGGAGGAGCTGGCGATGCATGAAAATCTGTGCACATCCTTGGAGCTGTTCAACTTGGCGACCAAGTGCGCCAGGGATGAGGAAGGACGCCTTTCCCTCCTCGAGCTGCGAGCCGTAGACCCAGAAGAGAACAATCCCAATGCCAAGGACGTAAAGAGCAAGGGGGCTGCCGTGCTCGCGGCAGAACCAGACACCAAGCAAGGCAGAGATCAGCCCAAGTCTTCCAAGGGCAGCCGGTACTGTGTGTACCACGACCTCCACACCCACAACACCAACGAATGTCAAGAGCTCCGAGCCGTGCGAGAAAGGAGAATCGGTCGACGCCCTGACCGCAACGATCGAGGCTATGACCGAGGAGGAGGAAGAAACGTAGGACGCTGGGAAGACCGTGGCCGTTGCCAAGGGTGGCGTGACCGACCTCGCGAGGATCGCTGGCAGGATCAGCCTCGCGAGGGAGGCCGAGGGATCGACCTCGAGGATCGCCTGCAAGGAAACGCATGCCTCCCTCCTCTGCCGCCGCAGCCAAGGAGAAATGAGGACCATCATCGGGGCCGAGGGGGCTGGGGGCTTCTAGGAGCATGCGTCGCTTGCATCCTGGGTGGAGCTCAAGCCCCAGCCTCTCAACGCATCTTCAAGCAGTTCGCCCGCGAAGTGAATGCAGTCCTCCCCAAGCTCGAGGCCACGCGCCCTCCCGATGCTTTGTTCCCCAATCATCAGCAACGTGCAAGTCACCAGAACCCTCATCGATAGTGGAGCAGGGCTCAATGTCCTGTCCGTAGAGACATTCAACAATCTCCAAGTGCCTTACAATCAGCTTCAGCCAACCAAGCCTTTCTCCGGAGTCACCGATGGCTCCACTGTTCCAATTGGGCAGGTCCGCATCCTCAGAATCCTTCGGGGCGCGACAACTACCGCACCGAGCTCATCGACTTCGATGTCGCCCACATTCGCCTGCCATACAATGCCATCCTTGGGTACCCAGCTCTGGCCAAGTTCATGGCCGTGACTCGTCACGGCTACATCGTCCTCAAGAGGCCAGGAAGCGGCGGAGTCATCACGGTGCCTTGCGAAGAGAGAGACGCAGTGTGCTCCCTGGAGCGAGCTTTTCAAGCCGCATCACTTGAAGACCCAGATCGCGGGAGCGGGAGGCTCCCTGAGACTGCTCCCAAGAAGAAGAAGACATCGCCAGGCCCGACCCCTCAGGAGGCAGGCCCCTCAGGTCGCGCTTGTTCAGGGCACCTCCTTCTGTCGCATAGGAAGGCGCGCCTGGCGCCCTCCTCAGACAGGGCTCGGGGGCTCCCCCCTGGAGGGCCACTGACCTTGCTAAGGTCACGAGGGAGGCGCTTGGGCACCACTTGGAGGCGTGTTTCAAGGCACGTTTCCCTCAGGAAGGAGCAAGGCAAGGAGGGCCAAACCCTCAGGAGTTCGTCAGCCAGATCATTCAGGAGCTGCAGGAGTCAAGAGTCATGAGTGGCAACCGCCGCTTACCCGCCGCAGCTCCCCATCCAAGCGAAGATGGTGGGCTGCGCGTCTGCATCGACATACCGGGGCTCAACCGAGCCGCCTCTCAGAGCGCTTGGCCCTCACGCGTGGGGGCGCTGCATGGTCCGCCCACAGCTATGTTCGCATGCCCTACGGCGTCTAACACGGCCGCCACGCGCCAGCGCCTCATGAGGAACATCCTGGAGGCTCAAGAGGCCAGGCGTGCCGCAGTCCTGGCGGAGATGGAGATGGTCCGCGAGGAGCCACCAGCGCCTCCGGAGCCTCCCGAGGCTCCTGGGCCTGGGGGCTCGTGAAGGTCGGCTTCCGCAGCCCACGACGTCTGCTACTTTAGCATCCTTTCGTCTTCAACATTATCAGGTGACATCCTTCAAGTTTCATTTCCAACTGGGAGCGCCCCGCAGGGCTGCATCATTCCCAGGCCGCGTGGGTCCGTCCCTGCGGCATGTATCCCTTTTATTTCATGTTCCTAGCTTACTTTGTTGGGGGCGCCCCTCGGGCTGCATCATCCCCAAGTCGCTCGGGCCAGACCCAGCGAAGTCTGCCTTCCCTGCACCTATCTAAATGAACTTGCTCCTTCGTGATTAACGTGCTTGACCTAGCTACCTGCTCAACTGACACCAACTGATGGAGCTGCTCCCCAACGGCACGACGCTTGCGCATGGGTCCGTCCCTGCAATGCCGACAAACCTGAATGGCTGAGCTCTGGCCGCGGCAGCCCCGCACAGCGCCACCTTGTCAGGCCTTCAGTGCCTCGTCGCCTCTCCAAAGCAACCAACAGCTGACCGTCGCTTGTCATAGCGGACCCTTGTTCTTTTTGTGGTGAGCCTGCAGGATCCCTTCAAGGAGCAGCGCCAAGCGAGGCCCTCATGGTGTCTTCTTCACTCTCGTCTATGCAAACCGCTTGCACGTTAAAGGGGGGGGGTACCTGAGCATCGCGACTCATGGGCTCCTACTGGCTCTCCAGCCCTCACCCTCTGGCCTTGTCCACAGCATCGCGACCTGGCATACCAGATGTGGTGAGACCCGCTCGAGGGCCGGGACCCGAGGACGTAGAGCAGAAAGGGGAGCAAAGGCGAGAGGAAAGAGGCACGCGGGGACCTTGCCAGGCAACCCCTCGCCTGCCGATGCGCGGACCTAATGTCGCACCAGGAAACGGTTCCTGACCCCTGAGATAAGTCACCCTCTGGAAACACTGTCTATCGCAGCACCAACCTCGCACCTAATGCAATCCCGTGTTAGCAACGTCGCGCTCCTTTCTCACCGAATGATGGCTGCTTGAGCGCTAAAGGGGACCTCCTGAGCATCGCGACTCGGGGGCTCTTCTTTGGACCCAGCCGCTCACCTCCTGGCCTTGACCACGGCATCGCGACCTGGCATCCCAGCGATGACTGAAGTCTGCCTTGGGACCGGGACCTGTCGGTGCAGAGCACCAAGCCCTCGTGAGGTATGAAAGGAAGAACTAAGCTAAGACGGAATGAGCATCTCGCACTACTTCACGACAAGGACTATATTAACAAGCAGAGCCACAGACACCTTACAAGCCCCCGCGGGGCGCGCTTTTCGATTCCTCGCAGGGAACAGAGGGAGCAGATCCTAAAGAACGCTAACTACACGCGCCTCCGCGAGAGACGCCATCATCAACAGTGGGCCGTCAGGCACCGGCACCAACCTCATCCAGATCAGAGGCGGCGGCGGCTGGACGAGCCCGCCTCTGCTCCAAGAGTGGCGAGGCTCGGGGCTCAGGAGGTCGCCACTGCCTCCGGGTCGCGAAGAGCTCGGCGGAGTCGTTGGACCCTCCGACTCCTCCGCCGCCTGAGGAGCTGCTGAGGGAGCAATCGGCGAGCCTGGTCCTCGCCACGGCAGGGCCCCGACCACCTCTCTCACGGCAGCACTCCAGCCGGCGTCCTTCCGTGTTGAAGACCTTGAAGAGCATCATGGAAGCGCCGTCGTACTCCAAGTGGATCGCGAGGGCGCCCCTCGTCCTGCAGACTCGGGTGATCTCGCCCCAGCCTCGAGTCATGAAGACCTTGCCCGGAGCGACGACCGCGACCTCCGCTTCGGTCGCAAGGGTGCTGCAGCCGGCGTGCTGCAACCAGAGCTCCAAGTATCCCCCCTGCGGCATCACGAAGGCGAAGGAGAGAGGAAGGCGGATCCAAGACTGAGGAGGCATGGCAGCGTGGAGCACAAACTCTCGGGAGGAGCCCTCGACATGAACTCCAGGAGGGACAACACGCACCGCCGTGACCTGCCGACGCCGACGACGGCGTCGTCCATGGCGCTCGGCGTCAACTCCTTCAGGGCCCTCCAAGCAAGCGTACAAGGGCAGCGGGAACCCCGGCGGCGGCCGCTCGCACCAAGGCCTCGACACCTCCTGCCGGGTGCCCTCATCTCGACGGCACAGGGCTAGCCGTTTCTTCGGCGGAAGTGGGTCGGGACCCTCTCGGGGAGCCTTTCTCTTCTCTTCCACGGAGAACCGACAGATCAGAGCCATTGCCGCGGAGTGGAGCAAGGACGGAGAAGAAGGGGAAGCAAGAAGAGATGGACTGGAAGGGCACGTGCCGTTCCGTACCTATAGCCAGGGAAGGCCAACCGCCGGCCTCCACGATCGCAGGTAATCATGACCCACTTTGCATACAGGGACTTGTCAATTCGATGCGATTCTTGAGGCATTGTGGGAAGTGGAGGCGCTCACGCCCAATCAACCGCCACGCTTGGCGCCAAGGTCAGAGGGCTATTAGGGGTTCAAGTGCTTCAGATTTGCCCTTCGCTTCTCTACTCAGCCAAGTCCAGCGCGCCGCTTTGGGCACAGGGGGGCTCTTGTCGGCGTTACAGGGAACGGGGTACTCAGACTTGCACACTGCTGGCGTGGCTCAAGGGTGGGCCAGCACGGCCCATCTTCATCAACACGAGCTCAAGACCCTCGCGAGGGGCCAAGCCTCGCGGGGCGGATGACAGGAAGCTTCCTCAGGCACGGCCTCATCAGGCTGGCTCCTGTTACCATCCGCCTAGACGCACAGTTCGGGACCCCCTACCCGAGATCCGCCGGTTTTGACACCGACATTGGTGCTTTCATTGAGAGTTCCTCTGTGTCTTCGTCTTTAGGCCCGATGGCTTCTCCGATCATCAACAACGATGCGCTCCAGGGTGAGACCTTTCTCCCCGGACAGATCTTCATATTCGGCGGCTTTGCACTGAGGGCCAATTCCCTTGGCCATCTGGAGAAGATCGAAAGCTACGTCCCTGGCCATCAGGTCAAATTTGGAAGTTTGAACTACACGGCTGACATCCGCGGAGACTTGATCTTCGACGGGTTCGAGCCACAGCCAAGCACGCCGCACTGTCCCGAAGGGCATGATCTATCTCTGCCGCCGGACAGAGTCCTGGAGGACGCACCAGAGTCCGCTCCGACCTTTAGCTCGGAGCCGACCGCGCCGATCGAGGATGGGTGGCTGGACACCGCCTCGGGGGCTGCGATCTCCACGGCGGTTGAGCCGTACACCTACCCCGTCCTTTGCGAAGCTCGTGACTCCAAGGCGCCGGACTCCTCTCCGGACTCCGAGCCTTCCGCGCCCCTGCCAATCGAATCCGATTGGGCGCCGATCATGGAATTCACTGCCGCAGACATCTTTCAGCACTCGCCCTTTGGCGACATCCTGAATTCACTAAAGTCTCTCTCTTTATCAGGAGAGCCCTGGCCGGATTATGGTCGAAGGTTGGGATGCGACGACGAAGAAAATCAAAGCCCACCCACCACCCACTTCAGAGCCACCGCCGATGATTTAACCGACATGCTCGACTTCGACTCCGAAGACATCGACGGTATGGACGGCGATGCAGAGACGACCAAGAACCAGCGCCCACGGCAATCGGAAGGCCACCTCGTCATATGACATATACATGGTGGACATCCCAAAAGATGGGAATGGCGATGGAATAGCGGAGGATGACCCCTCAAGAAACAGCCTAAGCGTCGGCGTCGTGGCGCCGCTCTAAATCCCGCCCACAGCAAAAGCGGTGATTCCCGGACAAGGTTGAAGACAACCCCTCCAAAGCAAGATTCAGCGCGGGAGGATGGAGAAGCCAGCCCTCATGAGAGAAGCGGCGAAAAAAGAGGTATAGGACGATAATTACATGCCTCGCTCGAAGATGAGGCAAGCCTCGGCGGACGCATTTAATTTGTCGTGCCGAGGACCACTGTCGAACAAGAGCTGCTTTCAAACGCAGGCTCATGGCCACGGCAAGCAGCCACAAGAAAAGCAGCAACAACTTAGAGCTGACCAAGATTTGCTAGGCGACAGATGGACCAAGTCCTTGCGGCGAAGAGTATGAACTTCGGCGCCCTCCAAGAGCTACCCAAGACGCAGGCTGCTACCCCGATTAGAGGAGGAAGCACCTAAACCTACATCATCGGTGCATGATATGGCTGACCGGCCACCTCGTGGCCGTGACAGAGAGGCCTCTCGACCCTCAATTCAAGCCGCACCCCGTCGCCGCTCAAAAAATACAAAGGCACGGGGAAATGCGCCAGACCTGCGAGATATATTGGAGGACAAGGAAAGGCAGACAAAATCGATCTATGGATCACGTGGGCGCCCCATGACAAGTGACGATAACCGTCACGCCGGATATGGCAACTCCGGCCGGGCCGAACACAGTAGACAAAGCTCATTTGAGCTGCATCGTGATATAGCCCAATACAGAGGCGCCGCACACCCACTATGCTTCACAGATGAAGTGATGGATCATCAAATCCCTGAGGCTTCAAACCCGTAAACATTGAATCATCACGATGGCACAACAGATCCTGCGGTTTGGATCGAGGACTATCTCCTTCACATCCACATGGCCCGTGGTGATGATCTACACGCCATCAAATACCTCCCACTCAAGCTTAAAGGACCAGCCCGACATTGGCTTAACAGCTTGCCGCCAGTAGTCGATCGGTTGTTGGGAAGACACGGAAGCCGCATTCCTCGACAATTTTCGGGGCACATATGTGCGACCACCGAACGCCGATGACCTAAGCCGGAGAATTCACCAGCCCGGAGGAATCGGCGGACAATTCGGACATGGTTCCTAACCAAGAAAAATCAAATCGTTGATTGTCCGGATGCCGAGGCCCTTGCAGCCTTCAAACACAACATCCATGACGAGTGGCTTGCCCGGCACCTAGGACAGGAAAAGCCGAAATCCATGGCAGCCCTCACAACACTCATGACCCGCTTTTGCGCGGAGAGGACAGCTGGCTAGCTCAGAGTAACAACATGACCAAGAGCCCGGTAATTCGGATACCAAGGACAGCGATGGCAGGTCGCGTCGCAACAAGCACAAAGCGCCGCGTGTGGCGATAATGCCGAGGATACGGCGGTCAATGCCGGGTTCGATGGCTCTAAACCGGTCAGCGGAAAAAGCCATTTAAAAAAATACTCCGGGCCCGTCAATTTGGACCGAATACTCGATCGCTCGTGCGGATACATGGCACCCCGAAAAGCTAACCAATCACACCAACAGGATTGTTGGGTGTTCAAGCGACGAGCAAGTTAAATGCCGAAAACAATGACAAGGGGCTGCATGGCGATGACGAGGAGGAGCCCGGCCGCCGAACAATAGAGGACGAAGGGCTTACCCGCAAGTGCGGACGGTGAACATGATCTACGCAACCCACATACCCAAAGGGAGCGGAAGCATGCACTAAAGGGACGTATCTGGCGATGGAGCCGTCGCCCCAAAGTTCAACCCGTGGTCTTCCTGCCCGATCACTTTTGATCGAAGGACCACCCACTAGCATCCGCCATGGCGGATTTGCTGCATTGGTTCTAGACCCAATCAATGACGGATTTCACCTCACTAGAGTCCTAATGAATGGCGGCAGCCTTTGAACCTGCTTTATCGAGGATACGGTGTGCAAAATGGGCATAGACCCATCAAGGATTAAACCCACAAAGACGCGACCTTCAAAGGCGTCATAGCAGGTGTAGAGGCCAACTGTATGCAGGCTCGATTACACTTGAAGTGGTCTTGGATCCCGGATAACTTCCGAGCGAGGAGTTAATCTTCGACATAGTCCCGTTCATGGCGGCTATCATGCATCGCTTCTTTCGGACGAACCGCATTTGCAAAGTTCAATGCGGTGCCGCACTACGCATATCTCTAGCTCAAGATGCCAAGTCCTCGAGGAGTCATTACGGTCAATGGAAACACCGAACACTCTCTCCGGACGGAGGAGCATACGGCGGCCCTCGTGGCAGAAGTGCAAAGTAGCCTCTTAAGGCAGTTCTCGAGTCCGGCTATTAAACGTCCGGACACCATCAAGCGCGCCCGGAGTAACCTACGACAAGACCGCCTGGCACGTTCCGAGCACGCATAGCAATGCGTCCCAAGCCCCAGCCCTCGCGAAATCGCGAAACCAGTATTACGCGTACATAATTATGCTCTGGAAAAATCATGGGCATAGGGGAAGGGGCACAACCACGGCATGCCCAGAATGCGGCTCAACCACACCAGGGGCTCCCGATTGTGTCATTCTTTTTTTCTCTTTCTTTTTACTTTCAGGACTCCGTTCTCACGAAGCCATGTCCGGCATTAGAATCGCCGAACACACGATGCAACAGCCAGGGAAGAAGAAAGCTACGTTGAGTGTCCAGGTGGTCTCTTTTACAAGCAATATATCTGTTTTACACAACATCCCGCGGCTTACCCCTGGAGGGAGACATGTTAAAAGTCACGTTCCTTGCTTATCGCACTATTTGTATCGTTCTGCTCTTACAGCAGCCCTTTCGAATAAACAATATATAGCTTCTGTCTATTATTGATTCCCTTTTTTTATATATATGTTCATTTATGAAATTGTGCAACCGTACACTTTGGTACGGGCAATACACCAGGGGCTTAAGTACCCCATAACATGGTGTGATAAGTCCGAACATTTTCACAAGTGCGGCACCCCGAACTTATAGCATTATATGCATCGGCTCGAATCATGTCTTGGGTCAATAGTTGGGTTTGCCCGGCTCCCATGTTTTGGTACCTTACGTTCCGTTATATCGGCTAAGGTGGCGCTGGGAGAACCAACTGCGATTGTGCCCGGTTGAGCTGGGTTAAGCACCTCGGTGGATAAAGCTAAAACTGACCGTCATGATAGGGCAAGAGTCGGTCATTTGTTCGAGAGGTTTTCGAGTCCCTAAAGACTTATGCCGCTTAGAGCGAGGAGTCGGCATTGTGCGGCCTAGGCGTGGATAGCGCCCCGAACTTCGGTCTTCGAATACCGAGGGCTTCATGAAATTTAAAATTATAGAATTCTATGGCTAAGTGAGAGTGTTCAAGCATTATAGTCCGGTTGCCTTGTTCGTTGCGTTGAGCGCCTCCCTCGAAGGACCCAAGAATGGGAACAAGAGCGCTCAAGTTCATCCCGAACACCCCAGCACTCGTGGCATGGGGGCTGAAGCCAACGACTCGCCATCTCTCAAATTTAATACACGGCCGCACAGAAGGTAATATTTTAAATTAAAAAGTGTTGCTTAGCGCATATGAACAAGGTTTCAGCGTACAAGATAACAAATGCGAGTCTACTTAAATTTTTTATCTTTGGAGCATTCATCCTCTATAAGGCAGGCACCCTTCAGGACGCCCTCATAATACATTTCAGGCTTGCGATGCTCCTTCTTCGGTGGTGGTCCGTCCTTCACAAGCTTCTCAGCGTCCATCTTGCCCCAGTGCACCTTAGCAAGGGCAAGGGCCCTACGGGCACCTTTGATGCAGACAGAGCGCTTGATGACTTCAACCCATTGACAGGCGTCCACCAGCCGCCTCACTAGCCCGAAGTAGCTCCCACGCATGGCTTCCTTAGGCCACAGCCGAACTATGAGGCCCCTCATGGCCTGTTCGGCCACCTTATGGAGCTCGACCAGCTGCTTCAATTGGTCGCTTAAGGGCACCTGGTGTCCGGCCTCGACTATCTTGAGACAGTAACACCTTCTCCGTCGAGCTTCCCTCCTCGGCTCAGTAGAATGCGGCAGCATCAACCACACTGCGGGGCAGATCTGCGAATGCTCCTGGAGAGCTGCGGATTCGAGTAAGTAATAAATAATTCACTTTCACATGCTTGCTTTGCATATAGAATGCCTTACCTGCCACTATCTTCTTCATCGCCTCAATCTCCTGGAGGGCTTTTTGGGCTTTGGCCTTAGCGGCCTTGGCGCTCTCAAGGGCCGTGGCGAGCTCGGACTCCCGAGTCTTTGAGTCACGCTCCAAACTCTCGTGCTTTTCCACGAGAGCACAGAGCTCTTGCCGTACCTCCGCCACCAGTGACTCACCTTTCCTCGCTCGGTGCGCTCCGTGGCCGCATTGCTTCGGCCCGGGACACCGCCTCCTCCTTGAGGTCGCCACCTCGTTCGTGGCCCCTGCAATATTCATGTTATTCCTGTCATTTTTGCAAACACATCTTTTAAATACTCCCCATAAGGTATTACTTACCTTCCTTGTCCTCGAGCTGCTTTTGGCAAGTCCGAGCTCGTTCTTGGACTGCTCGAGGCTCGCTTCAATGCACCAACCTCCGCATCGGTCTTGGTAGAGGTCGGCAGCGGCTTTGCATTACCATATTGACATACTTATGTTAGACTCCTGCGTATATCTTTTAGATCCTCGGTTCGGCTTTTCTTTTGAACACCAAACTAAGCATCGAGGCTCTTGTCTATGCGGTAATATTTTTATACATACCTCAAAGCTTTGTTAGAAAGGCTGGCGCGAGCTTCAGTCGGCCCGCTCTTGGCGGACTGAACCTTCTGGATCACCACACTCATAACAGTGCGGTGCTCCTCGTTGATGGAAGCGCCGTTAAGCGCCTCCATCATATCATCCGGTGCCTCCGGTTGGACGGACGTCACCGGCGTCGTAGTCTTGCCCTTCTTACGAAGGGTCGCTGTCGGACTCCGGAACCATCGAAGGTTCGATGCAGGAGTCCGGCCAGGCAGACTTGAAGCCCTTGAGGTTTTATCCCCTTTGAGCCCAGATTCGGGAGGTCGCCTTGCGGCGCCTCCATAGCCACCTCCTCCTGGCTAGGCCCCTTTTGGGACTCCACCCCGGCGTCATCCGTGGCGGGAGGAGACGAGGCGGTCAGAAGTGAGGTGCTATTCACCTCCGACAAACCCAGGGAGCCGCTCGACGAATTGTTGAGCCCATCCTTGGGCGGGCTGCATGGTTATATCCGGCGTTATAGGATGTTGTGCGACAAATGAAACGCCACGAGTTATTCTGGTGTCCGGAAACTTACGATCTCGCCAGGGGCTTGGCCCTTGGAGCCCACCCCTCTTCGCCGTCATCGGCATTGGCGGTGTAGTCCGGAGGAAGGGTCCTTCCCTTCTTGGACCCTCCAGCCTCCCCGATGGGGGCGGCCTTCCTTTTCTTCTCCCCCCCCCCCCCGCTGGGGGAGAGGCCTCTTTTTCCTCCTCCTTGTCTTGGTGGGAGGAGTCCGCCTCGGCGTCATCAGACGATGAGTCCGATAACACCTGGCACCGGGAACTCCTTCGGGTTCTCGTGGCCTTCTTCTTGGCCTTCTTTTCCGGCACCACGTGAGGTGCCGGAACCAGCAGCCCCGTCAATTGGGCGTCCGCTGGGTCTTCTGGTAAGGGAGCTGGATAGTCGATCTGTCCGGACGTCTTCAACCAGTCCTGTCAAAGGTGAGGGAGTTTTAGATCCCGCATAGAGTCAAACTATGAAAAAATAGTCCCGTAAAGGGTAAAATAACTTACCTAACTGGCTTGATGCTGCGAGCTGAATCCGCGATCTTCCGTCGCGGATGCGGGAGCTTCAGCGTATGAAACAGCACCTTCCGGGCATCTTCGTGCGTAGTGTCGAAGAGCTGGTTGAAGGATTGATGATGTGCGGATCAAACTCCCACAAATTGAAGTCCCATTCTTTGGCATGGGAGAATCCGGCGGATGAGCATCACACGGATTACGTTGACAAGCTTGAGATTCTTGTCCACCGGGTTTGGACGCAGTTTGGAGTCCGGCCAGCTCTTCGAATTACCCATGTCAGGCCCGTCTCTTTCCATGAGGTGAGCCGTGTGGGGAAGCAGATCAGAATTGGGGCCGCCGCCCATTGAAATCCACGCTGACTGGTGATATAGAACCACCCGATTTCCACCTTTATGGTCTCCACAAAGGAGCCCTTGAGCCATAGGGCGTTGGCCATCCTGCCCACCATGGCGCCTCCGCACTCCGGCTTGGTGGCCGCCCACTATCTTGACTTGACATTGAAGGTCTTGACCATAAGCGAAGTGGGGCTGGATCTGAGAGGAAGGCCTCACACCTGACGATAAACGCCGAGATGTTGAGGATGAAATTGAGGGCCAGATCGTGGAAATCTAGGCCGTAGTAGAACATGAGCCCCGGAAATGGGTGAAGTGGAAACCCTAGTCCTTGGAGGAAGTGGGGAGGAACACCAGTCTCTCATGGGGCACAGGGGTGGGGATGAGTTGCCCCTCGTTAGGGAGCCTATCACGTGATGTCATTTGGACAAGTATCACGGCCTTCCGCATGACTTTTGATGTGCCCTCCGTGGCGGAGGAGGCCATCCACTTGCCTCCCGCTCCGGACCTGGTTGGAGAAGGTTGAGGTGGGATGTGCAGACTTGGGCGCTGGAGCTCGGGTGCACGGAAATGGATAAGCAAAGGAGTAAGAAGGCGTGTGTGAAAAAGCGGATTCTTATCCCCTTATATGGACAAAGCTATGTGTCCCCACCGGCCTGATAAAACTCGCTTATCTCCCAAGCACCGTAATCAATGGCGCGGTTGGGTTACCCTATTGATGAGAATCCCGGAATAAGGGGACACGATCTCTGCTTTGACAAGACGTGCCAAGGAAACCGCCTTGCTAAACGCGCTTAGGTTGGGCAGTAAAAACGATTCGAATAAAGGCTTGGCCGTGGTGTGGTGTCACGCTGCGGGATACGTCAGCGGATTGAACTTGTGTAAATGTTATTCTCTCTACGGTGTTATGTGGAACTTATTTTGCAGAGCCGGACACTATCCTTGTGTTCAAAATCTTCTATGAAGTATTCGGAGGAGCAACCCGCCTTGCAATGCCGAAGACAATATGTCTTGTGCCCGGACCCGTCGTCATTGAAGCCTGGTTAGAGGCTCTTGAGGAGTCCCGGATTAGGGGTGTCGGATAGCGGACTATAGCCTTCGGCGGACTCACGGACTATGAAGATACAAGATTGAAGACTTCGCCCGTGTCCGGATGGGACTTTCCTTGGCGTGGAAGGCAAGCTTGGCGATACTGGATATGTAGATCTCCTACCATTGTAACCGCCTCATGTAACCCTAACCCTATTCGGTGCCTATATAAACTGGAGGGTTTTAGTCATGAGACAAACAACAATCATACCATAGGCTAGCTTCTAGGGTTTAGCCTCTCTGATCTCGTGGTAGATCAACTCTTGTACGACCCATATCATCAATATTAATCAAGCAGGAGTAGGGTTATACCTCCATCGAGAGGGCCCGAACCTGGGTAAAAATATCGTGTCCCTTGTCTCCTGTTACCATCCGCCTAGACGCACAGTTCGGGACCCCCTACCCGAGATCCGCCGGTTTTGACACCGACACCTGTCCACGGCACCCCTTCTTCCTCCATGCCGGCCGCTTGCACGTTAAAGGGGGGATACCTGAGCATCGCTACTCATGGGCTCCTACTGGCTCTCCAGCCCTCACCCTCTGGCCTTGTCCACGGCATCGCGACACAGCATACCAAAGAACGGCCGAGACCCGCTCGAGGGCCGGGACCCGAGGACGTAGAGCGTGACATCTAACCAAATTTGCAGAACACGTCACAAGTTAAGGCTCAGTGCAGGCGCAACCCGCCTTGAGGTAGGGGCCCGTGAGTCCCAGCTGGCTCACGGGTGCCCAGATACACCTCGTCGAGGCCCTACCGTGCCAGCCACGTGTCGTATGGGTTGTACACGCCCGAGGGCTCCTCCCGAGGGAAGCCCCTCCCACGCACTAGTGGAAGCACCATGCTCGCTGTTGGTAGCGACACTGCCGAGGAGCGGCTATGCCCGTACACATACGGAAGCGCTATGCTCCGCGCTGGTGATAAACAACTGAGGGTGGCCCCCGGCCGCATCAACCTCAGGGAGCCCAGAGCTCAATGTCTGGCCTCATCGCAACGCCTCCCCTCGGGAGTGCCGCGCGAGGGGGCTGGGCACGGGGGCTACGCCTGGGTCACGCCCAGACGCACGCCACCCAGCCAGGCCCCTCGGGCCTGGTTCGTCACGCCCCTCCCGAGGCGGAGTCAAGGCACGAAGGCCATTTGAGCGTCGAGGGGACTCCTGAGCATCGCAACTCAGAGCCTAGCTGGTCACGTAGCCCCTCACTCCTTAGTTCCGAAGGCTAACGGCCCGGTTGAGGTATGCTGGCAGGCCGGGCTCTGCAGACGTAGAATGGTAGATTCACCCACATATCTCGCCTCCCTACTTGCTGTTCGTGCGCCAAGGGGGACTCCTGAGCATCGCGACTCAGGAGCCTAACTAGTCACGTAGCCCCTCACTCCTTGGTCCCGTCCTGGTTTCTGGTTGGGGCTAATGGGGTTGAGGTATGCGCGGGGCCAGGCTCTGCCGGTGTAGAACACAAGCAAGTAGGAAGGAAAAGCGCAAATCTCAAGAAATTCAAAAGCAAATATTACAGTCCATAGCTGTTGTCACAACACCAAACGCAAGTTTAAACGCCTCCCCGAGGCATGATGCATGTTGCAGGAGCTGAAAGCAGACAGGAGCCATAAAGGCGTCACTTGTTGTGGCCCGGGCTGGGCTAGGCGGGTTCGCCTCGTGAAGCCTCCCGGGACCGTAGCGCCTCGCTTGGCTTGGTCTTGAAGGCCCGAACTTCGCCCGTGAGCCTCCGCTCGACCCTTCCACGGCCTCGGCAGCGGCAGCAGCAAGCTCGCCCGCTCACGGGCTCCAGAGGGCTGTCGAGGTCGGCGTCCCGGGATCGCGAAGGTAGGCGTGGGTGGGGCGTGCGTCGGCACCGCGGAAGACAGGAGACCGCAGCGCCTCGGCCTCAACCGTAGGGACCAAGGCCAAGGGGTGACATCTTCAGAAGCGCGGATCGGGAAGGGAAGCAGCTTGGCGAGGGTCGTCCTCGGTGCCGGCCGGCGGGCTTTCCGGGCCGCTGTCGTGGCGACCTCGGCAAAGGTGCGAGCCTTCACCTCCATCTCCATGAAAAGGCCCTGCGGTCCTCGGCGAGACCAGCGCCTTGCCGTCAGCTCGACCCTCTTCGCTGCAACTCCTGCTCCAGGCGCACCCAAGCGGTCACAGGCGCTTGTTAAGCTTAGCGTCCCGGTCCTTGCCAGCCGCCTCGCGAGCCTTCATGTCTTCCTCCTTCTCTTGGCGAATCACGGGCCTCCTCGGCAAGCTGGTCACACGAGCCCTGCAGCTTGCTCTCCAGCGCCTTGCGGCGACCTCGGGCATCGGCTACCTCCCCAAGGCGGCGTCATGAGCAGCCTTCACCCCAGGGCAGCCTGCCTCTCCTGCGTCACAAGCCGTCATGCGGCTGAACCAGCGCCCGCTTTCGAATCGAGCGTCAGGCCGAACCCAGTCAGAGGCCAGCTCAAGCACTCGGCCACCTGGCGAAGTCGGCGCCCGGAAAGATCTTGCCGTGGCAGTCCGGGGCTCAGCAACATCACGATCCAGGGCAGTGGGAGGAGTCGGAGGCGGCGGTTGGTGGAGTAGGAGGAGAGGAGGGCAACGCGTAACCACATCATCTGAGGCGGGGCCTTGCGCCCCTAACAGTGCGGTGGTGGCATCGAGCAAGGATACCTCGGGGAGTCGCTTGGGCCATGGGGAAATGAGCTCGCCCAGCTAGCCCCGCCAAGCCTCGCGAGGATGACCGGGCAGGAGAGGCCCGTGTCTTGCCATCACCTTCTTTCGCGGGCGGAGGCGCCGCCCCAGACAAAGCCTCGGGAGCTCCCTTCAGCTTCTTCGCCGCGGGCGCCAGCCTAGCCAAGGGATACAGATGTCAAGCCTCAGGGACAAAGCAAAGAATAAAACAAGAATCAAGCACTTACTGGTCATCGCTCGCGGCCTCGAGCAACCTCCGGCCGTACTTGAAGCCCGAGAGCCGGCTGCAGGGATCAGCCTCAAGAGGCCCGGGGGCAGGAGGCACGTCCGCGGATCGCCTCGGAGCCGGGGCAGACCCGCGGGGGACTAGCCCAGTCCTGTCCTTCTTCGGGATCAGGGGCAAGCTCTCGCCGCCCGCTCGCCATCATCCTCGTTGTCGCTTGGCAGAGGCGGAGAGCGGGACACACTGCACGGGGGGCGCTCTCGACTCCCCGTCGGTCACCTCGGAGTCAGGCCCCTCTTCCCGCTCCTCTTCTTCCTCCTGTTCGCTGGAGTCGCCGGAGGACACGTTCACCGTCGCCAGGGCCGCCGGGTCCTCGGGAACTTCCGCGGGCACGGGCTCGTCCCCATTGAAGACGGGCATGGAGTCCACCGCCTGCTCCCAATCATCTCGAAGCAACAGGGGCACAGGAGCGCCCTCCAGCCTCGCCACGTCTCCCCTGACCAAAGATTGGAGGACCGCGGCCAGATCTTCGTCGGCCAAGACTGCGGGGCTCGGGCGGGGCCTCCATAAGCGAGGCAATCTTGGTGAGCGGGGCCACTGGTGCTCCAGGGAACTCCCTCGGGACGGCCTTGGTCGGCCGTTGTCGCCATGTTGCTGCGCCACAGTCCGCGTCCATCTTCTCCGGCAAAGACTGCCGGCGTGGGGATCCACGTGTTCCGCGCGAGACCAATCGTCGGAGGTCGTGGGGTGGTCCGTGGGCAGAATCAGCCGAGGGTGGATGCGCCCAGCATCTACCATGACCCACTTGCTCCTGAAGCCCTCAATCCTCTTCCCGGGCTTCAAGATGGCGTTGGAGCTGCCATACGCGACAAAACTTCAGACGCCGCGGAGATGGGCCCGCGAGAGGTCTGGAGGTAGAAGTAGTGGCGCAGCAAGGCCACTGAGGGCTGCACCCCGACGTGAGCCTCACAGTAGTAGGCGAAGATCGCCAGAAGAAGAACACAATTGGGGTGGAGGTGCAGAGCTTGCAGTTTGTAATGGCGGAGGATGTAAAAGAAGAACTTCGTAAAAGGAGGCACCAGACCGGCAGCAATGGAGCTCACGAAGCGGATAGAAGGTGCTTCCTTGGCCCTCGGGAAGAAGCGCGGAGCTGCCCCGAGCACCGCTGCCCCGTCGTTGCCTTGCGCCGCCACCATCCGGCGCGACCGGGCCAGCCCTTCTCCGACATGTTCGGCGAGTCCAAAGCGGGTGAGTACCAAGCTCGGCCGGGGTGCGGCGCCATGTCTTGCTAGAACGCACGCGGTCGGAGTAGATCTGGAGATTTCGAAGGCAGGAAGGAAAGGTGCAAGAAAGCGGATCTGGGCAATGACCGGAGGAGGCAAAGGAGGCAAAGCCTAGACGGGTGCCGCACTTTTGTCGATTCACGCAGTTGCTAAAGGCGCCTAAGTCCAATCAACTGCCACGCGACGCCCAAGGCCGCAGGCTGTTAGGTCCCGCGGCGCTTCGCACTTGCCCTTTCGCTTCTCTGCTCAGCCAAGTCCAGGCGCGCCTTGGGCCCGGGGGCTACTGTCGGCGTTCTCGGAACGGGGGTACCCAGACTTTCCTGCCTGCGGCCTGTGGCGTGGCTCAAGGGGTGGCCCAGCACGGCCCATCTTCATCAACACAAGCTCAAGACCCTCGCGAGGGGCCAAGCCTCGCGGGGCGGATGACAGGAAGCTTCCTCGAGCCACGGCCTTGTCAGCTGGCTCGCGAGGCCCGAGAGAGATCAAGGCGGGGTACCTCACGAGGTGCCCATGGCGCAAGCCCTAACGACCAAGGCGCCCGAGGCGGCGCCGACCCCTTGATGTCCTCATTTCCTCTTTGGTGCAAAGGGGGCAAGCGCAGGCGAGAGCATCAAGCAAAGGCATCCGTTTTGGTGCAACAAGACCAAGACCGTCGCAACGGCAGGAAGGAAGTCATTGTGGAGCCCAAGCCGGCGTCACCACCAGAGCCTTTGACAGGCGAGGACCAACTTTAGTCGGGGATAAGTGTACCAGATGTTCCCCTTCAAAATGGCCAATTGTTGGCGCCCTTCCCGCTCAATATTTGGGAAGAGGCCCAGGGCCCTTGCCTATAAATAGGACTAGCCACCCGCAGGGTAGAGGCATCTAGGCATCTAGAGATCGCATCAAGAGATCAACCGTAGAGAGAGAGAGAAGCGACTGAACTCCCCCAAGCAGTTCATCGCACCAGCCAAGAACAGACCCTCGCGAGGCTGTTCTTCCTTGTATTGTTCATCATCAGCCCAAGAGGCAATCCACCACACCCCACCTTTGGGTAGGGTGTTACACCACAATGGTGGCCCGAACCAGTATAAACCATGTGTCTCTTGTGTTGTTCCTTTCATAGTTTAGATCCTAGCGAGGCGGCGAGGTGCAGGTAGGTAGGGGGCGAGATCTCCGCGTGCACCCCAGAGTTCGAACTTAGAGGGTCTGCCGGAACCCGAAATCCGACAGGTATAGACCCCTCGAGGATCAAACCCACAAAAACGACCTTTAAAGGCGTCATCCCAGGTGTAGAGGCCCATTGCACGGGCTCAATCACACTGGAAGTGGTCTTCGGATCTCCGGCTAACTTCCGTAGTGAGGAGCTAATCTTCGATATCGTCCTGCTCATGGCGGCTATACGCCTTTGCTCGGGCGAACCGCATTTGCAAGATTCAATGCGGTACCGCACTACGCATACCTCAAGCTCAAGATGCCAGGACCTAGGGGGGTCATAACAGTCAATGGAAACACATAGCGCTCGCTCCGCACGGAGGAGCACATTGCGGCCCTCGCAGCAGAAGCACAAAGCAGACTCTTAAGGCAATCCACCAATACAGCGATAAAGCCCCCTGACACCGTCAAGCGAGTCTGGAGTAACCTGCAACAGGATCGACTGGCACGTTTGATACGTCTCCAACGTATCTATAATTTTTGATTGCTCCATGCTATATTATCTACTGTTTTGGACTATATTGGGCTTTTTTCCACTTTTATATTATTTTTGGGACTAACCTATTAACCGGAGGCCCAGCCCAGAATTGCTATTTTTTTTCCTATTTCAGTGTTTTGGAGAAACAGAATATCAAACGGAGTCCAAACGGAATGAAACCTTCGGGAACGTGATTTTCTCATCAGATAAGACCCATGAGACTTGGACCCTCCGTCAAGAAAGCCACGAGGCGGTCACGAGTGAGGAGGGCCCCCCCTAGGGCGCGGCCCCCTGCCTTGTGGGCCCCTCGAAGCTCCACCGACGTACTCCTTCCTCCCATATATACCTACGTACCCCAAACGATCAGATACGGAGCCAAAAACCTAATTCCACCGCCGCAACTTTCTGTATCCACGAGATCCCATCTTGGGGCCTGTTCCAGAGCTCCGCCGGCGAGGGCCATCATCACGGAGGGATTCTACATCATCATAGCCTCTCTGATGAAGTGTGAGTAGTTTACCACAGACCTTCGGGTCCATAGTTAGTAGCTAGATGACTTCTTCTTTCTTTTTGGATCTAAATACAATGTTCTCCCCCTCTCTTGTGGAGTTTATTCGATGTAATCTTCTTTTTGCGGTGTGTTTGTTGAGATCGATGAATTGTGGGTTTATGATCAAGTCTATCTATGAATAATATTTGAATCTTCTCTCAATTCTTTTATGTATGATTGGTTATCTTTGCAAGTCTCTTCGAATTATCAGTTTGGTTTGGCCTACTAGATTGGTTTTTCTTGCAATGGGAGAAGTGCTTAGCTTTGGGTTCAATCTTGCGGTGTCCTTCCCCAAAGGATGTATAAGGGGCAGCAAAGGCACGTGTTGTGACACCCCGATTCAATCGCATACCTTGATCATGCACGCAAATGTGTACGATCAAGATCGAGGGACTCACGGAAGATATCACAACACAACTCTAAAACATAAATAAGTCATACAAGCATCATAATACAAGCCAGGGGCCTCGAGGGCTCGAATACAAGTGCTCGATCATAGACGAGTCAGCGGAAGCAACAATATCTGAGTACGTACATAAGTTAAACAAGTTTGCCTTAAGAAGGCTAGCACAAATCGGGATACAGACGAAGAGGCGCAGGCCTCCTGCACAGGATCCTCCTAACTACTCCTGGCCGCCGTCACGGGCTGCACGTAATAGTAGGCGCCTCCGGTGTAGTAGTAGTCATCGACGGTGGCGTCGCTCCACAGGCTCCATCGTCTGCTGCAACAATCGAGTAGAGATAGGGGGAAAGGGGGGAAACAATGCAACCGTGAGTACTCATCCAAAGTACTCGCAAGCAAGGAGCTACACTACATATGCATGGATATATGTGTAAAGGTCCATATGAGTGGACTGAACTGCGTAATGCGCCGAATAAGAGGGGATAGCTAGTCTTATCGAAGACTACGCTTCTGGTCACCTTCGTCTTGCAACAGGTAGAAGAGGGTAGGTTGAAGTCCTCCAAGTAACATCACATAGCAATAATCCTACCCGGCGATCCCCTCCTTGTATCACTGAGAGAGAGCGACCACCGGTTGTATCTGGCACTTGGAAGGGTGTGTTTTATTAATTATCCGGTTCTAGTTGTCATAAGGTCAAGGTAAAACTCCAAGTCGTCACATTGCCGAAGATCACGGCTATTCAAATAGATTAACTTCCTGCAGGGGTGCACCACATAACCCAACACGCTTGATCCCATTTGGCCGGACACACTTTCTGGGTCATGCCCGGCCGCGAAGATCAACACGCCGCAGCCCCACCTAGGCACAACAGAGAGGCCAAGACGCGCCGGTCTAAACCTAAGCGCCGCAGTGCAGGCCCATCGCCCAATGCACACACACTGACGTTGCGAGGGCGGTAAGCAGAACTAGCCCCTTAATACAAGAGCGGGCTTACGTTCCAATCGTGGCCGCGCTGTCGGCCATTGGCGTCACGAAGTGCTTCGGCTGATACCACGACGCCGAGTGCCCATATCTCTCCCACATAGTTGGTTAGTGCATATAGGCTCGTAGCCAACTCAGATCAAATACCAATATCTCGTTAAGCGTGTTAAGTATCTGCGAACGCCGAACAGGGCCAGGCCCACCTCTCTCCTAGGCGGTCTCAACCTGCCCTGTCGCTCCGCCACAAAGATCCACTCATGGTGCTCCACCACCGACCCGACTTTAGTCTCCACATGTATCATGTATAAAGTATATAGTATATACCCGTGATCACCTCCCGAGTGATCATGGCCCAATAGTATATACAATGAGACGGACAAGAATGTAGGGCCACAGATGAAAATACTAGCATCCTATACTAAACCTATAGGATTGCGTAAAGGTAACAATGATAGTAACAAGGACAGGCTATGCATCGGGATAGGTATAACGGAAGCGATAACATGCTACGCTACTCTAATGCAAGCAGTATAGAGTAGAATAGGCGATATCTGGTGATCAAGGGGGGGCTTGCCTGGTTGCTCTGGCAAGAGAGAGGGGTCGTCAACTCCGTAGTCGAACTGGGCAGTAGCAACGTCGGTCTCGTAGTCTATCGCAGAGGAGAGGGGGAAGAAACAATAAATATAATGCAAACATAAGCATGACGGTGCATGACAAGAAAATGCGCTGTGCTAGGTGTGCCCTAACGCGGTAGGAGGTGATACCGACGAAGGGGGAAAACATCCGGAAAGTATTCCGGTGTTTAAGCCGGGAAGAGGAGCCGGAGGGGGAAAGTTGCGAGTTCGATAGGTTAGGGGTGTATGGCGGACGTTCGGACTGCGTATCCGGATTCGTCTCGTCGTTCTGAGCAACTTTCATGTTGAAAATATTTTAATCCGAGTAACGAATTAAAAGATATGATTTTCTAAAGATTCTATTAATTTCTGGAATTTAATTAATTATTTAATCCAACATTATCCAGAATAGTAAATGCTGACGTCGGCATGACATCAGAGTGATGTCAGCAGTCAACGTTGACCATTGACCTGGTCAATTCTGACGTGTGGGTCCGTGGGGACCCACCGTCATTCTCTATGATTAACTAAAAGCAGTTAATTAGCTTAATTAGTGATTAGGTTAATCTAATCAGGATTAATTAACTTAATTAATTACTTAATTAATGAATTAATATTTTAATTATTTTAGTTATTATTTATTTAATCATTTTTTTTACTATTATTATTTTATTTTATTTTCCTTTTTCTTTTTTTGTTACGTGGTCGGGCCCCATTCGGATGGCCCAGGCTAAACCGCCTTGGTGCGGCCTTCGCCGGGCGCAGAAGGCGGCACGTGTGCGTGGCCCGGCCCAGCAAGGAAGCGAGGCGAGGCGGACTCATTGGTGGCAGGCGGCCGACGGAGAGGCGGGAGCACGGGCCACCGCCCAGAATGGGGCACCGGTTGAGGCGTGAGCAGTGCGGGACGGGTTTCAGGCGCTCGCGAGGCAGCAGGGGAGCAGCAGGGGAGCGGGGAGGGCAGCGTCGCCGAGGAGAGGACGCCTGGGCGCGGTCACGCGATCGGGCGCGACAGCGAGCCGTGGCAAGCGGGGAGAACCGGACGAGGCCGTCGTGAAAGGGGGGCGCGTCAGGCGGTCGGGGTCAGGCTGCTGGGGTATATGCGGGCGCCAAGTAGGCGCGTCAGCCGGAGCGACGGCGCGATGAGTGAGCGAGGGGAAGAAAGGAGAGGTCGGGGCTCACAAGGGGAGTAGGGCAACGCAAGTGGCTCGGGACTCGGGGGTCCGGCGAGGGAGAGGACGAGGCGCCGGCATCGACGAGGAGAAGGCTGCGAGGTGGTCCGGCTAGGGGGTTCCGGCGCGTGCCGAAGGAGCGTCTGCCCTTCCTGGATCCCGATCCAGATCGGGAGAGAGGAGGGGCGAGTGGGTGGAGTGGGGGTGTCGGTGGGACGAGTGGGGAGGAGGAGGACAAGGGAGAGGAGTGGGGCCGACACAGGCCAGCCTGGTTGGCTTCGATGGCCAGTGGGCCATGATCCAGCGGGGGCGTCTCCTCCTTTTATTTTTTTTGTTTCTCTTTTGTATTTTCTTTCTTTTATTTATTTTCTTTTCTGTTTTAACTCATTTTAAATTACTTAGACATTTTATAAAAATGCGTTTACTTCACCATAATTACCAATGCAATATTTGGCAACCCCCGAACATTTTAGTTTTAATTTTTGAAAACTTTTATTGCTATCATAAATTTGAATTTGAATTTCGAAACAGTTTTGAATTAACCCGTGATTAACTACAGTGACAGAGGTGACATGGCACCATCAACATCAGATTACTGTAGCATGATTATCCGGGCGTCACAATTCTCCTCTACTACAAGAAATCTCATCCTGAGATTTAAGAGGGGAGTAAGGGGAAAGACTAGGTTACGATATTCTAACGGATCTTCTCGAAGAAGTTAATCCCTTCCGTTGATGTCTTCAATTCTTTATTCCAATGCATCATGATAAACTCGTCATCATTTCTTCGGGAACTCCATCGTACTTACGAAAGGATAAGGGGCAGCTCACTACGACATAATGCTTTTGAGGGAAACAATCTGGGGTTAACCCATGAATTAGTATAAGATTATCTCTCGAGTTGAACATATGGAATACCTCGAGAGTAAGGTATGAAGGTACCATAAGAGGCTCCAAGCGGATAGATAGTTGCTCGGAGCCTGAACCAGAGTGAGAAAGGGGTTCAGAGTAGCGAGAGTAAGTATTAAATACGATGCGAGAATAGATCACTAGGACAGTGGCCCGTGAATTACATACGAGTCCACGCGCGAGGAATAACTTTGGGAACAGGGGGTGTACAGGACAGTCAGGTTTCGATCCTGTGGAACGGTGGGTTATGGGCCCACCATGTGGTTTTTTTAATAGGAGCAGTGACATCTTTCACGGTCATGATAGCAAGGCAAGTCAGATAGTACCATGTCAGTTATGTCGGCAACAACGTTGGTACCAAGGGCGAGGGACGAAGAGAACCACCTTCCTGCTCGTTGAACGAGGCGGACCAATAGGCAAAGTTCTCGTCCATCGGCGGTTACCGGAAGTCATCAACAGTAGAAACAGGGTTACACCAGACAGGAAGGTACACCGAGGTGTTTACCTAAGCAGGGGATTACCACTGTTCGGTTAAGTAGTTTACAAGAAAGTTTGAACAAAACAACGGGAAGGAAAATGTGCTTAAACACGTATATCGTCGGTATATCCTTCCCAAGGACAAGTAGAGCATGATATCCATGACAGGATATTATGTAGAAAACTCCTTAGGTAGGGGAGAGAAATTTCATGACATTACCCATACAACGGTGTTTGGATAATTGAGCAGGAAACATTTAACATTGGGCTTCAAATGTTCTTGTTGAAACTTGGAGTACCATAGACATGCTTCGAGATAGCATTGACATGGTCTTCAAGCAAAAGGTCGAACTCTGGATACCACGAAGGATTCAACAGGAACACTTATATAATAAGTCTTACCTTTTCCTCATGGAATAATAGATAACCTTGCTAAAAGGAAGCTATAACAATAGGGCCTCCGCCCAGGGGGGGGGGGGTGCTAGGCATGACATCATGTTACCGGGTCATCAAAGGACCAACATCATAACTCTTGGGAAGTTGTCCCAACCATCATATCTGACCGAGATTCAGAACCGATTGGTGTCATGATACCTCAGACTCAGGATGTCCGAGAAGAAAAGGTGCAACACAAATAGACGAATGACATTTCAAGATTCTCGTGAAATGAACTATGGGAGCGGGTTCTTGAAGCAACAGTTCATCATTAAACCAAGGTGAGAATGAGGAGGTGGCTGATGGGCTCAGCGACAATTCATCGAGAATTCCAAACGGATGGATTTCCACAATAATGTGAACAAGAAGATGACACTTGTTGATTGAAATGATATAATGTTGTATGCTCGAGGAAAACATACACAATTAAACATTGGTTGAAAGGTGCGCCTAAATATGGGTTGGGCTGCACGACCAATGTCGTAATGGTGATTCAATAATCAATAGTCCAAGAATGAACGGCCGACCATTAACTTCAAAACCAATAGGGTTGCTAGAAGGGCGAGAATCCAAACGGCATAGTTCACTTGTTGGTATCCCGGTTGGAATCAACCGAGGACCAAGAAAGAATGGTGATGGTGAGAGGTATCACTATACCAAGAATTTCTTAAGAGGTGGAGCAATCCTCACCACATCCTTGATATTAAAAGATGGTAATACTCCAAGGTAAGGAAGAACAAATGCTGGATAGTAGGGATCTCAAGGTATAACTCAAAACACGAACAAGTTTGTGTTGAGCGAAAAGGCAAATAAGTGGTCAAAGGTAACACAAATCATCGAGGGCAAGGATGGTATTTCTCATCATGAACTCAATTGATATCCTGGAAGAGCTCATAAGGTTGATGATGATCACGACACATTAGTCGAGAGATTTCATGAAGATGTAATCAATCAGTGACGACATCAAGTCAAAGTAATAATGAAGCGAAAGGTTATTGGAACCACGGGTAGGACACAAACTTGAAATCAAGCTTGTTGTTCAAGGCGAACTGATATGACGAGGAAGATCGACGTAAGTTTAGCTCATCATCGAAAATTGTGCTCCGAAAAGGAGGACCAGGTAGCACGGTTAAAATTTAGCCGATCAGGCTAGGAAAGACTTAAAGGATTAATAAACTCGTAAGCAACGAAAATTACTTAGGGTTATCGAACCAAAATGTGGAATTGTTGTACTCGATTGACGACAACCCAGAACCCGAGCAATTTGGAATCAGTGAGAAATAATAGTTGATGAAGAACCCATAATAAGTTATGCAGTCCCATGATATTCTTGAGATACCGTAGTTTAATACTCAACGGTAGAGCAAGTAAAGGTTAGACAGTGCAATGATCTGCGGAAGACAAGTACCTCAACTTGTCCAAGAAATGGTATTTAAAAGGAGAACATGGTCGGAGCCACGATTGCAAAAGATCAATTCACGGATACTAGATGATACTATAACAAGGAAAAGTTATTATTACAAGAAGCTTCCATGATAGGATCTACATCGTGTCCATGGGCATGAACACAAAGTTCAAGGTCGACTCCACTTCTTCAATGTATAACCTTCCATTCACTTCTCGCTTTGATAAAGGCATTAGTGTTGAAAGTTTTACCTGGTGAAATACCGGATGAGTATGACTCGTGGAAACTTCCGAGTTCAAACTTATTAAGGAAGGCATAGGTTCAAACCATCCGTGCATATTACGATCATATACCACAAACTTCGGGTTAATTAATACAAGCTCGAAAGTAGAGCATTGTTCAAAAGCAGATGATACAATTTACCAATGGCATTATATACTCATGGAAAGGCTCTCAAGGTTATTCAATATGAAGGACATGTCGGATAAAATCCAACAAAGGAACCAATGGTCCACAAGGGATCTGAGGTGAGCATCGGTACTCAACCAGAGGAAGGAGAATGCAAGGAGATCTGATTATAGAAACATCTGACCAATTCAAAGTTCAAAGGCAAAAGAATTATGATTTAATCGGGGATCGAAGCAATGCTCTGATCAAGGATGGATAAGTTGAGTAGGCTTAGGGGTACAATCGATGGCAATTTGATTGATCGAGATCCAGCTCAGGTTTAAAATGACGTCTGAGCCAAAAGGATGAATTCTAGGATCTGATTAGGGATTGCAATATTCGCAACATATTGAATCAAGGGACCCCAGCTGATAAGGGCAAAGGACACCCATGAATATTGCTAGTCATTTGGAATTAACCAAAATGCAGGCAGACAAGTATTTCAAGAGCCAAAGGCTCCAGAGGATTTTTGGCAGATCGAATAGTATTTTGAAGACTTTTGTAAAACACATGAACAACCGGGGATGAGCGGATAAGCGACAAGTGCGAGGATTTATTTGAAGGGGTATTCATGTGGCAAAGAACAACAAGGCAGTAGGCACAAACAAGGTTGTCAGAATCGCGATTCTGTTATACGATTCTACGACTTTACGACCCAAACTAACCCCTCTGATTCTACGATTTTACTTCATAGAATCTACGTTTCTACGATCCTGATAGTGAAGATTCTATGATTTGCGATCCTACCATTAGGGCTCCGATCCGATTCAAAATCGCGATTCTGACAACCTTGGGCACAAAGTATTCTCGGAACAATAGAGAAAACTTCGGGGTATCTTGTAATAACAAGATCAATGGGGGATGATCGTATGAATGGCAAGTGTAAGTAGTTATCCATAAGGGTTTATCGGTGGTCGGGAATTGCAAAAGCAACGGGCACAAGGTCTCGAGAGAAAATCGAGAGTATCTTCAAATCTTCCGGTGCACCAGCGATCACCGGATCAAGGGGCTCTCCAGAGAAAGTATTTTCGAGAACCTAAGGTTAGATTTTAATAAAAATCGTTTAACCCAAATAGAAGAGAGTTCGTAATCCCTAGTAAGGGTCGAGGAATAAAAGATCCTACTACCATCCAATGGCGACGTGGGCCCATGGGCCGCATGCCATGTTAGTAAAAGTTTTCCAATGTCTAGACTCAACTTCGCCAAGTAGTTGGAAAGGGGATTCCTACAGCAAATGGCTCGATACCAACTTGTGACGCCCCGATCCAATCGCATAATCGATCATGCACGCAAATGTGTACGATCAAGATCGTGGACTCACGGAAGATATCACAACACAACTCTAAAACATAAATAAGTCATACAAGCATCATAATACAAGCCGGGGCCTCGAGGGCTCGAATACAAGTGCTCGATCATAGACGAAGTCAGCGGAAGCAACAATATCTCGAAAGTACGCATATAAGTTAAACAAGTTTGCCTTAAGAAGGCTAGCACAAACCGGGATACAGATCGAAGAGGCGCAGGCCTCCCGCTTGATCCTCCTAACTACTCCTCGCCGTCGTCACGGGCTGCACGTAGTAGTAGGCGCCTCCTAGTAGTAGCCATCGGCCGGTGGCGTCGCTCTGGGCTCCATCGTCTGCTGCAGCAATCGAGTAGAGATAGGGGGAAAGGGGAAACAATGCAACCGTGAGTACTCATCCAAAGTACTGCAAGCAAGGAGCTACACTACATATGCATGGATATATGTAAAGGTCCATATGAGTGGACCGAATCGCAGAATGCCGTAATAAGAGGGGATAGCTAGTCTTATCGAAGACTACGCTCTGGTCACCTTCGCCTTGCAACAGTAGAAGAGGGTAGGTTGAAGTCCTCCAAGTAACATCACATAGCAATAATCCTACCGGCGATCCTCCTCGTATCCCGGAGAGAGAGCGACCACCGGTTGTATCCGCACTTGGAAGGGTGTGTTTTATTAAGTATCCAGTTCTAGTTGTCATAAGGTCAAGGTACAACTCCAAGTCGTCCTGTTGCCGAAGATCACGGCTATTCGAATAGATTAACTTCCCTGTAGGGGTGCACCACATAACCCAACACGCTTGTCATGCCCGGCCGCGGAAGATCTACACGTCACAGCCCCACCTAGGCACAACAGAGAGGCCAGCATGCCGGTCTAAACCTAAGCGCACAGGGGTCTGGGCCCATCGCCCAATGCACACTGCGACGCTATGAGGGCGGCCGAAGCGTAACTAGCCCCTTAATACAAGAGCAGCTTACGGTCCAATCCGCCGCCAAGGCCACCAATCGCTGGCATCACGGCGTTTCGGCTGATACCATGACGCCGAGTGCCCATATCTCTCCCACGTAGTTGGTTAGTGCGTATAGGCTCGTAGCCAACTCAGATCAAATACCAAGATCTCGTTAAGCGTGTTAAGTATCCGCGAACGCCGAACAGGGCCAGCCACACCTCTCTCCTAGGAGGTCTCAACCTGCCCTGTCGCTCCGCCGCAAAGATCCACTCGCGGGTGCTCCACCAGCCGACCCGACTTTAGTCTCCACAGGTCTCATGTATAAAGTCTCTAGTATATACCCGTGATAACCTCCCTAGTGATCACGGCACGAGAGTATAGCACAGAAGACGGACAAGAATGTAGTGCCACAGATGAAAATACTCGCATCATATACTAAACCTATAGGATTGCAGTTAAAGGTAAAAACAGTAGTAACAAGGACAGGCTATGCATCAGGATATGTATAACGGAAAGCAGTAACATGCTACACTACTCTAATGCAAGCAGTATAGAGTAGAATAGGCGATATCTGGTGATCAAAGGGGGGGGGGCTTGCCTGGTTGCTCTGGCAAGAGAGAGGGGTCGCCAACTCCGTAGTCGAACTGGGCAGCAGCAGCGTCGGTCTCGTAGTCTACCGGAGAGGAGAGGGGGAAGAAACAATAAATATAATGCAAACATAAGCATGACGGTGCATGACAAGAAAATGCGCGGTGCTAGGTGTGCCCTAACGCGGTAGGAGGTGATACCGACGAAGGGGGAAAACATCCGGGAAAGTATTCCCGGTGTTTCGCGTTTTCGGGAAGAGGAGCCGGAGGGGGAAAGTTGCGAGTTCGATAGGTTAGGGGTGTGTGGCGGACGAACGGACTACGTATCTCTGGATTCATCTCGCTGCTCGAGCAACTTTCATGTTGAAAATATTTTAATCCGAGTTACGGATTAAAAGATATGATTTTCTAAAGATTTTATTAATTTCTCGAATTTAATTAATTAATTAATCCAACATTATCCGTAATAGTAAATGTCGACGTCAAGATGACATCGTGAGTGATGTCAAGAATAACGCCGTTGACCATTGACCTGTCAATTCTTACGCAGGGGTCCGTGGGGACCCACCTGTCATTCTCTATGAATTAATATTTTAATTATTTTAGTTATTATTTATTTATTTATTTATTTAATCATTTTTTTACTATTATTATTTTATTTTATTTTCCTTTTTCTTTTTGTTCTGTGGGCTGGGCCCCATTCGGCAAAGGGCCTGAGGCTAAACCGCGCTGGGTGGCAAGGCGCCTCGGGACGGGCGCTGGGCAGGCTGCAGCGCTGGGCGCCACAAGGGGAAGCGGGGCGAGGACAGACTTCAGGCTGGGCGGCCGACGGAGAGGCGGGGAGCACGGGCCACCGCAGAATGGGCACCGGCTGAGGCGGCGAACGGCGCGGACGGGTTCCGGGGGCGCCATGGCGAGGCGAGGCAGGGGAGCAGACGGGAGCTGGGAGGCGCCAGATCACGGAGGGGAGAGGAGGCCGGGTGCGGTCACGCACTTGGCGCGGACGGCGAGCCGCTGGGCAGGGAGAACTGGACGAGGCCTGCAGCGTGAGGGAGGGCGCGGCTGCAGGCGCGGGTTGCAGGGGCCGTGGCCAGGCTGGCATGCGTGGCGCCGGGCGAGGCGCGGGCGCATGCCGGAGCCCAGACGGCGCGGTGAGTGAGCGAGGGGAGAGAGGAGAGGTCGGGGCTCACAAGGGGAGTAGGGCGGCGGTGGGCTCGAGGATGGTCGGGGTCCGATGAGGTTGAGGACGAGGCGGCGGGCCGACGAGGAGCAGGCCGGGCGAGGTGGTCCGGCTAGGGGGGTTCCGGGCGGCGTCGTGTGGCGGCGGGGCGTTGTCGAGCGGCGTCGGCCCCCTCTGGATCCCGATCCAGATCGGGAGAGAGGAGGGGGGCGAGTGGGTGGAGTGGGGGTGTCGGTGGGACGAGTGGGGAGGCGGAGTGGATAAGGGAGAGGAGTGGGGGCCGACCTGGCGGCTGGTTGGTTCGATGGCCACCGGGCCGCGGTCCAGCAGGGGGGCTTCTCCTCCTTTTGTTTTTTTTGTTTCTCTTTTGTATTTTCTTTCTTTTATTTATTTTCTTTTATGTTTTAACTCATTTTAAATTACTTAGACATTTTATAAAAATGCGTTTACTTCACCATAATTACCGATGCAATATTTGGCAAACCCCGAACATTTTAGTTTGAATTTTTGAAAACTTTTATTGCTATCATAAATTTGAATTTGAATTTCGAAACAGTTTTGAATTAACCCGTGATTAACTACAGTGACAGAGGTGACGTGGCACCATCAATATGAGATTACTGTAGCATGATTATCCGGGCGTCACAGTATTGTATTGTTGCCATCGAGGATAACAAGATGGGGTTTTTATCATATTGCATGAAACTATCCCTCTACATCATGTCATCTTGCTTAAGGTTACTATGTTTTTAACTTAATACTCTAGATGCAATCTGGATAGTGGTCGATGAGTGGAGTAATAGTAGTAGATGCAGGCAAGAGTCGGTCTACTTGTCTCGGACGTCATGCCTATATACATGATCATACCTAGATATTCTCATAACTATGCTCAATTTTGTCAATTGCTTAACAGTAATTTGTTCACCCACCGTAGAATACTTATGCTCTTGAGAGAAGCCACTAGTGAAACCTATGGCCCCCGGGTCTATTCTCATCATATCAATCTCCATCACTTTATTATTTCTTTGCTTTTTTACTTTGCCTTTTACTTTTCACTTTGCATCTCTATACCAAAAATACCAAAAATTTATCTATCATCTCTATCAAATCTCACTCTCGTAAGTGACCGTGAAGGGATTGACAACCCCTAATCGCGTTGGTTGCGTTGAGCTATTGTTTTTGTGTAGGTACGAGGGACTCATGGCGTAGCCTCCTCGGATTGATACCTTGGTTCTCAAAAACTGAGGGAAATACTTACGCTACTTTGCTGCATCATCCTCTCCTCTTCGGGAAATCCAACGCAGTGCTCAAGAGGTAGCAAGAAGAATTTCTGGCGCCGTTGTCGGGAGTCTACGCAAAAGTCAACATACCAAGTACCCATCACAATCCCTATCTCTCGCATTACATTAGTTGCCATTTGCCTCTCGTTTTCCTCTCCCCCACTTCACCATTGTCGTTTTATTCGCCCTCTCTTTTTCGTTTGCCTTTTTCTCGCTTGCCTTGTCGTCATGGCTAGTCCTCTTTCTGCTCCTTTGTCCCCCGAATTTGAGGTTCTTCACTTCAAACAAAGACAAGGAGAAAACTTAAAGGATGCTTGGTTTAGAATGATGGAATCTTATCGTAATTGCACCCTAGAAGTAAATTTCATAATTTTGCTTCACAACTTTTATGTTGGACTTAATATGTCTCATAGACAACTTTTGGATTGTGTTGCCAAAGGTAATTTTATTGAAATTGATCCCAGTATCGCGCATGAAATTATAGAATGTATAGTAGGAAATTTACCTCAACAAAAGGGGACCCATCATACCCAAGAGGAAACATAAGTTTTTGAGAAAATTTGCGAAGTAACTAAGATTTTACAAAAGTCTCTTGAACCTCTTAAGAGTGTTAGCGGAAATCTCCACCGCATGAATATGTTGATTACTATTTGCAATAAGCGGTTGGATTCTTTAGATATCAAGATTTCTGAATATGAAGGGAAATGTAAAGAAACTCCCGGATTCGAGCATAACGTCGCTAAAAGAATTAAGAATCAAGATGACACTACCTAGATCTATCCTCGCTTTTATGCCTAGCTAGGGGCGTTAAACGATAGCGCTTGTTGGGAGGCAACCCAATTTTATTTTTAGTTTTTTGTTTTTCTTCTGTTTAGGAATAAATAATCCATCTACCTTCTGTTTAGATGTGGTTTTGTGTTTTAATTAGTGTTTGTGCCAAGTTAAACCTATAGGATCTTCTTGGATGATAGTTATTTGATCTTGCTGTAATTTCCAGAAACTTTCGGTTCACGAAAACAATTATTAAAATTTACCAGAACGTGATAAAATAGTAATTCCAATTGCTTCTGATCAATAAACAAATTACCTAGGTCTTCCTATTTTGGATGAATTTTTGGAGTTCCAGAAGTTTGGGTTAGTTACATATTACTACAGACTGTTCTGTTTTTGACAGATTCTGTTTTTCGTGTGTTGTTTGCTTATTTTGATGGATCTATGGATAGTAAAATAGTTTATAATCCATAGAGAAGTTGGAATACATTAGGTTTAACACCAATATAAATAAATAACGAGTTCATTACAGTACCTTGAAGTGGTCTTTTGTTTTCTTTCGCTAATGGAGCTCACGAGATTTCTGTTGAGTTTTGTGTTGTGAAGTTTTCAAGTTTTGGGTGAAATCTTTTGATGGATTATGGAACAAAGAGTGGCAAGAGCCTAAGCTTGGGGATGCCCATGGCACCCCCAATATAATCAAAGGACACCAAAAAGTCAAAGCTTGGGGATGCCCCGGAAGTAGGGCTGGAAAAAAAGCTCGAAGCTCGCGAGTTAAACGAGTAGCTCGTGACTCGGCTCGAATCGACTCGAACTCGAAGAATAACGAGTCGAGCCGAGCTTTAGTTTAAGATCGTTTATAAACCAAGTTAAACAAGCCGATTTGACAAGTACTCGTGTAACTCGTTAGGATCGGTACAAGAGATCAGCCAAGCACCCTGCATCCCACACGCACAACACAAGGCCCAGCCGCCCAAGCCACCTTACGAATATGATAAAAATCATTAGTTGCCAATGTAAAATGTACATATTAAACATGTACAATGTTCACAAACAAAGTTCGATTTAAATAATATTTTTAAGGTTTTATGTTCATATCCTTAACGAGCTTAACAAGCTAAACAAGCCAGCTCGCGAGTTATATGAGTCGAGCCAATCTTGAATTTGAGCTCGTTATAGTAACGAGTCGAGTCGAGCTAGCTCGTTAACGAAACGAGCTTTAGCGAGTCGAGCCGAGCTGGCTCGACTCGGCTCAAATTCCAGCCCTACCCGGAAGGCATCCCCTCTTTCGTCTACTTCCATCGGTAATTTTACTTGGAGCTATATTTTTATTCACCACATGATATGTGTTTTGCTTGGAGCGTCTTGTATTATTTGTGTCTTTGTTTGTTAGTGTGCCACAATCATCCTTGCTGTACACACCTTTTGAGAGAGCCATACATGAATTGGAATTTGATAGAATACTCTATGTGCTTCACTTACATCTTTTGAGCTTTGTAGTTTTGCTCTATGTGCTTCACTTATATCTTTTGAGCTTTATAGTTTTGCTCTAGTGATTCATTTATATCTTTTAGAGCACAGTGGTGGATTTGTTTTAACGAAACTATTGATCTCTCATGCTTCACTTAGATTATTTTGAGAGTCTTTAATAGCATGGTAATTTGCTTAATAATAATAATATGCTTGGTATTCAAGATTTGTAAAACTTTCTTTTGAGCGCATTGAATAATAAGAAAAGTTTGATGCTTGATAATTGTTTTGAGATATGGAGGTGATAATATCAAAGTTGTGCTAGTTGAGTAGTTGTGAATTTGAGAAATGCTTGAGTTGAAGTTTGCAAGTCCCGTAGCATGCATGTATGGTAAACGTTATGTAACAAATTTGAAACATGAGGTGTTATTTGATTGTCCTCCTTATGAGTGGCGGTCGGGGACGAGCGATGGTCTTTTCCTACCAATCTATCCCCCTAGGAGCATGCGCGTAATGCTTTGGTTTTTGATGGCTTGTAGATCTTTGCAATAAGTATATGAGTTCTTTATGACTAATGTTGATTCCATGGATTATACGCACTCTCACCCTTCCATCATTGCTAGCCTCTTGATGCAGTGCATTGCCCTTTCTCACATTGAGAGTTGGTGCAAACTTCGCCGGTGCATCCAAACCCCGTGATATGATACACTCTTTCACACATAAACCTCCTTATATCTCCCTCAAAACAGCCACCATACATACCTATTATGGCATTTCCATAGCCATTCCGATATATATTGCCATGCAACTTTCCACCATTCCGTTCATCATGACATATCCATCATTGTCATATTGCTTAGCATGATCATGTAGTTGACATAGTATGTGGCAAAGCCACTGATGTCTACTATGCAACCTTATTCTTGTAGACGTTGTTGGGCCTGCAAGTGCACAGGTTTGTAGGACAGTAGCAAATTTCCCTCAAGTGGATGACCTAAGGTTTATCAATCCGTGGGAGGCGTAGGATGAAGATGGTCTCTCTCAAGCAACCCTGCAACCAAATAGAAAAGAGTCTCTTGTGTCCCCAACACACCCAATACAATGGTAAATTGTATAGGTGCACTAGTTCGCGAAGAGATGGTGATACAAGTGCAATATGGATGGTAGATAAAGGTTTTTGTAATCTGAAAATATAAAAACAGCAAGGTAACTAATGATAAAAGCGAGCGTAAATGGTATTGCAATGATAGGAAACAAGGCCTAGGGTTCATACTTTCACTAGTGCAAGTTCTCTCAACAATAATAACAAAGATAGATCATATAACAATCCCTCAACATTCAACAAAGAGTCACTCCAAAGCCACTAATAGCGGAGAACAAACGTAGAGATTATGGTAGGGTATGAAACCACCTCAAAGTTATTCTTTCGGATCGATCTATTAAAGAGTTCGTACTAGCATAACACCTTAAGACACAAATCAACCAAAACCCTAATGTCACCTAGATACTCCATTGTCACCTAAAGTATCCGTGGGCATGATTATACGATATGCATCACACAATCTCAGATTCATCCAACCAACATAAAAGTACTTCAAAGAGTGCACCAAAGTTTCTACCGGAGAGTCAAGAAAACGTGTGCCAACCCCTATGCATAGGTTCATGGGCGGAACCCGCAAGTTGGTCACCAAAACATACATCAAGTGGCATGTGATATCCCATTGTCACCACAGATAAACACGGCAAGACATACATCAAGTGTTCTCAAATAAAGACTCAATCCGATAAGATAACTTCAAGAGGGAAACTCAATTCATCACAAGAGAGTAGAGGGGGAGAAACATCATAAGATCCAACTATAATAACAAAGCTCGTGATGCATCAAGATCGTGCCATAGAGAGAACACGAGAGAGAGAGATCAAACACATAATTACTGGTACATACCCTCAGCCCCGAGGGTGAAACTACTCCCTCCTCGTCATGGAGAGCGCCGGGATGATGAAGATGGCCACCGGTGATGGATTCCTCGTGCAGGTGCCGAGCGGGCTCCGAGAGGTTTTTGGTGGCTACAAAGGCTTATTGCGGCGGAACTCCCGATCTATCTTGATATTCGATGTTTTTAGGGTACGTGAAGCTTATATAGACGAAAGAAGTCGATTAGGGGTGCTCGAGGGGCCCACGAGACAGGTAGCGCGCCAGTGAGGCGCGCCCCTATCTCCTGGGCTCCTCGAGGGTCTTCTGACTTGATCTCCAAGACTCCAGGATGATATTCTTCCAAAAAATCATGATGCCGAAGGTTTCATTCCGTTTGGACTCCGTTTGATATTCCTTTTCCTCGAAATACTAAAACAGGCAATAAAACAGCAATATGGGCTGGGCCTCCGGTTAATAGGTTAGTCCCAAAAGTAATATACAGTGTATAATAAAGCCCATAATCATTCAAAACACATAGTAATATAGCATGAATACTTCATAAATTATAGATACGTTGGAGACATATCAGCATCCCCAAGCTTAATTCCTACTCGTCCTCGAGTAGGTAAATGATCAAGAAAGAATTTATGAAGTGTGAATGCTAGAAGGTGCACAAGTTTGATCAATGATAATTTCAATCACCTTTTTCTAGCATGATAATATGTCATAACAGTAGTTCATCTCATAAAACTTCTCACGATAAAGTAACAAGCAATTCACATGTCAAAGCATAGACCATAAACTTTCTTGAAAACTAGCAAACTTCATTATCAGTCATTCAAACAATTGCGATTCATCTTATTTTCAGGAATATCAAACTCCACATACTCAACTATCATATAGTCTTCTACAATTGCTAACACTCACGCAATACTAATGGTTAATCGGACACTGAGAAACATAGGGGCTTATAGTGTTGCCTCCCAACGTATTCACCTTTGGGTGATGTCAACAATAATAGTTCATGCTAACTTACATCCAATTGGATATATATATATCAGGATCACCCCAACACAAAGTGCTTCCAAAGGATAAAATGAAAAAAGGGAAAGGTGAAGATCACCTTGACTCTTGCATAAAAGTAAAAGACATAAAGTAAAAGATAGGACCTTCGCAGAGGGAAGCAGAGGTTGTCATGCGCTTTTAGGGTTGGATACACAAAATCTTAATGCGAAAGAATGTCACTTTATATTGCGCCTTGTATATGGACCTTTATTATGCAATTCGTCGCTTTTATTGCTTCCATAACAAGTTCGTACAAAGCTTATTTTCTCCGCACTAATAAGTCATGCATATTTAGGGAGCAATTTTTATTGCTTGCACCGATGACAACTTACTTGAAGGATCTTACTCAATCCATAGGTAGGTATGGTGGACTGTCATGGCAAAACTGGGTTTAAGGATATTTGGAAGCACAAGTAGTATCTCTACTTGGTGCAAGGAGTTTTGGCTAGCATGAGGGGGAAAGGCAAGCTCAACATGTTTGAATGATCCATGACAATATACTTTAACTGAGATGTCGGAAAACATAACCCATTACGTTGTCTTCCTTGTCCAACATCAACTCTTTAGCATGTCATACTTAATGAGTGCTCCCAATTATAAAATATGTCTAGGATAGTGTATTTATATGTGAAATCTCTCTTCCTTCAATATTCTTTCATGAATTGTTCAAATGACCAATACAATGCTTGCTAACCTTCAATAAATTTACAACCTCTACTTCCTAGATGTGAAGTCATTACTCCCCATGGGATAAGTAAATGAGACATATATAATTTCATATTTATGACAATCAACTCATTCAACAATTTACTCATAGGATATAAGTGAAGCACACGAGTAAATGACAAACTACTCCAAAAAGATATAAGTGAAGATCAATGAGTAGCTAAATAATTATGTAATTATGCGAAGACTCTCTCTCATTTAAGAATTTTAGATCTTGGTATTATATTCAAACAGCAAGCAAAACAAAATGACATTGCAAGGATAGCACAACTCATGTGAAGAAGCAAAAACTTAGGCTCAACCGATACTAACCGATAGTTGTTGAAGAAGAAAAGTGGGATGCCTACCGGGGCATCCCCAAGCTTAGATGCTTGAGACTTATTGAAATATTATCTTGGGGTGCCTTGGGAATCCCCAAGCTTGAAATTTTTTGTCTCCTTAAATCCTCTCATATCATGGTTTCTCTATTTATCAAAAGCTTCATCCACACCAAACTCAATAAGAACTCGTGAGATAGGTTAGTATAAACCAATGCAAAACCTTATCATTTTCTACTGTAACAAATCACTAAAATTATTATTTAACATTGCATACTAAATGCCTATGCATATTTAACACTCATATCCTCAAATAGAATCATTAAACAAGCAAACATATGCGAACAATGCAACCATAACAGCAATCTGTCAAAACAGTATAGTCTGTAAAGAATGCAAGATTCATCATACTTCCCTAACTCCAAAAATTATGAAGTAAAATTCCCACTGTAGTAAATTTATCATAGCTCATTATGCAAAAAATTCAACATTATACCATTCTCTGACGTTTCTAGGGAATTTTTGCAACAGCGGTAAACTTTCTGTTTTCAGACAGCAACATGTATACTAGCAAAATAAGCATGGCAAAGGCTATCCTTGACATTTTTATTGGAACTAAAGATGCAAAACATTATTCTAAATAACAGCAAGCAAAAACTAACAAGAGAAAATGATGCTCCAAGCAAAACACATATCATGTGGTGAATAAAAATACAGCTCCAATGAAAGTTACCGATGGACGAAGACGAAAGAGGGGATGCCTTCCGGGGCATCCCCAAGCTTAGGCAATTGGTTGTCCTTGAATATTACCTTGGGGTGCCTTGGGCATCCCCAAGCTTAGGCTCTTGCCACTCCTTATTCCATAGTCCATCGAATCTTTACCCAAAACTTGAAAACTTAACAACACAAAACTTAACAGAAAACTCGTAAGCTCCGTTAGCGAAAGAAAACAAAACACCACTTCAAGGTACTGTAATGAACTCATTCTTTATTTATATTTGTGTTAAACCTACTGTATTCCAACTTCTATATGGTTTATAAACTATTTTACTATCCATAGAGTCATCAAAATAAGCAAACAACACATGAAAAACAGAATTTGTCAAAAACAGAACAGTCTGTAGTAATCTGTAACTAACGCAAACTTCTGGAACTCCAAAAATTCTAAAATAAATGGGTGGACCTGAGGAATTTGTCTAGTAATCACCTTAAAAAAGAATCAACTAAATATCACCCTCCAGTAAAAAGTTCTAGCTAATATCGTGAGCGCTAAAGTTTCTGTTTTTTACAGCACGATCATAAAGACTTCACCCAAGTCTTCCCAAAGGTTCTACTTGGAACAAACACTAATTAAAGCACAAAACCACATATAAACAGAAACTAGATGGATTATTTATTACTAAACAGAACCAAAAAGCAAGAAACTAAAATAAAATTGGGTTGCCTCCCAACAAGCGCTATCGTTTGACGCCCCTAGCTAGGCATGATGATTTCAATGATGCTCACATAAGACATAAGAATTGAAACATAAAGAGAGCATCATGAAGAATATGAGCAAATTTAAGTCTAACCCACTTCCTATGCATAGGGATTTTGTGAGCAAACAACTTATGGGAACAATAATCAACAAGCATAGGAAGGTAAAACAAGCATAGCTTCAAGATTTCAAGCACAAAGGGAGGAAACTCGACATTATTGCAATTCCTACAAGCATATGTTCCTCCCTCATAATAATTTTCAGTATAATCATGAATAAATTCAACAATATAACCAGCAACTAAAGCATTCTTTTCATGATCTACTAGCATAGAAAATTTACTACTCTCCACATAAGCAAAATTCTTCTCATTCGGAATATTGGGAGTATCATAAGAGACTTGAACACTAAAAATTGTTTCCACATTAAAAGAGTAATGTTCAGAAAAAGGGTAATCATAATCATGACAAGATTTGTAAATATAATCATCACTATTTTATAGCATAAGTTTCATCACAATAATCATCATAAGTAGCAACTTCGTTCTCATCATAATCGATTGAAACCTCTCCCAAGATAGTGGAATCACTAAATAAAGTTGACACTTTTCCAAATCCACTTTCATATTCATCACAATAAAATTCAACATCCTCCAAAATAGTGGGATCACTACTTACTAAAGTCGACACTCTTCCGATCCCACTTTCATCAATATAATCATCATAGGTAGGAGGCATGCTATCATCATAACAACTTTGCATATCAAAACTTGGGGTGCTAAAAATATCATCTTCATCAAACATAGCTTCCCCAAGCTTGTGGCTTTGCATATCATTAGCATCATGGATATTCAAGGAATTCATACTAACAACATTGCAATCATGCTCATCATACAAAGATCTAGTACCAAACATTTTATAGCATTCTTCTTCTAGCACTTGAGCACAATTTTCCTTTCCATCATTCTCACGAAAGATATTAAAAATATGAAGCGTAAGAGACAAACTCAACTCCATTTTTTTGTAATTTTCTTTTATAAACTAAACTAGTGATAAAACAAGAAACAAAAAGATTCGATTGCATGATCTAAAGATATACCTTCAAGCACTCACCTCCCCGGCAACGGCGCCAGAAAAGATCTTGATGTATACTACGCAACCTTCTTCTTGTAGACGTTGTTGGGCCTGCAAGTGCACAGGTTTGTAGGACAGTAGCAAATTTCCCTCAAGTGGATGACCTAAGGTTTATCAATCCGTGGGAGGCGTAGGATGAAGATGGTCTCTCTCAAGCAACCCTGCAACCAAATAGCAAAGAGTCTCTTGTGTCCCCAACACACCCAATACAATGGTAAATTGTATAGGTGCACTAGTTTGGCGAAGAGATGGTGATACAAGTGCAATATGGATGGTATATAAAGGTTTTTGTAATCTGAAAATATAAAAACAGCAAAGTAACTAATGATAAAAGCGAGCGTAAACGGTATTGCAATGATAGGAAACAAGGCCTAGGGTTCATACTTTCACTAGTGCAAGTTCTCTCAACAATAATAACATAGATAGATCATATAACAATCCCTCAACATGCAACAACGAGTCACTCCAAAGCCACTAATAGCGGAGAACAAACGTAGAGATTACGGTAGGGTACGAAACCACCTCAAAGTTATTCTTTAGGACCGATCTATTAAAGAGTTCGTACTAGAATAACACCTTAAGACACAAATCAACCAAAACCCTAATGTCACCTAGATACTCCATTGTCACCTCAAGTATCTGTGGGCATGATTATACGATATGCATCACACAATCTCAGATTCATCCAACCAACATAAAAGTACTTCAAAGAGTGCCCCAAAGTTTCTACCGGAGAGTCAAGAAAATGTGTGCCAACCCCTATGCATAGGTTCATGGGCGGAACCCGCAAGTTGGTCACCAAAACATACATCAAGTGGCACGTGATATCCCATTGTCACCACAGATAAACACGGCAAGACATACATCAAGTGTTCTCCAATAAAACTCAATCCGATAAGATAACTTCAAGAGGGAGACTCAATTCATCACAAGAGAGTAGAGGGGGAGAAACATCATAAGATCCAACTATAATAACAAAGCTCGTGATACATCAAGATCGTGCCATAGAGAGAACACTAGATAGAGAGAGATCAAACACATAACTACTGGTACATACCCTCAAATTTAGGGTGAACTACTCCCTCCTCGTTATGGAGAGCGCCGGGATGATGAAGATGGCCACCGGTGATGGATTCCCCCTCCGGCAGGGTGCCGGAACGGGCTCCCGAGAGGTTTTTGGTGGCTACAGAGGCTTGCGGCGGCGGAACTCCTGATCTATCTTGATATTCGATGTTTTTAGGGTACGTAGGCTTATATAGGCGAAAGAAGTCGGTCGGGGGGTGCTCGAGGGGCCCATGGGACAGGGGGGCACGCCCAGTAGGGGGGTGCCCCTATCTCTTGGGCTCCTCGAGGGTCTTCGAACTTGATCTCCAAGCCTCCAGGATGATATTCTTCCAAAAAATCACGATGCCGGAGGTTTCATTCCGTTTGGACTCCGTTTGATATTCCTTTTTGTCGGCGTTCTGGGAACACAGGTCCCCAGACATGCCTACCTGTGGCCTGCGGCGTGTCCCAAGGGGTGGCCCATCAAGGCACATCTTCATCAGCACAAGCTCAAGACCCTCGCGAGGGGCCAAGCCTCGTGGGGCGGACGACAGGGAGCTTCCTCAGGCACGGCCTCGTCAGGCTGGCTCGCAAGGAGGCGGAGAGATCAAGGCGGGGTACCTCATGAGGTGCCCATGACGCAAGCCATGACGACCAAGGGCGCCAGGTGGGCGCCAGCCCGCGCAGTGTCCTCCTTTCCTCTTTGTTGCAAAGGGAGCACGCACAGACAAGGGTATCAAGGAAAGGCATCCATTTCGGTGCAACAAGACCAAGACCGTCGCAACGGCAGGAAGGAAGTCATCATGGAGCCCAAGCCGACGTCACCACCAGAGCCTTTGACAGGCGAGGACCAACTTTAGTCAGGATAAGTGTACTAGATGTTCCCCTTCAAAATGGCCAATTGTTGGCTCCCTTCCCGCTCAATATTTGGGAAGAGGCCCAGGGACTTTGCCTATAAATAAGACTAGCCACCCACAGAGTAAGGGATCCGAAATCCAGAACAGGGCTAGAGGCATCTAGAAATCTTGGAGATCACATAGAGAGAGAGAGAGGAGCGACTGAACTCCCCCTAGCAGTTCATCGCACCAGCCAAGAACAGACCCTCGCGAGGCTGTTCTTCCTTGTATTGTTCATCATCAGCCCAAGAGGCAATCCACCACACCACAAACTAGAGTAGGGTATTACACCACAATGGTGGCCCGAACTAGTATAAACCCTGTGTCTCTTGTGTTGTTCTTTTCATAGCTTAGATCCTAGCGAGGCGGCGAGGTGCAGGTAGGTAGAGGGCGAGATCTCCGCGCCCACCCCAGTGTTCGAACCTAGAGGGTCAGCCGGAACCCGAAATCCGACATTTGGCGCGCCCGAGTAGGTGCGCGGAATCCACCTTCTGCCACTTCGCGTCCCGTCGCATCATCATCATCATGTCCGGCGACCAGGCGGGCAACCCTGATCCCTGGGCGGCCTGGCCCACCCACGCAGAGCCACTCGCCCCGGGCGAACCCATGCCCCAGGCAGCTCATGGTCCGCAGGGCGCTGCGGGCCGCGGACGACGCGGACAGGCAACTGCAGCTCTCACGCCACGGCAGGCGCGATCGGCGGCGAGGGCCTCCAACCACGCCACGACCACGACGCCGTACACCCCACGGGAGCAGGCGAACTGAAGGGCCGCGCTCACAGTGGCCCAAGAGCTACTGCAATGCAGGCTGCTGGAGGGCGGCCGCGACGTGCTGCTAGAGTGGGTGGCAGAGCTCCTGGGCTTCGCCGCCTCGGGGGCTCACCCCTTCTGCACCCAACTCCCACCTCAGGTCCAGGGTGGCCCACGCGGAGGCTCCACGCACGCCCGCGCAGCTCCAAGCGGACTCCAAGGCCACCCCAACGCCAGCCTTGATTCATTGCATATCCCGTTACACCGCCGGAGGCATTCATATAGAGTCATACTTTGTTCTAGTATCGAGTTGTAACCATGGAGTTGTAAATAAATAGAAGTGTGATGATCATCATTTAATAGAGTATTGTCCCCAAAAAAAGGCCAAAGAAAAAAAAGATGGCCCAAAAAATATATAAAATAAAAAAGGGCAATACTACTATCCTTTTTTCCACGCTTGTGCTTCAAAGTAGCACCATAATCTTCATAATAGAGAGTCTCTTGTTTTGTCATTTTCATATACTAGTGGGAACTTTTCATTATAGAACTTGGCTTGTATATTCCAACGATTGGCTTCCTCAAATGCCCTAGGTCTTCATGAGCAAGCAAGTTGGATGCACACCCACTTAGTTTCTTTTGTTGAGCTTTCATACATTTATAGCTCTAGTGCATTCGTTGCATGGCAATCCCTACTCCTTGCATTAACATCAATCGGTGGGCATCTCCATAGCCCATTGATTATCCTCGTTGATGTGATACTTTCTCCTTTTTTTTCTTCTCCACATAACCCCCATCGTCATATTCTATTCCACCCATAGTGCTATATCCATGGCTCGCGCTCATGTATTGCGTGAGGGTTTGTAAGTTTGAGATTACTAAAGTATGAAACAATTGCTTGGCTTGTCATCGGGGTTGTGCATGATGAGAGCATTCTTGTGTGACGAAAATGGAGCATGACTAAACTATATGATTTTGTAGGGATGAACTTTCTTTGGCCATGTTATTTTGAGAAGACATAATTGCTTAGTTAGTATGCTTGAAGTATTATTATTTTTATGTCAATATGAACTTTTGTCTTGAATCTTTTGGATCTGAATATTCATACCACAATTGAGAAGATTTACATTGAAATTATGCCAAGTAGCACTCCGCATCAAAAATTCTCTTTTATCATTTACCTACTCGAGGGACGAGCAGGAATTAAGCTTGGGGATACATGATACGTCTCCAACGTATCTATAATTTTTGATTGCTCCATGCTATATTATCTACTGTTTTGGACTATATTGGGCTTTATTTTCCACTTGTATATTATTTTTGGGACTAACCTATTAACCGGAGGCCCAACCCAGAATTGCTTTTTTTTTGCCCATTTCAGTGTTTTGGAGAAACAGAATATCAAACGGAGTCCAAACGGAATGAAACCTTCGGGAACATGATTTTCTCATCAGATAAGACCCAGGAGACTTGGACCCTCCGTCAAGAAAGCCACGAGGCGGTCACGAGGGTGGAGGGTGCCCCCCCTAGGGCGCGCCCCCCTGCCTCATGGCCCCCTCGAAGCTCCACCGACGTACTCCTTCCTCCTATATATACCTACGTACCCCCATACGGTCAGATACGGAGCCAAAAACCTAATTCCACCGCCGCAACTTTCTGTATCCACGAGATCCCATCTTGGGGCCTGTTCTAGAGCTCCGCCGGCGAGGGCCATCATCACGGAGGGCTTCTACATCATCATAGCCTCTCCGATGAAGTGTGAGTAGTTTACCTCAGACCTTCGGGTCCATAGTTAGTAGCTGATGGCTTCTTCTCTCTTTTTGGATCTCAATGCAATGTTCTCCCCCTCTCTTGTGGAGATCTATTCGATGTAATCTTCTTTTTGCGGTGCGTTTGTTGAGACCAATGAATTGTGGTTTTATGATCAAGTCTATCTATGAATAATATTTGAATCTTCTCTGAATTCTTTTATGTATGATTGGTTATCTTTGCAAGTCTCTTCGAATTATCAGTTTGGTTTGGCCTACTAGATTGGTTTTTCTTGCAATGGGAGAAGTGCTTAGCTTTGGGTTCAATCTTGCGGTGTCCTTTCCCAGTGACAGAAGGGGCATCAAGGTACTCATTGTATTGTTGCCATCGAGGACAACAAGATGGGTTTTTTATCATATTGCATGAAACTATCCCTGTACATCATGTCATCTTGCTTAAGGCGTTACTCTGTTTTTAACTTAATACTCTAGATGCATGCTGGATAGCGGTTGATGAGTGGAGTAATAGTAGTAGATGCAGGCAGGGGTTGGTCTAGTTGTCTCGGACGTGATGCCTATATACATGATCATACCTAGATATTCTCATAACTATGCTCAATTTTGTCAATTTCTCAACAGTAATTTGTTCACCCACCGTAGAATACTTATGCTCTTGAGAGAAGCCACTAGTGAAACCTATGGCCCCCGGGTCTATTCTCATCATATCAATCTCCATCACTTTATTATTGCTTTGCCTTTTTACTTTGCCTTTTACTTTTCACTTTGCATATCTATACCAATAATACCAAAAATATTATCTATCATCTCTATCAGATCTCACTCTCGTAAGTGACCGTGAAGGGATTGACAACCCCTAATTGCGTTGGTTGCGTTGAGCTATTGTTTTTGTGTAGGTACGAGGGACTCGCGTGTAGCCTCCTACTGGATTGATACCTTGGTTCTCAAAAACTGAGGGAAATACTTATGCTACTTTGCTGCATCATCCTCTCCTCTTCAGGGAAATCCAACGCAGTGCTCAAGAGGTAGCAACGTTCAGAGCTCGCCTAGCAATTCGGCCCCCGCCCTAGTCCCAGTCAAACGGCGAAATCCGTCCCGCGCGTACATGATTACGCATTGAAAATATCATGGGCATAGGCGGGGGCACGACCAGGGCACGTCCCACAGTGCGGATCAACCGCCCTAGGGGCTGATTACCCATATCATTTTTCTCTTTCAGGACCTTACTCTCTGGAAGCCTTACCCAGCAGTACGATTGCCGAACACATACTACAACAACCAAGGAGGCAGGAAGCTACATCGCAGAATGGAATCCCCAGGTGGTCTCTGATAACGAGCGAAATACCTACTTTAAATACCAGTCCACAGCTTGCCCTTGGATAGGACATGTCAAATAGTCCTACTTTTTGCTTATCGCACTACTTGTATCAGTACGCTTCGACGTAAAATTTAAACAACAATGCACAACATTAGTCTATTATTGCATTATCTATTCTTTTTTTATATATATGTTCATTTATGACAATCAGCACCCGTACATTCTGGTACGGCCAGTACGTCAGGGGCTTTCGTATGCCCCATAATACGGCGTGAGAAGTCCGAACACTTTCGATAGTGCGGCACCCCGAACTTATAGCATTATATGCATCAGCTCCGAATCATGTCTTGGGTCAATAGTTGGGTTTGCCCGGCTCCCATGTTTTGGTACCTTACGTTCCACTATATCGGCTAAGGTAGCACTGGGAGAACTACTGCGATTGTGTCCCGGTTCTTCCGGACGAGCACCTCAGTAGAGAAAGTCAAAACTGATAGTCATGATGAGGCGAGAGCTGGTTGCTATTCGAGAGGTCTCAAGTCCTTAAAGACTTTTTCCGCTTCGGGCGAGGAGTCGGCCTTGTCCGACTTAGGCGTGTATAGCGCCCCAAATTCGGCCTTCCGAATACTAGGGGCTTCGCCAAAATTTAAAATTGTAGACTTCTATGGCTAAGTGAGAGTGATAAAGCATTATAGTTCGATTGCCTGGTTCGTTGCGCTGAGCACCTCCATCGGAGGACCCAAAAATGGGAAAAAGAGTGCTCAGATTTATCCCGAACACCCCGGTACTAGCTGCATGGGGGCAGAAGCCGACGACTGGCCAACTCTCAGATTTGATAAACGGCCGCACAGAAGGTAATATTTTAAATTCAAAAAGCGTTGCATAGCGCAAATGAACTAGTTTTCATATTACAGGATCACATGAGCAAGTTCATCCAAAAATTACATCTTTGGTACATTCCTCCGTCACAAGACGGGCATCCTTCAGGACACCTTCATATTACATTTTGGGGTGGCGATGCTCCTTGCCCTCCGGTGGCCCCTCCTTCACCAGCTTGTCGGCGTCCATCTTCGCCCAGTGCACTTTCGTCGGGCAAAAGCCCTGTGTGCACCTTCGATGCTGACGGATCGCTTGATGACTTCAAACCAGGGGCAGGCATTCACAAGTTGCCTCACCAGACCGAAGTAGCTGTTAGGCAGGGGATCGCCAGGCCACATCCGGACTATAAGGCCCTTCATGGCCTGTTCGGCCGCCTTCTGAAGCTCGACCAGTTGCTTCAGCTGGTCGCTCAAGGGAACCGGGTGTTCAGTCCCAGTATATTGAGACAAGAACAATTTCTCTGTCGAGCTCCCCTCCTTGGCCCAGTAGAACTCCGCAGCATCAGACACACTGCGGGGCAGATCTGCGAACGCTCCTGGAGAGCTCCGAACTCGGGTAAGTAAAAAGAAATTTTCTTTCACGTGCTTGCTTTGCATAATGAATGCCTTACCCGCCGCTATCTTCTTCAGCGCCTCAATTTCCTGGAGGGCCTTTTGGGCTTCGGCCTTGGCATGTTACGCGCCATCGAACGCCTTTGCAAGCTCGGACTCTCGCGTCTTAGAGTCAAGCTCCAAGGCCTCATGCTTCTTGACGAGAGCCTGGAGCTCTTGCTGCACCTCGCCCACTCGGGCCTCTTGTTTCTCTTGCTCGGTGCGCTCCTGGGCCGCTTTGTTTTCGGCCTCGGACAACGCCTTCTTCAGGGTCGCCACTTCGGTCGTGGCCCCTGGTACATTCATGATGATCCAATTATTCTGCAACCAATTCTTTTTTCATATGACAAGGTATCGCTTACGTTTTCCCTCCTCGAGCTGCCTCTTGGCAAGGCCGAGCTCTTCTTTGGACTGCTCAAGGTCCTGCTTCAGTGCAGCGACCTCCGCAGTACGTGCGGCAACGGCCAACAGTGAAGCTTGCATATTCACATAGACATATTATGATTAGACTCCTATGGTTATCATTTGATCCTCTATTCGGCTTTTCTTCGCGAACGCCAAACAGAGCATCAGGGGCTACTGTCTATACGGAAATATTTTCCCATATTTCGGTTACTTACCTGAAAGCCCGTTAGGAGGCTGGCGCAAACTTCAGTTAGTCCGCTTTCGGTGGACTGAACCTTCTCAATCACCGCACTCATGATAGTGCGGTGCTCTTCATCGATGGAGGCGCCGTCAAGCGCCTCCAGCAAGTTGTCCGGTGCCTCTGGAGGGACAGAGGTCACCTGCACGGGTGGCTTGCCCCTCTTAACAGGGGGTCGCCTGCCGGAGTCCGGAACCACAGGAGGTTCCGACACAGTGTTCGCCTGAGGGCCGAACTTGGAGCCCGTGGGAGTCTTGCTCCCTTTGCACCCAGGGTCCGGAAGGTCGCTTTGAGGCGCCTCCGGGACCACCTCCCCTCGGCTTGGTGCCTTCTGAGACAACACCTCAATGTTGTCCGTAGGGCGAGGGGAGGAGGCGGTCGGAAGAGTATCGCTACTCATGTCCGACGGGTCCAAAGACCCATCCGACGAAGATACGTCGATACGGGCTCGGGACGGACTGCATAATCATATTCGGCGTAACACTACAAGAAATATGTCAACTTATGACCACCACTATTGGTCACTGAAAGGTCATGATTTTTCATTTGTGACCTTTTTGTGACCAAAAGCAAGGTCAAAAGTCGGCGTTAAACAGCCCGACTATAGCGACCTTTCTTCTGGAATGGTCGAAGACGTTTATGACCAAAATATGTCCATTGTGGCGTTTTGGTCACTAGCAACCTCCCCAGGCCACGTAGGCATCCAGCGCGGCAAGCTGATGTGGCACAAGATTCAGCCCGGTCCAATTCGGTTTTCTACATGGGCCAAGCCCATTAATTCAGCCTTTTTACTATATATTTTTTCTGTTAATTTTCTCTAGTAATATGGGCCTGGCCCAACAATTTGGCCTTTTGCAGATCATTTCATTAAGCCTATTTTTCTGGTTTTCAGAAATGCACAATATTCTGATCCGCTATAGTTTGGGCCGCAGCCTTTTTAGAGCCCAAATGTTATTTTGTCAAATAGAACATATGGGCTATTTCATTCACAGATTTAAATTTACACATTTGAACAGCAAAAAATCAGTAAATATCTCAACTAACTGATTAAATCCAGAAATCATCCAGCCAAATACTCACAAGAGAACATACACGTCTACACGTCCAACAAATGCACATACAATCAAAAACAGAGATACACAAGCACTACTGATGTTGTTCATCTTCAAGCAACTTATACAAGTGCACATACAAGTAAACAAGTACATCGAGAGAGATACGTCAACTAAAAGCGTATGCGCGCATCTCCAAGCTTCTTCATCTTCTCACACAAAGAAGCAAGAGCCACACAAAGAAGCAAAGAGCCCGGCGACATTAGATCCTGATCTAGATAAACTATTAGTGAAATACACTGGAAGTAAATAATAATCTTTCAAGGGACCAAATGCCCCAGTTCAGTAAACACTAAGCATGGCATAACAAAACTTCCAACAACTTGAATGCAACAGATTAACCTCTGTAAAGAAATATAAGAGCGTTAAGATCACTAAAATCTTGATCTAAATGCCCTTATATTTCTTTCTTTACAATGAGTAGTAAACAGCAGCAGCAGCACTTGAACCAAGAAATGTCCAGGAAGAAAACAAAAAATGGGCAGCAGTAGTAAAGCAGTAGAATTACACTAGTATATTACAGTTTTACATTGGAGTAACAGTGTAAACTACAACAGCACAAAACAGACGCAGCCATTCCCTCCTTCTTTGCAAGGCTCGGTTCAAAAGCAGTCTTCAGCCAAGGAATGGGAGAAGTGGCAGAGTACTCGTTAATGTGAAAATCAGACAAACTCTGGTACTAAACTGAAAATTAAACTTGAACTGAACATTGTATACGGTACGTTTGGTAGTGCTTTACTTCCTGATTTAATTAGCATCTGCTGTAGTATTATTATAACTTCCCTAAATTATGTAGTAAGCATTCCGATTTACTCGTCGTGGTTTTAGTTCAAATTTGAACTAAAACCACGACAAGTAAATCAGAACGGAGGGAGTACTAGATTAGTCGATAGGCTAATTTAATTGAGTGGAGCAACTAGTTACCAAAACAAAGGCATGCTATGGTAATTGATGGTTGCTGTTGTTGTTTTAGCGAGTGGCATACTCAAAATCTAACAAGTATTTGTACTACGATGTGCTAGTGCTAGTATTAAAAAAAGGATGAATTTGACTAGAGCAAGGAAATGAAAACAAGGACAGAAATTATTTCTTGCAAATTAACGAACACATGCATAGCATAGCTAGCTAATGACCCAGAGGAAAAAAACTGATGAAGCAGCAAGGCCATGACCACCACCAGGTGCATAGCTACTCTACCGAATTGGCCATTAGCATAAAGCAAGCCATTTATAACTAGCTAACAAACATCAACCATTAAAAAAATTACGATAGCAGCAGCCCGTGTAGGGAGATTAGCAGCAGGTTAGGGAGCAGAGGGAGAGGGGGGTGCTACCTGCTGGGAGCGGTGCATGGTCATGGTCAGGCTTGACTCGTCGAGCTCAGGCAAGGCAACTTGGTTGCCTTGGAAGCATAGGAGCATACCCCTTGTTGCGGGACAGGGCCAGTGCCTAGGTGCGTCCCTCCTCCTTGAGCAGGACAAGAACATGTTCCCAGCCAGAACTGGTGTCCTCCTGTCGTCGTCGCCGTCCATGCCATGGACGGTCTGCAGAAAAGGAAGAGAACTAGAGAAGGTTAGTTTGCAAAGCTACAAGCTACAGTGTGTAGCAAAGATATTCAATCTATTCAGCAAAAACAACACAAATATATATATGACAGTCTGCAGAACAACATAACATCATTCACAAGCAAAGTATAGGATGCAAACATCAAGTAGTACCATAATTCTCATCACAGTGATACATTGAATTCATTAAAGGCTACAGATTCATAGAATTCATTAAAGGCCGTATATAAAAATAGGTAGATTTCTTTCTTCTCTTTGATTTATGCTAGCAGAGATGTAGCAGGCAGGAAGGCAGGAAGCAATCACATATGCATGTATGTATGAAGCAGATAATGAAAAGAGCAACATCTGCATGCAAGATTTTAATTTAAAAATAAAGAGAAAGAGCTGCAGTCCGCAAAGTTTCTACAAAAGTTTTTTTGGACAAATCCTTATTACAAGTTGCATGCATGTGAGAAACGAAGCTGATAGTGAGAGAGAAAAAATATGTTTGCATCGTACATCATCCTGCAAGAGAGCATTCAATGATTAGGCTTACTAATTGCCCCTCAACCCATACTGCTTGCTGTTATACATACACAAGAGACAACAAGCTGTTCAAGTGTTCACTCTAGGAATGCTTTCTAAATAATTGTATAAACGAAGGCTACTTATCATTTTGTAATTAGATTGTAATAACCATCGAGTTTCCAGTAACACTCAAAGATGAAAGCTTGGAAACCCTTCTCTAACTATTGTACTAGACCAGAAAGAGGAACAATGGCTGGTAGGGCACCCAATCAAATTTGGACTTGATATTGTCAGTTTTCAGTAAGACCACTCTTGTTAGTTTTCAGGAACATGAGACCACTAGCAGCAGCTAGCGAGTGCAAGTGATTAGCAGCAGCTTGCAGGCATTCTGTCGAATAAAAGCTTGACATACCACAAAGAGCAGGGCTCGATGGCTGGGCATGGACACAAAGAGCATGGACACAAAGAGTCTGGGGACCCCCGTTCCCAGAACGCCGACAGTGGCCCCCGGGCCCACGGCGCGGCCGAACTTGGCCGAGCGGAGAGGCGAAAGGGTAAGTGCGAAGCGTCGTGGGCCCTAACAGCCTGCGGCCTTGGGCGCCGTGTGGCGGTTGATTGGACGCGTGCGCCTCTGCAACCGCGTGGGTTGATAACAGAGCGGCATCTTCCTTGCCTCCTTTACTTTCGCTAGTTGCTGCTCAGATCCCCTTTCTTGCGCCTCTCCTCTCTTCTTCCGAGATCTTCAGATCCACTCCGCCCGTGTGCCCTAGCCAGTCATGGCTCCTCACCAAACCCCGGCTGGAGCCTGGTAGTCTCCTTCCTTGGACCCGCCAAATGTGTCAGGGGCGAGCCTGCACAATGCGCCAGCTTAAGCGGGCGCTTGGCGTAAATGGAACGGCGGTGTTCAAGGCCGGCTCCTCCGCCCCTGAGGGTCGGGGGAGTACCTTCTACCCGTTCTTCACGAGCGCCATCATTGCTGGTCTGGTGCCTCCCTTCTCTGAGTTCTTCTTCTCTGTCCTCCGTCACTACAACATCCAAGCTCTGCACCTCCATCCCAACTCTGTCCTTCTTCTGGCAATCTCCGCCTACTATTGTGAGGTCCATGTTGGGGTGAAGCCCTCGGTGGCCTTGCTGCGCCACTACTTCTTCCTCCAAACCTCCCGTCATTCCGCCTCCGCGTGCGCGAGCTTCGTCGCGTACGGCGGAGCCATCGCCATTTCAAACCTTGGGAAGCGGATTGAGGGCTTCAGGAGCAAGTGGGTCTTGGTGGATGCTGGGCGGATCCACCCTCGGCTGATCCTGCCCACGGAGCCCGCCGAGAGTTCCGACGACCGTCCCGAGCGAAGCTTCGGGATCCCCGCCAAGCCGGTGCCGAGAAGATGGATGCAGATCTGGCCGACGCGGGCGGCGGTGAGGCTGACCGTGCATCGCTTTGAGGAGTTCTGAGCACCAATCGGCTCCGCCGCCAAGATTCGCTTCCGATGTGGAGGCCTCACCCGAGCCCCGTGGCCCTGGCCAGCGAGGATCTGGCGACGGTCCTCCAGTCCTTGGTTGGGGGCGATGTGGCGAGACCGGAGGGCGCCCCCGCGCCCCTGTTCCTTCGCGAGGATTGGGAGCAGGTTGTGGGGCCCATGCCCGTCTTCAATGGGGACGGGCCCGTGCCCGTGGAGGCTCCGGAGGACCTGGTGGACGTGTCCTCTTCCGACTCCAGCGAAGAGGTGGAGGAAAGAGAGCCAGGAGAGGGGGTTGATTCGGGGGCGGAGTCAAGGGCTCCTCCGCTGCGGCGCAGGCCCTGCGTTCTCCGCCTCCCCGAGAGCGACGACGACGAGGATGAGGGTGAGTGGGGAGGCAAAAGCCTGCCCCCGATCCCGAAGAAGGACCGGACTGGGCTGGTCCCCCACGGGTCCGCCCTGGCCCCGGGCGATCCGCAGACGCGCCTCCGGCTCCTGATCCCCTTGAAGCTGATCCCTGCAGCCGGCTCTCGGGCTTCAAGTATGGCCGGAGGCTGCTCGAGTCCACCAGCGATGACCTGTAAGTGTCTGATTCCCGTCTTGATCATTGCTCTATCGACGAGATCTGATGTCCAAGTTCTTCGGCCAGGCCGGCGCCCAAGGCGAAGAAGCTGAAGGGGGCTCCTGAGGCCCCATCCGTGGCGGTGCCTCTGCCCGAAAAGGAAGATGATCCCGCCCTTGTGCCTCTCCTGCCGGCGTCCTCGCGAGGCTCGGCCGAGCCAGCTGGGCAAGCTCAGCCCCATTGACCCGGGCGACTCGAGGTGGCCTTTTGCTGGGCGCTGCCTCCACCGTTGCCGTGGCGCCCGGGTTCCGCCTCAAAGGCGCGATGGCTACGTCGCCGCCATCTCCTCCTACTCCGCCAACTCATCATCTCTCCGACTCCTCCCGCTGTCTGGATCGTCTTTGCCGCTGAATCGACCGGCTGCGAGACCTTCGGGCGCCGACCCTCTCTTGGTGGCCGTGCGCTTGGAGCTGGCCTCTGGCTGGATTCGCGCCGACGCTTCGATTCGGGCGGCGCTGGTCCAGGCCTCGACGGCTTGCGTCGAGGAGAAGCAGGCTGTTCGTGAGGCGAAGGTAGCCCGCGATGCTGGCCTGGGGGAGGCAGCCAGCATCCAAGGTCGCCGTGAGACGCTGGAGGGCGAGCTGAAGGGCATGCAGAACCAGCTCGCCGAGGAGGCCCGCCTCCACCAGGAGCAGGAGGAAAGCATGAAGGCTCACGAGGCGGCCGCCAAGGACCGGGAGGCCAAGCTGAAGAAGCGCCGTGACCGCTGGCGCTACCTGGAGCAGGAGCCGGAGGCGAGGAAGGTCGAGCTGGACGACAAGGCGCTGGTTCTTGCTGAAGATCGCGTGGCCTTCATGGATATTGAGGTGAAGGCTCGTGTCCTGCTGAGGGAGCTTTATGACAGCGGCCTGGAGAGCCCACTGGCCGGCGCAGAGGACGGCTCCGCCAAGCTGCTTCCCTTCCCGATCCGCGCTCTTGAAGATGTCTCCCTTGGTCTTCGCCCTACGGCTGAGGCCGAGGCGCGTGTCTTGTCTTCTGCGGCACTGACGCGGATCCTTACCCACATCTATCTTCGCGATCCCAGCATCGACATGGACAGCCTGCTGGAGCCAGCGAGCGGCGAGCATGTAGCCGCCACGCCGAGGTCAGTGAAGGGTCGCATGGAGGCTCTTTGGGAAGTTCCGCCTTCAAGACCAAGCCGGGCGAAGCGCCGCTGCCCTACTGCTTCACAAGGCGAGCCCACTCTGCGCTGCTCCACCGCTGACAAGTAACTCCGTTGTGGCTCCTGTCTTGCTTTTAATTCCTGCACATGTATCATGCCTCGGGGAGGCGTTTAAACTTGCGTTTGGTATTGCGATAACAGTGTGGACTGTAATATTTGCTTTTGAATTCCTTGAAATTTGTGCTTCCTACTTGCTTATGTTCTACGCCGGCAGCCTGCCCCTTGCCTACCTCGGCCGCCCGTTAGCCCCGACCGGAAACCAGGACGGGACCAAGGAGTGAGGGGCTACGTGACAAGTTAGGCTCCTGAGTCGCGATGCTCAGGAGTCCCCCTTGGCGCACGAACAACAAGTAGGGAGATGAGATGCGGGCGGATCCACCGTTTTACGTCTGCAGAGCCCGGCCCCGCGCATACCTCAACCGCCGTTAGCCTTTCGGAACTAAGGGGTGAGGGGCTACGTGACCAGTTAGGCTCCTGAGTCACGATGCTCAGGAGCCCCCCACGCTCAAAGCGGCATGCGTACCTTGGCTCCGCCGGGAGTGACGCAGCGACGAACTGTGCCCGAGGGGCTCGGCTGGGTGGCGTGGCGCTGTATGCGACTCAGCAGCCCCTGCGTGCCCAGCCTCGCTCGGCGCGCCCCGAGGGGAGGCGCGGCGACGAGGCCGCACACCGAGCTCTGGGCTCCCCCGAGGTAGATGCGACCCGGAGGCCACCTCGCTTGTTTATCACCAGCGTGGAGCATAGCGCTTCCGCATGCGTCACGGGCATAGCCGCTCCTCGGCGATGTCGTCGGCCAAAGACGGAGCATGGTGCTTACATCGAACGTGTGAGGGGCTCCCCTCGGGAGGAGCCCCTGGGCGATACAGCCCCACCCTAACACGTGGGCTGGCACGGTAGGGCTGGACGAGGTGTATCTGGGCACCCGTGAGCCAGTAGCGGGACTCACGAGGCCCTACCTCAAGGCGGGTTGCGCTGGCTGGGCCTTATCTTCGAGTGTGTTCCTGCAAATTTGGCGGATGCGGTGCTCTCGTCTTGGTCCCGGCTCTCGGGCTGGTCTCGGCCGTCGGTGGCAAGCCGGTCGCGATGCCATGGACAAGACCAGAGGGTGAGGGCCGGAGAGCCAGTAGGAGCCCTGAGTCGCGATGCTCGTGAATCCCTTTAACGTGCAAGCTAGGTTAGATGACGCAACTCTCGTCCTCGGGTCCTGCTCCGGGCTGGTCTCAGCGGTTGCCGGCAAGCTGTGTCGCGATGTCATGGACAAGACCAGAGGGTGAGGGCTGGAGAGCCGGTAGGAGCCCTGAGTCGCGATGCTCAGGCACCCCCCTTTAACGCGCAAGCTGGGTTAGATGACGAAACTCTACGTCCTTGGGTCCCGGCTCTCGGGCTGGTCTCAGCCGTCGCTGGCAAGCCAGGTCGCGATGCCATGGACAAGACCAGAGGGTGAGGGCCGGAGAGCCGGTAGGAGCCCTGAGTCGCGATGCTCGTGCACCCCCCTATAACGCCGCAAGATTCCGCCACCCGTGAAAAGGCACCAAATAACAAGCATGGTGGAGCGAGAGCATAATCCTAAGGAAGAAGCAGAAGGATACATGCCGATGGGATCGGCCCAAGCGGCTTGGGGATGATGCAGCCGAGGGGCGCCCCAGCGAGATAAGCTAATGACATGAAGTAAAAGGGATACATGCCGCAGGACAGACCCACGCGGCACAGGAATAATGCAGCCTCAAGGCGCTCCCACCGAAATAAAACTTAAAGATGTCACTGGCGATGTTGGGGATGAAGGGGTGTTGGTGTAGCAGACTCGGTGGGCTGCGGGAGCAGACCCTCACGAGCCCCCAACCACAGGGGCCTCGAGAGGCTCCGGAGGCGTTGGCGGCTCCTCAGGGGCCATCTCCATCTCCGCCCGGGCTGCGGCGTGCTTGACCTCTTGAGCCTCGGGATGGTCCTCATGAGACGCCAGTGCTTGCGCAGCAGCGTTTGGCGAGCCATAAGGCATGCGTGACGTAGCTGTGGGCGGACCCTGCAACGTCCCACTCACGAGGGCCGAGGCGCTCTTGAGATGCGGCTTGGTTGAGCCCTGGTATGTCGATGCAGACAGCAACCCACCATCCTCGCCTGGATGGGGGCCACAGTAGTGGCGGCTGCCCCTCATGACCCTTGACTCTGTAGCTCTTGAATGGCCTTGCTGGCCGAACTCTTGAGGGTTACGCCCCTTGGTTTTGCTCACCTTGCGGGAAGCGTGCTTCAAACACGCCTCCACGTGGTGCCCAAGCGCCTCCCTCGAGACCTTGGCGAGGTCGGCGGCCACCAGGGAGAGCCCCGAGCCCTGCCTCGAGGAGGGCGCCGGGCGCTTTCCTATGTGATGGAAGGAGGCTCCCCGGCCCGATCACGGGCCTGAGGGGCCTGCCTCTTGAGGAGCCGGGCCGGTCGATGTCTTCTTCTTCTTGGGTGCGGCCGGAGGCCTCCTGCTGCGTGGTGCAGGTCTTCCAATGATGCGGCTGAAAGGCTCGCTCCAGGAGCACTGCGTCTCTTTCTTCACAGTGGCACCGTGATGACCCCGCCGCTTCTGGCATCTTGAGGACGTTGTAGCCATGGTGGAGTTACGGCCATGAACTTGGCCAACGCTGGGTACCCGAGGATGGCGTTATGCAGGCGAATGTGGGCGACGTCGAAGTCGATGAGCTTGGTGTGGTAGTTGTCGCGAGCCCCGAAGGTGACAGGAAGGCGGACCTGCCCGATCGGGAACGTGGAGCCGTCGGTGACTCCGGAGAAAGGCTTGGTTGGCTAAAGCTGACTGTAAGGCACTTGAAGATTGTTGAATGTCTCCACGGACAGGACGTTGAGCCCTGCTCCGCCGTCGATGAGGGTCTTGGTGACTAGCATGTTGCTGATGATTGGGGAGCAAAGCATCGGGAGAACTCCGGGTGTGGCTGCGCACTTGAGCTGATCCGCTGAGCTGAACGTGATGGCGCACGCCGACCACCTGAGAGGGTGTGTGGACTCGAGCTTGGGGAGGACTACATTCACTTCGCGGGCGAACTACTTGAAGATGCGCTGAGAGGCTGGGGCTTGAGCTCCGCCCAGGATGCAGGCGATCGCACGCGCTTCCTGGAAGCCCCCAGCCCCCTCGTCCTGATGACAGCCTTCGACTCTCCTTGGTGGCGGCGGCAGCGGAGGGAGGCCTGCGTTCCCCTGCGGGCGATCCTCGCGAGGCTGATCCCTCCAGCCCCCCTCGTGAGGAGGGTCTTTCCAGCGGTCCTCGCGAGGTTGGTCGCGCCACCCTTGGCGCGGGCCGCGATCTTCCCAGCGTCCTACATTCCTTCCTCCTCCTCGGCCGTAGCCCCGGTCGCTGCGCTCGGGGAGTTTGCCGACCCTTCCTTCACATACGGCTCGGAGTTCTTGGCATTCATTGGTGTTGTGGGTGTGGAGGTCGTGGTACACGCAGTACCGGCTGCCCTTGCAAGACTAGGGCTGATCTCTGCCCCGCTTGATGTCTGGTTCGGCCGCGAGTACAGCAGCCCCCTTGCGCTTTACATCCTTGGCCTTGGACTTCTTCTCTTCCGGATCCGCGGCAGGCAGCTCGAGGAGGGAGAGGCGCCCTCCTCGGCCTGGCGCGCACTTGGTCGCCAAGTTGAACAGCTCGAGGAGGTGCACAGATCTTCATGCATCGCCAGCTCCTCCTTCATCTTGAGGTCACGCACGCCGTCGGAGAAGGCAGAGATGATGGCCTCCTCCGTTACCCTGGGGATCTTGAGGTGCGCGTTGTTGAAGCGCTGATGTACTTTGCGGGTTTCCCAGCTGCTGCTTGATTCGGCGCATGTCGCTCACGGCGGGTGGCCGGTCGCGAGTACCACAGAAGTTGGCGATGAAGCGGAGTGCGCATCTCGGCCCGAAGAGATCGTTCCTGAGGCCAGTTCGGGAGCCAAAAGGGCCCTGGCCCTTGAGCGCCATGGGAAACCAGTTCGCCATGACCATTTCATCCCTGTTGGCAGCCTCGATGCCCAGCTCGTAGAGCTGGAGGAACTCCGTAGGGTCAGCCGTGCCGTCGTAGCATGGAGGCAGGTCTGGCTTGAACTTGGCGGGCTACGCGACGCCAAGCAGCTCGGAGGTGAAGCGTGGCAGCAGCCCGTGGCAGCTGGGGCCTCGGACGACAGAGGGCTTGGTCTTGTGGGCCTCCCTGCGCCGCGGCTGGGGGCAGCGCAGGGTCTTGACGTGCTGGAGCGGGGAGCGCTCGGGCGACTTCTAGCGGGCGAGGGACTTCTTGACAGCTCTGCTCTTGCCGTGCCGGCGCCTGGCGGAACGGGTTCTGCCTAGGGTCCGCGTCCCTTGGGGCCAGGGCGCCGTCTTGAGGAGGAGGTGGCTGAGGCGCCCCGGGAGCTTCACCGCCCGCGCGGGGCGGGGTGCGGTGCAGCGAGACGGACGGCGCGGGGTCGCCTCCTGCAGCGCGGACGAGCTCGGCGACTCGGTCGAGCCATTCTTCGTAGACGTCGTCGACGGGGCGATAGCGCAGGAGCTCGTTGGCCGCGATGAGTGCAGCTCGGGCCTCCATGGCTGCTGGCGCTGCGTGGCGAAACCAGCGGGGTGGCGAAAGCGTGGCGGTGCGGCCGTCCCGCCTCATGGGACGGTGTCTTTGGGGCGGCGCTTTGCTGCTTGTTCCCCGCCGGGCCGGTGGCGGCGTTGACGGCAGGTGACGGGGAACGACGAGGACGCCTACCGACGGGAGCCGTCTGGGTGACATGGGAGGCGAGGGCGGCTCGGCGCTCGGCGCGGGCATGATGAGCGTCAGACATGGTCGCGGTGGTCGGGGAAGAACGAGGCGACGAAAGGCAGATTCCGGCGCACCCCTACCTGGCGCGCCAAATGTCGGATTTCGGGTTCTGGCAGACCCTTAAGGTTCGAACTCTGGGGTGCGCGCGGAGATCCAACCCTCCACTGTCTCGTACCTCGCCGAATCGCACGGACCTAAACTACTAAACAGAATAGCACAAGAGACACGAGATTTATACTAGTTCGGACCACCGTTGTGGTGTAATACCCTACTCTAGTTTGTGGTGTGGTGGATTGCCTCTCGGGCTGATGAGGAACAATACAGGGAAGAACAGCCTCGCGAGGGTCTGTTCTTCGTGGGTGTGATGAACTGCTAGGTGGTGTTCCGTCGCTCTAGCTTGAGGATCGGGTTTCTATCTCTCTCTCTGGATTCCAAATGCCCACCTTTACTCTGGTGGCTAGCTCTACTTATATAGACGAAGGCCCTGGGCCTCTTCCGAAATATTGAGCGGGAAGGCGCCAACAATTGGCCATTTTGAAGGGGAACAGCGGGTACACTTATCCTGACTAAAGTTGGTCCTCGCCTGCAAAGGCTCTGGTGATGACGCCTGCTTGGGCTCCATGATGACTCCTTCCAGTAGTTGGGGCTGGTCTTGGTCTTGTTGCACCGAAACGGATGCCTTTGCTTGATGCTCTTGCTGCGCTTGCTCCCTTTGCACCAAAGAGGAAAGGAGGACGCCATGCTGGCCGGGCGCCTCGATCGGGCGCCTCTTGGTCCTCATGGCTTGCGTCATGGGCACCTTGCGAGGTACCACCTTGAACTCTCCGCCTCCTCATGAGCCAACCCGACAAGGCCGTGCTCGAGGAAGCTCCTGGTCGTCCGCCTCAGCAGGCTTGGCCTCGCGAGGGTCTTGAGCTTGTGTTGATGAAGATGGGCTGTACTGGTCCTCCTTTGAGCCACGCCGCAGGCAGGCAAGTCTGGGGACCCCCGTTCCCAGAACGCCGACAGAGATGGCCCGCGAGGAGCCGCCAGCGCCTCCGGAGCCTCCCGAGGCCCCTGGGCCTGGGGGCTCGTGAGGATCGGCTCCCGCAGCCCACCGAGTCTGCTACACCAACACCCCTTCATCCCCAACATCACCAGTTGACATCTTTAAGTTTTATTTCCGGTGGGGCGCCTTCAGGGCCGCATTATTCCCAGGCCGCGTGGGTTCGTCGCTGCGGCATGTATCCCTTTTATTTCATGTCGTTAGCCTATCCTGTTGGGGGCGCCCCTCGGGCTGCATCATCCCCAAGCCGCTCGGGCCAGTCCCAGCGGCATGTATCCTTCCTACTTTTTCCTTAGGATTATGCTCTCGCTCCACCATGCTTGTTCTTTGGTGCCTTTTCACAGGTGGCGGAATCTTGCACGTTAAAGGGGGGTGCACGAGCATCGCGACTCGGGGCTCCTACCGGCTCTCCGCCCTCACCCTCCGGGTCTTGTCCATGGCATCGTGACACAGCTTGCCGGCCGACGGCTGAGACCAGCCCGAGCCGGGACCCGAGGACGTAGAGTTGCTGCATCCGACCCAGCTTGCGCGTTAAAGGGGTGCACGAGCATCGCGACTCGGGGCTCCTACCGCTCTCGCCCTCACCCTCTGGTCTTGTCCATGGCATCGCGACACGCTTGCCCGGCGACAGGCCGAGACCAGCCCGAGAGCCGGGACCCGAGGACGTAGAGTTGCGTCATCTAACCTAGCTTGCGTGTTAAAGGGGGGGGTGCCTGAGCATCACGACTCGGGACACCTACAGACTCTCCGGCCCTCACCATCTGGTCTTGTACATGGCATCGCGACTGGCTTGCCGGCCGACGGCCGAGACCAGCCCGAGAGCCGGGACCAAGACGAGAGCACCGGCATCCGCCAAATTTGCAGGAACACACTCGAAGACAAGGCCCAGAGCCAGGCGCAGCCCGCCTTAAGGTAGGGCCTCGTGAGTCCCGCACTGGCTCACGGGTGCCCCAACACACCTCGCGAGGCCTCTCGCGCCTCTCCAAAGCAACTAACGGCAGGAATAACGATCGCCACGGCGAGCTCTTGTTCCTTTTGTGGTGAACCTGCAGGGTCCCTCCAAGGAGCACGAAACGACCTCGCCACGCAACCTCTAGCCGGCCACGGCACGGACCTAGCGCCGCACCAGGAAGCATTGTCCTAACCCTCGAGATAAGTCACCCTCCAGACACACTAGTTGTCGCGACACCATCCCCACACTTAATTCAACCCCGTGTTAGCAACGTCGCTCTCCTTTCTCACTGAATGATGGCTGCTTGAGCGCCAAGGGGGACCCCCTGAGCATCGCGACTCAGAGGCTCTTACCGGACCTCGGGCCGCTCACCTCCTGGCCTTGACCACGGCATCGCGACCTGGCATACCAGCGACGGCTGAAGCCGCCTTGGGACTGGGACCTGTCGGCGCAGAGCATCAAGCCCTCACGAGGTCCGAAAGGAAGAAACTGAGCTAGAACGGAATGAGCATCTCGCACTGCCTCACAATAAGGATCATATTGACAAACGAAGCTACAAACATCTTACAAGCCCCCGCGGGGTACATTCTTGGCTCCTCGCAGGAACAAAAGACGTGAATCCTAAGGAGTCCTATCTAGAGGGACCACCACGACAGACGCCATCATCAACAGTGGGCCACCCGGTCCGGAGCCGACCCCATCCAGATTAGGGGCGGCGACGACCTAACGAGCCCGCCCTGCTCCGGGAGCGGCGCAGGCTCGGGGGCTCGTAGCTGTCATCGCTCGTCTCCGGCGTTGCGAAGAGCTCGGCGGAGTCGCTGGATCTCCCGGCGCCTTCGTCGCCTGAGGAGCTGTCAAGGGAGCGGGTGGTCGGCCTCTGTCTCACCACAGCAGGACCCCGACCACCTCTCCTGGGGCAGCACTCCAGCCGACGACCCTCCGCGTCAAAGACCTTGAAGGACACCACCGAGGCACCATCGTACTCCAGGTGGATCGTGAGGGCGCCCCTCACCCTGCAGACCCGGGCGACCTCGTCCCAGCCTCGAGTCATGAAGACCTCGCCTGGGGCAACTACTGCGACCTCTGCCCCGGTCGCGAGGGTGCCGCAGCCGGCGTCTTGCAGCCCGAGTCCTGTGGCTCCCCTGCCGTGACGATGGAGGCGAAGAAAGAAGAAAGACGAATCCAAGACTTGGGAGGCGCGGCGACGCGAAGCACGAACTCCCGGCAGGAGCCCTCGGTGTGGACTCCAGGGGGGAAGACGCACACCTTCGTGACCCACCGGCATCGACGGCGGCGCCGCTCGTGGCGCCCGGTGTCACCTCCTTCAAGGCCACCAATTTGCGCGTACAAGGGAAGAGGAAACCCTGGTGGCGGCCGCGCGCACCAGGGCATGGGCGCCTCCTGGCGAGCGCTCCTGCCCTGACACCAGAGAGCAAGCCGCTTCTTTGGGGGGAGCAGGTCAGGATCCTCTTGAGGAGCCTTTCCCTTCTCATCCTTGGAGAACCGGCGGATCGGAGCCATGGCAACAAGACGAGACAAGGAAGAAGAGAAGCAGAAGGATAGACTGGAAGGGCGCGCGCCGTTCCGTACTTATGGCCGGCGAAGGCCAACCGTCGGCCTCCACGATCACCGGTCATCATGCCCAACTCTGCATGCAGGGACTTGTCGAATCCGGGTGGTTACCAAGGCATCGTGGGGAAGCAGTGCGCACTCGTCCAATCAACCGCCACGCGGCGCCCAAGGCCGCAGGCTGTTAGGGCCCGCGACACTTCGCACTTGCCCTTTCGCCTCTCTGCTCGGCCAAGTTCGGGCGCGCCGTGGGCCCGGGGGCTACTGTCGGCGTTCTAGGAACGGGGGTCCCCAGATTTGCCTGCCTGCAGCCTGCGGCGTGGCTCAAAGGAGGCCCAGGACGGCCCATCTTCATCAACGTAAGTTCAAGACCCTCGCGAGGGGCCAAGCCTCGCGGGGCGGACGACCAGGAGCTTCCTCAGGCACGGCCTCGTCAGGCTGGCTCATGAGGAGGCGGAGAGTTCAAGGAAGGGTACCTCGCGAGGTGCCCATGACGCAAGCCATGAGACCAAGGGCGCCCGATCGGGCGCCCGACCAGCCAGCGTCCTCCTTTCCTCTTTGGTGCAAAGGGAGCAAGCGCAGGCGAGAGCATCAAGCAAAGGCATCCGTTTCGGTGCAACAAGACCAAGACCAGCCCCAACGGCTGGAAGGGAGTCATCGTGGAGCCCAAGCAGACGTCATCACCAGAGCCTTTGGTAGGCGAGGACCAACTTTAGTCAGGATAAGTGTACCCGATGTTCCCCTTCAAAATGGCCAATTGTTGGCGCCCTTCCCGCTCAATATTTGGGAAGAGGCCCATGGCCTTCGCCTATAAATAGGAGTAGCCACACTCAGAGCAGGAGAAAGGGATAAAAAGGGATCGAAAGGATCATAACGATCGGCCCCCCGGTACGAGATCGGAATCCTCATCAAGGAACCAGTAGCTAGAGCGACAAAACACCACCTAGCAGTTTATCGCACCCACCAAGAACAGACCCTCGCGAGGCTGTTCTTCCCTGTACTATTCCTCATCAGCCCAAGAGGCAATCCACCACACCACAAACTAGAGTAGGCTATTACACCACAACGGTGGCCCGAACTAGTATAAATCTTGTGTCTCTTTTGCTGTTCCGTTTAGTAGTTTAGGTCCCTGCGATTCGGCGAGGTACGAGACGGTGGAGGGTTGGATCTCCGCGCGCACCCCAGAGTTCGAACCTCAAGGGTCTGCCGGAACCCGAAATCCGACAGCCACCCCTTTATGGTCTCCACATAGGAGCCCTCGAGCCATGTGACGTTGGGCATTTTGCCCACCATGGCGCCTCCGCATTCCGCTTGCTGACCGCACACCACCTTCGTTTAACATTCAAGGTCTTCAGCCACAGGCCAAAGTGGGGCCGGACGCGGAGGAAGGCCTCGCACACGACGATAAACACCGAGATGTTGAGGATGAAGTTCGGGGCCAGATCATGGAAATCCAGCCCGTAGTAGAACATGAGTCCGCGGACGAACGGGTGGAGGGGAAATCCCAGTCCACGGATGAAGTGGGTGAGGAAAACTACCCTCTCATGAGATTCCGGGGTAGGGACGATCTGCCCCGCGTTGGGCAGCCGATGCGCGATATCCACGGCCAAGTATCCGGCTCCCCGCAACTTTTTGATGTCCTCCTCCGTGACGGAGGATTTTATCCACTTGCCTCCCGCTCCGGACATGCTTGGAACGGTTTGAGGAGAAAGACGCAAACTTGGGTGTTGGAGCTCGAGTGCGCGAGAATGGATGAGCAAGGAGGAAGAAGGCGTGCGTGAAAAAAGGTGAACTCTTATCCCTTTATAAGGGCGGACGAAACTGTACGCCGCCACCTGCCTAGTAAACTCGCTTATTCCCCAAGCGCCGTAATTGATGGCGCGGTTGGGTTACCCACGTCCATATTGATGAGAATCCCGTGATAAGGGGACACGATCTCTGCTTCGACAAGACGTGCCAAGGAAACCGCCTCGCAATATGCGCCGGGGCTGGTTGAGAAAAACGGTTCGAATAATGACCGGGCCGTGGTGTGATGTCATACTACGAAATGCGTCAGCAGATTAGATGTGTGGAAATATTATTCTCTCTACGGTGGTATGTGGAGCTTGTTTTGCAGAGCCGGACACTATCCTTGTGTTCAAAATCTTCTATGGAGTATTCGGAGGAGGAACCCGCCTTGCAATGTCAAGACAATCGCACGCCGGATCATCGTCATTGAAGCCTGGTTCGAGGCTACCGAGGAGTCCTGGATTAGGGGTATCCGGACAGCCGGACTATATCCTTTGGCCGGACTGTTGGACTATGAAGATACAAGATTGAAGACTTCGTCCCGTGTCTGAATGGGACTCTCCTTGGCGTGGAAGGCAAGCTTGGCAATACGGATGTGTAGATCTCCTTCCTTGTAATTGACTATGTGTAACCCTAGCCCCCTCTGGTGTCTATATAATATGGAGGGTTTAGTCCGTAGGACAAGGACAATCATACCATAGGCTAGCTTCTAGGGTTTAGCCTCTATGATCTCGTGGTACATCAACTCTTGTAATACTCATATCATCAAGATCAATCAAGCAGGAAGTAGGGTATTACCTCCATCGAGAGGGACCCGAACTTGGGTAAACATCGTGTCCCCCGCCTCCTGTTACCATCTGCCTTAGACGGACAGTTCGGGACCCCCTACCCGAGATCCGCCGATTTTGACACCGACAAGGGGCAAAGGAGGGGAGTGCGGGCGTTAGGGTTAGCAGGGGGATGTGGGGTGGCCTTATCCGTCGCAAGGAATGACGAGGAGGCGCGGGATGGCCGCCCCGTGGCTGATCCGGCCATGGACGACGCTCGCTGCGTCCACGGGGGCGCGTGAACAAGAGGGAGACGCCAGGTGAGTTGGGATGGGCCGTGCACTGGGCCTGCAACAGGTAAGTGGCCTCTGGCGGTTTGGCCTTTTCTATTTCTCTATTTTTTGTTATTTCTTTTATTTATTAACCAGAGTGAAAATAGAAGTACTTGGGCATCTATTCCACTTAGGGAAAAATACGGAAAGTGTCTCTTAATTTCCCTGATGATTCTAAGACACTGCCACCAATTTTGTGGGGACCAGTGAAATTCATTTGTATATTTCATAAATGAAATGGCATTTAATTATGCTGGAATTGCACTGTTTTGGTTGCTACTGTTCATCTTTGCATAAAAGTGATGTTGTTTTCCTTAACAACAAATTGTTTTGGAATATTTGCTAGATGATGAACATTTTTCCAGCAACTTTTGTGCAACTTCAAATTTCACTTTGAATTTGAATAGAATTCAGAGAAGGGATTTGAGTTGAGATATCATCCCAACATGGTTAAGCTTTGTAAATCAAGATGACTTGGCACTGATCATAAGGGATTACTGTAGTGTGACGCAGGGGATGTTACAGGTATGTCTCCGTATAAAATGGTTTATGGAAAAGCATGTCACTAACCTCTCGAACTAGAACATAAGGCATATTGGGCCATTAAAGAGCTCAGTTATGTTTTCAAACTTGCCGGTGAGATGAGGCTTTTTGACATTAGCTGACTTGATGAATGGAGAACCCAGGCCTACGAGAATGCCAAACTGTTTAAAGAAAAAGTTAAAAGATGGCATGACAAAAGGATACAAAAGCGTGAGTTTAATGTAGGTGATTATGTGTTGCTATTCAACTCTCGTTTAAGGTTTTTTGCAGGAAAACCTCTCTCTCTAAATGGGAAGGTCCTTACGTTATCGAGGAGGACTATCGTTCCGGTGCCATAAAAATCGAAAACTTCCAAGGCACAAATCCGAAGGTGGTGAACGGTCAAAGAATCAAACATTATATTTCATGTAATCCTATAAATGTTGAAACAAATATTATTGAAACCGTAACCCCGGAGGAATACATAAGGCACACTTTCCATAACGTTTTAGACTCCGAAAAGGAATAGGTATGTGGTACAGTAAGTAAACCGACTCCAAAACAGTTCTAATGGCAATTTTTCTCTGTTTTGGAATATTTAAGAAAATAGGAAAATAAGAAGTAGTCCGGGAAGGGCACGAGGCTTCCACGAGGGTGTAGGCGCGCCCCCTGCCTCGTGGGCACCTCGTGTGCCCTACGGACTCCGTTTTCTTGCACGATACTTCTTTTGGTCGGTAAAAATTCATTATATAATCTCCCGAAGGTTTTGACCACCGTATCATGCAAATATCCTCTGTTTTTGTTTCGAGCTGTTTTCTATCAGAGTCGTGAAGGCCAGGCATCATGTCGTCCCCCTCTTCCAACAATCAGGGCAACGATGCTTGGCTAATGAAGATAGAGGTGAACAGAGAAGAACCCGGGGAGATCAACAAGGATGATGGAATCAAGAAGGCCATGGAGGATCAGGCTCCAGCAGCAGAAGAAGAAGCAATCCTTCCACCTCTCTTTACCCCAACTGAGATTGAAGCTTTCAAGATGATTGAGTTAGCCCGTATACAAAACCCATATCTCACACCTGATAATATTTTGTTGAAGGAGCATATCGTCGCACTCAAGGGCATTATCCGTAAGCTGGAAGATCTGCTACACTCGATGTGCGACTATCCATCATCACCATCCTCTTCACCTCCAAAGAAAGAGATATAATCACATGGTTATGGGCACTCCCCTTGGCAACCGCCAAGCTTGGGGGAGGTGCCCCGGTATTGTATCACCATCACACACCTATCTTTACCGTTTTTCTTAGTTCGATCCTTTTGGTAGTATCTTGATCTAGTAGAATGAAGTTTTAGTATGATTTAGTTTTGAGTTTTGTCCTATGATCCTTTTATGTAATCGAGTCCGTGAGCTATATATATTAAATATTAGTGTTGAGTCAAGTGCTTGATTATTTTGCTATGATCTTGAGGGAATTAAAGAAAAGACAAAGAATAAAAAAATTAAAAGAGATCATATTGATCTTATGGAGAGTAATGACTTCACATATAAAGAGTATGATGAATAAAAGTTGTTGAGATTTGACAAACATAGTTTTGGTTATCGTTGCAATTAATAGGAAGTAATAAAGAAAGAGAGGTTCTCACATATAAATACACTATCTTGGACATCTTTTATCATTGTGAGCACTCATTAAAATATGACATGTTAAAGAGTTGATGTTGGACAAGGAAGACAACGTAATGGGTTATGTTTTCTTATATCCGAAATAAAGTATATTGTCATGGATCATCCAACATGTTGAGCTTGCCTTTCCCTCTCATGCTAGCCAAATTCTTTGCACCAAGTATAGATACTACTTGTGCGTCCGAATACCCTTAAAACCGGTTTTGCCGTTAGTGTCCACCATATCTACCTATGGATTGAGTAAGATCCTTCAAGTAAGTTTTCATCAGTGCATGCAATAAAAATTGCTCTCTAAATATGTATGATTTATTAGTGTGGAGAAAATAAGCTTTACTTGTGATGTGGAAGAAATAAAAGCGACGAACTACATAATAAAGGTCCATATCACAAGTGGCAATATAAAGTGACGTTCTTTTGCATTAACATTTCGTGCATCCAACCATGAAAGCGCATGACAACCTCTGCTTCCCTCTGCGAAGGGCCTATCTTTTACTTTCATCTTATGTAAGAGTCACGGTGATCTTCACCTTTCCTTTTTACATTTTATCCTGTGTCAAGCACCTTGTGTTGGAAAGATCCTCATATATATATCCAATTGGATGTAAGTTACCGTGAATTATTATTGTTGACATTACCCTTGATGTAAAAGGTTGGGAGGCAACACTATAAGCCCCTATCTTTCTCTGTGTCCGATTAAAACTCCATACCCATAAGTATTGCGTGAGTGTTAGCAATTGTGAAAGACTAAATGATCGTTGAGTATGTGCACTTGCTGAAAAGCTCTTATATTGACTCTTTCCGATGTTACGATAAATTGCAATTGCTTCAATGACTGAGATTATAGTTTGTTGGTTCTCAATGAAGTTTCTGATTCATACTTGACATTGTGAATAGATTATTACTTGAGCATAAGAAATCATATGACAATATCCATATATGTTGCTGTTATAAGAATGATCATGATGCCCTCATGGTCGTATTTTATTTTATCGACACCTCTGTCTCTAAACATGTGGACATATTTATCGTTATCGGCTTCCGCTTGAGGACAAGCAAGGTCTAAGCTTTGGGGAGTTGATACACCCATTTTGCGTCATGTTTTTATATTGATATTTATCGCATTATGGGCTGTTATTACACGTTATGTCACAATACTTATGCCTATTCTCTCTTATTTTACAAGGTTTACATGAAGAGGGATAATGCCGACAGCTGGAATTCTGGGCTGGAAAAGGAGCAAATATTAGAGACCTATTCTGCACAGCTCCAAAAGTCCTGAAACTTCACGGAAGTTATTTTTGGAATTAATAAAAAATACTGGCGAAAGAATCCACCAGAGGGGGCCCACACCCTGGCCACGAGGGTGGGGGCGCGCCCTACCCCCTGGGTGCGCCCCCTGCCTCGTGGGCCCCCTGGCAGGCCTCCAGTGCCCATCTTATGCTATAAGAAGTCATTTACCCTGGAAAAAATCATAAGCAAGCTTTCGGGAAGAAACTCCGCCGTCACGAGGCGAAACCTTGGCGGAACCAATCTAGGGCTCCGACAGAGCTGTTCTGCCGGGGAAACTTCCCTCCGGGAGGGGGAAATCATCGCCATCGTCATCACCAACGATCCTCTCATCTGGAGGGGGTCAATCTCCATCAACATCTTCACCAGCACCATCTCCTCTCAAACCCTAGTTCATCTCTTGTATCCAATCTTTATCCCAAAGCCTCAGATTGGTACCTGTGGGTTGCTAGTAGTGTTGATTACACCTTGTAGTTGATGCTAGTTGGTTTATTTGGTGGAAGATCATACATGAATATGCTTTGTGAGTAGTTACGTTTGTTCCTGAGGACATGGGAGAAGTCTTGCTATTAGTAGTCATGTGAATTTGGTATTCGTTCGATATTTTGATGAGATGTATGTTGTCTTTGCTCTAGTGGTGTTATGTGAACGTCAACTACATGACACTTCACCATTGTTTGGGCCTAGAGGAAGGCATTGGGAAGTAATAAGTAGATGATGGGTTGCTAGAGTGACACAAGCTTAAACCCTAGTTTATTAGTTGCTTCGTAAGGGGCTGATTTGGATCCATATGTTTCATGCTATGGTTAGGTTTACCTTAATACTTCTTTTGTAGTTGCGGATGCTTGCAGTAGGGGTTAATCATAAGTGGGATGCTTATCTAAGAAAGGACAGCACCCAAGCACCAGTCCACCCACATACCAAATTATCAAAGTAACGAACGTGAATCATATGAGCGTGATGAAAACTAGCTTGACGATAATTCTCATGTGTCCTCGGGAGCGTTTTCCTTCATATAAGAAATTGTCCAGGCTTGTCCTTTGCTACAAAAAGGATTGGGCCATCTTGCTGCACCTTATTTACTTTCATTACTTGTTACCCGTTACAAATTACCTTATCACAAAACTATCTGTTACTGTCGTGGTTTTGTCACGGCAGATGTCCTAGTGAAAGGACTTAGTCGTGGAGCCATCGCGACGGGTTAGCTTAAAGGGGTTAAAGCAGACAAAGGATGCAGGGAGTTTATACTGGTTCGGCCCCTTGCGGTGAAGGTAAAGGCCTAATCCAGTTCATGTGGAATTGCTAGGGTTCCGATGACCAGGGAGCATATCCGCTATGCCTGGCTCTCAAGTTGTTGTTTGTTGTCCTCCAAACCAACGTCGGGTCGTCCCTTTATGTACACAGGTTGACGCCCAGCGGTTTATAGAATCCCGAGGTCGGATCATAAACATGTCCGGCTCGGTTTCTACCCTTTCTTATCTTACAACACAAGTCACATATTATATGGCGGTTTACGCCTAAAGGCCCTAAACCGCCTTTGCGCCCTGGGCCTCTGTATTTGATCTCCTTCATAAAGCGCCATACTCCTTGTCTTCATGGGCTTCAAATATACTAACTCATTATGAGCATAACCCGGCCCCTCATGGCCGGTTTATACTCAGTAGTACTATCCCCAACATTAGGCCCCAGATTGATTTGAACCTGTTCATGTCAATCTTCAACACTTAAAAAATTCCTCCTTCAGCAGCTTCGCCTAAATCTTGTAAACCGCCATGACATCATCTTCCAGGATCATAATAAACCGCCATGACGTCACCTGTTATTAAAATTTGTTTATATCTCACCTCCATTAATGAGCCTCCGACAATCGAGGCGACAGCTCTGTCACATATCCAACTTTTGGGCTCCTCGATTTTCACGCATGTCACTTATCCCTTCGCCTTATAAATAAGCCTGCGGGGTCCTTTTCATTTTCCCCCGTGCCTCCTCACTTCTTATTCCTCCCTGCACCGACCTGACCCTCACGCGCGGCCACCATCGTCAAGCTCCGCCCTCGGCCTCATCTCCGGCCGCTGCATCAACCTGAACGTACTAGAGAAACGCGGCGCGCCTTCGTTGTTCCATCAGCAACAGTAAGTCTCGCTTTTCCTTGTTCTAGATCCGCCATTAGGGTTTCAGTATTCATCAAAGCTCGAAGCTGTTCTTCTCTGTTCATCTCCGTAGTGTAAGCGGCGATCCCAGATCCGACATTTTCTTGTGCAGTCGTAGTTGCAATCCCCTTTTTCATCCTTATAACATCTTCTTCGTACGGAAAAACTCATCTGGGCTTGATGAACTACTTAAACACCTGTATTTTAAGTCTGAATCTATTTTGATTTACTGATACGCTGCAGATCTGAAATTACCATACCAATTTGTGAAACTTGTTTTTCCCTTACTTAGATTTTTTAGATCTGCACCTTCCATACCAACGTAAGCGGTTTAACTTTTTAGAAAATGATAATCCGACAGGTACCATTAGTCCCCTCGTAAACCGCCGATTCGTTTACCTTTGTAACCCCTCCAATGTCAGACTCCGGTTTAACAATGTGTATATGCTTGTTTGCTTTATGCTTGTTCCTCATAAATCTTAAACCGACATTGATCTTTTTCCAGCTTTTCATTGAAATGGCCAAACAATTTTACGCTCGTAACTGGATCCCTTCCCGGGTTACTGAAGAGCAACTAGAGGGATGTGTCGCAACCGACGCTTTAGCAAAGAAAGAAGTCATCCACTGGAGGGCCCCTTGTCCAGAAATCCTTCTGAGCCCAAGGATGGAGAAGTAGTCGTGTTTGTTGACCACCTTGGTCGAGGTTTTAGCCCTCCCGGATCAAAAAATTTCCGAGATGTACTTGCTAGCTTCCAACTCCATCCTCAGGACATTGGACCAAACTCTGTGTCCAATGTTTGCAATTTCCAAGTATTTTGCGAGGCTTATCTTCAAGAGGAGCCCACAGTTGAACTGTTTAGGGATTTCTTCTATTTAAACCGTCGTACAGAGTTTACAGATGGACCCAACACCGAACTTGATGGAATGGCTATTCAAAAGAGGAAAGATGTCAGCTTCCCTCACGCCAAGCTTCATAGTCACCCCAAGGACTGGAATCAGACGTCTCCAACTGATGAAAATCCTTTGTCGGGTTATCATCCTCACCGGCTTAGCAACACACATCCATTTCCTCAGAGGCTGACTGCAAAGGAACGGTCCAACTACGCACCACAACTCTCAAAGCTCAGAGCCTTTATGGCGAATGGTTTAACAGGTGTTGACTTTGTTCGCTGCTGGATATCTTGGAGTATTCTGCCTTTAAGCCGGCGCCCCGGTTTAATGTGTGAATACACAGGGGATTTGAAAGATCCTCAACGCCATATTAACATTCAGCTAACAGAGGCTGAAGTTACTGAATCTGTCAAGAAAATACTGAATGAACCGGAGGCTGTTTGTAGCAAGACAGGGTTAAGTCCTTTCTGCACTTCCAATAAACCACCAGCTGTAAGAATCATATAACTTTTTGTTTTAGCTTGATCCTTTTAAATACTCTCTCAAAATTTTGTCCATCTTTGACAGGGTGATGATCCGTCCTGGAAGAAGAAGCCACAGGATAAACTGGCCAAGACACCTCGCCCTAAGACCAAGGTTACTAAAAAACCTGCCAAGAAGAAAACCACTGAGTCCTCTGGACCAAATGCTGATGATGATCTGGATAATTCGGAATCAGAGGTAGAACTTGATTCTCTTGGTTCTTTTTTCATACACCTCATTAACAATGACTATTATCAGGATGACGCTGAAGGCAGCTATGCTGACGATGTAGAGGTAATTATTCTTTCCTCCGGTTCAGATCCTCTGCCAACACAGAAAATCCGTCAAGCAAACCGGGAAGTAAGATTTTCTCACCCCCTAGCTCACTTGGACCCAAACTTTCTTTTGAAGAAACAACAACATGAAGCTCGCCGCACAACCCAAAGACAATGACGGTGTAGTTACCTCCGCCATGCCATCTAACACTCCACCTGGAAACATCGATTAGAGGTCTCTTATATTCTTGATACTTCTTGCCCCAAGGCGTGTTGTTTCCGACAGCCTCTTAATCCGTGTGATTCGAATTATCAGGGAACACCTCATTCATCCTCTGGCGAGTCAACGGCCACACAACTTCCACCCCTCAAGATGGTTCCTGGGTGAGTTATGTTTTAATTTTATCCTTGATATATTATATTTGCCCTGTTGTATTGACCTTTATGTTTGTTCTCCTCAGTGCCAAGCCTAGACCTAGCAAGAAGGCCCGGTTAAATAAACCGGCTAACGACAATGTAGTTATTGAACCGGAAAAAACTCCAGATCTGGAAGGAAGAAATGCTGATGCTATGCTTGATGACCCGCCACCACAAGATTATGACTTTGTTGTTGAACAAGTGGAGGTAGATCCAACGGGCCATGCTGATAAAATGATGAGCCTGGTCGAGCCACTGACAAACCGTCAAGCCCAGTCCACGCCGCTGATAAACCGTCAAGCCCAGTCAAGGCTGCAGATGACAAGGCAGATGATGTTATGATTACTGGCTTTGGCCACACCACACCTGGTAATCCTATTGCTTTATCAAAGCATAGTGCCAAGGAAGAGCTTTCTGCTATGGGGAATGGCAAGTGGAATGCAGACTTATCAAGCTACGCCCATCTCAACGCCCAAGACATTCATTCTGGCTTCTTGAATCGTCTGTACACTAGCCGCGACTATGAAGCCAGTTTAGTGAACTTGATGAAAGAACGATATGAGGTAATTACTTCTTAACTCTGCATATCTGTTTTTCTCTTGTGTCCAAATATCAACCCTAGTATCCCCCAAGGGCCGGTTTATGATATCAATCTAAACCGAGACTTTTTAGAATACCTCGATTTTGCTTGCATAACCCCCAATGGCCGGTTTATCTTATTAGGATGAACCGGGACTTTTTGGAATAATAACCTTGTCACTTTCAACTGTGTAATCCCCAAGGGCCGGTTTATCTTTTCAAGCCGAACCGGGACTTTTACCAATGTTTTACTCTGAGCAAATATACATTAGCCCCCAAGTGTCAAGAATAATACTTGTATTGTGCTTGGAACTTGTAAAAATTCCGGATAACGAGCAAATAGGCATTAGCCCCCAAGTACCAAGTGTACAACTTGTTATGTGCTTGGTACATCAAATATGTACTGCCACCTCATGATATATCTGTCTCTTATAGGCTGAGCTGAGCAAAAAGGAAGCCCAAACTACTGATCTTCAAGAAAACATCAAGTCCCAGCAAGCAGAAACCTCTAAAGCTAAAGATGAGCTGACTAGTGCCTTAGCAGCCATGGAGAAGCTGAAGGAAAATTTCAAGAAGGAGCGAGCGGATTGGGACATAGAGAAAATTTCATTGCAAAAAAGAGCTGAGGATGCAGAAGCAGCTCTTAAGCCGGTGGCAGAGGAGCTGACTGGTTTAAAGCGGCAGATAAATGCCATGACCACCGCTGTCTTTGGTAAATATCCTCACTTTAATTTTTTCAACATATATTATCCCATCAGTTGCCGGTTTACTGACGCTCGCAATGATGTAGGAACTCGCATTACCCATCTGGGCTCTGACATGCAGAAGAAATTGAAAGCGGTCTATACTCTTATAGAGCAATTATATACCGGTGTGCAGCGAATCATATGCACTGCTTCTCATAACAAACCACCCCCAACCTTAATCAACGAGACCTTAGAAAGGTTGTCAATGCTACCTGCCCGGTTTGAAGAATTGAAAAGATTGGCTGCCAGGGCAGGTGCTCTGACCGTGCTAACCCGGGCTAAAGCATGGGTGCCTGATCTTGATCTGGTGGATGTTGGTAAAGGCTATCCAAGCTTAACGGGAGACGGATCAGATTTTGACAATGATGCCCTCCGAGCCATAACTAGGGAAATGCGTCCACTGGCTTGCCAATTGGCTGAAGAAACTAATATTTTGCACTATCATGCGATTTATGATGTCAACAACAAACGGGTTGCTGCACCAACTCCTGACGTGCAAAATCTTATCCCGCCAATCCGTAAGCACACTTATGCCCCTGACGTTGAACCATCCACACTGATAAGTGATGAAGCTGTATTCCAAGCCCTAACTGGGATCGATTGGACAACCATTGACTTCCAGCCACTGGGTAGAGATGAGGAGGATGAACCGGCACAAGATGATCCACAACTGTCAAGTCAGCCTGGTGATGAGTCATGATCCGGAGGCCGGTTTAGCCTTCTGTGTACTGCAACACTTGCCGAAAACAATTATTCTTTTGGGCTTAAAGCGTCTTGTAATAGGCTAGTTCTAACACTTGGTCTGCTATGCCATCACGCATATTTATTTTGCCTGACACTGTTAATCCGCCATGCTTAAGATATATGATGTTCATAATCCGTAGCGGTTTATTCCAGCTGCTCCTGCATACAAGAAGTTGAAAGTGTCCTAGCGGTTTACCGCCGGACGGGTCATGATGCCCAAATATATAGCCATGGTTTATAACCAAGGCTGTAAAAAGATAATCAAATATGAAAATAGATGATCCCTGTGATATTGAATCACATCGTTGGTTGACCAACTTTTTGTAGTAAGGGTGAGAACGCCAATCTGGAGTACTGATAACTCCTTCCATATGTCACTGGGAAACGACACCTATTGGATCACAAGAATCCCTACTACGGTTGCCGGGGCGCAGGGTTGCAAGAAGAGCAGGATTAGTAATCGGCACAAGGATCGTTTACCCAGGTTCGGGCCGCGAGGATGCGTAAAACCCTAGTCCTGCTTTGGTGGATGTATTGAGTGTTCTTGAGCCCTCCAACTAGCTATGGTGGCTGAGCCGTTTCAGAGAGCCGAATCCTTCTCCAATACGCCATGGGCCTCCTTTTATAGTCGAAAGGGGCTGCCACAGTGGCACACAGGAGGTGGAAAGGCGTACAGTGCTACGAGCTTATCGCCAGACATGTGACAAGACGCATTTAATGCATCGCTTAGGTATCCCCTTGCTTTATTGGGGACGGGAACGAGGCACGTCCCGTCCGTCGCCGCTCCTCCTCGCTTCGACATGCGCCCTGGCCAGCGCTGCATGCCGCGCCATGTAGGCAGGCAAGCAGCTGAGCTGGCGCGGCGGTAGGGTCTTCATGAAGATCTACATGCCGCCACACATGTGCTTGTTGATCTGGTCTGGGAGCTGCATGTTGCCACGCAGGTGTGGTGCCAGCCCATCTAGTTGAGCTGGCAGCTGCAAGCGAAAGGCGGTGGAGACTTGGCTGGTGCGGGCCTGGCGGTGGCCTTGCTGGCGCCTTTGGCGAGGGCCTTGCCGGGTGGCCTGGCAAGGGCCTTGCCGTGGCGGGCTGTCATCCCCGGCAAGGATCTTGCCGGGGGTCTTGTGGCTCTCCTCGGCAAGGACCTTGCCGAGGATTGTTGTCTTTTAATCCTCATCTGATCTTGAATATTCCTTGTCTTCACAAAGATCTGCATGCGACCATGGAGGTGCCTCCCGAGCCTTGGCCCAATATGGTTGATGGTGTTGGAGACCGTGGGCTCAAGGGCGGCTCACTTCGCTGGTGTTGGATGAGCCGCCCCGACAAGGGCCTTGCCGGGGCCGCGGAGGCTGCCCCGGCAAGGGTCTTGCCGAGGGAACTTGCTTCATCTCTCTCCTCTTTTGTGGTCTCGGTCTTGGCGTTGCTCTGGCTGTCTTGGGTTTTGGTTTTACCTCGGTTCACCTCCCCTGTTCTGCTTGGTGCGGCCGTGGGCGCGGCTCCGACTGTCTATGCACAGGTAAAGGGGTACAAAGGTGCGCCCCTTCTTTTGTACACCGACAGGAGCCCCCGGGCCTGGGCCACACATAAGTGCGACACGTTGTTGGGTGATACGTCTCCGCCGTATCTACTTTTCCAAACACTTTTGCCCTTGTTTTGGACTCCAACTGGCATGATTTGAATGGAACTAACCCGGACTGACTCTGTTTTCAGCAGACTTTCCATGGTGTTATTTATGTGCAGAAACAAAAGTTCTCGGAATGACCTGAAACTCCACGGAACATCTTTTTGGAAAATATTAAAAATACTAGAAGAAGAATCCACGTCAGAGGGCCCACACCCTGTCCACGAGGGTGGGGGCGCCTCGCCTCAGAGGGCCCCCTGACGCTCCACCGACCTCAACTCCAACTCCATATATTCGTGTTCGGGGAGAAAAAAATTAGAGAGAAGGATTCATCATGTTTTACGATACAGAGCCGTCGCCAAGCCCTAAAACCACTCGGGAGGGCCGATCTGAAGTCCATTCGGGGCTCCGGAGAGGGGAATCCGTCGCCGTCGTCATCATCAACCATCCTCCATCACCAATTTCATGATGCTCACCGCCGTGCATGAGTAATTCCATCATAGGCTTGCTAGACGGTGATGGGTTGGATGAGATTTATCATGTAATCGAGTTAGTTTTGTTAGGGTTTGATCCCTAGTATCCACTATGTTCTGAGATTGATGTTGTTATGACTTTGCTATGCTTAATGCTTGTCACTAGGGCTCGAGTGCCATGATTTCAGATCTGAACCTATTATGTTTTCATGAATATATGTGAGTTCTTGATCCTATCTTGCAAGTCTATAGTCACCTACTATGTGTTATGATCCAGCAACCCTGAAGTGACAATAATCGGGACCACTCCTGGTGATGACCATAGTTTTAGGAGTTCATGTATTCACTATGTGCTAATTCTTTGGTCCGGTACTCTATTAAAAGGAGGCCTTAATATCCCTTAGTTTCCATTAGGACCGCGCTGCCACAGGAGGGTAGGACAAAAGATGCCATGCAAGTTCTTTTCCATTAGCACGTATGACTATATTCGGAATACATGCCTATATTACATTGATGAATTGGAGCTAGTTCTATGTCACCCTATGTTATGACTGTTACATGATGAACCGCATCCGGCATAATTCTCCATCACTGATCCAATGCCTACGAGCTTTTCACATATTTTTCTCCGCTTATTTACTTTTCCGTTGCTATTTTTACAATCACTACAAAACCCAAAAATATTACTTTTGCTACCGTTACCATTATTGCCATATTAATTTGCTACTAAATACTTTGCTGCAGATACTAAGTTATCCAGGTGTGGTTGAATTGACAACTCAACTGCTAATACTTGAGAATATTCTTTGGCTCCCCTTGTGTCAAATCAATAAATTTGGTTTGAATACTCTACCCTCGAAAACTGTTGTGATCCCATATACTTGTGGGTTATCAAGACTATTTATATGGCGCCGTTGCCGGGGAGCATAGCTCTATTCTTTGAGTCACTTGAGATTTATATCTGCTGGTCACTATGAAGAACTTGAAAGACGAGAAAACAAAAATTTATCCCTCAACTACGAGGGGAGGTAAGGAACCGCCATCTAGCTCTGCACTTGATTCACCTTCTGTTTTGAGTAAGCTTGCGACACCTAAACCTGCTTCTGCTATTCGTTCCGATATGTCGCATGTTCTTGATGATGCCACTTCTGCTATGCATGATACTTATGATGAAACTACTTCTATGCTTGATACTATTGTGCCACTTGGTGAATTTCTTGATGAACAACTTGCTAGGGTTAGAGAGAATGAAATTATTGAAACTGATAATATTGATGAAAGTGAAGATGAAGACTCTCCCCCTAATAAATATGAATTTCTTGTTGTTCTTGAGGGTTATGTTCTGGAAAAAGAAGCTGCTATAGCTATTTTAGCTTGCAATGATAGATACAACCTCAAGAGGTTATTAGCTAAATGGAAGCAGCAATCTCTTAATGCTAGAATGAAACCTGACCTCGCTTTTTGCTACTTCACCTATACGTATTCTTGATAAGGATTATGAATTCTCTGTTGATAATGACATAATTACTTTGGTTGAATCTGATCCTTTTTATGGCTATGAATCTGAAACTGTTGTGGCACATCTTACTAAATTAAATGATATAGCCACCCTGTTCACTAATGATGAGAGAACTCGCTACCTTTATATCCTTAAAATATTTCCGTTCTCACTAAAGGGTGATGCTAAGATATGGTTCAACTCTCTCGATCCTGGTTGTGTTCGTAGTCCCCAAGATATGATTTATTATTTCTCTGCTAAATATTTCCCTGCTCATAAGAAACAAGCTGCTTTAAGGGATATATACAACTTTGTGCAAATTGAAGAAGAGAGTATCCCACGAGCTTGGAGGAGGATTCTCCAATTGCTTAATGCTTTGCCTGATCATCCTCTTAAGAAACATGAAATACTTGATATCTTTTATAATGGACTAACCGAGGCTTCCAGAGATTACCTAGATAGTTGTGCTGGTTCTGTTTTCAGAGAAAGAACACCGGATGAAGCTGAAATTCTATTGAATAATATGTTGACAAATGAAAATAATTGGACACCTCCTGAGCCTATTCCTGAGCCTATTCCTAAACCAACTCTGAAGAAGAGGGATGCTCTATTTCTCAGTCCTGAAGATATGCAAGAGGCAAACAAATCTATGAAAGAAAAAGGTATTAAAGCTGAAGATGTTAAGAATTTACCTCCTATTGAAGAAATACATGGTCTTAATTTACCGCCTATTGAAGAAACATATGATCTTAATCCATCACCCATTGAAGAAACTCATGGTCTTGATAACCCGACACAGGTAGTAAAGGTAAATTCTCTCTATAGATTTGATGAAGGTGATATTCCTCACTATAAGTCTGCTAGACAATGCTTAGAAGAGTTTGATAATTTTATTGTCAAACAAGAAAACTTCAATGCTTATTTTGGTAGACAATTGAAATACAATTTCGATACGCTTGAACACTTGGGTGATTATATGTCTAGAGTTAAAGGTGAACTTAAACTCATTAGTAAACATGCTTCTATGGTTACCACTCAAGTAGAAGAAGTACTTAAAGCTCAAAATGATTTGCTCAACGAATTAAATAGTAAGAATAATGACTATGCTGTTAGAGTGGCCACTAGAACTGGTAAAATGACATAGGAACCTTTGTATCCTGAAGGCCACCCTAAGAGAATTGAGCAAGATTCTCAGAGAAAAAATATTGATGCACCTAGTCCTTCTGAAAAGAAGAAAAAGAAAAATGATAGGACTTTGCAGGCTTCTAGTTATTGCTGAACCACCTGAGAATCCAAATGATATTTCTATTTCTGATCCTGAAACACAATCTGGTAATGAACATGAACCTAGTGAAAATTTTAATGATGATGTTCATGTTGATGCTCAACCTAGTAATGACAATGATGTAGAAATTGAACCTGCTATTGATCTTGATAACCCATAATCAAAGAATCAACGTTATGATAAAAGAGACTTTGTTGCTAGGAAACATGGTAAAGAAAGATAACCATGGGTTCAGAAACCCATGCCTTTTCCTCCCAAACCATCCAAGAAAAAGGATGATGAGGATTTTGAGCGCTTTGCTGAAATGATTAGACCTATATTTTTGCGTATGCGATTAACTAATATGCTCAAAATGAATTCTTATGCTAAGTACATGAAAGATATTGTTACAAATAAAAGAAAGATACCGGAAGCTGAAATTTCCACCATGCTTGCTAATTATACTTTTAAGGGTGGAATACCTAAGAAGCTTGGAGATCCAGGAGTACCAACTATACCATGCTCCATTAAAAGAAACTATGTTAAAACTGCTTTATGTGATCTTGGAGCCGGTGTTAGTGTTATGCCTCTCTCTTTATATCGTAGACTTGACTTGAATAAGTTGACACCTACTAAAATATCTTTGCAAATGGCTGATAAATCAACTGCTATACATGTCGGTATTTGTGAGGATGTGCCTGTTGTGGTTGCAAATGTTACTATTTTAACGGACTTTGTTATTCTTGATATTCCCGAGGACGATAGTATGTCTATTATTCTTGGAAGACCCTTTTTGAAAACTGCTGGGGCTGTTATTGATTGCAACAAAGGCAATGTCACTTTTCATGTTAATGGTAATGAGCATACGGTACACTTTCCGAGGAAACAACCTCAAGTCCACAATATCAATTCTATTGGAAAAATTCCATCGATTATTTTTGGAGGTTTTGAATTTCCTCTTCCTACTGTCAAGAAGAAATATGATATTCTTATTATAGGGTATGTGCATATCCCCGTTCAAGTAACATAGTGTATTCGAAATTTCTCCGGTTCCATGTTATTCGGAATGATTTTGTTAACAAGACCTGATCAACCTTGTTAGTGGACTCCTTTTGATGAGCATGAGATGGATGAAACTAGAAGGCACAACCTTCTGTACCCTCTCTCTACTTTCTGTTATTTAGTTGAAATAAAGTAAAAATAGTATTTTCCTGTCTGTTTTCTGATTTATCCGTGCAATATAAAAATACCCCGAAAATAAAAGTTCTCCAAATGCCCTGAAAATGGAATATGATTTTTTCTGGAATATTTGAAAATATTTGGAACTGAGAACACAGCAGGGGGAGCAAACACCTGGCCACGAGGGCCCAGGGTGCGCCCACCCCCCTGGGCGTGCCCCCCTACCTCGTGGGCCCATGGTGGCTCCCCTCCACTTATTCCTGCACCCACACACTTCTTCCTCCTCCCAAAAAAATCACCATCCAGCTCAAGCACAAGTTCTAGCTCATCTTGTTGCGATTTTCGATCTCCTTGCTCAAAGCACCTCTCACAAAACTGCTTTGGGGGACTGTTCCTTGGTATGTGACTCCTCCATTGGTCCAATTAGTTTTTGTCCTAGTGCTTTATTCATTGCAAATTTGTGCTGCCTAGGTGACCATGTTCTTGAGCTTGCATGTCAAAATTATATGGTTCCAAGTAGTTCTAATGCATGATATAGTCTCTTGGCACTTGTAGGAGTATTTGCTATCTATTTTGTTGAGCTTGGTTCACTTTTGTTTGAAGTTACTAAAAATTTCAGATTTTTTTAGAAAATAATGAAGAGATTTTTTAGTGGCTCGTCGAGCCAAAGCTCGAAGGAAAAGCAGAGTGAAGAAGCACAGAGGCCCAAATATAACCTGCCTCGCACCGCGGAGGTTCGGCCGTGTGAATGGCCTTCCGATGATTTCTTGAGAGCAGCCAGGATTTATGATGATTTTTATGAATTGGCTGAGAATGCAGGCCTCGCCGACTTTCTCAGCGACCAACGCGAACAGTATCTCTTACTCACCAATATTTTTGTGCAAAACTTCTACTATTATCCTAAGGAAACACCTCCTTCCGTAGAGTTTCATTTATATGATGTGTTTAAGAAGATGCCACTAGATGAATTTTGCAAGATTTGAAAAATACCTTTCGAGGGTAGCTTAGAGGAACCACATCGTAAAGATGTGGACGGGTTCATTGATACTATCACTGTAGGGGAAACTAGGAAGGTTTCCGATGCAAGAATCACTAGCATACATTTTCCTGTTTTACACTACTTTGCAATATTTGCTAGTCGTTGCTTAATTGGTCGCGGAAACTGTGGAAACCTTAGTGTTCCTGATATGATCATTTTGTTCCATGGTTTATTCTGCGATAACACTGTTAGTATGGGCGGTATTATTGCTAAACGGTTAAGTTTGAACCGCATAAAGGGCCCCATCTTTGGAGGTATTTACGCTTCACGCCTTGCTGCACATTATAACATACCTATTAGGCACTATGAAAAAGAAGAAAAATTGCTGCCCACTGCTTATTTAGATTATAAGAGTATGGTAGCGCATGACATTATTGTTAAGAATAGGGAAGGGGTGCTTAAATACAAATTGTTCTTTGATAAACATCACCCTGAGACTATTACCTTGCATGCTCCTTCCTTGTTTGATTTATCTGTAGGCCAGTATCTCGTTCCGCTGGCGGCCATTCACGCCTACCAGAACCTACATCGGCCATAGAGCCAGAGCCGGAACCACAATTTGATCCTCCACGACAGTCTAATTACCAGTGGGATCCGAAGGCGATTGCCAACCAGTGGCAATCAGGGGCTTCTTCATCGCAGTACGACCCCGGTTATAACTATGGATATCCGCCAGGCCACCCGTGGCAATAAACCAACTTAGGCCACAAGCTTGGGGGAGTACGTATTTCCCACCGACATTACATTTATGTTCACACACTCATTGCTAGATGTCGGTGCTCATACTTTTTCACTGTAATATCCATGCTAGTTTATTTTCTTTTTCTTGCTTTCTTCTTGTGTGTTTGTTAAATCTTAAGAAAAACTAAAAAAATATTAATAGCTTTTAGCTAGTTTACTTTTCATGATGTAGTAGTAATAATTAAAAATAAAACCCAAAACGATTTCCTGTTCTTCTTTTGCTTGTTGGGAGCTTTCCCGTGTAAATAGTTTTTATTTCTTTTCTTTTCTTTGGGGGTCGATAGGAGAAGACCTTAATTAAATTGTTGAAGTGTCTCTTATATGCATTATTGTTGATTTAACCAAGAGCCCATATTGCCTTGTCTTCTCCTGTTTATTGAATGCTCGCAGATTCCATCTTAGTCCAATGCACATGCACTCTTATTATTATTCACATTGTTCGGTCATGCAAGTGAAAGGCAATTATGACGATATATGATGGACTGACTGAGATGAGAGAAGCTGGTATGAACTCGACCTCTCTTGTTTTTGTAAATATTAGTTCATCGTTCCTGATTCAGCCTATTATGAATAAACATGTTTGCAATGACAATTAGAGATCATAGTTGCTCGTGCCATGCTTGATTAGCTATGAGTTATAATGGTTTACCTTACGTGCCAACATGCTATTAAAATGGTTGTGATGTGGTATAGTGGGGTGGTATCCTCCTTTGAATGATTTAAGTGACTCAACTTGGCACATGTTCACACATGTAGTTGAAAAAATCAACATAGCCTTCACGATATTTATGTTCATGGTGGATTATATCCTACTCATGCTTGCACTCAATGTTCATTAATTTTAATGCATGTTCATGACTGTCGTCGCTCTCTAGTTGGTCGCTTCTCAGTATTTTGCTAGCCTTCACTTGTACTAAGAGGGAATACTGCTTGTGCAACCAATCCCTTAAACCCCAAAGTTATGCCATATGAGTCCACCATACCTTCCTATATGCGGTATCTACCTGCCGTTCCAAGTAAATTTGTATGTGCCAAACTCTAAACATTCAAATGAAATTCTGTTTTGTATGCTCGAATAGCTCATGTATCAACTAGGGCTGTCCGTATCTTCCATGCTAGGCGGGTTATTCTCAAGAGGAGTGGACTCCGCTCCTCACTCACGAGAAAATGGCTGGTCACCAGGATGCCCAGTCCCATGCTTTATGCAAATCAAATCAAATTAATTGCAAACAAAACTCCCCCGGGGCTATTGCTAGTTGGAGGCACTCGTTGTTTCGAGCAAGCCATGGATTGATGCTTGTTGGTGGAGGGGGAGTATAAAATTTACCATTCTGTTTGGGAACCGCCTATAATGTGTGTAGCATCGAAGATATCGCCATCTCTTGGTTGTTATGTTCACAATGAAAGTATGCCGATCAAAATATTATTTATCTCTATTTCAAAAACCGAGCTCTGGCACCTCTACAAATCCCTGCTTCCCTCTGTGAAGGGCCTATCTATTTACTTTAATGTTGAGTCATCACCCTCTTATTAAAAAGCACTAGCTGGAGAGCGATGTTGTCATTTGCATTCATTACTATTAATTTATATTGGGCATGACTATGACTGGATCTCTTTTACCATGAATTACAATGTTTAGTCAGTCCTTGATCTTTAAAGGTGCTCTGCGTTTATGTTTTGCGGTCTCAGAAAGGGCTAGCGAGATACCATCTTGTTATATCATATCATGATTGTTTTGAGGAAGTGTTGTCATCCGAGATTTATTATTATTGCTCGCTAGTTGATTATGCCATTGATATGAGTAAACATGAGACCTAAATGTTATTGTGAATATGGTTAGTTATAATCTTTGCTGAAAACTTGAATGCTGGCTTTACATATTTACAACAACAAGATCAAACAGAGTTTGTAAAAGTTTTTCTTTATCACTTTCAGTTTATCAACTGAATTGCTTGAGGACAAGCAAAGGTTTAATCTTGGGGGAGTTGATACGTCTCCGTCGTATCTACTTTTCCAAACACTTTTGCCCTTGTTTTGGACTCTAACTTGCATGATTTGAATGGAACTAACCCGGACTGACACTGTTTTCAGCAGACTTTCCATGGTGTTATTTATGTGCAGAAACAAAAGTTCTCGGAATGACCTGAAACTCCACGGAACATCTTTTTGGAAAATATTAAAAATACTGGAAGAAGAATCCATATCAGGGGGCCCACACCCTGTCCACGAGGGTGGGGGGTGCGCCTGCCCCCCTGGGCACGCCCCCTGCCTCATGGACCCCCTGATGCTCCACCGACCTCAACTCCAACTCCATATATTCGTGTTTGGGGAGAAAAAAATCAGAGAGAAGGATTCATCGCGTTTTACGATAAGGAGGCGCCGCCAAGCCCTAAAACCTCTCGGGAGGTGCTACCTCTTGAGCACTGCGTTGGATTTCCTTGAAGAGGAAATGATGATGCAGCAAAGTAGCGTAAGTATTTCCCTCAGTTTTTGAGAACCAAGGTATCAATCCAGTAGGAGGCTACGCGCGAGTCCCTCGTACCTACACAAAGCAAATAACTCCTCGCAACCAACGCGAATAGGGGTTGTCAATCCCTTCACGGTCACTTACGAGAGTGAGATCTGATCGAGATGATAAATAATATTTTTGGTATTTTTGGTATAAAGATGCAAAGTAAAATAAAAGGCAAAGTAAAAAGCAAAGAAGTAATAAAGTGATGGAAGATTAATATGATGAAGATAGACCCGGGGGCCATAGATTTCACTAGTGGCTTCTCTCAAGAGCATAAGTATTCTACGGTGGGTGAAAAAATTACTGTTGAGCAATTGATGAATTGAGCATAGTTATGAGAATATCTAGGTATGATCATGTATATAGGCATCACGTCCGAGACAAGTACACCGACTCACCTTTGCATCTACTACTATTACTCCACTCATCGACCGCTATCCAGATGCACCTAGAGTATTAAGTTCAAGAAAATGAGTAACGCATTAAGGAAGATGACATGATGTAGAGGGATAAATTCATGCAATATGATAAAAACCCATCTTGTTATCCTCGATGGAAACAATACAATACGTGCCTTGCTGCCCCTCATCCTTTGGGAAAGGACACCGCAAGATTGAACCCAAAGCTAAGCACTTCTCCCATTGCAAGAAAAACCAATCTAGTAGGCCAAACCAAACTGATAATTCGAAGAGACTTGCAAAGATAACCAATCATACATAAAAGAATTCAGAGAAGACTCAAATATTGTTCATAGATAATCTTGATCATAAACCCACAATTCATCGCTCTCAACAAACACATCGCAAAAAGAAGATTACATCGAATAGATCTCCACGAGAGAGGGGGAGAACATTGTATTGAGATCCAAAAAGAGTGAAGAAGCCATCTAGCTACTAACTATGGACTCCAAGGTCTAAGGTAAACTACTCACACTTCATCGGAGAGGCTATGGTGATGATGTAGAAGCCCTCCATGGTGGATTCCCCTTCCTGCGGAGCTTCGGAACAGGCCCCAAGATGGGATCTCGTGGGTACGAAAGGTTGCGGCGGTGGAATTAGGTTTTTGGCTCCATATCTGATCATTTGGGGGTACGTAGGTATATATAGGAGGAAGGAGTACGTCAATGGAGCAAAGGGGGGCCCACGAGGCAGGGGGCGCGGCCTAGGGTGGTGGGCGCGCCCCCACCCTCGTGGCCACCTCCCTTCTTTCTTGATGTGGGGTCCAAGTCTCCTGGATCATATTCGGTGAGAAAATCACGTTCCCGAAGGTTTCATTCCGTTTGGACTCCGTTTGATATTCCGTTTCTTCGAAACACTGAAATAGGCAAAAAAAAAGTAATTCTGGGCTGGGCCTCCGGTTAATAGGTTAGTCCCAAAAGTAATATAAAAGTGGAAAATAAAGCCCAATATGGTCCAAAACAGTAGATAATATAACATGGAGCAATCAAAAATTATAGATACGTTGGAGACGTATCAAGCATCCCCAAGCTTAATTCCTGCTCGTCCTCGAGTAGGTAAATGATAAAAGAAAGAATTTTTGATGCGGAGTACTACTTGGCATAATTTCAGTGTAACTCTTCTTAATTGTGGTATGAATATTCAGATCCGAAGTATTGAAGACAAAAGTTCATATTGACATAAAAATAATAATACTTCAAGCATACTAACAAAGCAATCATGTCTTCTCAAAATAACATGGCCAAAGAAAGTTATCCCTACAAAATCATATAGTCTGGCTATGCTCTATCTTCACCACACAAAGTATTTAAATCATGCACAACCCCGATGACAAGCCAAGCAATTGTTTCATACTTTTGACATTCTCAAAACTTTTTCAATCTTCACGCAGACATGAGTGTGAGCCATGGATATAGCACTATATGTGGAATAGAATGGTGGTTGTGGAGAAGACAAAAAGAGGGGAAGATAGTCTCACATCAACTAGGCGTATCAACGGGCTATGGAGATGCCCATCAATAGATATCAATGTGAGTGAGTAGGGATTGCCATGCAACGGATGCACTAGATCTATAAGTATGTAAAAGCTCAACAGAAGAAACAAAGTGGGTGTGCATCCAGCTCGCTTGCTCACGAAGACCTAGGGCATTTTGAGGAAGCCCATCATTGGAATATACAAGCAAGTTCTATAATGAAAAATTCCCACTAGTATATGAAAGTGACAAAATGAGAGACTCTCTATCATGAAGATCTTGGTGCTACTTTGAAGCACAAGTGTGGTAAAAGGATAGTAACATTGTCCCTTCTCTCTTTTTCTCTCATTTTTTATTTGGGCCTTTTCTCTTTTTTTTATGCTCTCCTTTTTTTTATTTTTCGTCCGGAGTCTCATCCGAACTTGTGGGGGAATCATAGTCTCCATCATCCTTTCCTCACTTGGGACAATGCTCTAAAAATGATGATCATCACACTTTTATTTTCTTACAACTCAATACTTAGAACAAAATATGACTCTATATGAATGCCTTCGGCAGTGTACCAGGATATGCAATGAATCAAGAGTGACATGTATGAAAGAATTACGAACGGTGGCTTTACCACAAATACAATGTCAACTACATGATCATGCTAGCAATATGAAATTGATGGAGCGTGTCATAATAAACGGAACGGTGGAAAGTTGCATGGCAATATATCTCGGAATGGCTATGGAAATGCCATGATAGGTAGGTATGGTGGCTGTTTTGAGGAAGGTATTTGGTGGGTGTATGATACCGGTGAAAAGTGCGCGGTATTAGAGAGGCTAACAATGGTGGAAGGAAGAAAAGTGCGTATAATCCATGGACTCAACATTATTCATGAAGAACTCATATACTTATTGCAAAAATCTACAAGTTATCAAAGCAAAGTATTACGCGCATGCTCCTAGGGGGATAGATTGGTAGGAAAAGACCATCGCTCGTCCTCGACCACCACTCATAAGGAAGACAATCAATAAATAAATCATGCTCCGACTTCATCACATAACGGTTCACCATACGTGCATGCTACGGGAATCACAAACTTTAACACAAGTATTTCTCAAATTCTGTAGCGACCCGACCCGAATGGATCAAGTCTCTGTGCTTTCGTGTCATCCCTGGATCGGTATGCTGACACACACAGTACTCGAAGGATTTATAACAGAGGTAAATCACATGTATAAAGTAACGTAAAAACTATACCTCAATCCAAAACATAGCGGAAGCAACAAGGTTGTGGATTCCCATCAACACCAACGGCAAAGTTGAGTATAGGAAATCGTAACCCTAACGTATCACTTACTCGTCGTCTGAAAATTCTGCAACATGAAAAGTTGCAGCCAAAACGGGTCAAGACATGGAATATGCTTTGGCAATGTAACACATAGAGAGTAATGAAGGAATAGACTATACTACATGCATATATGGCTGGTGGAAAGCTCTATGGTTACAGTTTTTGCGAAAAGCCAATTTTCCCCTACTTCAAAGGAATAAATTTATTTAACTATCATGGTGGTTGTTAAACATTGAGAATGGTTGACAGATCCTCAATCCCAATTAAAAGTACTCATTAAAACCCAACAATATTAATTAGAAGTAACATGATGAGATTCACGGGATATTCAAGTACTAGATACTCAAGATGTCCATAACCGGGGACACGGCTAATCATGATTAGTTTATACACTCTGCAGAGGTTTGCACTTTTCCCCACAAGACTCGATCGCCTCCGCTTGGTTCTCGCACTACATGGTGTTTGAGAAAGCGGATGACCGAGACATAGTCTTTCGTAAGCGCTAGCACCTTACATGTGGGTAGACCGTACCAACCTACATCCCCTACATCAGCTAGCCTACCCGTAAGAGTTCGCACAACTTAGTCAACTACGCCAGAGCCCATAATTGGCTTGTGGCTGCACACAGAAGTTTCTAGTTTGAATAATCTTATGATCCCTTAGAGCCTGGGTGGCGGTCCGAAGAAATACTGAGCAAGTCCTGATAGAAACCAGGTGCCTCAATCCACCCGGATGTGTGTTTAAGTTGCCACCTTAGATAAACCATTAATTAACAATCTCACATCTGTCATGGATATTCACTCACCCAATCCACGTCTACTAGCATAGCATGGCATAATCAAGCAAACGTAGAAGTAACTCCCAAGGTTTCATAAGTAAAACAGGTAATAGGTACTACCTCAATCTACTTCCCATCCCACAATTTGATTAGATCCTAATCATGCAAGTGTTTGAGGGTTTGATCTAATGCATAAAACTGGGTAGTAGAAAAGGTATGATCAAAGTGTTACTTGCCTTGGCCGATGATCCATGAGTCCTAGAGATTCAAGTAACAAGCGGCGCACTCCGGGTGATCTAACGCAGACAAACAACAAGCATACAATAAATACTCATCTAATGCACAGGAAATCTCGAATAGATCTAACCATATAGTTCAAATTAAGAACCCTGTTTTAAAAAAGAATCGAGTCAAATAATGCATCTAAAGTCGGAAATCGAGAGAGAACGACTCGGTTTAGCAATCTGAAATTAGGTCAAAGTTTCACAGTAGCAAAACTCTGTGAAAGTAGGGTAGTCGAACGGCGTTTCATATTTAAACTCAGCGCTTGAATCACCGATTCCGATAAACGAGCAAGAAATAAAACAGTTTTGAAAATCGGATCAGAAATCGAATCTGAAAAATAACGGATTAAATCCGATTTAAAAGAAAACGACGAACGAATTAAATAACGGACGTTCGTTAACAGAACTAATCCAACGAACACGTTCATTGAAACGAACGAGTCGGTGAACGTTAAGCTAAATAAGAAAACCGAAAAAATAAAACCAATCTAGGTTTTTTAAAAACCAAACTTTGCAAAAACCGGATCGGGTCTTTTGAGAAAACCGGATCGAATCGGATCGGATCGGGCGGCGGGGCTACCTCCGCGATCACCGCGAGGCTCGGGCGGCGGGCGACGGGTCGGTGGGTGGCGGCGGGTCGGCGAGGGCTCCGGGCGACGCGGCGTGTTCGCGACGAGGGCGACGGCGGGCGGCTCGGCTTGGGAGGCGGCGGCGGGCGGTGGAGAGAGAGGGGGGCGCCGGGTTATAAAGGGGGGCGGCCGTTGCTTGGGAGGGGCGACGGGTCCGCGGTCCGTCTCTGACTCGGGCGGGCGGCGGGGCGGCGTGGCGGCGGGACGCCGCTCGGGCGGGCGCGCGAGGGAGAGGAGGGAGGTGGGCCGGGGGGGCGCTGGGCCTGGGGCCTGGCTGGCTGGGCCGGCTGGGCCTCGGTCCAGGGGGGGCGCGTTTTTTTTTTAAATAAAAATTTAAACCAAATGAATTAAAAAAAATACCAAATGAGCTCCAAATTAAATAAAACAAATTTTCCCCGACTCCTAAAATGAGTCGAACAAAATGAACTTTTAAAAACTGCAACATGCATAAAATTTTAAATGCTCATTTTTTTTGCCTAAGCAAAATAAATCTTCAAAACCCAAATTTGATTTATTTAAAATATCTCCGTTTTTCCTAAATATTGGGAAAGTCATATTATTCCCTCTCTTGAGATTTTGTAGGAAAAACTTTATGAAGATAATTAAATAAATCCAATGATCCTATTTCCAAAATTTGAGAAATCCCAAATATGAAAATAATGAAACTTCCAACTCTCTCCGAGGGTCCTTGAGTTGCGTGAAATTTTCTAGGATCAGAAAATGCGAGAAAATATGACATGCATGATGATCTAATGTATAACATTCCAAATTGAAAATTTGGGATGTTACAAATTCACAACTACTCAACTAGCATAACTCTAATATCACCATCTTCATATCTCAAAACAATTATCAAGCATCAAACTTTTCTTAGTATTCAACGCACTCAAAAGAAAGTTTTACAAATATTGAATACCAAGCATATTATTATTATTAAGCAAATTACCATGCTATTTAAGACTATCAAAATAATCTTAGTGAAGCATGAGAGATCAATAGTTTCTATAAAACAAATCCACCACCGTGCTCTAAAAGTTATAAGTGAAGCACTAGAGCAAAACTATATAGCTCAAAAGATATAAGTGAAGCACATAGAGTATTCTATCAAATTCCAAATCATGTATGGCTCTCTAAAACGGTGTGTACAGCAAGGATGATTAGGGTAAACTAAAAAGCAAAGACTCAAATAATACAAGACGCTCCAAGCAAAACACATATCATGTGGTGAATAAAAATATAGCTCCAAGTAAAGTTACCGATGGAAGTAGACGAAAGACGGGATGCCTTCCGGGGCATCCCCAAGCTTTGACTTTTTGGTGGCCTTAGATTATCTTGGGGGTTCCATGGGCATCCCCAAGCTTAGGCTCTTGCCACTCCTTGTTCCATAATCCATCAAAAAGATTTCATGTGCTAATGCTTTGGTCCGGTAATCTATTAAAAGGAGGCCTTACTATCCCTTAGTTTCCATTAGGACCCCGCTGCAACGGGAGGGTAGGACAAAAGATGCCATGAAAGTTCTTTTCCATAAGCACGCATGACTATATTCGGAATACATGCCTATATTACATTGATGAATTGGAGCTAGTTCTGTGTCACCCTATGTTATGACTGTTACATGATGAACCGCATCCGGCATAATTCTCCATCACTGATCCAATGCCTACGAGCTTTTCACATATTGTTCTCCGCTTATTTACTTTTCCGTTGCTATTGTTACAATCACTACAAAACCCAAAAATATTATTTTTGCAACCGTTACCATTACTTCCATATTAATTTGCTACTAAATACTTTGCTGCAGATACTAAGTTATCCAGGTGTGGTTGAATTGATAACTCAACTGCTAATACTTGAGAATATTCTTTGGCTCCCCTTGTGTCGAATCAATAAATTTGGGTTGAATACTCTACCCTCGAAAACTGTTCGATCCCCTATACTTGTGGGTTATCATTGGGCCAGGCCCAAAACGGTGCGCAGGCTGGAGGGGCGGTTTTTACCGCGGTAATTTTCCGTTTGCTGCGCTTCCCCACGACCCGTGTTGAATGCGTGACGTGGAGGGGCGCGTATGTGACGTGGGCGGCATGCGTGGGGCGGTTTTCGCAGGCATGCGTCACATGGCGATACAAGGGTGGCTTGTGCCTTCCCCATGAAGAGGGAGAGGCGTAAAGGCGCGGCCCATTTACTGAATGGGGCCGGGTCACAGTCTTCAAGGCGTCCACACCCCACGATCACGGGTGGGGAGAGGTCGCTTCATCCGTCCCCTTGTCTCTGCACGTTCGCCACGCGTCCTCCATGCGCTTGGGGTGGCAAGCGGTGGAGATGGGAAACCGGGCCGTCGTTGGTTGGGGCAGCGGGTCGGTCTCGATTCCCTGCACCTCTGGTGGCTCGATTGGCCGAGCGGGGCGGCCGAGCCCCGACCCCGCCCGTTTATAAGGAGAGGGAAGGGGGATGGCATCCCGCATTCTTCTATCTTCTATCTCCTCCTGCTTCTGCTTCTTCCTCTCATCCGTCATGGAGAAGGGGAACCCTGGTCCCTCGATGGTGGCGGCGAGGGTCGCCGCTCAACAGGCGTCCCTCCTCCTCCTATGCCCGTGGTGGTGGAGCCGGCCGCGAGGGGAAGGGGGAGGGGGCGAGGCCGTGGGTGAAGCCGTGGCAGAGGCCGTGGTGCCCGGGGAATAGGAGGACGGGGCGGCGCGCCGGCCTCGCCCCCATCAATGATTTCCTTTCCCGATGGAGGGCCACGTTGGAGACCAGCCCCGCGAGTTCTTCATCAGGCTGTGCCGGCCTCCGCATCACCGTCTTCGTCTTCCCATCCCGTTTGCTCGGGAGATGGAGCATGACCCGCCCCAGACCCTCAGGTTGCACACGAGGGGCTGCGGGAATGGGGGTACATGGGTCGACGTCGACTTCCCGGCTCCTCGGGTCATGTACTTACGCCGTGGATGGAAGACGTTTGCTCGCATCCACAGCCTGACGGTGGGGATCGTCCTCTACTTCAAATTAATGGAGGACGGGTTGCTCTCCGTCAAGGTCTTCGGAGATTTTGGAACTCGCCTGAAGTGCTGCGTGGAGAGCTCCTCCGACGGAGACTCCAACGATGTAAGCTCTTCCGCGAGCGAAAGTGACGAGGAGGACAGCGGGGCAGATGATGGGGCCGAGTCCGACTAGGCGTCGAACGCCCCGCACCTGGGTGGGTGCGACATCAGCAGCATCTGCACCTGGCCGCTCCTCTGGTGGAGTTTTGCCGGGGGAGGGGCCAGCTCCTTGAACTTCTCGAGGCCGTCTCCTCGGGCGGCTGGCGTCGGGAGGCTGCGGAAGAGGAAGAGGGCGGGCGGCAAGGCCGTTAACTCGGAGTACATGGACACTGACGCCTTCGTCGCGTGTCCGGTGACCTGCCGCCTCGTCTTCCAGCTCCTTTCCCGGCACCGTCATCACTGGCCCACCCTTGGGTAGCCACCGAGGTGTTCTCTTGGTGCTTTCTGCTGCTCGTAGCTCACCTAGGCGCCCCTTTTTCCCTTTCGCCTTCTTGACCTGCCTCCTGAGGAGAGGGACAAGAAAGGGATTATGAGCATCTCATCTCTTTTTTAGTTCGTAAGCCTTCAGGCCTTCGTTAAATTTAGAACTTGTAATCCCCTTGCTCATGTTTTTCTTTCCGTACAAAATGTACCTGTATGGAACGTTTTTAATGAAAAAGGGTGCTTGCCGGTTTCTTCGTGTGTGAGCGAGGCCCATGCCAAGGATGAATCCTTTTTATTTTCACAATAAACGTTATCGCCCGGCAACAGGCCTTGCCGTTTCTCTTCTTCGGCCGACCGTTCTCGCGCTTTTGGCGGAGGCAGGGGCGAAGTAGAGTTAGGATCCTCGTTCATCTGTTTGCCACCGCAACTGCTACCAAATTCCGACCCAGGAAGTAACTCTCGGGTACAGGGAAAAAGGGAGCACGGTGGTTTTCAGACATAAACGAGGCTTCACATGTCCCAGTTCCATACGGAAATGTACAGCACGGGGATGGAAAACTTATCTGAATCCGCAGCCCCCGGCAACCTTGGCTCACCGTGGTTGGATCCATACATCTTCTGCCCTCGGCAGCCTTGCCTTGCCGGGGTCGGAGTGTCAGTTTGTTCTCCTTTTCCCAAGTGGCTCAGCAGAGGTGCCCAGCGAACCAAAGAAAACAGAAAAGACGCACACCCGACCTCTAGGCTAGGGGTTAGTCGCCGCTAAGCACTATCAACCCTAACCGAGGAAGAGACTCAACCTAGCATGCATGCTATGACTTAGGGTGCCAGCGCTTCATTTATTTGTGCTCAGGGTCTGTGCCTAGTTTTGTACAAAGGGTTATATGCCTTGCCGGCAAGGCTTGTACAAAAGGTGGCTTGTGATGAAGTCATGTACCTGGGGTAGGGTCATAGACCTGCCCAAAGGTACCCTCCACAAGGACACGCGCAAGAGAAGCAACCTTCCAGTCGACCTGGTAGGTTTCCACTCGACAGATTCAAAGACACTCGACCATGAAGACCCACTCGACCACCAGGAGTCCAAGAGCCACTCGGTGCCCAAACAAATTGCAGTACTTAAATAGTCTTTATGATCTTAATGACATTTTATGTAAGGCGTTAGATGAACGCCTAGCTTTAACGCACCTTAAACCCTCTACTATGTGGGCTGGCTGGGGTCTGGCGCACTCTATATAAGCCACCCCCTCCACAGGTAGAAGGGTTCGCACTTCAGAACTCATACACATATAATCCAGTCGACCGTCTCCGGGCTCCGAGACGTAAGGCTGTTACTTCCTCTGAGAAGGGCTTGAACTCGTAAATCCCTTGCGTATACAACTACTCCATAGCTAGGATCTTGCCTCTCCATACCTACCCCCATTCTCTTTGTCGGACTTAGAACCCACGACGGTTGGCGCCCACCGTGGGGCAGGTGTTCTAGCGATTTGTTGGAGAAGTTGGGATTCTTCGATTTCCTACATCATGGTTTCAGGTGGAGTTCTGGTCGACGACCACGAGATCCGTCTCGGTCTTGGACGTTAAATGGCCGACGACTTTGCTTGGCTTCAGGAGGCTCCATTCGACGTGGGACGCGCTCCCGTCCGCAGGCGACGACTTTCGCTGCAGTGTCTCAAGGGCGTCCTCCTGCGGCAACCGTCGACCCAGTATGGGTCGGCTCCTGCGCCGTTTTCACTCCCAGTCTCCCACCGATGCAAGCGTTCCGGTCGTTCGAGGCTTCAACGGTGGGTGAGTCATGCAGTGGCCCGCTAGTCGGCCACCCCCCAAGTCGCTGCGATCGAGCCCGACGAATCTCTCTATGGCCTGTTCGACTGGCTCCGCAGAGACTCCGTCCGAATGCGATAGCAGTGACCCGGCGGCAGAGGTTATGATGGTCGATGGACCACGCAGTCCCCCCAGATTCACCCGCACCAACGGAGATGACGGTGGAGGCGATCCGGAGCTAGCCCACGAAGAGTACCTGCCCGAGCCCCTCACTTCGCTCCAGAGGGAGGAGCTTCGCCATCGGAACATGGATGCACTTCACACTCCTATCATTGGAGAAACCCCCGAGGCTCGTGCCTTGGAGGATGCGGCAACAGCCAACTGGCTGAGCGCACCGATGGAGAATCTTCAGCGAGTACTCGGCGCGCCGCGACCAAGGGTTCCAGAATCCAATCGGCGTCGGCTCTTTCAACCGCCAACTTAGGTATATCGAACTCCGATTCAGAATTTAGCAGTTGCCACCCGTATAGCAGAGTCAATTCAGCCTTCCCAGTCGGAGGCGGGTAGAGGTTTGCAGCAAATCAGGGACCTGCTCCGGGCGACAGGAGATCAAAACTCAGTTGTATCCTAGTCGCGGAACAGGGTTCAGAGTCGATCTGTCGCTGCGAATTCAGTCTAGTCGGCCCATAGTCCGAGATCACCCCCGAGGCGTGGGGAACGTGGGGGCCGGCCTGATGATCAATACAAGGGCCGCGAGCAGTATGAGCACCGATTCGATCGTAACGATCGACGTCGAGTGCCCACTCCTCCCCCAAGGGGTGGATCATACGCTCCTCGGCAGCAAGACGACAGACGCCAGCACAGTGCTAGGCGAAGAGTTCCAGTCGACCCAAGGGAACCAGGCTTTGATGCGAGATCTATTATCGTTCAAGGTTTGGTCGACAGGAACAGAGCTCACCGAGACGGCCATGATAGAGATGTTCCTTCCAGCAGCAGAGTTCATGTCTCGGGACCAGAGTGTTTCAGCAGAGCCATCAGAGCCGCGGTGATTCCTCCAAACTTCAGGTTGGCGATCGGAGTCGATAAGTTCATCGTGAATCCAAGCGACACTTGGCTTGAAGATTACCGAGTGGCTGTTCAGATCGGGCGGCGGCAACGATGAAGTAGCCATGAAGCATTTTCCTGTTATGTTGGAGGGTTCAGCCAGGCGTGGCTGAATCGATTAGCACCAAGATATTTACACTTGGGAAGATCTTGCCCGAGTGTTTGTCAGGACATTAGAAGGAACTTGTAAACGACCAGCAGGATTCACGGAGTTGCAGTCGTGTGTGCAAAAGTCGAGTGAAACTTTGAGAGATTATGTCCAGAGGTGGATCACTTTGCACCACACAGTTGAGAATGTATCTGATCACCAGGCAGTCTGTGCCTTCAAAGAAGGTGTCAAGAACGAGAGGTTGAGTTTGAAATTTGGTCGAACCGAGATATGACCTGAGTCGGATGATGGAGATTTCCACCAAGTATGCAAATGGTGAAGAAGAGGATCGGCTCGAGTGGTATATATAAATCGGCTGCCAATGAGGCGGCGGAGGAAATTCGGTCGGAAGCGAAGCGCTAAAGCCGAGCCAGCCGCTCCGGAGAGGCCTTGGCCGTGACCCTGTGAAAGTTCAAGGGGAAACCCAAGGGTCCTTGGAACCCCAAGAAGGTGAAAGACCAGGATGGAAACGACGTGTTGGATTTGCCATGTCATATTCATACAAAGAAAGATGAAGAGGGTAAACTCATTTACCCGAAACATACCACTCGACGATGTCGGCTCTTGATTCAGCGGTTCAAGGAAACAGCTCAAGGATAAGGATAAGGAAGCAGAGACAAAGTTGAGGACAGAGATGACAGTGATGGTGGATATCCCCAGTCAATTCCACCACGATGATTTTTTGGCGACGTCGAAAGAAAAAGTCGATTGAAGGTTATCAATCGGGAAGTGAACTTGGTTGCTCGGTGACTCCCAATTATCTGAAATGGTCCTGCACCGCCATCACATTCGACTAGTCGATCACCCGACGCACATTGCCACCCCGGAGGCAAGCATTGGTGGTCGACCCGGTTGTTGAGGGCACTCGGTGACCAAAGTCCCGATGGATGGTGGTAGTGGCTTGAACATATTATACACGGAGACGTTGAAAGGGATGGGCATTCCGATGTCCCGACTCAGTACCAGTAACATGAGCTTCCACAGAGTCATTCCTGGAAAGAAGGCTGAATCACTCAGCCAAATTGCTCTTGATGTAGTTTTTGGTGATTCGAAGCATTTCCGGAAAGAAAAGTTGACCTTTGAGGTCGTGGATTTCCAGAGCGCTTATCACGCTATCACTCGAAGGCCGACTTATGCACGCGTTCATGGCCCGACCATGTTACGTGTATCTTAAATTGAAGATGCCTGGTCCCAAAGGCGCGATCAACATCACGGGCAATCGGAAGAAAGCGAAGAGTGCTTCGAGAAGGCTCTAAGATCGCCGATGCTCGGTTGGCGATGGTAGAGCTACAAGAGTATCGAAAATCGTAGATCCGAGTGATTTGTTGCGAGCTAAGAAGCACCTTTCTGAGTCAGCATTTCGATCGGTGGTGAGACGTAAACAGGTTCACATTCACCCGACCGATCCCAATGCTGCTCCGACCAACATCTCAACAACACTCGGCGCAAAATAGGAAGAAGCGCTCATCCGGTTCCTCCGTGAGAACTGGGACATCTTTGCATGGAAGCCTCACGACATGCCGGGTGTTCCTGTGGGGCTGGCTGAGTATCGCCTCTGAGTCGACCCAAAATTCAAACCGGTTAAAGAGTATCTTGGCGGTCCGCCGTCGTAAGAGAAAGGCCATTGGCGAGGAGGTGGCTCGGCTCTTAGCAGCAGAGTTCATCCGAGAGATCTACCACTCGAGTGGCTCGCCAATGTCGTCATGGTCCCCAAGAAGGACAAGTCGTTAGCATGTGCATCGATTTCAAGCATATCAATCGGGCCTGCCGAAAGATCATTCCCTCTTCCTCGCATCGACCAAATAGTCGACTCAACTGCGGGATGTGAGAGGTTGTCTTTTTTAGACGCCTATTCCGGGTACCATCAGATCCGTCTGTATGGACCCGACGAGATTAAAACAGCGTTCATCACTCCATTCGGGTGCTTCTGTTATGTCACCATGCCATTCGGTCTCAAGAATGCCGGAGCCACATTCATGAGGATGATTCAGAAGTGTTTGCTCACTCAAATCAGCCGGAATGTGGAAGCGTACATGGATGATATAGTGGTCAAGTCACGAAAGGGTTCCGACCTGTTGACTGACCTTGCTGAAACATTTGCCAATCTCAGGAGGTATGATATCAAGCTTAACCCATCATAGTGTACATTTGGAGTTCCTGGTGGAAAGTTACTCAGTTTTCTCGTTTCTGAGCGAGGAATCGATGCTAACCCAGAAAAGGTTGGCACCATACTCCAAATGAAGCGCCCTGTGCGTGTGCACGATGTCCAGAAACTTACTGGATGCTTGTCCGCTTTAAGTCGATTCATCTCTCGCCTCGGTGAAAAGGCATTGCCTCTTTACCGACTGATGAAGAAGTCGACAAGTTCGAAGTTGACTCTAGAAGTCGATGCAGCGCTTGCGAGCTCAAAGCTCGCTCTCCACCCAGCCGGTGCTTGCTTTGCTCCAATCAGCAAAGAGCCTTTGCTGCTTTACATTGCAGCCATCGGACAAGTCGTCGAAGACTGCATTTACGGCCGAGCGGAAGAAGAAGGAAAAGCCTTCAAAGTTCAACGCCCAGCTTTATTATCTTTCAAGTGTCAACCCCATCAAAGCAAAGATACCCTCACTATCGTAAGCTTGTTTATGGGATCTATATGACCACGAAGAAGGTTGCTCATTATTTCTCCGATCATTCCATTACGCTGCTCATGACGCCTTTGTCGGAAATTCTTCATAACAGACATGCAACTGGTAGAGTGGCAAAATGGGCGATTGAACTCCTTCCCCTTGATATAAAATTCGAGGCAAAGAAAGCCATCAAGTCCCAAGCAATAGCAGATTTCCTCGCCGAGTGGACCGAGCAGCAACTTCCGACTCAACTTCACTCGGAACACTGGACTATGTTTTTCGACGGTTCCAAGATGCTGAACGGTTCTGGTGCAGGGGTTGTATTGGTTTCCCCCCGAGGAGATAGGCTCAAGTATGTTCTCCAGATTCACTTTGATTCTTCCAACAACGAAGCAGAATATGAAGCACTCTTGTATGGGTTGCGCATGGCCATTTCACTCGGCGTCAAATCGCCTTATGGTTTATGGCGATTCGGATCTGGTTGTTAATCAAGTGATGAAGGAGTGGGATGTCAGAAGCCCAGCTATGACAGGTTATTGTAATGCAGTGAGAAAGCTAGAGAAGAAATTCGAGGGGTTAGAGCTTCATCATATACCCCGACTGAAAAATCAAGCTGCGATGAAGATAGGATCCAAAAGGGAAGCCATTCCCAGTAATGTATTTTTGGAGCACATTCATGCACCTTCAGTACAGGAGGATCCTTTCACGGAGGAAGCCCCGCAGCAAAAGAGTGCCAATGATCCGACTGAAGTTGAGGTCCCACCCGGTCGACCTAATTATGGAAGTGGTGGTCATCACTCCCGATCGACAAAGGTGCCGTACATCGCATATATCCTAAGGAAAGAGCTCCAGAGAATGAAGAAGAGGCTCGACAGATCGTCCGACGATCCAAGGCCTTTAAAGTGATCAAGGGACAATTGTTCAGAGAAAGCGTGACTGGAGTCGGCCAGAAGTGTATCACGCCAGAAGAAGGTCAGATGATTCTTGAGGATATCCACTCGGGGACCTGTGGCCATCATGTGTCCTCTCGGACCATTGTGGCTAAAGCATACCGAGCGGGATTTTACTGGCCGAAAGCAAATGAAATGGCAAAAGAAATAGTTGACAAGTGTGAAGGATGTCAGTTCTATTCCAACATGTCGCACAAGCCCGCCTCAGCCTTGAAGACCATTCCACTCGTCTGGCCCTTTGCTGTTTGGGATTGGACATGATCGGACCGTTGAGAACTGGCAGAAGCGGCTTCACTCATTTGCTAGTAGCAGTCGACAAGTTCACCAAGTGGATCAAAGCCAAGCCCATCAAGAACCTCGATGCATGCACTGCTATCAGTTTCATCAGAGAGTTGATATTCAGATATGGAGTTCCACATAGCATCATCACCGACAATGGATCAAACTTTGATAATGACAAGTTCAAAGCCTTCTGCGCCTCTCAAGGCACGCGGGTCGACTATGCTTCAGTGGCTCATTCTCAGTCGAATGGACAAGCAGAACGAGCAAACGGCCTCATTCTCAAAGGGCTGAAACCACGGCTGATGCGTGATCTCAAGCATGCAGCAGGAGCTTGGGTCGACGAACTTCCATCAGTTCTATGGGGATTGAGGACCACTCCTAATCGGTCGACTGGGAGAACTCAATTCTTCCTGGTCTATGGAGCTGAAGCAGTTCTGCCGAGTGACCTGCTTCACAATGCGCCTCGAATCGAGCTATACTCTGAGGAAGAAGCGGAACAAGCCCAGAAAGATGCAGTCAACCTCTTGGAAGAGGAGAGAGAAATGGCCCTGGTCTGCTCGACCATCTATCAGCAAGACTTGCGTCGATTCCATGCCAGAAATGTGAAGAGTCGAGCCTTCCAAGAGGGAGATTTGGTCCTCCGAGTGGATCAACAGAAACCACACAAGCTCGCCCCCACTTGGGAAGGTCCCTTCATAGTCACAAGAGTCCTCCACAACGGAGCATATCATCTCTACAATGTTGATCGCCAGATCGACGAGCCTCGAGCTTGGAACGCGGAGCTGCTCCGCCCCTTTTACACTTAAAACTCACTCGGTTGAGATGTAATAAAAGTACTTATGTAGTTTGTTTATCTAAGACAAGAATGTTATAATTTCCCAGTGATTGTTATTACTTTTTGTCGAAATTTCCCCCAGTGGGTGGCTTAGTTGCGAATCCGATTCGCCTAAGTTTGTAAAAATATCCTTTCCGAAGTGCAGCCAGGTCTCTCACTCGGGGCTGAGCTGCGAATCCGCTTCGCCTAAGTATTCAAATCCTACCGAGTGGCGAGCCAGCCTCCCACTCGGAGGCTGAGCCGCAGTCCAAGGACGCGCCTAAGTATTCAAACTCCTCCCGAGTGGCGAGCCAACCTCCCACTCGGAGGCTTAGCTGCAGTCCAAGTACTCGCCTAAGTATTCAAAATCCTACCGAGTGGCGAGCCAGCCTCCCACTCGGAGGCTTAGCTGCAGTCCAAGTACTCGCCTAAGTATTCAAAATCCTCACCGAGTGGCAGCCAGCCTCCCACTCGGAGGCTTAGCTGCAGTCCAAGTACTCGCCTAAGTATTCAAAATCCCACCGAGTGGCGAGCCAGCCTCCCACCTGGGGCTTACAACAGCCCAAGATTCGCCTTAACATCCAAAATAATAAAAATCCCACCGAGTGGAGAGCAAACCTCCCACTGGGGCTTAGCTGCAGCCCGCTGCTCGCCTAAGTAATAGAAATCCCACCGAGTGGTGAGCAAACCTCCCACTCGGGGCTTCAGCTATGCAGCCCAGTACGCCTAAGAAATAGAAATCCTACCGAGTGGTGAGTAAACCTCCCACTCGGGGGCTTAGCTGCAGCCCAGCGCTCGCCTAAGAAATAGAAATCCTACCGAGTGGAGAGCAAACCTCCCACTCGGAGGTTTAGCTGCAGCACAATGCTCGCCTAAGTAATAAAAATCCTACCGAGTGGAGAGCAAACCTCCCACTCGGAGGCTTAGCTGCAGCCTAGTGCTCGCCTAAGTAATAAAAATCCTACCGAGTGGAGAGCAAACCTCCCACTCAGAGGCTTAGCTACAGCCCAGTGCTCGCCTAAGTAAGGAATTCATCCCAATCCGCAAGGACGACGAGGTGCAGGTCGACTGTTACCTTCTCCTTCGGAGCTTCGCCACAAGTACAACGTGCGGTCCATCCCAATCCGCAAGGACGACGAGGTGCAGGTCGATCGCTACCTCCTCCTTCGAGCTTCACCACAAGTACAACGTCACGGTTCATCCCAATCATAAGGACGACGAGGTGCAGGTCGACTGCTACCTCCTCCTTCGGAGCTTCGCCACAAGTACAACGTACGGTTCATCCCAATCCGCAAGGACGACAAGGTCAGTCGCAGTCCGTGTTCCATCTCTACCTGCAGGATAGATGAAGCACAAGTCGACTGGAATTTCAACGGAATATCTTCCGAATGAGGGATAAAGTTCTCTCGAAGGCAAACAAAGCATGTTAAAGGAAAAATCAAGTTCGGATAAACGTCCTACGGATCCAAAGGTGCTCAGGCGTCAAGCCTGTTAAAGTTTATCGGTTACAAAAACCACTCGGCATTCCGAGGCAAATTTAAGGTGGGACTTAGAAGTTTTTTACTCCTCCGTGAGGATCGGAAGGTGCAACAAACTGGTCGAGGTCGATTCCGTCGGCAATACGGGTAGCAGCGGCGATGAAAGTCTCCATGAAAGATCTGAAGTCGTGCTTCCTGGTATTGGCAACCTTAAGAGACACCAGCTTGTCCTCTTGCGCTTCTTTGCAGTGGACACGAACCAGAGATAGAGCAACATCAGCACCACACCGCGTAAGACTTTTCCATTCCTCGCACTTTTCGACTTGGAATCTCATTCACCGAGTCATCGAGATTCAAGATCATTCTGAAGAGTCTGTTCTGGCCAGATAGTCGAGTCCATCCGCGACACTTCAACTTTCAGTCGAGCAAGATAGTCCACCACGCTAGCAACGCGAGACTCCAGTCGGAGCACATTCATAGCAGCTTCGTCCTTCACAGGAGAGTTGATGGGGTCCAAGCTGGTTTCCACTCGACTGGTTTCTTCTTCAAAGTTTTGGCAGAATTCTGAAAACACAGCTCAGACTCAAAATAACGATCGTGTGATGAGCCGGTGAGAGCAAGACAGTCGGATAAAAGAGATTACCTTCAAGCATGAGAAACAGCTTCTTGGCGAGCCCTCCAAGATAAATCTCCAGGTCGTTTCGCTTCCCCGCTTGGGCCACAGCCTTGTCGACAGAACAATCTTGTCATTCTTCGCCGACTAACTTCCTTGTTAGTCAGCACAAGAGCGGCTTTCGACTTGGCATTTTCATCTTCAAGTTTGTCGATTGAGGCAAGCTTCTCTTCAGAAGCTTTTTTTCTCCAAAGCCGCCTTTCCAGGCCTCTGCAAGGTCAAGGTCCTTCTTCTTCAAAGTCTCTTCCAGCTTTATCTGCAAAGCAACAATGAGAACAGAGTTGAGAATGAACAGAAAAACAAAGGCGATCGTCAAAAATTCTCACCAGCCATACCTTTTGCTTCATCCTTTGCCTTCGCAAATTCTCCCGAGCAAGCTTCAAATCGAGGTTGAGCTGGATCTGCTTGTTCTCTAACTTTCAGTATAGCGAGCCACAAGCTCGCAAGATTTCTACAAAGAGTCAACCAACGAAAGACATCAAAGACAGATCACTTCCGAGTGATTAAGGAAAAATAGTAGCATTTCTAAGACTACAGTCGAATCAAAACATTCGACAGTAGTCTCGGGGACTACACCCAGCGGGTGCACTCGGCGATTCTCATCGGTTTACCAATTTGGTTTGACCAGTCGACCAAAAGAGGCAAAAAAGTTATGATTTTAAAACCATGGCTAATTGTCAGCGGTCAGCCGCAGTAAAAAACAGTTCTTTAGACTATAGTCGACTGCACACAGTCGACCATAGTCTCGGAGACTACACCCAGTGGGTGCACTTAGCGTGCCCCCACCGGTTTACGGTTCCATTCGACTTGGTCCGTCCAGGTCGAGTGAAGAAGTTCATAGCATACAGACTATAGCCTACTGCGCGCAGTCGACCATAGTCTCGGGGACTACACCCAATGGGTGCACTCAGCGTGCCCCCACAAAAGTTCAATCGACAAACCCACCCAGTGGGTGTACATATATGAAAATCTCCAGAAGGAAGCAGTTTCAGGTAGCATATCCTAACAAAGCAAGCAACGATTGACTTACTTGGACATTGCTCGAGAGCTGAACTAGCATCATAGGTCACCGACTAGCCTCTCGGACCGCTTTCACTTGCTCCATCATGATCCCTGCTCGGGCGTATGGCCTCCTTAGCAGCACTCACTTGGTCTTCCCGGACGTGGTGTATAGCAAAGAGAGATGGTGGATCAGCAGTCGACGAAGTGGGTCGGGCACTTGTCAGCGGAACAGCGAAAGACACAGAAGTCCGAGTGGGGTTGCCTCCCTCGGAAATCAGCGTCTTAGGAATTGCCTCGACTGGAGCAGCCTTGCCAGCAGGAACTTTATTGTTCTTCCTCTTCCTCAATGGCGCTTCCTCGTCATCATCGGGGAGATCAATGACGTGAGGCGGAACTACAAGAAAGATTCCGAAGTAAACATGGAAGTCCAATCGACTAAAAGCTCCAGTCGACTAAAAGCGAAACCTTAGAGATCTTACCAAGGTTGGAGGTGGAAGCATCCTCCATTTCCTGATCTTCATGCTTGGCTGAAGTCTCGAAGGTAGCGGCGCTGTAGATTTCAAGAATCGGCTGATCAGTCATCAAGTCGACCAAAAGTTCACTCATGTTGAATAAGGAAATACAAGGTTCTGTTGGTTACCCGGAGATGGTGGGGATGACCATTCGCATCTTGGGCAGGGCTTTCGCCGGCTTTGACGACATCGCTCGAGGTTGCTTTGGTGGTTTCTCAGTGGGTGCAGGGGAAGTTGTCCTAGGTCGCTTCGTCGACTGCCCAGTGGGCACAACAGATTTACCGCGCCCGGCCGCCGGGTCATGCGTCAACTTGGACCTTCCCTCCGAGCGAGGAGGATCGACGTCTTCCTCCTCCTCCTCCTCCTCCTCGTCATCAGAGCTATCATCCTCCTCATCCTCCTCGCCGTTGGACTCCCATTCCTCCGGACTTTCACCTCCACTTCCTTCTTCTTCTTCGACTGTTTCCTGCGCCCCGTTGGGCATCAAGTACATCTCAGTGGTGACCTAGAAGACAACAAAACAAAGGCGAAAGTCGATTCGGCAATTGGCATCAAAACATAATGAATGCAATGTAATCACAATCGGAGATAAGTGGTTATACCTTGTCTGGTTGGTAACTCGGTCGAAAGTGGTGGAATCCTCCTAGCTCTGCGAGGGTTGTCTTTGTTTCTGTGATGGCAGTCATCCACTTCTCCAGTGGCGTCATCGACCTCCTCCGGATGGACCCGAGTGGTATCAACTGCACTGCAGTACATCCACATCGGATGACCTTGGTATTGGAGTGGCTGAATACGCCCGTCGGAGAAAAACCTCCAGAGATCCATGCCGGTCACCCCATCGCGAATAAGCTGGTGCTCCATCAAGAACTTTACTTGGGCCTTCTCCTCCGTAACACCTTCGTGGAAGATGGCTTGTTCACTCGACTCATGGAGAAAGGAGGGAGCCCGGTCGCCTTGGCCGGCTGGTCTTGGCAGTAGAACCAGGTCGATTGCCACCCTCTAACCGAGTCAGGGAGAGTCATAGCTGGAAAGGCGCACTTCCACCTCATCTGGATCCCGAGTCCCCCACACATCTGGATTACTAGGGTCCTCTCGTCATTTGGGTTTGTTTTCTTCACCGTTTGAGATTGACAGGTGAATATGTGCTTGTAGAGACCCCAGTGCGGTCGACAACCCAAGAAGTTCTCGCATAGCAAAATGAAAGCAGCAAGATAGACAATGGAGTTTGGAGTGAAATGATGGAGTTGCGCTCTGAAAAAGTTCAAAAACCCCCGGAAAAAAGGATTTGGCGGCAGAGAAAACCCCCGATCTACATGGGTGGCCAGAAGGACACACTCACCCTCTTCAGGCTGCGGTTGCCACTCCGTACCCGGAAGCCTCGCCGACCCATGGGGGATCAGTCCTTCATTGGCCAGATCGGTGAGATCCTTCTCGGTGATGGTCGAGCGGATCCAATCCCATTGGACCCAGCCTTGCGGCAGCTTGGACCGCGAAGAGGATCCGCCCCCACTTGGCGCTCTCCCCTTGGCCTTCGCCGCCGCCTTCTTCATCCGTTCCAGGGCTGCGGTCTTCTCCTTCACCATGGTCGCCGGTGAAGCAAGTACCGAGCTGTGGCGCTGGACAGGCGAAGAGTGCAGCGAGAAGGTTTGGAGGCGGAGGGAGGAGAAGATTGAGGTTGCACTGTTCAAAATGCTCTGTCCAACGCTTTATATGGAGCGGCTTCCGAGTGGCTGACCGGTAGGCCTGTGCAATCCGTCCACAATCCCATAAAGCGCGCATTACGATACGTGGCGAAAAAGGTGGCGCAAAGATCGAGGCGTCATCGTCCTATCCCATCCGGAAAGTCTTGCAGTTTTCTCCGCTTCGCGCGTTTCCCAAAATTCGGATCCGCGAAATCCGCTAACCGCAGAAAGCAACTAGTCGATAACTGATTTCCTCCGATCCGTCGCTCGAAAATCCTCGAGTTCACGGAGTTCACTCGACAAACGTGAAGAATGGATCAAGGCGTGAAAGAGAAGTTGATGCCATCACTAAAAGGTCGTTGATCCGAGTAAGACGCAGTCACAACCACGAAGAATAGGTCGGAAAGATTATCAACTCCTTCCTCACTCAAACCTCGATCCATTCGGGGCTAATGATGAAGTCATGTACAGGGTAGGGTCATAGACCTGCCCAAAGGTACCCTCCACAAGGACACTCACAAGAGAAGCAGCCTTCCGATCGACCTGGTAGGTTTCCACTCGATGATTCAAAGACACTTTCGACGATGAAGACCCACTCGACCACCAGAGTCCAAGAGCCACTCGGTGCCCCAAACGGTCTGTAGTTAAATAGTCTTTATGATCTTAATGACATTTTATGTAAGGCGTTACCAAGAACGCCTAGCTTTAACGCACCTTAAACCCTCTACTACGTGGGCTGGCTGGGGTCCCGCACACTCTATATGAGCCACCCTCCACGGTAGAAGGGTTCGCACTGTAACTCATACGCATATAATCCGATGATCGCCTCCGGGCTCTGAGACGTGGGGCTATTACTTCCTCCGAGAAGGGCCTGAACTCGTAAATCCCTTGCGTATACAACTACTCCATAGCTAGGATCTTGCCTCTCCATACCTACCCTCCCATTCTACTGTCAGACTTAGAACCACGACAGCTTGTCAGGGGGGCCGGCAAGCAGCGCCTTATGGGTTAAACTTGCGAAGATGCTCGATGTTCCAGGAGTTGCTCACTGTAACATCATCTTCGGTCTCCAGGCGGACTGCACCAGGCCTGGTGACCCGTATTACCCGATAAGGGCCTTCCCACTTCGGCGTCACCTTGTTGGAATTCTTGGCCGACTGAACGCGTCGGAGAACAAGGTCGCCTTCCTCAAAGCTTCGGGCATGAACCTTGCGGCTATGGTAGCGGCGCAAGGCTTGCTGGTAGCGTGCTACTCTCACAGCCGCCCGAAGACGATATTCCTCAAGGAGTCTCACGTCATCTTGCCGCAACTGCTCTTGCTCAAGCTCATCATAAGCGAGCACTCGAGGTGACCCGTATATGAGTTCCGTGGGGAGAACTGCCTCCAACCCATATACTAGGGCAAAGGGTGTCTGACCGGTGGCTCGATTTGGCGTCGTCCTGATCGACCAAAGAACCGCCAGCAACTCATCAATCCAGCGCCTTCCGCTCTTGTGCAGCCTATCAAAGGTCTTCGTTCTCAAGCCTCGCAACACTTCAGCATTCGCCCTCTCTGCTTGGCCGTTGCTCCGGGGGTGTGCCATGGAAGCAAAACAGACCTTGCTGCCGAGGTCTTGAATGTACTGTATGAAGGTGTGGCTTGTGAACTGCGTGCCGTTGTCGGTGATGACTCGGTTTGGCACACCAAAATGGCAGGCTAGTCCCTTGAAGAACTTGACGGCTGACTGTGCTGTCACCTCCCTCACTGGTTCCACCTCTGGCCACTTTGTGAACTTGTCAGTTGCAACATACAAGTACTCAAAGCCCCCGACAGCACGGGGGAAAGGGCCCATTATGTTGAGCCCCCAGACTGAAAATGGCCAGGAGAGAGGGATCGTTTGAAGGGCTTGAGCTGGTTGATGAAGCTTCTTTGAATGGAACTGACACGCTTCACACTTGGTTACTAGTGTCATCGCATCCTGGAGGGCGGTGGGCCAGAAGAAACCTTGCCAGAATACCTTGCCGACAAGGGCCCTCGACCCTATGTGGGAGCCAAATGCGCCTCCATGTATCTCTGCCAATAGCTCCAGTCCTTCCTCCCGAGGGATGCGCTTCAATTTCACACCGTTCGGCCTTCTACTGTACAGGACGTCATCGACGAACTGGTACAGGGCAGATCGACGGGCTACTTTTTTCCGCTTCTTCCTGCTCCTCAGGAAGTTCCCCTGTTTGGAGCAATCAGACAGTATGCTATGCCCATGCCGGAGCCTGGGGCTCGGCGGCAAGGACCAAAGGCATTTCCTCTGCCATGGGAGCAGCTGTCTCCACAGCAAGGGCTTGGCGCCCTGCTGGAGCCAGTTGCTCTTTGGCAGGCTCAGCATCCATGACAGCATCCTTGCCGGCAGCCCCAGGGGGCTCGGTGGGAAAGTACCGGATTTCCTCCGCTTGTTCCGCCACGTTGATGGTTCTACAGATGGCTGAGTTAACCGGAGCAAAAAGGTACCTGGTTCCACATGTAGCTTGAATGCAGCACACTTCGACAGGTAATCAGCGATGTCGTTCTCCGCTCAGGGAACGTGCTCCGCTTGGATACTGTCAAAGCGCTCCTCCAGCTTCCTCACTTCATCTACGTAGGCCTCCATCAATGGGCTCTGGTAATCCTTGTTGATTTTTCTTACGACAAGCTGCGAGTCACCCCTGACGATGAGCTTCTTCACCCTGAGGTCTGCCGCGATCTTGAGACCGGCAAGCAGCCCCTCGTACTCAACAGTGTTGTTTGTGGACATCTCCCTGGGAAAGTGCATCTGGATCACGTACTTGAGGTGCTCTCCGGTGGGTGCGACAAGCAGCACACCAGCACCGGCGCATTGCAGCGAGAAAGCCCCTTCAAAGTACATGATCCAGTCGCGGTCCGCTTCGTTGCCGGGGAGAACGGTCTCTTGGATTTCTTCGTCAGGTGTTGAGGTCCATTCCGCAATGAACTCTGCCAAGATTCTGCTCTGGATTGTTGAGGTACTTTCAAACTTCAACCCAAAGCTCGACAACTCCAAGGCCCATTCCACAATCCTTCCGGTTGCATCTGGGTTGTGCAATATCCGTTGTAGAGGGAGGCAGGTGATGACAGTGATCTCGTGGGCTTCGAAGTAATGACGCAGCTTCCTCGAGGCCATAAGGAGGCTGAAGAGCAATTTCTGCACACCGGAGTACCTCGACCTAGCCCCTGCAAGAGGGAGCTGACAAAGTAAACCGGGTGCTACATCATCTTCTTCTTCTGCACCACTTCGCTTGACTGTGTGGGCATTGCCCTGATGGCGTCAGACTCTGCCAGGGGCCTTTCCTTGCCAGCACCAGGTCCTGCCGGGGGAATCTTTGGCTCGGCATCCGCTGGTTCTATCGTCGCCACTGCCTCCTCGTCGACCTCCCTCTGTGCCACCAGTGTGGCGCTGACCACTTGATTCGTTGCCGCCAGATACAGCAGCAACGGCTCTTGTTGTTTAGGCGCAACCAGTATTGGCATGGAGGAAAGGTATTTCTTCAGATCCTGCAACACCGCCTCGGCTTCTGGGGTCCACTCCATCGGGCCCGCCTTCTTCAAGATTTTGAAGAAGGGAAGGGCGCGCTCGGCGGACTTGGAGATGAATTGGCTCATGGTGGCTACGCAGCCGGTGAGCCGACGCACATCCTTGATCCGCTTGGGCGCCTCAATCTGTTCAATAGCCTTGATTTTGTCTGGGTTTTCCTCGATCCCGTGATGCGACACAAAGAATCCGAGAACTTTCCAGAAGGAACGCCGAAGACACACTTCTCAGGGTTCAGTTTAAGGTTGATCTTGCGCAGGTTGGCAAATGTCTCTTCCAGATCTTGCACAAGAGTTGCCTCGTCCTTGGTTTTGACCACTATGTCATCCATGTATGCCTCCATATTTTTATGGAGCTGGGGTTCAAAACCAATTTGGACTGCTCTTGCAAACGTTGAGCCAGCACTCTTCAACCAGAAAGGCAACTGTAAAAAGCAATACGTACCACATGGGGTGATGAATGCTATCTTCTCTTCATCCTCTCTTGTCATGAAGATATGGTGGTAGCCCGAGTAGGCGTCGAGGAATGACAACAGATCACACCCGGTCGTGGAGTCAACAATCAGTCGATCTTGGCAGCAACGGGAAGGGGTCCTTAGGACAAGCCTTATTGATATCTGTGTAGTCAATACACAGCCTCCACTTCCCATTTGCCTTGCGCACCACTACCGGATTGGCCAACCACGTTGGGTGGAGCACTCCCCTCACCAAACCTGCCGCTTCCAACTTCCTGATCTCCTCTGTGATGAACTCCCGTCTCTCCAGAGCCTGCTTTCTGACCTTCTGCTTGACGGGCCGCGCATGAGGGCAGACAGCTAGGTGGTGCTCAATCACCTCCCTGGGAACACCGGGGATGTCGGATGCTTTCCACGCAAACACTTTGACATTCACCCGTAGGAAGGTGACGAGCGCGCCTTCCTATTTGCTGTCGAGGGTGGAGCCTATGGTGAAGGCCCCTCCCGTGCCATCCTCCCTGACGGACACCTTCTTGGTCTGCGGTGGTTCGGCTCTGGATTTCTTGCTCTTACCGGTAGAGCTCCCTAGCACGTCCTCGAGGTAGCACAACACTCCGAGGAGGTGCGCTTGCCGGAGTGGGTGCGAGAGGTCTTGCCGGGCTTCTTCTTCCCTCCCAGGGCTTCAGCAGCAGGAGCAAGTGCCTTGGCGGCAACTGCTGCAACTGCTTCCTGGTAGAGTTGGTCGGCGCAAATCACCGCGTCCTCCTTGTCGGAGGGGAGGGAGATGATGGTCAACGGCCCGGGCATCTTCAGCATGTTGTAGGCGTAGTGTGACGCTGCCATGAACTTGGCTAGTGCCGGGCGGCCGAGGATCCCATTGTAGGGCAAGGGGATCTCGGCCACGTCGAAGACGATCCTCTCCGTCCTGTGGTTCAACTCCCCTCCAAACGTCACGGGCAGCGTTACCTTCCCCTTCGGCTGGCTCCTCCCCGGATTGACCCCTTGAAACATGCCCATTTCCTCGAGGTCTCCATCAGGGATTTGCAGCCTTTTGATCACGACAGGCGAGATCAAGTTCAGGCCGGCCCCGCCGTCGACCAACATCTTATTCACCTTGAGGTTGCGTATCGTTGGCGATACCAACAACGGCAAACACCCGACCGCAGTTGTGCGGTCAGGGTGGTCCTCGGCGTCAAAGATGAGGCGTCTTTGGACCACTTCAGCCACGGCGTCGAACAACGGCTCCGCTGCTGTAATCTCACTCGCCCACTTCTTGAGCTGGTGGTGAGAAGTATGCAGCGAGGCGCCACCGTCGACGCACATGGGCTCTATAGCCTTCTGGAACTCTTGCTCGCAGGACTCATCGTCCTCGTCATTATCATCGTCTTCTTTCTTCTTGTCACGGCCCCGGGCGGGCCTCTCTTGCTGGTTGTCCTTGTCGTGGCGGCCTCCTTGGCCGCCATGCTTCTTGACGGATCCCTCGGCACCGTCCTGGCCCTTCTCCTTGTCCCGTCTCTCATACTCGGCCTTTTGGTTTTCAGCAAGCAGCTCGACTTGCCGGCAGTTCTAGAGGTCGTGGCCCTTGGTGCGGTGGATCTTGCAGTACTGCTTGCCGGAGCCCCCTGGCTTGTCGGCAACTGCTAAGGCCCGGCAGGCAACGCACCTGGCAATCTCCTTACCGGGGTTGTCTGCCTTGACCTTCTTGGCAGCACCGCTGTCGTCAGACCCTTCAACGGCAAGCACGGCCTTGCCCTTGCATTTCCTGTTGCGACGCCAGCCCTTCTTCATCAGGGTGGCGGCGTCTTCGCCGGTAGAGTCGGTTTCCGAGCCGGCATCTTCGTCGGGGTACTTCCTTCCTTCTTCAGCCCGGGCGCATTTATCGGCCAGAACGTAGAGTTCGGCCACATCCTTAACCTTGTTCATCGTCAGCTCTTCGCGCATCTTGCTGGTGTGCACGTTCTAGTGGAACGCGCTGATCACAGCGGCGGGATGAACGTCGGGGATGTTGTACTGCACCCGGCTGAACCTCCGGATGTACTGACAACTTGTAGTTGAAAGCCAAGCCGGGTCAATAAACGCCGGTTTATCATAAAATATTATAAATCTCACCATAGGAGAAAAAACTTGCCAAATAAAAGCATAAAAGAACATGTGAGGCTTTTCATGGGCTGCCAGGCCCAAAATCGAGGCTTTTCATGGGCTGCCAAGCCACTGAGTTAAACCATTTTACAAAACCTTTTAAGATGGACCTCACATTAACCAATCGTCGTTTTAACTTTGACAAGTTCAGGGTCTATGGGATTGACTTGTCAAATGTTCGGCGGGTCATACCAGGATTACCTGGACGGAGTGGCTTACTTAAAGAAGGCAGGATAACCTGGGGTTTTAGGTGAATACACCTGGCTTCCCAGCCTGGCTTGATAGCCTATTACAAGGGCGTAGACTCTTTGTTCTTTGAGAAGCGAAGAGCCCCCAAGCAATATTTTGAGATATGCTTAGTGGGTACCTATGTTTGAGTTGTGCTTTTGCAACACTCTCTTTGGAAGTAATTCCCTTTTGGCTTTAAGCCGATCAAGAGGTGTAGCTATGGTTCGAATACGACCCAGCCCCCAAGTGATTTCCCTGGTGGCCTTACGCCGATCAAGAGGTGTAGCTATGGTTCGAATACGACCAAGCCCCCAAGTGATTTTTATATATGGCTTTATAAGCCGGATCAATGGGTAAACAGGACTCCGCTTTATAAACAGAAGCCCCCATGTAACCGCACATGATGTAAGAAAAACAACAGAGACCCCGTTTTAGCTGAGGCTCCGGTTTATTATATTGATCATAATATATACATTGTCATAACTATGTACATAAGAAGAGCATGTGGCTCAAGTATAATAAGGCCGAAGATGAGCAATATTCCATGGCCGTGGGTCTCCTCCTCCGATTTACATGAGTCTTTGTGCTCTCGGACATCGACAAGGTAGTATGACCCGTTATGCAGATTCTTGCTGACCACAAAGGGCCCTTCCCAAGGCGGGGATAACTTGTGCATATCGATCGATCCTAGATGAGTCAGACACCGGATCACCTTCTTGAAAAGTTCTGGTTCTAACCCGGCGGCTGTGATAGCGACGCAGATCTTGCTGGTAAATCACCGAATGAGCTGCTGCAATGTCGCGCTCCTCATCTAACAGGTCGAGTGCTTCCTTTTTTTGTCGTGCCTTCTCACTGTCAGCTTCGACATAATCCACCACATGAGGCGAGTCATGATGGATGTCACTAGGGAGAACCACCTCTGCCTCGTAAACCATGAAAAAAGGCGTGTAAACCGTAGATCTGTTGGGGGTGGTGTTGATGCTCCATAACACAGAAGGTAACTCTTCCACCCAACAACCTGGCGTCCGTTGCAAAGGAACCATGAGCCGGGGCTTGATGGCTCTCAGGATCTGTTGATTGGCTCTCTCCGCTTGACCATTAGATTGGGGATGAGCCACCGATGATACGTCAAGCCGGATGTGCTCATGTTGACAGAACTCTTTCATAGCAACTTTGGACAGATTAGTGCCATTATCAGTTATAATGCTCTGTGGAAAGCCAAACAGGAAGATCACCTTCTTGATGAATTGAACCGCCGTAGCTACATCACACTTACTGCTGGCTCTGCCTCCACCCACTTAGTGAACCTATCAACTACCACCAGAAGGTGGGTCTTCTTATCCTTAGATCTCTTAAAGGGCCCAACCATATCCAGCCCCCAAGTCGCAAACGGCCAAGTGATTGGAATCATCCTTAACTCTTGAGCCGGTACATGAGCACGCCGTGAGAATTTTTGACAGCCATCACACTTTTTTACCAAGTCCTCAGCATCGACATGAGCCATTAGCCAATAGAAACCGTGACGAAAAACCTTGGCTACCAGAGACTTTGAACCGGCGTGGTGACCACAATCTCCTTCGTGGATCTCACACAAAATCTCATGGCCTTCTTCAGGAGACACGCAACGCTGAAACGCCCCTGTCACACTGCAATGATGTAACTCTCCATTGACAATAGTCACTGACTTGGATCACCGGATTATCTGCCTGGCCAAAGTTTCATCCTTTGGAAACTCGCCCCAATTCATGTATGCCAAATATGGGACCGTCCAATCTGGGATGACATGAAGAGCCGCCACCAACTAAGCTTCCGGATCAGGAACAACCAAATCCTCCTCTGTAGGGAGTTTGACCGATGGGTTATGTAAAACATCCAGAAAGACATTGGGTGGGACCGGTTTACGTTGGGAACCCAAACGACTTAAAGCGTCCGTTACTTCGTTCTTTCGCCGGTCCACATGGTCAACCTGATAACCTTTGAAGTGACCAGGAAAAATATCCACCTCTCAATGATATGCTGCCATGAGCGGGTCCTTGGAATCCCAAGTACCAGACACTTGTTGAGCCACCAGGTCCAAGTCACCGAAGCACTTAACCCAGCTTAAGTTCATCTCCTTAGCCATCCGAAGACCGTGGAGTAAAGCCTCATATTCAGCTGCATTGTTAGTGCAAGGGAACATTAAACGGAGAACATAACAAAACTTATCACCTCGTGGGGAAGTTAACATGACTCCAGCCCCCGAGCCCTCCATTTGCCTAGACCCATCAAAATGTATAGTCCAATAAGTATGATCCGCTTTTCTTCCGGCGCTTGTAACTCTATCCAGTCATTGATGAAATCCACAAGTGCCTAGGATTTGATCGCCGTCTGGGGCATACATTTTAACCCGTGAGGCTCAAGCTCAATAGCCCACTTGGCAACCCGGCCAGTTGCTTCCCTGTTTTGGATTATATCCCCCAAAAGGGGAAGAGCTGACCACAGTGATAGGATGACCCTGGAAATACTGCTTAAGCTTCCGGCTTGCCAACTCGGCCCGCTCTGCGGCCATCCTGGTATCCTCAGCTGGCAGGTCCGCCTTGGCTTGAGTTATCTGATCCTTCACCTTCGCGACTTTCGCGTTATGCTCATCCTGATTCACCGGGTTAACCTCTCTGCCGCCAGCAGTGCTGCCAAAGCATCGAACAAATCAGACAAAACCCGAGCCGGCGGTCGCACAGGGCCTCCTGCCCCGGCTGCTATCGCCGCTACTGATCTGGAAATCAATGTTGTCGTGGTCGAAGAGTGTTGCGTAGGCTGTGTACCGGCCATAAAGATCGCAAACCGGCTCGATGGATCAAAGGGGTCCGGAATACTGTCGCCATCGGAACAGCCCTCGAACCGGCCATCTTGCAGCTGGTACAATGATTCGGTCTCTCCAGTAGATGACTCGTCACCCGAGTAAACGATGGTTTCACCACCAGATTCTGATCTAACCTCAGATTCCGCTCCGTGGATGACTCCCACGAAGGCACGCTTCTTGGTGGGCTGAATCCGGGCGTATCTCGCGCGCTGAGCCGTTTCGACGATGTCGGTGCAGATGTCCGGCTCAGGGCCCGGTTCGCCAATCTTGCCAATGAAAACGTGAATGCCGCCGAAGGGGACCCGGTACCCGTACTCAATTGAGTTGGCCTCGAGGCCCCAGCCCGCGTCGTCGATGTAGTGCTTGCCGCGATGACTCTTAGTCATCCCGGCCTACCGCGTATCCCTTGAGCCCTTCGAAGCTTCCCTCTAAGAACTTGAAACCATCGTGCGATAGCCCCACGGTGGGCGCCAACTGTCGTGGTTTTGTCACGACAGATGTCCTAGTGAAAGGACTTAGTCGTGGAGCCATCGCGACGGGTTAGCTTAAAGGGGTTAAAGCAGACAAAGGACGTAGTGAGTTTATACTGATTCGGCCCCTTGCGGTGAAGGTAAAGGCCTAATCCAGTTGATGTGGAATTGCTAGGGTTTCGATGACCAGGGAGCGAATCCGCTATGCCTGGCTCTCAAGTTGTTGTTTGTTGTCCTCCAAACCGCCGCCGGGTCGTCCCTTTATATACACCGGTTGACGCCCGGTAGTTTACAGAATCCTGAGGCCGGCTCATAAACGTGTCCGTCTCGGTTTCTACCCTTTCTTATCTTACAACAGAAGTTACATATTATATGGCGGTTTACGCCTACAGGCCCTAAACCGCCTTTGGGCCCTGGGCCTCTGTATTTGATCTCCTCCGTAAAGCGCCATACTCCTTGTCTTCATGGGCTTCAAATATACTAACTCATTATGAGCATAACCCGGCCCCTCATGGCCGGTTTATACTCAGTAGTAATATCCCCAACAGTTACCGATATTTTCAGTGCCTCCAGAGAATACCTTGCTGAAAACCGCTTATCATTTCCTTCTGCTCCTCGTTAGGTTCGACACCCTTACTTATCGAAAAGGCTACGATAGATCCCCTACACTTCTGGGTCATCAGTAGTACATTACAAAAAATCGTAGGTGGCATGTAGGAATTCCAGTGCACTACATTTGGCTCCTTTAGAGTGCCTGCTAGTCCAGCACATAGATTCATGGCTAGTTTATGCTAGGCACACAATCGTTAATTGGTGGTTTAAATATGCGCAAGGGATATGCAATGTATTATCATGTAGAGATATCTGAAATTAGCCATGTCAACTTGCAGATAGGGTTACACAATGAAAAAGTACAAGATGTATGTGCAATTTCATGGAACATCGCATAAAAAGGAGAAGCAGCGGTGAGCCTATACACTGTTCTATGGTAGGTCACTCCGGCCCAGTTCTTTTGCAGGATTCTCCCAGAATCTGCCCCTCTCTAGCTTCTCCTAGAATCTCTGACCCCCTTTTATTTTACAGTCCTACCTAATTAGACCCTAACTAGATAGGATAGTAAAACAAACGGGGCTCAAAGATTCGGGGACAATCTGGGTAGGGAAAAGAACGGGGCCTCCATTGCAATAATCGGGACATGTTATTTGTATGTCAGTTCTATTGGCCAAGTTTCTTAGGGACAGTTATTTCAAGTTATCCTAAGAAAATAAGCACTTTTGAATATAAGCTCCAGATAATAAGCCAACCAATTCTTTTTATTGCCTGCCTTTTCAGCTTATCTGTGGTATGACCAGTGAAATGTTTAGATTGCATTATATTTTGTCATTTTGCTGCCCATATGAAAACTAATTTGACTTGCAAACATCACAAATTGAACCCAGTGCAGTAATTAATATGATAGAAAAACAAACCATCAATATTTGTTCGAAATGCAAATACAAAGATACCATCTACTTGGCACAATCTATTTTGGTCAATGTCTTCCATAGAGATCACAATGCCTAATTTAAATGAAGAACGCATGACCTAAATTTAAATGAAGAACAATTATTTATCAAAATTCGATGGTCCAAGTGGCTAGTTATTATTATCATATAGCAGCACCACCTGAAAGCATCATATAGCAGCAACAACTCATAGCAACTCATCATACATCAACAGCAGCATGCAATTCATCATATAGCAGCAGCAGCAGCTCATAGCAATTCATCATATAGCAGCAGCAGGAGCTGTCGGATGTGCGGTTCAGGCAAACCCTTAAGGTTCGAACATTGGGTGCGCGCGAAGTCTTTCCCTCCTACCGATCTACACTCTAGCACGCTAAGATCTTGCGGACGAACTCGACGAACTCACAACACAAAAAGAGACACGAGGTTTATACTGGTTCGGGCCACCGTTGTGGTGTAATACCCTACTCCAGTGTGGTGGTGGTGGATTGCCTCTTGGGCTGATGATGAACAGTACAAGGGAAGAACAGCCTCCTGAGGTTGAGGTGTTCTTGTGGCTAGGCTCTCGATTAGGTTGGATCAAGCTAAGATCTGATGCCTCTACTGTGGTGGCTAGCTCTACTTATATAGGCCCTGGTCCTCTTCCCAAATGTTGAGTGGGAAGGGAGCCAACAACGGCGGGCAAATTTGAAGGGGGACAGCTAGTACAAGCTATCCTGACAAAAGCGGTCTTCGCCTGCGAAAAGCCCTGGGATGACGCCGTCTTGGGCTCCACGATGACATCCGCCTTGTCGTCCTCCTGGTCTTGGTCTTGTTGTACCAATATGGCAACCTTTGCCTGATGCCTCGGTACTCTTCGTCTGCGCTTGCCTCCTTAGCACCAAAGAGGAAACAAGGACGTTGCGCGCACCGGCGCCTGCCTGGCACCCGCCTGGCGCCGTTCGTCATGGCTCACATCACGAGACCCTCGTGAGGTTTGCCTTGCCTTGATATATCCACTCCTCATGAGCCTGCCTGGCTAGGCCACTCCAGAGGAGGCCTTGCATCGTCCGCCTCGCGAAGCTTGGCTCCTCGCGAGGGTCTTTGATGCCTTGTTGATGAAGATGGGCCGTACGGCCCGCTGCTTAGCTACGCCGTGGGCCGCAGGCTGGGAAATCTGGGGACCCCCATTCCCAGAACACCGACAGTAGCCCCCGGGCCCAAGGTGCGCTCGGGCTTGGCTTCGCGGCGAAACCAAGGGTCAAGTTCGGAGCATCGCGGGCCCCAAAAGTCTGCGGCCTCGATCGACGCGTGCCGGTTGATTGGACATGGGCGTCTCCGCTTCTCCATGCTGCCTCGGCAACTGCTTGACCTGACAAAAGGCTGGCGCGGGCAGTTCTCGCCTTCATTGCTCCTTCCCTACCTTGCTCCAGACCCCCTTTCTCGCTCTTTGTTGCTGCTGTCTCCAGATCTGCTCCTCTCTTGCTCTGCTTCTGCCGCCCATGGCGCCGCGCAAAGTCTGAACGCCTCCTCCTCAGATCCCGTAGCTGTCGGGCCTCAAGCTTCTCAAGCGGTTAGTGGAGTACGTTGTAGTGGACCAGTGAGTGTCTTAAGCTTTGTCTTGTCCTTGTTTGTGCTCGTTGTTTCCTGATGCTCACTCCTGGTTGATCAGGCCGACACCTTCAGCGAAGAAGAGGAAGGAGGATTCGGCAGATGTGGCTCCCTCCGCAGGGAAAGGAGGCAGAAGTGCCTGCATTTCCCTGGCCCGATCGTCCTCGCGAGGCCAAGAAGAGCACTGTCGCATGGAGTCAGCCCCCATGGCCCCGCTGGCCCTGGAGGCGCCAGTACTTGGCGCGGCTGACGAGGTCCCAGCTGCTCCGGAACCCGCAGTCTTCCAAGCCCTGGTGATGATGTCGCTTCCTCCTACTACTGCGCCTCCACCTCCTGGTCCTTCTACTCCTGATGCTGCCCTCGAGCGTGCCATTTCGGAGATGACCCAGCTGCGGGCGGACCTCCTGAGCACGGACCCGCGCTTGGTGGCCGGGCGTCTGGAACTAGCCTCTGGCTGGCTTCACTCTGACCTGGCAGCTCGCACGGTGCTGGGCCAAGCTACTGCGGCTTCCGAGAAGGACAAGCAAGGCGTCGTCAGTGCTGCAGCCGATCGTGGGGTAGCGCTGGAAGACGCCAAGGCCACCCGTGACCGCTACCAAGAGCTAGAGGGCGAGTTGCAGAGTCTGCGCGACAAGCACGCTGAAGAGGTGCACTGCCGCCAAGTGAAGGAGGGGGAGATGAAGGCCCAGGAGGAAGCCGTCAAGATTCGTGATGCAGAGATGGCTGAGTTGGGGAAGAAACAGGCTGTCGAGCGCAACCAGTTGGAGGAGCTGGAGCGGAAGACGAGGACGAGGGAGGACGATCTTGACGCCAAGGCGCGAGTCCTGGCGGAAGATCACGTGGCCTTTGCCGATCTCGAGAGGAGGTCACGCGAGGCGCTGAAGACGCTCTCTGGCCTTGACTGGAGAAGCCTCTGGACACCGACGAGGACGGCCTCGCCCAGCTGCTTCCTATCGTGGTGAAGGCGCTTGAGGAGGTCATCGACGGCCTTGCTCCCATGGCAGAGGCAGAAGCTCGCGTCCTGTCTTCAGCTGCACTGACTCGGGTCTTCAGCCATCTGCACCTTCGCAACCCCAGCGCTCGCCTTGACGAGCTGCTAGAGCCTGTGGCTGAAGATCAATACGAGGCAGCTGCCGCAGCTGTGCGGGATCAAGTGGGGCCTTGCTGAGAAGGTTCCGTGGATTTGTCTCCGCTCCTCTGTCCGGCGTCGTCGACCTTGCGGCTGGTGGTGAAGACAAATCCGATCACGAGTGAGCGCCTTCCGCAGGCGTTGGCGACTCCTAGAGGTGACCCGTGGCCATTTCTCCCGTTCCGTTCCTGTGACATGTAACCGGCCTCATGGAGGCGTTTAGACTTTTATTTGGCATTGTGAGGACAATATGCTTGTAATATTTGCTTCGAGATTTTGTGATTTCCTTCCTATTTGCTTTGCGCTCTGCGTCGGCAGAGCCCGGCCCCGCGCAACCTCAACCGCCATTGGGCCGACCGGAGGCCAGGACGGACCAAGGACTGAGGGGCTACGTGACCAGTTAGGCTCCTGAGTCGCGATGCTCAGAGTCCCCTTGACGCGCAAACAACATATAGAGAGGGTCCGCGGGGATATTAATGTTCTACGTCAGCAGAGCCAGGCCCCACGCATACCTCAACCGCCATTGGGCCGACCGGAGACCAGGACGGACCAAGGAGTGAGGGGCTACATGACCAGTTAGGCTCCTGAGTCGCGATGCTCAGGAGTCCCCCTTGACGTGCAAACAATCCCATAGCTGCCCTCGCCGAGGCCTCGGGAGGGGCGCACGATGCCTAGGTCCGGGGGACCTGATTGGGTGGCGTGCGCTTAGGCGTGACCCGAGCGCAGCCCCCGTGCCCATCCCCCATGCGCGGCTTTCCCGAGGGAAGGCATTGCGGTAAGGCTGGGCGCTGAGCTCTAGGCTCCCTGAGGTTGGCACGACCGTGGGGTCGCCCTCAGTTGTTTATCACCAGCGCGGAGCATAGTGCTTCCGCTTGTGCACGGGCATAGCCACTCCTCGGCAGTGTCGTCAGCCAGCGCAGAGCATGGTGCTTCCACTTGGTCGTGGGATGCCCCCCCCTCCGGGAGGAGCCCCCGGGGCATGTACAGCCCCGCCCTAACACATGGCTTGCACGGCAGGGCTGTGAGGTGTATCTGGGCACCCGTGAGCCAGCGCGGGACTCACGAGGCCTTACCTCAAGGCGGGTTGCGCCTGGTCTTGAGTCTTGGTGGCTGTATGTTCGTGCAAGGCGGTTAGATGCAAGCACTCTACATCCTCAGGTCCAGGCCCTCGAGCGAGCTCAGCCGCCGCTGGTATGCCAGGTCACGATGCCGTGGTCAAGGCCAGGGGGTGAGGGCTGGAGAGCCAGTAAGAGCTCCTGAGTCGCGATGCTCAGGAGCCCCGCTTTTAACATGCAAGCAGATTGCATAGGGTGAACAGGCCTGCGGCGGGCAGCAATCAAGCAGGCGATAGCCGTTTGCAGGTTAAGCATAAAGAGCAGATCGACTTGGATAAATGCAGGAAGATACATGCCACTAGGTCTGGCCCGAGCGGCTTGGGGATGATGCAGCCCGAGGGGCGCTCCCAGCAAGGTAAGCTAGAGACTTAAGCAAAAGGGATACATGCCACAGGGACGGATCCGTGTGGCTTGGGAATAATGCAGCCCAAGGGGCGCTCCCAGCTTAAACAAACTTGGAAGATGTCACCTGGTTCTGTAGACGAAGTAGAGTAGATGTAGCTGAAGCCACGCGTTGAAGGAATGGCTCCTCATGAGCCACCGGGACCCTGAGCCTCAGGAGGCTCTGGGGGCTCAGGAGGTTCCCTGAAGAGCGTCTCTATCTCCTCCTGAACGGCGTGGATCCTGGCCTCCTGAGATGCCAGGACCTGCCGCAAGTTGCTCTGATGAGCCGACGCCACACTCAGCAAGCCGAAGGGCATGCGAACGTAGCTGTGTGGTGGGCCCTAACAGCAGCCCGCATGCGATGGCCAGAACCGCTCCTGAGATGCGGCCCTGTTGAGCCCTGGGACGTCGATGCAGAGACGCGGCCAGCCATCCTCGTCTGGATGGGGAGTTGCGCCCTGTGAGCGGCTGTGGCCGCGCATGGCTCTTGCTTCTTGCAGTTCTTGGGTGGTCTTGGTGATGAACTCCTGGGTGGTGGGCACTCCTTGCCTCGTGAGGTTGGCAAGGTCTGAGGCGCTCCAGGAGAGAGCCCCCGAGCCCTGCCTGAGGAGGGCGTTGGGCGCGCCTTCCTATGCGACAAAGGGGGGCGCCCCTGGAACGGGTGCTGATCCTGACGAGGCTCCTGACGCGGCGCCATCTTCCTGGGGTCCTGCGCGGCGCGACAACTTCTTCTTGGGGATTGTCTCCAGAAGGCCTTCACTTCTGCTGTCGGGGTCGTCGATTGCTGCGGCTTGAAAGGCGCGCTCAAGAGAGCACACCGCATCCCTCTCTTCACACGGGACCGTGATGATTCCTCCGCTTGCTGGCATCTTGAGAACATTGTAGCCGTGATGAATGACTGCCATGAACTTGGCCCGGGCTAGATACCCGAGGATGGCATTGTACGGCAGGCGGATGTGCGCGACGCGAAGTCGATGAGCTCGGTGCAGTAGTTGTCGCGCTTGCCAAAGGTGACGGGCAAGCGGACTTGCCCTATCGGTGTGGTGGAGCCATCAGTTACTCCTGAGAAAGGCGTGGTTGGCTGGAGTTGTTCATAGGGCACTTGAAGGTCATCGAACGTGTCGACAGACAGGACGTTGAGCTCTGCGCCGTCGTCGATAAGAGTCTTGGTGACTTGCACATTGCTGGTGACTGGGGAGCACAACATAGGGAGTGCGCCTGCGGTGGTCGCGCACTTGAGCTGGTCTGCCGAGTTGAAGGTGATGGCGCATTGGGACCACCTGAGCGGGCGTGTGGCTTCGAGCTTGGGGAGCACCGCGTTCACCTCGCGAGCGAACTGTTTGAAAATGCGCTGAGAGGCTGGGGCCTGAGCACCGCCCAAGATGCAGGCGATCGCACGCGGCTCCTGGAAGCCCCCAGCCCGCTTGTCTTGGTGGTGGTCATCGTTCCTTCTTGGCAGCGGCAGCGGGGGAAGACCAGTGTTGCCCTGAGGGCGATCCTCACGAGGCGGGTCCCTCCAGGCGCCCTCGCGAGGCTGGTCTTGCCAGCGGTCCTCACGAGGCCGGTCGCGCGACTCTTGGCGCGGGCCACGGTCTTCCCAGCGTCCGCCTCCGCGTCCTCCTCCATGGTCGTAGCCCTGGTCGTTGCGCTCGGGGCATCGACCGTAGCGTCCTTCTCGTATTGCTCTAAGCTCTTGGCAGTCGTTGGTGTTGTGGGTGTTCAGGTTGTGGAAGGCGCAGAACGGCCGATTGTTCTTGGACGACTCAGGCTAATCTCAACCTCTCTTGGTGTCGGGCTCCGTGGCGAGAACTACTGCCTCTTTGCACTTCACGTCTTTGGCCTTGGCCTTCTTCTCCTCCGCTCCTGCCGCCGGCAGCTCAAGGTGAGAGAGACGCCCCTCCTCAGCTTTTGCGCACTTGGTCTCCAAGTTGAATAGCTCTTGAGATGTGCTGAGCTCCTTATGGATGGCGAGCTCTTCTTTCATCTTGACGTCACAGACGCCGTCTGAGAACGAGGAGATGATAGCTTCGTCGGTGACCTTGGGGATCTTGAGGCGGGTGCTGTTGAAACGCTGAATGTACTTCTGAAGGGTCTCTCACATGCATTGCTTGATGCGGCGCAGTCGCCATGGCCGGGCGGGCGGTCGTGGAGTGCCCTGAAGTTGGCGATGAAGCGGCCGCATCTCGTCCCAGGAGGAGATCGAGCCGTGCTGTAGGTTCAGGAGCCAGGAGCGGGCCCCATCCTTGAGAGCCATGGTAAACTAGTTCGCCATGACTTTTTCGTCACAGTTGGCTGCTTCGATGCTCAACTCGTAGAGCTGCAGGAACTCCGCAGGGTCGGCGGTGCCATCGTAGCGAGGATGCAGATCTGGCTTGAACTTGCCTGGCTAGGCGACGCTGCACAGCTCGGGGGTGAAGGCGCGACAGCCAGCTGTGGTTGTTGGGGCCCGCTTCGGGGGTGGAGCTTGGTCTTGACGGGGTTCGCGCTGCGCCGCTACAGGCGGTGCGCGGTCCTGGCGAGGTGGCGCAGGGAGCGCCGGTGCAGCTTCTCGTGGCCGCGGGATTTCTTGGCAGCTTCTTTCTTCACGCGCGTGCGCCGGGCATGGTGGATCACGCCGCGGAGGCACGCGCCTCGGTGCCAAGGCACCGTCTTGGGGTTGAGGTGGTGGAGGCACGCCATGAGCCCCGTCGCCCGCGGCTGGTTGAGGGGGAGGCAGAGAGTTGGACGGCGTTGGGGAGCCCCCTGTGGCGTGGACAAGCTCGGCGACGCGGTCGAGCCACTCCTCGTAGACTTTGTCGACAGGGCGGTAGCGCAGGAGGTCGTTCGCCGCGATGAGCGTGGCCCGTGCCTCCATGGGAGCGCGGTGCGCGCGGGACGAAGAACCAGCAGGGGTGAGCGATGGAGTAGCGGTGCGGCCATCCTGCCGCACTGAGGGATGCAACGAGGACGCCTCCTGCTTGTTCCCTGCCGGACCGGTGGCAGCGTTTGCGATGGGAGACGGGGAATGACGAGGTGGCCCGCCTACAGGAGCCATCTGAGCGATGCGGGCGGAGAGGGCAGCCCGACGCTCAGCTCGAGCACGGCGAGCGTCCGCCATGGAAACGACGGTGCGACAGAGCAATGAACCGATGGAAGGGAAGCTACGGCGCACACCTACCTGGCGCGCCAAATGTCAGATGTGGGGTTCAGGCAAACCCTTAAGGTTCAAACACTGGGGTGCGCGCGAAGTCTTTCCCTCCTACCGATCTACGCTCTAGCTCGCTAAGATCTTGCAGACGAACTCGACAAACTCACAACACAGAAAGAGACACGGGGTTTATACTGGTTCGGGTCACCGTTGTGGTGTAATACCCTACTCTGGTGTGGTGGTGGTGGATTGCCTCTTGGGCTGATGATGAACAGTACAAGGGAAGAACAGCCTCCTGAGGTTGAGGTGTTCTTGTGGCTAGGCTCTCGATCGGGTTGGATCAAGCTAAGATCTGATGCCTCTACTGTGGTGGCTAGCTCGACTTATATAGGCCCTGGTCCTCTTCCCAAATGTTGAGCGCGAAGGGAGCCAACAATGGCGGGAAAATTTGAAGGGGGACAACTAGTACAAGCTATCCTGACAAAAGCGGTCTTCACATGCGAAAAGCCCTGGGATGACGCCGTCTTGGGCTCCACGATGACCTCCGCCTTGTCGTCCTCCTGGTCTTGGTCTTGTTGCACCAATATGGCAACCTTTGCATGATGCCTCAGTACTCTTCGTCTGCGCTTGCCTCCTTAGCACCAAAGAGGAAACAAGGACGCTGCACGCACCGGCGCCCGCGTGGCACCCGCCTGGCGCCGTTCGTCATGGCTCACATCACGAGTCCCTCGTGAGGTTTTCCTTGCCTTGATATCTCCGCTCCTCGTGAGCCTACCTGGCTAGGCCACTCTAGAGGAGGCCTTGCGTCGTCCGCCTCGCGAAGCTTGGCTCCTCGCGAGGGTCTTGGATGCCTTGTTGATGAAGATGGGTCGTACGGCCCGCTGCTTAGCCACGCCGTGGGCCGCAGGCAGGCAAGTCTGGGGACCCCCGTTCCCCGAACACTGACAGGAGCAGCTCATAGCTATTCTTCATATAGCAGCAGCAGCAACTCATAGCAATTCATCATATAGCAGCAGCAGGAGCAGCTTATAGCAACTCATCATATAGCAACAACGGCAGCTCAGAGCAATTCATCATATAGCAGCAGCAGCTCATAGCAATTCATCATATAGCAACAGCAGCTCATAGCAATTCATCATATAGCAGCATCAGGAGTAGCTCATAGCAATGCATGATATAGCAGTAGAACAAGCAGCTCATAGCAACTCATTGTATAGCAGATCAAAATGAAAATTTGGCAAAAAATCAAAGGAGATCCTCACCTTGTTGTATGATCTCATCCTTCAACAGCACCTCAAGGCCACGGCCTGGGAGGAGGGGAGGGGGAACGAGGTGCCTTCTGCTGCAGTGGGGCATCGGCTGTAGTTGTGCGGCGCCCACCGGACTAGTACGTTGGACGGACCATAGCGGAGCAGCTGCTAGAGACCATGAGAATGAGGGGAGGCGCCAGAGAGAGGAGGAGCCGGGGATATTTGGCCCTACCCGCCGGCGTGTAGCCTAGCTGGACAGAGCATCATTGAGGACCAGGTCAGATGGGACCAGTGGCGACGACTCACTAGAGGAACCCTAGCGCTATAGGCAGGGGATCGAGGCAGAGGGAAAGGGGAGAGGAGATGCAAGTGGGCAGGGTAATGAACGCTTGCGTGTTTGTTTTTACTTGAGGGTCAGGTGTGACGTGGGCGTGAGCAGTGGCATTTTGAGAGTAATATAGGCAGACCACAAAGTCATTTCACTATTCCCCTTCCCTTCAATTTTCAGTGAGCTTCTACCCAAAACACCCCCTCCAAAGCGAAATAAGTTAAGCCCAAGCCCATAACTCAAAAATGACTTCTTTACATATTTTATGGCTTATTTTGACAATAACCTCTGAAAAAGCGGAATAGAACTGGCCCTTAACCTGCAATTCAATTGTGCGTGCAATGATGAATCACTCTTGCCGGCTATAGTGTACATTTAGGCATCATCATACATGGCATAACCTAATACATGTGCATTTCATGATAGAATCTGAAATATGAAATGTTTATGATAGTTCATATGTTGCACATGATGTTTAAATGCCCCTTAAATCTGGTCAGTCAAGTGATGGTCTTTAATCCTCCTTCTATGCTTCTTTTCTTGATATGTAATATTTTCTCACACATCTATTCAATTGCTTGTTTGTATCAGCCAGCCATACTAGGACTGTTTGCTTTGATTACTTGTTGTTCTTGACCTAACAGAGCTTGTCAATGATTTAAACACTAAGCCGTAGTGGGGGCTTCTATAACTCATAGGTGACAAAAAGGTTTGGCTGTACACTAAAGTAGGCTCTCCAAGAGTACTTGGAGATCCAGTTCGAAGGTATGCCTAGTTTTTACACTGTGCACACATAGTAAATGCTCATTTCATTGTGTGCAAGAGATGTGGCATGTTTCATTATGTGTTGTTTTGTTATAATCTCATCCTTTTGTGTTGTTCACAGACCAGAAAGTATGCATATTTATCTTCCAAGGAGACCACTAACTAGTTTGTGCCACCTTGTAGAGGGAGTGCAATGAAAATAAGATTGAGGACTTCCAAGTACAAGATGTTAGGAACGAGCCTCGCAAGAGAAGGAGGAGTAGCGTTGAGCCTGTTCAACCAGTTAAGGTATGTCACCGTATTACAATTACCAGGAAATCCTATTTGTCTGACATTGTGCTTGCGTCGGGTTCTTTACATGTAGCCCAATCATTGGGCTATTGATTAAAACCCCATCCACTCACTACTATATGATGTTCTAATTTTTTTTGTAAATCAGATGTATGTAAACACATTTTAATGTGTATGTTCACTCATTACAGATGTAGTCTACTTTTAAATATCTAAAACATCTTATAGTAGTGAATAGTGTGAAACTGCTTCCTGCCATGGTAGAGTTGTCGATGTCATAAATGTCATAACCAGATGCATATTCACATCATTAGCCTCCCTATCATTACTAGGATATTGATTACATATTAGTCGAGATACTTCATAGGGGGAAAACAATATTACATTTCTTGTTCCTTTATATAGTCAATGTAGCTAGGGCATGAATGTTATTGAGGCGTGCATCTATGCATGTCGTGAACTCAACAGTTCAATTGCTTGTTTGTTTCAGGCATAGTTAATTTGCTCTTTTCAATTGTTTTATTTGTCCTCAGTTAATGAGATGCCCAAACAATGATGCCTGATGTTGGTTACTTGTATAACTATTAGTTGACATAATTAAAGGCCTTACCATTTAATAACTCTGGCGAAGTGTGCCTGAAGCTTTGAAGTCTATTAACCAACTATTACTGCATGAGGCTCACAATCTAGTTTATACTAGGCTAATGATTGCATAGTTTTGCTTGCCGTAGTAGGTTTGTATGAATCCCTCTGCTGTTCATTATACTCCCTAACACCTTAATTGAGCTACAAAATGGCCAACTGCTTGCTTACTTATACGCAACGTGTTGCCTAAATTTGTAACATGTCTATGTTTTGGATTTGGCCCCAACATCATGCTCCTCTGGTGAGCTAAGAAATATTTTTGTATGAGGGCTGCACAAACTACCATTTTTATAATTTTTAAAATATCACATGCTTATGCTTCATGACGTATAACACTATTGTTAGTCCTGTTTTGCCATGTACAAAATAGTCTGTCTTGCTCGCTTCACTATTGTAACTATATTTTTGCCCTAGTCATGTGTACTTACAGAAACATTTCATGATGAAGTGACATGAACACAAAGATCTGCGAGCAGTGCGGCATGGCCGTTACCAAATGATTATGGATTGGAATAGGAATGTGCTGATGTTCTCGAGCATCAATTAGAGGTGGCAAGACAATGTGTACATGATTCTCAGCGTGCAATCAACAAGTTGAGACTAGACTTGCAGGTATTAGATGCAGGAGTCAAAAAAATGAAACGATACATTGTGGTAACCACGAAGGAATTGGAGATTTTGCAGACTGAAAATTTTGCTATCTGAATCTGGCCAATCCTATTTTCTGAATAGATTATAGTTCAAATGGTAAGTTCTGTTGATGCGTGTCCATGATGTATGAGCTTTATTTGCCCAGTGTATGTAATTTGCTATTTGTGTATGTTTATTATCACTGGTTCGAACTATAATGCCCAGTGGGTATAATCGGCTGTAATTTATTTATTGTATAGTGTAGGATTATTATACGTTTCTATGCCTTAGTCTCGTTATTGTATAGTGTATGCTTTTTAGAGGTGATAGTATAGAGTAGGATAATTATTTCAATATGCTATAGCGTTGAAACGGGGGCCAACACGCCCAAACATTTCCTGGACGCCATCCGAATGAGAAAACATGTGTAGTCAAAGCGGGCCTTAATTGGGCTGGTCAAAATAATACTTAGTGGATCTCAAATGATGTGGCCCACCATAACAACGACTCTTAGCAGGTTGTTAACAGGCTGAAAGCTCGATAGGGCTGTATAAATTGAAATGGCCCGCGGGCCTCTATCAGGCCGAAATAAATGCCAATTTTGTTTGAGCCCTTTTACTTTACGGGCCAGTAAGAGGCCGATAGTGTTTTGGGCCAAGGGAGGCCCAATTTGCAAACTAGGCTTTTAACAGGCTGAAAGTCGCGTCGGGCTGAAATTTTGCCCTGCGGAACATGGGCCGCTAATGGACCCAAAATTAGGTTGCACAGTCAAAGGCCCAACTGTTATGCAGGCCATTAATAGGCCGAAAGACAAAATGGCCTAGGAATTGGCCCATTTACCGAATGGGCAAAGGACAGGCCTAAAGTCACAACGGGCTAGAAGTTGCCGAACTGTAGCATGGGCCGAGAAAAAGCCGAAAGACGCTCTGGGCTGTTAATAGGTTGGAACTGATGATGGGCTGCTAATAGGCCGAAAGAAGCTCGGGCCATAATTGGGCCCAAAGACGTAGTGGGCCATTAACGAGCTGGAACTGAATGGGCTAGAAATTGTCAAAACTAGAATGGGCCTTTGACGGGCCGATTTCGTGTAACTTGTGTGGGCCGTGCTTATGAATGGGTCTGACTCAGGTAGGCCGCTAATGGGTCGGCCCGCTAAATTTGACAAGCCCAACCTTTTAACCTAAATGGGCCACTACTAGGCTGAGACACGTGTCGACGTATCATAGGCGCGTCCCGTCCATTCGCTGGATGAGAACTGTCTGAATGCTGGGCCGACACGTGGATCTGCCGGCGAATGAGAATTTTACACGTGAAAAATCCCATTGGTCTGGGCTGTTAATGGGTTATCGATCCAAACCGTTACCCGATAGCTTACCGGCGACCCGTTACGGTTGATGCCACGTGTCGATTACCCTTGACGAAAGCACTTCTATGACGCGCGATTTATCGTCATGGAAGTGGACACTTCTGTGATAATAATTTTGGTAATGTCATGGAACACTTCTACGACAGCACATGTATGACTATCTTGATTCTGTCATAAAATCGTCATGGTTGTACATGCATGACAGAAAACATGACCTACTGTGACAAACACATATCATCATGGAAGTGGTGTTTTTTGTAGTGTCATCAATGCACCAAAAAGGGGGAGATCGAAAGTGCAAGTGGCACTTAAACTATATTTTGGTGTGATGACAATGTGGTTAGTGGAACTAATATTGGTTGCTAAAGTCTATCTCAGGATATTGGTACCATGTTGCTTTTGATGGAGATGTGCGACCCCCTCCCCCCAATTCAAAAATATCAAAGGCGTGGTCTTCCGGCGATTCGAAGGTTTTATTTTTGGTTCATTTCAAGTCGTAGGAAAGACTACACTATTAAGAGGGGTCGGTGTAGAGATGTGTTGTGTGGTAATGCCATCGCCAAAACAAATACACCAGCCTACCCATTCCTACCACTTAAATCCATAGTGTGTGTGCATGTGGTACTCCGAGAGCTTGCAACAGAATGTCACTGGGTACCCCGTGCGCACAGGGTCTTTGGATCCCCGTGCACACGGGGTACTGCGTAACTCTCTGGGTACCCCATGCGCACAAGGTCTTTTTGACCCCCGTGGGCACAGGGTACCGCGTAACTCTCTGGGTACTCTGTGCGCACGGGGTCTTTTGACCGCCGTGCACATGGGGTGGTATAAAAGTCTCTGAGTACCCCGTGCGCACGGGGCTAACTTAGCCCGTGCGCATGTGGTCTGACAGGCACAAACGGCCACCCAGGCAAGAACATTGTAAAAGCCCTTGTTCTTCCACCTCCATCCCTAACCCTAATGTCTAGTTGAGCTCCACCATTGCTACACTCCATTTTGCTCAATACTCTCAATCCCTCCACCCAAACTTGTTGAAACTTTGGGGATTGGGAGAGAAAGACCCGATCTACATCTTGACCAAACCAAATCGCATTCCCCGCAACATTTCTTCCGCATTGACTTGTTACTCTTGGAGCTTGGGATCCTAGGCAGTTAGAGGTCCCTTCAGAAGCTTCCTTGCTTGTGGTGTGCTCCGGAGAAGTTTGTAAAGGTTTGGTGGTCGCCTTCAAGACCAATCCCGAGTGATTCGAGGCTCATCCGTTGGGGGTGGCTCGAAAGAGACTACGGTGAGCCTTCATGGCGTTCTGCGAGCTTTGGCTCCGGCACCACTCTAAACGGAGAGTAGCTCTTCCCAAAGGAAGAGTGAAATTCGAGATAAAATCCGCATCCTTAACTCACTTGTGGTTAATCCTTTCCCACACTTTACTTTGCCTTGTATGCTTGTTGGCTTGCTAATTAATTTGTTGCCTAGCATGCTTGCTTTAAGCCTGCTTTTCGTATAGGTTGTGTTCACCTAGTTGCATATCTAGTGAAACCCTTTTATCTGCTAAACCTTAAAATTGATAAGGAAGATTAAAATTTGTAGTCTCCTATTCACCCCCCCCTCTCTAGTCGACCGTATCGATCCTTTCAAGAAGTTAGCACGCTGTGTGGCGGCCTTGAGCCGCTTCATATCATGACTTGGTGAGAAGGCCCTGCCCCTATACAAGCTATTGAAACGGACAAAAACATTCAAATGGATCGAGGAGGCCGTGGCAGCCTTGGAAGACATTAAAGCCCTCCTCACCACCAATCCCATCCTAGTAGCACCAGGTGTATGTGAATCGATGATATTGTATATCTAGGCCATTAATCAGGTGGTTAGCGCAGTTCTCATGGTCGAGTGAGACATGGGGGACCACAATTACAGGTCCAGAGACCTGTCTACTATGTCTCCGAGGTCTTAACCACGTGCAAGCCACGATACTCTCACTACAAAAAGATAGCCTATACCATCTTTATGGCATCGCGGAAACTTCAGCACTACTTCCAGGAGTGTTCAGTGATTGTTGCATCCGACGTCCCCTTAAGTGACATAATCAATAATAGGGATGCAACAGGGTGTATAGCCAAGTGGGCCATTGAGCTCCTGCCTTCCAAAATCATTTGCAAACCACGTCGGGCCATTAAATCCTAGGTGTTTACCGATTTTCTGGCTGACTGGACGGAGGCTAAGCTCCCATGGGAATACAACATCTACTCACATTGGACCACGTATTTTGACGGTTCTAAAATGCTCGCCAGCCTAGGGGCTTGCGTCATGCTCATATCGCCCACAGGAGACAATATTCGATATGTACTACAGATCATGTACATGGACTCCAAAATGTGGCAGAATACGAAGCCCTCTTACACGGACTCCGGATAGAAGTCTCCATGGGTGTTAAATGCCTGGAGGTCCGAGCTGATTCCAACATCGCCATCTCACAAGTCAACAGCGATTTCGTTGCCAAAGATCCAAATATGACAACTTACCAGAATGTCGTAATAAAGATCTCGGCCAGGTTTGAGGGGCTGGAATTCCAGCACATACGTGACAGCAACCAGGATGCAGGCCACAGACATCCTCGCCTGAATGGGCACTAAGCGGGATAAGGTCCCGGAAAACACCTTCCTCGAGCGGCTTTTCAAGCCATTCATAGTCTAGCTATATGACAAAGGGACGTCAGAGTCAAGTGACTTCGGGCAGCATGCCCCGCCCGAAGACGATGAAGGCATAATGGGCGGCTCAGTGGTCCAGGAAACTACATCCGCACATGAAGTCATGGAAGTAATCACACCATGGACCGAACCGCTCCTCGCATACCTGCTCCGAAAAGAACTCCCAGACAACCAAATCAACGCAACTCGGATCATAAGGCAATATCTCAGGCCTATAAGGTTCATGAGGGGGAACTTTACAAAATGAGCACCACGAGCGTCCTCCAGTGGTGCATATCCGAGGAAGAAGGAACACTCCTGCTTCAGGAGATACACTCCGACATGAGCAGACATCACACCGTTGCCCGGAACCTGGTAAGCAAGGCTTTTCACGCTGGCTTCTACTGGCCGACTGTTGGCGCTGACGCCTCGGTGTTAGTACAACATTGCCTAGGCTGCCAGGTCTTTGTCAAGCAAAGCCATATGCCCCCACGGCTCTTCGTACCATCCCCGTCACCTGGCCTTTCGTGATGTGGGGGCTAGACATGGTCGGGCCACTCAAGGGTGGCGCCAACAAAAATAAGTATCTACTTGTCATGGTGGATAAATTCACCAAATGGATCGAGGCAAAGCCGGTTACCACAGCCGGAGCTGTCCACATCATCCAATTTATTTCCAGGGTGGTACATCGTTATGGTGTCCCGCACAGTCTGATCATCGACAATGGAACAAACTTCAGGGCCAAAGAGGTCAAGTCATGGTGCAAGAAAATGGGCATTAAGCTCGATTATGCATCCGTCTACCACCCACGATCCAATGGGCAGGTGGAGCCGTCCAATGGACTAATCCTTAGCGTAATCAAGCCAAGACTCGTTCGCTCCCTTAAAAAGCCGACTGCAAATGGGTTGAGGAACTAGATTCCGTCCTATGGGGCTTGCATACTACGCCTAACAGACCCACTGGTTACATGCCATTATTCATGGTGTACGGCGTCGAGGCAGTCCTCCCCTGCAATATTATACACGACGCACCTCGGGTATGTATGTATGAAGAGCTTGAAGTCGAGCTCGATTGGCAAGATTCCCTAGATGCTCTCAAAGAGGAGCGCAACATCGCACGAGCAAGGTCCGCCATATATCAACAACAGGCCCGGCGCTACCACAACAGAGAGGTCCGTGTAACAGACTTCAATATTGGGGATCTCGTAATGATATTACATCCCAAAAAGAAGAAGCATAAACTATCCCCTAAATGGGACGGGCCATTCTTCATCGATCAAGTATTGGTCGGAGGAGCCTATTGGATTAGAGATCCAAAGGACGGCCGCCTAGAGCCTAACCCCTGGAACACGGTGCTACTCCGGCGATTCTATGGGTGACACCCCACACAATTCCAATGTACATAACTACACGCCTTCCCTTTGCTTATCTTTTCCTTTTTGTTTATATACCTCGGAACATCTATTAAAATGATCTCGGGGATTAACAAAGCATGTTCTTTCCAAAACACGCATTTCTCCACCTCTTATGCACTATTGTATTTTAAGCCATGATATGCACCAATTTGATTTAAGATTTGGCCAAGATGGGTTGCCCGGCTCCTGTGATTGACCCTTACGTTCCCAATCTTTTCAGCTAGAGGGCAAAGGGAGCACTGCTATGACTGTTACTCTCGGGTCAGCCGATGTAGTGCCTCAGACGGACAAAGCCAAAAGCTAGCATTCTAACAATACAAATCGGTCCGCCATGAAATATGGATAATGTGGAAGGGGTCTTTTCAAACCTCGGCCAGGGGATTTTAAACCCCCACGGTCAGCCTCCTTCGGGCCGATGTGTTCAACAAAACCACCCGAGGAAAGGAACTGTTGGAACAACTATTTTCCTCGGAAGATGTTTCTTACATTAAATAGTATTATAACTTAACTTTCCGTTGCCTTCTTGACTTTCGAGCTGCAAAGCCCGATTGCCTTGTCACCCGAAGCACCTGGCTTGGTGACCTCAGTCAGTAGTACGGGACACTCCTCGACCATTGGGCGAGGAGGCAGAAGCCGACGGCTGGCTGACAAAGTTTTGAATTTACGGACTGAGCATTGACATAAAGTACTTTGATACATAAAGTCATACAAAAAAACAAATTACGCACAATCTACCTCGTCTATTAAGGTGTCCAACATGCAATCTTTCTGTGAGAATCATGCCGCAGGCATTACCCTTCCATACACATTGCTGGTTGGGATTTCTTCCCCGTCAGTTCCCATGGGTCCTACCTCGGCTAACTTTGTCGTCTTTAAGCTAGTATAATGGGTTTTCACCATAGCCCAGGCCTCCCTTGCACCTTCTTGGTAGGTGGATACTTTCCAAGCCTGGAGCCGATGCCGAGCTCTTCTCAGCTAGTCGGCTAGAACCGCCATGTCATCAGGGACCTGCTCCACCTTGGGCCATAAAGTCGGGTAAACATCTTTCATCGATTTCCATGCACTTTCATGCACCACAGATAGATGGTTCACCATCTCTTCGCACATTGGACCTCGGGCATCAGGCGGCAGACCAGTCAAAGAAGCTGTCACAGTGGTGATGTCAGTCTAATCATCCCCTCGGCTACACTACATGAAAGACACATTTTTCAGAAAAAGTGGCTTACCAAAAATCATGTCATCAGTTTGCCAATTCTTTGATTCTGCGGCAGCAAGCCGAGCTTTCAAGCTCTCAATCTCCTGGGCCTGTTGGGCGTTTTTAGCCCTAAGCGCATTAACGATGTCCACTCTTTGACTAGCCACGTGGTGAGTCGCTTGGCGTTGCGACTCTGTGTACAACAAATCTTCGCGAGCCTGCTTCCGGTCTCTTTTAAGATGACCTAGGGCTTCTGCTGCTACAATGGATGTTGGCATTAGGGATATCTCATTCCCTTCATATCATACATAACGGTTGGCATGCGCCTCCCTGGTAAATTTCTTCACCTGCTCCACCTTGGTTAGAGCGGCGTCCAGCTTCCCCTTTGTCTGGATGAGCGCCTCGTCTAGCTAATCATTCTTACATCGAGCTTCCTACAGGGGGGCAGCAGCCATCAATTGTTTTTCAAGACTTGGCACGGTTCTGGCGACCCATCCCAAGCTTTAGGGGCTACTACCGTAATGTGTAGTACTGTTTGTCCTCAAACAAATACACAAAATTCCGAAGTCAAGAATTTGGATAAAATCTTACCAGCAGGCCCCGCGACAAGACGTCCAGCGACTGATAGAAGGCACCTCGGGATGCCCTGAGATAAGCATCCACCACGCTTAGAGCAGTGAACTCCTGATCCGAGAAGGCCAGATTCCTTAGGGAAGCTTTCCGTCGATGGTAATTCGCTGCACATTGGACCTCGGAGTGGGTAGCTGAGTTGGTCGCCGAGTCCTTGGGTTGAGGGGCTTCGGATGTAATACCAACGGGAGCATGAGTTCCAGCCTCCCTGGGTGAGGCCGCGGCTCCCGCGACTCTCGCACTCGTTGTTGAGGGCTGTCTGCAAAGTGATCAGGTAAGTTGGTAGGAACGAAGTATGTCTACCAGAGGGGGGTGAATGGGCGTTTTAAAATTTCTTCAGAAAACTAAAAACTCTCGGAAACCAGCAGCGGAGCGAATGAAAAACAAACTACAACGAGCTATAACTAAGTACCGAATGGAATCTAACATGCATCAAGACAAATCACATGAAGGAAAACATATCAAATGTAAACATGGGTAGTAGAGGTAACCAGTGATGCTCGATGGCAACAGGGTATTTGTTCGACCAGTTCATCCTTCTGCACAAGGACTACGTCTGGTTGGAGGGGCTGTGACTTAACACGGAAGATAAACTCTCTTCACCCTATTCTCCTAGACAATTGGTTCATCAACCAATGCCAATTACTCGTGGTAGATACTTCAGGCGATCTCTGAACCTTTACAAACTTCTTCTTCGAGAACCAAAATCACTCTTGGTCTCTGAAGAAATTGACACCTAACCGTCTAGATAGTTTGCAGCTCTCAAGAGTAATAGGCGGAGCGTACTAGACTTAGATTCGAGTGATGCTGAACCACTATCTAATTCTTCGGCTCTAGGGGTTTTCTGTCGGTGGATTTTAAACTCTAATCGCCGTAGAGGGGTTGCTCAAAATCTTCTCGTAATCAAACGGCAGCCAACCGGACGGTTTACACGGGTGGCTATTTATAGTCGTAGCCTTCCCTGATGGGAAATGACCATTTTGGACACGCGGTCCAGGCAATGGCCAACCGACACGTTCTCAACGGTCCAATTTTGGAGCAATGTAACATTACTTGAGGAACAAGTAATGCTAACTCCACGGTCCGAGACAAATCTCTCGCAGCAAAGAAGATCACAGTCTCTTGCTGGCAAGTATTTGCTCGGAACATAAAGAGATTTCTCTTGCGACATTCATGGGATTTGGGTTTTAGCATCAGAGAATCAAAGTTTCGAATGATACACCCCGCTTAATAGTACGGTGGTCCTATGACTCAATAAAGAGAAGAACAATGAAACAAATGCTACGTCTTCACTTCGTCTTCAATCTCTTCGGACACAGTCATCTTCCTCGGACAGACATCGAACCAATTGCTTCACTTCAGCAATTTTTTAGGGGTCACTCTTGTTATCATAATCTTCGGTGATAACCTTTGCTGCACTGCAGGGAGATTATCTTCGTCGTTTACATCAAACTCCTCAATGTCTTAGGGACCTGTTACTCTGTGTGCACTAGCAAACACATAAGACCCAAATTGTTTATGTCAACAAACTCCAAAACATAAGGGACCTATCATTGCACCAACAATCTCCCCCTTTTTGGACGGTTGTTGACAAAACAGATAATCATCAAAGTGAAGATAGATAAGTGAAAAAAAATCAAACAAGAGTGAATTAGCATTACTTGGCTCGATGATGAAATATTCTCCCCTAGATGTATGTAGGGTTATAGATATGAGATAAAAACTCCTGCAATTCATTGAAGTATACAGAGGAAATTTCAATCATTCGAGATAATGATTCGCACTGATAATATATAATCCATGAAGATTGTAGTGCAATCATTCACAACTTCTGATAATAATTCCACCTGCAAAACAAATGCTTCGAGAGAAATAGTGCAGTGGGCGGGGTTATTAACATTACATCACAGAAGTTTTACATCATTGCACAGATAGTCTTTGAAGCACAAGTTTCAAAAAACAAAAAACAAACCAACAGAACGCAAAAGGCAAATCTATCAAAACTCGATGTAATTCTCCCCTTTTGTCAACTAGTGTCAAAAAGGTGACGAATAACATGAGTGTAGAAGCGGTGAACTAGATTCACTCAGTGGCATTTCCAGAAGAACTGTCGGAAGAGACTTCAGATTTTGAAGTGACTCGCTCAACTTCATTGTCAAAAGCAACAGATTTTTCTTCAGAAATAGCAGGTTGAGGCTGAGATGATGAAGGCACGTTTGGATAAGCCACCTGATGATGAAGTAAATCAGTTGTTGGATCACGAGCAGGCAGAGGTGGATGTCGGAGTTATGATACTGACAATGAGCACTTGGGGTACAAATAAGGGGCAGAGCCTAGCTATGACGTAGGTGTAACACATGGTGTTTAACGAGTTCAGGCCCCTCACTCGGTGGAGGTAAAAGCCCTACGTCTCGTGCCCTAAGGCTTGCTTTGATTTGTTAGATAGAATTACAGAGTAGAACCTGCCCGGCTATGGAGAGGGGTGCAGCTAATATAGAGTGCGTTGTAGCCCCATGTCTCCCATGCAACCGGGGCAATAAATGTCATTGAATGAGGCAGTTCCTAGTGTAATGAGCCTATACTACAACAATTACAGGTAACGGTAGTTATAACTCTATTTAGTGGACGACTTAGGATCCCTCGACCGTTGCAGCTCCCATGATGCCTTCTTGCCCTATACGTCCGAGTGGTTGGTCGTCCGCCGAGTGATGTATGGTTGTCCGAGTGCTATTGAGCTGCCCGAGTGATCCTCCTGATATGTGCATCCGAATGTTGGCATGGTCCACGGACCTACCTATGATGATGATGATGGGCCCCATGTGGGTCCCGAATGATGGGTCCTTGACCGTACCTGTAATAGGTGACCACATCATTAGCTCCCGAATCAGTTGGGATTTCGTAGAACAGACGAATAAATCCTTTGGTTAAGCCCGAGTGCTGCAGAATCACTCGGGATATGTTTCCGGATCGTGATTTGCTGTTCCTTGAACGAAAACACAACGGATTCTGGATTATAATTTTACCCCGATGATCGGGTGTTGTGTCACATCCCTAGCTTTACCCTGGCCTTGGACTAGCTTGGTTCCTGCATCATGTTTAATTTCAAATGAAATTTGAATTGAGGAATTTTCAAAGCCTCAGAACTCTTTTTAAAATGATCAAGATAAAATTGCTTAAAATAAGTCCAAGAAAATGTTCCTGTTATCCTCTGGAAATATTGCAAGAGGTAAAATCCAAACCAATATTCTTGGTATCTCAGAAACATTTATTTTGGGCATTTGATTTAAATCCATAGCTTTTTGAATTGGATTTATATCTACTATTCAATAAATATAGGTCCAATAATTCTGAAATATTTTGTGGAGCATTGGTTTAATTCTTTTAGCTCCTAAAAATATTTTCGTATAAAAAATTGAATAGGTTTCAAAACCAAATTCAAAACAAACCTGCAAAATAGAAAATGAATAAAGATTAGAAAAAAACAGGAAAGGACAAAAACCTTACCTGCAGCCCACCTGGCGGCCCAGTAGGTCGACCCAGCTCACCAGGAGCAGAGGAGTCTTCCACCTCGCGCCAATAGGATGCAGAGCGTGTGCCCGATGCGCGCGCGCCCGTAGCTCGCCACCTCCTGCTTGCCGCTGGGCTTCATGGAGACGCCACGCGCCCCCTGACCCTCTCACTCTCCCCATGCTCATCCCTCCCCGACCCCTCTCTCTCACCCACCCGAACGGGTTCACACCGCTGCTCGCCACCGCCGCGGCCACCGCCTCCCCCTCGCCTCTCCTACATGCCCAGAAGCTCCACCACCGTCGCCTACGCCTCTCTGTCGACTCACGCTACGCCAAACACCTCGAAGCACCGGCCCTGACCTCTTCTTCCTCCTCGGGTCGCCGAGATCGCCACCGTTGCCCTGCTCGCTCCGGACCTTCCCCGCGCCCACTGACCTTCCCATCGTGCTCGCGGTGAGCTTCTTCCTCCTCCTCGAACCCCGTTGTTTCGCCGCCTCCTCTAGGTCAGAAGTTGCGCTGGACGCCGAACCTCATCGGCGACGCATTCTCATCGCCACCACGGCCACAGCCGCCACTCGCGTCCGAAGGCTGCCCCATGCTCAAGACGCCTCAGAGCCGGGCGCGCCGCACTGCTCGACCTACCATTCCCCAGTCAACCTGCACCAGCCCCGAACTCCGGCAGCCGCCGAGGGATCCACTCTGGCGAACTCCGGCCACCTGACGCCCTCCCGCTGATTCCCCTGGTTGCGTGCGGGCATGGGCTACCTCCTGGTGCTCTTCGCGCGTCCAACCGCAGCCCATAGCGCCACTCCGGTGAGCCACCGCCACCCTAGGTCGTCGCCGTCGTCTAACCGCCGGCATGCTGACGTGGCACACTTAATTAGCACTAATGACACCGCTAAGCACCCGTTGAGCCACTGCCACGTGGGCCCCTATGCTTGTTTAGGTTATTTTTAACCTCTGTTTAGATTAGTTCATAACTGAAAGGGACCCACATGTCGAAGTCGACTGTGGCCGACGCGGGTCTCGACCGCCCCACATGTTCTGTGACCCTAACTAGCACCGTGACGCTGACCAAGGCCCTGCTGGTCAGGTTTGACTGGACCGGTCAGTTGACCGTTGACGCCACACCGATGCCAGTCGATGCAAAGAACTTTATCTGGATTTATTCTTATTTGGGAAATTCCAGAAAATAGTGCTAACTTCAAAAATTCATATAAATTCAACCGTAACTCAGAATGAAATAAGTTATATATGAAAAATGATCAGAAAAATCCAATCTATCCATCTGTATTGGTTTCATGCATGTTAAAACACTTTAAACTTACTGTCTAAGTGAAATAAGTTAATGCACCTTTATGACTTCATAAAATGGGTTTGCATTTGAATCTTTGGTTCAAATGGACTCATCTCAATCTGATCTAGCTTGCATTAGCCCAAAACACATTCATAATGCCATGTCATAGCATGCATCATATTGTGAATTGCATTGATCGTGTTTCTTCTCTATTTGCCGGTGTTGTTCCCCCTCGGTAGATGTTGTCCCGACGTGTGATCGTTGACACTGATGAAGACTCAATGCTATCTTCAAGTGCTGTGCAAGCAAAACCCCTTGTTCATTCCGATACAATCCCACTCTCTTGCTCCTGCTCTCTTTTACCGCATTAGGACAACAACGATTCATCTGTTACTTGCTGCATGTAGCTGAACCCCTTTATCCTCTCTGCATGACCTCGTCATTGCCACAAGAAATAGATGAAACCCACTAGCATGAGTAGGAGTTGTTTGAGCCCTATTGTGCCTACTCATTCATGCTTGTTTGTCATGCCTGCTACTGCTTAGAGTTGAGTCAGGCCTGATTCATCGGGGATGAATCAGAGGTGTGTGTATATATCCTACTGTGTGTGAGCTAAGTGTGTGAACATGATTTGGTAAAGGTATCGGTGAGAGGCCATGTAGGAGTACATGGTGGGTTGTCTCATTGAAGCCGTCCTTAGGAACTGAGTTCTGTGTTTCTGATCCATGAACAGCTACTACCACGCATTGGAATGCTTAAGTGCCCCTCTCAGCTTCTTAACCACCCTTGTCCTCTGTTCAGGAGTTGCAAGTAGTTTCTGGTGTTTGTAGTATGCTGGAGGTCAGTGGGCGATCTTGACCCGAGGGTGGGCTGTGATGCGGTAGGCACGTGGTCGGGTATGCCGGGCGCCTGCTTGGTGTCGCGGAACCTTGTACACATCGTTCGGGGCCGATGTGGAAACCTCGGCCGGACTCTCATGGATGGAACCTGAATAGGCGATAACCTGGACTAGAGACTTGAGTGGTTAGGTAGGTCGTGGCCGACACCCTCGCTGGGCTTCCGCTTGAAGGTTGCCGAATACATGTCGTGTAAACGCCGATAAGTGGTGAGAGCGTGTGTGAAGAAGTACACCCCTGCAGGGTTAACATCATCTATTCGAATAGCCGTGTCCGCGGTAAAGGACTTCTGGGTTGCCTATAACAATTCATAGACAAGAGAAAGTAGATACTCTAAAACTCGCAATATAAGCGTGAGTGCTATGGATGGCGTTCTTGTAGGTAGACAGGAGCGGATCCGTAGTGGTGTATTGATATGGTGAATATGTGGACTCGTGTGGGCCACCTCAAAAGAGTTACTTGCAATGTAGTTCAGATAGCCACCGAGTCAAAGCTGGCTTGCCGCAGCTTAAACCCCACCACCCCTTTGTTGATAATGATGCATATGTAGTTAGTTACGATGTAAGTCTTGTTGAGTACATTTGTACTCACGCTTGCCTATTTTATGTTTTTGCAGAGAGACGCCAGTCTCGCTTAGTAGTTCCGCTGTGGACTTTAATGCTTAGCTTGATACCTCAGCTACGATCTTGTGCCCTCGGCAGATCTCGGTAGATAGTCGCTTCTCACCTTTTTTCATTTGTAGATGTCTATACTCGGACATGTTAAGCTTCCGCTTGTGCTTTGACTTGTATGCTCAATGTTGGGTCATGAGACCCATGTTTGTAATATCTCGCTCCTCGGAGCCTAATGAATAAATACTTGAGTCGTAGAGTTATGTTGTGATGCCATGTTGTATTTACACATATCGAGCATATTGTGTGTATGTTTGTAATGCTTGGTATGTGTGGGATCCGACAATCTAGTTGTTTATCCTTGGCAGCCTCTCTTATGGGGAAATGTAGTCTAGTGCTTCCTTGAGCCATAGTAGTCCGCTACAGCCCGGTTCACTCGAGTCCTGCTAGCCCAAAGACTATCGCCAGACGCTTAGCTGGCCGGCATGTGTTTCACTTCGTTCCTGTGTTTGTCTGTACGGGGAAATGTCACGCGGTGACATCCGGAGTCCTGCCTAGCATCCTACAGCCCGGGTTCCCGGAGTCCTGTTAGCCCAGTGCTACAGCCCGGATTCACATGCTGCTGACCGACATGCTCGAAGTTGATTCATGTATGCCTGTCCCCATGGGTTAGTGCCTCTTTGGGTTCACGACTAGCCATGTCGGCCCGGGTTCTCCGTCATATGGATGCTAGGGACACTATCATATACGTGAGCCAAAAGACGCAAACGGTCCCGGGCCATGGTAAGGCGACACCCGTGGGAATACTGCATGCGTGAGGCCGCAAAGTGATATGAGGTGTTACCGCTAGATCGATGTGACTTGGAACCGGGTCCCGACAGCTTTGGTATCGTGAGCCCGACTGCTCGTGAGGATTACCAAGCCAAACCGGTCAAGTTGTGTCTATAAATGCTTTAGTTATGTAAGGGAATTGATTAGGAAGGGAACGTAAGGCTCTTTTTTTACTCCTTATACCTCATGGCCTTCGATCCGAGTCAACCTCTTCTCTTCTACGGGGATTAAGAACTAGGCCTTCTCATCTATCTATCAGGATGACGTGTTACTAATCCATAGACTTATAGGATTGTTAGTTTCAAATCTCAGTTCAGTTTTTACTATTTCCGTGTGTTCATAGTTGGTCTCTGAACCTTGATATTGCAATGTTGAGTAGTCATGCCACTATTTTGCAGGATGTCTCAAATCATTTTGAGCATTTACAGTCAAGTATGTCTGTCCGAGTCATCCTGCATTTCTATATAGTCCGATGCATTTGCAAATCCCTTCTCTCCGCTTTCTAATGTTCATTTGGGCTTATTAATCACACAAATTAGTGTGTTGAGGTACTCCGCTGCCTCGGCATATATGTTGGAGCTATTATTATGAACCTAGGTGTTTTAGGAGTCACCTAGTAATCTAGCCATGTTTTGTGTTCCGTGTGATGATTCTCGCCATTATTCTCGAAAGCATCTTGTGATGCCATTTAATAGTAGGTATTCTATTCCTCGGGTTCTTGAACCCGAGATTCACCCTACTTACCTCCTGTTGATAGTGTTTGCTAGTTCCTTTAGGATATTAGTAATTTTGTGATAGTCCTCGAGGTCCGTGGTATTTCCTTCTTCCAAATACTATGAACCGCTTATGGCAGAAGTTCCTCGCTGAACCGAATGATCACTATCAGAGTACTCTTCAGGAGTTCTCCATTCATAATTGTGAATCTGCCAGTTCTACCCTTTCCGCATGGGTTATCCGGAAGAAATGTTGAACTTCGCTCAACATACTAATCTATGCATCCACAACTCAGAAAAACATATGTTCCTTTGAGTTGTCCCTCTTTATTTGTATCCTGACCCTCGTCTATCAGTTGATAGCCAAGAGTATGTGTGCATTTGTGTTCGTCGATGCCTTTTATTCTTGTGGTCCGTCAAGCCATTCTATTCTGGAATGACTTGGAGAAACAAACTCCAGTACCTCATCCATATCCAGGATTGGGTCAAAGTAGTTGTGCTCTGCAGATCAAATGCCAATCCATCCTTTACTCTGTTCTACCTTGGAGTGTTACCATATTTATGTCAAGAATGTCATAAGAATTGCACCATTTCTCATGAATTCTTGACGTAGTGATACTTCTCGCTATCATTGTTCATTCCTCGGTCTCGTGTTGTTGTAACCGGAGTGCCGACAAGTGAACTGTGATGTGTGAAATCGATACTCCTAGCAACCTCGTTGCTTGGTAGTAAATGGACAATATTCTCATTCTTAGTGTGTTGGTTATTAAATCATCATCCTAAGATTGATCGTGCTACCTAGTCCTTATTTCTGGTGCACTCCTCGATTAATAAGTTAGGATTATTCAATCCCTTGCTTATTTGATTGTATCGTCTTGCTCTGGAAAGCAAGATTGTTCTTGAGCTTAGTAACATATCGGTGGTTCGTGATTTTCCGAATATCTTCTCGGAAGTATTACTGGGTTGTTTCCTGACTGTTATGTTGAGCTCATGATCATGTTGGTTTTCTTCTAAACCACCCATTCTCCAAGAATCCGTATTGGTTATCCCTGAGCTGGTTGGTTAAGCTGAACAACAACTTGGAGAGTTGGAAGATAAAAGTTTGCCTAACTTAGTTCGTTCCAAAGGGATATTCTTGTGTAGTGTGTGTTGAAGAAAGATGATATCTTCATCGATTGGTCCTCGTGATCGCTTGTTGGACCTATTGTCTTATCAATCCTTTGATTTGAGTGTGGGCTATCGTCAAATCAAATCAGTACCAACGATGCTTGTAATGTTGTCTTACTCATGGTTGATCCCTCGAGCATACACCATTACATCTTTTGGTCTGACCAATACCAACACATTGTTCACATAATGGTGGAAGTCCAGTGATATGGAAATTCTGATGAGTTGTTGTTGAGCCCAACAACAGCATCTTGTCCCCTCCATGATTCATGTTGAACATCAAGTTAGTGTTGGAAACTTTGTAAGCATTATCTTCATGTCCCGTTTATGAAGTATATATTTGGATGAAAGAAGTGACTTCCTCTAGTTCATGTGCATTTGAAGCAAGTTGTCACCGTGAATTCGAGAAAGTTTGTTTTCTTCCCCTGGAATCATTCCAAGTCAATCATGCATACATGCGAAGTATTCTGTGGTCTGGAGACTTGCAACCTTCATTCTATATGTATTCTTAGCACACCAAGCCACTGATCGACTTGTTCAAGGAAGAGAAGTCTATGCTTGGGCTCTAATCCATGGACTTGCGTAAAGACTTCGATATCCTCGATGATGGTTCCCCACCTGAATTCGGTAGTGTTTCATTATAAGACTACTACGTGGTCATGCTTGTCTGGGACACTGTGTTCACATGTATGTAGCAGAACCAGCTCATGTTTTGGAGCTTGCTATCGTAATTCATCTCCCGAGAATCACGCAACGTTATCTCGTCGATTTGTGTTGCAACTCTTCTTTTCAGACATGTGAGTCTGAAGTATCCCGTTTCTAACCAGATCTGAATCTCAGGCAAATATGATGGTTGGAACACTCCCAACATTTGCATTTTGTTCCCAGCTTGCACCCCATTGTGCCAAATTTCCATGGGATGCCCTTCTCAGCAGTTGCTGTCCAGGATCATCTTCAAAAGTGGTCTTGTCATGGGTCCCATCCATTTCCGGTGATAAGCAAAAGTCATCCATTGCGTTGTCTTCAACAAGATAGTCCACATCATCCATCCTAGTCCGAGTATGCCATTTCTTCGGGCTCTTTCAAACGATCAATTGTAAATTGCCTTAAGCTGGTATGAAGGGTTTCAATGATCTATGGATCAAAAGTAATTCTTTTGCCACTTAAGGGAACAGTTCAACGAGTCACCTTTTCCAAGGTGCCCCGTTACGGGATCATGGAAATTATTTCCTCGCCACCTTGACACCATCCACCATCTTTCTAAGCGTGGAATTGTTGCCCACCAAATCAAACCCCGTCATTTGTTCTTCCATCCCTCTCGATGTGTTTTGTGTCCCAACTCGAGATGTTTCAACATCTCAGTCCGCGAGTTGAGATTGTATAGCTCGATCTTTGAGAAGATCAATCCTAGTAGAGTTTCTTTCCGTCGTCATCGCTATGGATGAAGATCTCAAAAGCGAGGATGTCAAGATCAACGATGCAAATCTAATCAACAACCTTATGAGGTGCAACCTCGATCATGAAGATTGTGTTGGTCTTGTGCCCCTCTGTCTTCTTACCTCACGTCTTGAATCTCGGGACGAGATTCTTGTTTAGTGGGGGTGAGTTGTCACATCCCTAGCTTTACCCTGGCCTTGGACTAGCTTGGTTGCATCATGTTTAATTTCAAAAGAAATTTGAATTGAGGAATTTTCAAAGCCTCACAACTCTTTTTAAAATGATCAAGATAAAATTGCTTAAAATAAGTCCAAAAAAATGTTCCTGATATCCTCTGGAAATATTAGCAAGAGGTAAAATCCAAACCAATATTCTTGGTATCTCAGAAACATTTATTTTGGGCATTTGATTTAAATCAATAGCTTTTTGAATTGGATTTATATCTACTATTAAATAAATATAGGTCCAATAATTCTGAAATATTTTGTGGAGCATTGGTTTAATTCTTTTAGCTCCTAAAAATATTTTCGTAAAAAAAATTGAATTGGTTTCAAAACCAAATTCAAAACAAACTCGCAAAATAGAAAATGTAACAAGATAGAAAAAACAGGAAAGGACAAAAACCTTACCTGCAGCCCACCGGCGCCCAAGAGGGTCGACTCCAGCCCACCTGTAAGGGACATGCCTTCCACCTCGCCAAGAGGGATGCAGAAGGCGTGCCCGACAAGGCCACGCCTCAGTAGCTCGCCACCTCCTGCTTGCCGCTTCGCCTGGCTTCTGCGCGAGACGCCACGCGGCCCCCTCGGACCCCTCTCACTCTCCCCCGTGCTCATCCCCTCCCCTGGACCCCTCTCTCTCACCCACCCGAATGGGTTCTTCGCCGCCGTTCACCACCGCCGCAGCCACCGCCTCCCCCTCGCCTCTCCTACATGCCCAGAAGCTCCGCCACCGTCGCCTATGCCTCTCTATCGACTCACGCTACGCCAAATGCTTCGAAGCGCCGGCCCTGACCTCTTCTTCCTCCTTGGGTTGCCGAGATCACCACCGTCGCCCTGCTCGCTCCGGACCTTCCCCGCGCCCACTGACCTTCCCATCGTGCTCGCGGTGAGCTTCTCTTCCTCCTCCCTCGAACCATGTTGCTTGCCGCCTCCTCTAGGCCGTAGTTGCGCGGACGCGAAGCTCGTCGGCGCCAGACTCATCACCACATGCCACAGTGCTGCCATCAGATCCGAAAGTGCTGCCTCAGGCTCAAGACGCCCTCAGAGCCGGGCACACCCACTGTTCGACCTACCGTTCCCCCAAGCCAACCCGCACCAGCCTCAACTCCGGCAGCCGCTGCGGGCTCCACTCCGGCGAACTCCGGCCACCCGACGCCCTCCCGTTGATTCCCCTGGTTGCGCGCGGGCATGGGCTACCTCCTGGTGCTCTTCGCGCGTCCAACCGCAGCCCATAGTGCCACTCCGGCGAGCCACCGCCGCCCTAGGTCGTCGCCGTCGTCTAACCACCGGCGTGGTGACGTGGCACACTTAGTTAGCACTAATGACACCGCTAAGCACCCGTTGAGCCTCTGCCACATGGGCCCCTATTCTTGTTTAGGTTATTTTAACCTCTGTTTAGATTAGTTCATAACTGAAAGGGACCCACATGTTAGAGTTGACCGTGCTGACGTGGCCCTTGACCGGCCCCACATGTCTGTGACACTAACTAGCACCGTGACGCTGACCAGTGGGCCCCGTTGTTCAGGTTTGACCTGGACCGGTCAGCTTGACCATCGACGCCACACCGACGCCAGTCGACGCAAAGGAATCTTTTTGGATTTATTCTTATTTGGGAAATTCCAGAAAATAGTGCTAACTTCAAAAATTCATATAAATTCAACCATAACTCAGAATGAAATAAGTTATATATGAAAAATGATCAGAAAAATCCAATCTATCCGTCTGTACTGGTTTCATGCATGTTAAAACACTTTAACCTTGCTGTTTAAGTGAAATAATTTAATGCACCTTTATGAATTCATAAAATGGGTTTGCATTTGAATCTTTGGTTCAAATGGACTCATCTCAATTTGATCTAGCTTGCATTAGCCTAAAACACATTCATAATGCCATGTCATAGCATGCATCATATTGTGAATTGCATTGATCGTGTTTCTTCTCTGTTTGCCGGTGTTGTTCCCCCTCGGTAGATGTTGTCCCGACGCTGTGATCGTTGACACTGATGAAGACTCAATGCTATGTTCAGAAGTGCCAGGCAAGCAAAACCCCCTTGTTCATTCCGATACAATCCCACTCTCTTGCTCCTACTCTCTTTTACTGCATTAGGACAACAACGATTCATCTGTTACTTGCTGCGGTAGCTGAACCCCTTTATCCTCTCGTGATGACCTGTCATTGCCACAGTAAATAGATGAAACCCACTAGCATGAGTAGGAGTTGTTTGAGCCCTGTTGTGCCTACTCATTCATGCTTGTTTGTCATGCCTGCTACTGCTTAGAGTTGAGTCAGGCCTGATTCATTAGGGATGAATCAGAGGTGTGTGAACATATCTACTGTGTGTGAGCAAAGTTTGTGAACACGATTTGGTAAAGGTATCGGTGAGAGGCCATGTAGGAGTACATGGTGGGTTGTCTCATTGAAGCGGTCCTCAGGAACTGAGTTTTGTGTTTGTGATCCATGACCAGTTACTACCATGCATTGGAATGCTTAAGTGCCCCTCTCGACTTCTTAACCACCCTTGTCCTCTGTCCAGGAGTTGCAAGTAGTTTATGGTGTTTGTAGTATGCTGGAGGCCGTGGGCAGTGCTGACCTGAGGGGTGGGCTGTGATGCGGTAGGCACGTGGCCGGGTATGCCGGGCGCCCGTTTGGTGTCGTGGAAACCTCGGCCGGACTCCCCGCGGATGGAACCTGAATAGGCGATAACCTGGACTAGAGACTTGAGTGTTTAGGTAGGTCATGGGCGACACCCTCGGTGGGCTTCCGCTTGAAGGTTGCCGAGTACATGTCGTGTAAACGGCGATAAGTGGTGAGAGCGTGTGTGAAGAAGTACACCCCTGCAGGGTTAACATCATCTATTCGAATAGCCGTGTCCGCGGTAAAGGACTTCTGGGTTGCCTATAACAGTTCATAGACAAGAGAAAGTGGATACTCTAAAACTCGCAAGATAAGCGTGAGTGCTATGGATGGCGTTCTCGTAGGTAGACGGGAGCGGATCCATAGTGGTGTATTGATATGGTGAATATGTGGACTCGCAGCGCCACCTCAAAAGAGTTACTTGCATTCGTAGTTCAGGATAGCCACCGAGTCAAAGCTGGCTTGCTGCAGTTAAACCCCACCACCCCTTTGTTGATAATGATGCATATGTAGTTAGTTCTGATGTAAGTCTGGCTGAGTACATTTGTACTCACGTTTGCCTATTTTATGTTTTTGCAGAGAGACGTCAGTCTCGCTACAGCCCGGATTCACACGCTGCTAACCGACATGCTCGAAGTTGATTCATGTATGCCTGTCCCCATGGGTTAGTGCCGCTTTGGTTTCACGACTAGCCATGTCGGCCCGGGTTCTCTGTCATATGGATGCTAGCGACACTATCATATATGTGAGCCAAAAGGCGCAAACGGTCCCGGGCCATGGTAAGGCGACACCCGTGGGAATACCGTGCGTGAGGCCGCAAAGTGATATGAGGTGTTACTGGCTAGATCGATGTGACTTGGAATCGGTGTCCTGACATGTTGTTGATCATCGAGAAAAAACCCAGTGGCATTCATTCGGTCTCTCAGAAGAGGTATACTAGGGGCCCGAGTGAGCGCATGCCATGACAACTCGAGGGGCGACGCCGGCACATGGTCTGATTCTCCAGAGAGAAGCCACTCCTTATCCCAGGGGAGCGCCAGCGCAGGCCTTCTACAAGTCCGGGTTTATGAGCCATCCGCCTTAGAGCCTACTGAGAGGGCCAAGTGAACCCATAGAGGGGCGTAAAGCTCGTCACATAACGATCCTGAAGAAGACTTCAGTCATGTGTTTAACATGGCCGAGTGCACGGGTCACCGTGGAGGGTGGTCAGTTGGACTGACACGCGTCCCTTAGGAAAGGAATCGCTGAAAATCAATCGGATTGATTTGTTCCGGAAATCCCGGAATTTCAATTCACGTGTTTGCGCGCGGAAGCGAAAACGTTGTGCGTTAGTGGGAAAGTAGGGGGCGTGGCTCCTAGATTTGCACCCACGATCCTCGCCACGTGTTGCACTTGTTCTCTGCAAAGCCTTGTCGTGCGGGCCATGGATCCTGGGAGGCCAGCCGAGGGAAAAGGGAGAGGAGGCCGTGGATCCTGGGAGGCCAGGCGAAGAAGGCGGGCAAGGCCAGCTCCTCATGCTTGGGCACGGCGGCCGGAGGCGCGTCAGGGAATGGCCCCCATCATGCATCTCTGCCCGGTGACTGGAGGATTTGCTGGAGGAGGGGTTGATCCTGCACGATGGGTGGCGTCACCCGGGCGCGGGGGAGATCGAGCCGGCGCCTGAGGCGAACGAGCGCATCCTGCTCGTCACCCACATCGAGTGAGGTTTCTCGACGCCTCCACATCCCTTCTTTCGATCATTCCTTGATTTCTTCAATGCTCAACTCCACCATCTTCCTCCCAATGCAATCATCTACCTTTCAGCTTTTATCTCCCTCTGTGAGAACTTCCTGGGTTGCCACCCCCGCTGGGGTCTCTTCAAATACATATTCACTTGCCGGTCAATGTCGGTGAAGAAGGATTCGCCGACTGGTGAGAAAACCCACGTCACCCATCTGTGCGGGGGTCTGGGCATCCAGGTTCGCAGGGGAGGTCTTTCCCCAAGATGAGCTTTCCCGACTCTGTTAAGGGGTGGAAGGGAACCAGGTTCTATTGCAAAGACGTCCCCAACGCCAACAGCCAGTCGGGTCTCCCGCCGTACTCGACCGAGAGGGTACGAGCTCCGCCGACTCTCACAATGGAGAAGGAGGAGAAGGTGGGCATCGACATCCTGACCAGCGCGTTAATCGGGATTGTGAATGCTGGGGTGGATGGCATGGACCTACTGGAGACTTTATTCAGTCAGCGCATCCAACCCCTGCAGGCCAGGGCCCACCCCATGTGGCAGTATGAGGGGCCGGGTGACTCCACTCAGGTGCATCCTGAAGATCTTACTAAGAATTAGGTGGACGCCAAGATCAAGGCCATCACTTGTGCCTGCGACAATCCGCGGGGGACTCGGTTTGTGCCAGCCTTTCACAAAGACCTGTTGCCCATCGAGGTACCCGTCCCTGATTCAGTCGGCTCAATGGTAGGTTGTCTTTTGTGTGGTTGATCCTCACATTTGTGTGTGTCTGCTTCTTAGGACTTCCAGACCCTGATCTCCAGGATCCCCATGGTGGACCACTCGCCTCAGGACGTGACGAGTGACACCGAGCAACTGTACTCGGAGAGGTCAAATGATGACGAGAGTGACGACGACGACGAAGATGAAGAAGAGAGTTTAGAGGAGGGGGGAGGCGGAGTCCTCCCCGTCTTATGAAGCCCCCAAAGAACCCCACTCCAAGGCTCTGCATGATCCGAAGGACAAGGCAGGAGGAACCCAGCAGCTGACTGCTTTTGGTCGTACGACTTAGAGTTCCAAGCGTGCCCGCGCCAAAGCTGAGAGCTCGGCGGAGAAACAACCCAAGCTGCCCAAGTATTCCATGTTGAATCCATTCGGTTGCTGACCGAGTGTTGTTTTGTTCTTGTAGCAGCGACACCTCGACAACCTCAGCCGACCCGCAAGCCTGGCCTGAGTGATGTCGACGCAGCAAACGCCGCTACTTCCAAAGGTATGTTGTATTGATTGACTCGTATGGTTATGACTTTTTCGACTGAACTTTAATGATTCCTCTAATTTATGCAACCCCACCTAGGATTATCCAGCTGGACGATGAGGTGAGTGCTGACCCGCCGAATTTGGGCACCGTCGGGGAGGGAGTGCCGAGTGCTGACACGCCAATGACGGACGCCTCTCCCCGCCAGACGGCCCATATTCTCCGGCGAAGGTTGTTGCCAAGACTGCAAGGCCGAGCCCTCTGGCTGAGGGCGGTTCGACATCTTCGTCAGCGGTGGTGCCCCCACGGGGTTTACCCAGGCTCTTCCGAGTGGAACGGCGGTGATCTCGGCCCCGAGGCCAACTCCAGCACCGCCATCAGCTCCAGCTACTTCTTTCCCCTATACCATGTCCCAGAGGATCAGGTGGGGGCGAGCACATTGATCCAGGTGGGCTTGATGTGTAGCTGGCTGAAGGACGTTTATGATGCCAGCACCGTGCTGAAGACCAATGTTCGAGTAAGTACCAATGTGGGTATGATTTCTAGTCGAAATTTCTTCTTTCCTTGTAGTATGATCGTAGTAGGATTTCTGCCAGTGGGTTTTCACGGGGCACACCCACCGGGTGTACATGATCCAATGGGGGCATGCTGAGTGCACCCACTGGGTGTAGTCCCCGAGGCTCCGGCCGATTGGAGGGAGTCTTTTGAATGTTGAATTTTCTTATGTTCACTCGGAGTCTAGCCAGAGCGTGGCTGACTGGACATGATCCAGTGGGGGCACGCTAAGTGCACCCACTGGGTGTAGTCCCTGAGGCTACCGTTGACTATAGCAGTCGGCAGTAGTCTTAGAGCCTCTCTTATTTTTTTAGCTCATTGACGAGTCACTTTCCAGTGGGGGCATGCTGAGTGCACCCACTGGGTGTAGTCCACGAGGCTGCCTTCGATCGTTGGCGATCGATGGTAGTCTTTAGAACTTGTCATTAGGTGGTCGGGGTGCCCTACGACACTCGTGCACTGATGAAGTAGCCCATTTTGTGTTATTGTCCTCTATCTTCTTCATTGCTGACCCAGAGGTCAGCCGAGTGGAGTAGGTCATCTTGCATTCTTGTCCTCTATCTTCTTCATCGCCGACTGAGAGGTCAGCCGAGTGAGGACAGAATATAGGGTACTTCAAGATCTGGTATTGGTCTAGTTTGTTCCACTCGGCACCAGGGGTACTTTAGGATCTGGTATTGATCAAGCTTGTTCCACCCGGTAGTGCGCGGCCGACTCAGTAACTAGGATGTACTTGAGAGTTTGGTATTGGTCAAGCTTGTTCCTCCAGGATACTAGTGAATTACTGCTTCTGGTTCCCTCTCGGGATCTTCCGACTGACTATTTCCTCTATGTTGCATAGGACTTGTGAGATGGGGTCCCACTATGTCACGATGGAGAAGGAGGTGGCGTCTCTTTGACTCGACCTGGAAGCCGAAAGGCTCAAGAGCGCTTGACTGGAGCAGGTGAAGAAGGCCATGGGAGGTAAGCTATTTCCTCCGAGTGGTAGCTACATGTTGATCTTCCCTCTTGATCCGAATCATTTCGCTTCGACAAATGTTCGTGGCGAGAATGCCCAACTCGTAATGAGCCTCAGGACTTTTATTTGTTTAGAAACCATGAAGCAGGTGTTGGAGAACAAGGACAAGGACCTAGCGATGGCTCACAAGGAAGCAAAGACGAAGGCAAAACTTGCCGACGAGAAGTTGGCTTCAGTCGGCAGGTTGGAGGAGGAGATCAGGAATCTTAAGGCCACCACCGAGTCTTTCGCCCAGGAGAAGGCCAAGCTAGACGAGAAGGTCACCCAACTAACTAACAAGAAGGATGCCCTAGAGAAGCAAATTGAAGACGTCTGTGAAGAGTTTAGTGAGAAGCTCGCTGGTAAGTTTTTTCTTCGGCCGAGTGAATCTGCATATTGCCAAATCTACTTCGATCGTCCGCTCACAGATTTTTTTTCTTGATGCAGAACATTGCTATAACAAGGAGTTGGAGCTGCAGAGGATAGAGAGGGATCTAGACCCTTCCAGGTCGTTTGTCACTGACAATGCCGCCCTTGCCATCCTCCGGCTCGAAGACCGCTTGGAGAATGCCTTGGGCTATATCACTCGGACGAGAGGTGATGCGGGTCGGATTGATGCGGAGTTGCAACCAGGTGAAGAGACTCCGAAGGACCTGGAGTCGGTGATGACGAGGCTAAACGAGGTCCCCGCTCGGCTGAAAGCTTGGAAGAAATCTGCCGCTCGAAGTGGAGCTGATGTGGCGCTGTCACTCGTCCGTGTTCATTGCAAAACGAGGATGAGGAGAAGCTAAAGAACCTCCAAGTGGTGAACAAGAAGAACCTCAAGTTTGAGGATTTCATGGAGACCTTCGCTGAATCCTCCACTCGCATCGCCGACGGGATCGACCTGGAGACCTTCGTCGATCCAGCCAGCCCTCCGCCTGAAGCTTAAAAACCCTTGATTTAATTTGCCCTAGAATGCCAGGTGGTCGATGTAATGAAATACTTTGCCGAGCGTTTGGGCTCGTTTTTCCTTGGAGACATTAGGATGGATCGAAACTTTAATTCGAAACCCTTGGCGCTTCTATTTGCTTCGTGTTTTGTCTGGCTTTGGGCCAAAGTTGGTTCGCAGCTAAGCCCCCGAGTGTGGAGCAAATCCTCACTCAGATTGTTTTTTAACTTAGGCGAAAGCTAGTTTGCAGCTAATCCCCCGAGTGTGGTGCAGATCCTCACTCTGATTGTTTTTTAACTTAGGCGAAAGCTGGTTCGCGCCTAAGCCCCCGCATGTGGAGCGGATCCTCACTCAGATTATTTTTTAACTTAGGCGAAAGCTGGTTCGCGACTAAGACCCTGAGTGTGGAGCAGATCCTCACTTGGTTTGTTTTTTTAACTTAGGTGAAAGTTGGTTCATGACTAAGCCCCCGAGTGTGGAGCGGATCCTCACCCGGATTGTATTTTAACTTAGGCGAAAGCTGATTCGCGACTAAGCCCCCGAGTGTGGAGCGGATCCTCACTCCGATTGTTTTTTAACTTAGGCGAAAGCTGGTTCGTGACTAAGCCCCCGAGTGTGGAGGGGATTCTCCCTCCGATTGTCTTTTAACTTAGGCGAAAGCTAGTTCATGACTAAGCCCCTGAGTGTGGAGCGGATCCTCACTTGGATTGTTTTTTAACTTAGGCGAAAGCTGGTTCGCGACTAAGCTTTCTCACCTCTTCAGCCACTAGAGGTGTGTTAGTTTCCGAATGCAGTTAATCACCTGAGTGAGATGCAACCGTAGGTCTAACTAGAAGATATATGGAAAAGTGAGACTTTTATTCATCTAAGTTCAATTGGACAAACTATTACAAGGGAGAAATTTTATTCTAAGTGTAAAACTTGCGAAGCAGATCTGCATTCCAAGCTCTGGGTTCTTCTATTCCATTGGTGAAGTTGTACAGTCAGTATGCTCCATTGTGCAAGACTTTGGAGCTGGCAAATGGTCCCTCCCAGGGGGGGTGCTAGCTTGGCAGGTTTCTGTTGATCCACTCAGAGGACCAGGTCTCCTTCCTGGAAGGCACGCCCTCTGACGTGTCTGTCCTGGTAGCGGTGTAAGTCTTGTTGATACAACATTGATCTTATAAGCGCTAGCTCGCATTTTTCCTCCAAAAGGTCTAGGCCATCCTGCCTTGCTTCCGAGTAAAGATCCACTCGAGGAGAATTGTGGAGTAGATCACTCGGCAAGACTTCCTCTGACCCGTACACCTTGAAAAATGGGGTGCGGTTTATGGATCTATTCGGGGTCGTTTGCAGGCCCCAGAGAATTGATGGTAGTTCGGTCACCCATGCGCCTATTGCATGAGTTGGATCATGCATGAGGCGAGGTTTCAATCCCTGAAGTATGAGCCCGTTCGCTCTCTCGGCTTGCCCATTCGACCGCGGGTGCGCCACGGAGGTGTAGTCAACCTGAGTGCCTTGGGTGTAGCATAACTCACGGAACACGTCTGAGTCAAAGTTAGATGATGTTGTGTGGGACTCCAAACCTGAAGATGATCTCCCTTATGAACTGAATTGTGGTGGCCAAGTCTAGCTTCTTTATGGGTTGGCCTCGATCCACTTGGTGAACTTTTCTACTGCTACCAATAGGTGCGCGAAGCCACTCGCCCCAGTCCGGAAAGGACCCATCATGTCGAGTCCCCACACAGCGAATGGCCAAGTAAGGGGAATGGTCTTCAAGTCAGACGCCGGCTTGTGCGACTGGTTTTGCATAGAACTAGCACCTAACGCATTGATCCACTATGTCTCGGGCACCCTCGTTGGCTCGGGGCGAATAGAATCTGACTATGAATGCTTTGGCGACCAAGGTCCGAGAGGACGCATGATGCCCTCATGTTCCTGAGTGAATCTCTTGCAATATTTGTTGCCCTTCCTCTGGGGATATCCATCGCTGAGTGACTCCAGTTGTACTTTTCTTGTATAGTTGACCGCCCATGATGGTGCAAGCTTTCGATCGGCGGACGATCTGATGGGCTTCATCCTCGTCCTCTGGGAGCTCTTGCTGGAGCAAGTATGCGAGATACGGTTTAGTCCACTCAGGAGCGATGACCAATACCTCTTGGACCAGATCAATTACTACGGGAATATCTACTTCAGTCGGATTGGAAGGTCCGACTGGGTGTGGGAGCTCTTCCACGAAAGGATCTATCTTGATAGTAGGCGAGTGCAGGTATTCCAGGAACACATTCTTGGGTATTGGCTTCCGAGTGGAACCCATCTTGGCGAAGTCGTCAGCTGCTTGGTTCTTGAGGCGTGGTACATGGTGAAGCTCCAGCCCTTCAAAGTGTTTCTCTAGTTTTCTGATGGCATTGCAATAGCCGGTCATCGTTGGGCTGCGAATATCACATTCCTTCATGACTTGATTCACTACCAGATCTAAATCGCCATACATCATCAGTCGGCGAATTCCCAGGGAAATTGCCATACACTGTCCATACAAGAGGGCTTCATACTCAGGTTCGTTGTTGGAGGAATCGAAGTGGATCTGAAGTAGGTAGCTGAGATGATCGCCTTTAGGAGACACCGATACTACTCCGGCGCCGGAGCCACGGAGCATCTTGGATCCATCAAAGAACATCGTCCAGTGTTCGAGAACACTCAGGACAGGCTGCTCTTGTTCAATCCATTCGGATAAGAAATCTAGCTACCAGGGCCTATGACTTGATGGCCTTCTTAGCTTCAAACCTGATGTGCAGCGGAAGGAGATCAATGTCCCATTTGGCCACTCGACCAGTAGCATCTCTATTGTTCCTGATCTCAGATAGAGGGGCACCGCTTATCACTGTGACTGAGTGCTCTTGGAAGTAATGTGCCACCTTCTTTTCAGTAAGGTAAATTCCATAAACTAACTTCTGATAATGCGTATACCTTTGCTTGGAAGGTGTGAGGACTTCAGAGATGTAGTAGACTGGTCGTTGGAACTTCAAGGTTTTCCTTGTTCTTCCCTTTCTACCATGAGGACCGTGCTAACAACTTGGCTCGTGGCCGCGATGTATAAGAGCAAGGGCTCCTTGCTGCTCGGAGCAGCTAGCACCGGCTGGGTGGAAAGCAGGGCTTTAAGTTCCTGGAACGCAGCCTGCGCTTCGGGAGTCCACTTAAACCTGTCAGACTTCTTCATCAATCGGTAAAGTGGCATGGCTTTTTTGCCGAGTCTTGAGATGAATCTACTCAGGGCTACTAGGCAGCCTGTGAGGCGCTGCATGTCGTGCAGACGTTCTGGTTGCTACATTCAGATGATTGCCCCTATCTTCTCTGGATTGGCATCGATCCCTCGTTTGGAAAGGTGAAAACCGAGTAGCTTGCCTGCGGGTACGCCGAATGTACACTTGGTTGGGTTGAGCTTGATGATGAAAGCTCGCAAATTCGCGAAGGTCTCAGCGAGGTCAGTCAGGAGGTCGGAACCTTTCCTGGACTTAACCACAATGTCATCCATATACGCTTCTATGTTCCAAGTAATTTACTTCCGTAAGCACTTTTGGATCATACGCTGGAATGTAGACCCAGCATTTTTCAACCTGAATGGCATCGTTATATAGCAGAAACACCCGAATGGGGTGATGAATGCCTTTTTATTTCATCATGGTTGTACAATCTGATCTGGTGGTACCCAGAGTATGCATCCAAAAATGATAACCGCTCACATCCAGCAGTAGAATCTACTATCTTATCTATGCGAGGGAGAGGAAAATGATCCTTCAGGCAAGCCCGATTGATGTCCCTAAAATCTACACACATTCTAAGACTCTTATCTTTCGTTGGCACCAAGACAATGTTGGTGAGCCACTCGGAGTGGTACACCTCTCGGATGAATTCGGCGGCTAAGAGCCACACTATCTCCTCGCCTATCGCCTTGTGCTTTGCAGTCGAAGATCGCCGAAGATACTCTTTGACTGGCTTTGACGCTGAATCGACACAGAGTCTGTGCTCGGCCAGCTCCCTAGGAACACCCGGCATGTCGGAAGGCTTCCATGCGAAGATGTCCCAGTTCTCACGGAGGAACTGGATGAGTGTGGCTTCCTATTTGTTGTCTAGGGTGGTGGAGATGTTGGTCAGGGCAGCATTCGGGTCCTTAGGGTGGATCTGCACCGGCTTTGTTTCTCCAGCTGACTGGAAAGCAGATTCCACAGCCGGCTTCTTGGACTTCAGCAACTCGCTTGCATCCACCGCCTTCTTTTATTCGTCCAGCTCAGCCATCGCCATCTGCTCATCGGCAATCTGGGAGCCCTTCTGGAGGCACTCTTCGCCCAATTTCCGATTGCCTGTGATGGTGATCACACCTTTCGGTCTTGGCATCTTAAGTTTGAGATACATGTAACATGGACGGTGAGGGAGTCCTGGATTAGGGGGTCCTCGGACAGCCGGACTATATACTTTAGCCGGACTATTGGACTATGAAGATACAAGATTGAAGACTTCGTTCCGTGTCCGGATGGGACTCTCCTTGGCGTGGAAGGCAAGCTTGGCAATACGGATATGTAGATCTCCTCCCTTGTAACCGACTCAGTAACCCTAGCCCCTCCAAAGGTCTATATAAGCCGGAGGGTTTAGTCCGTAGGACAACAACAATCATACCATAGGCTAGCTTCTAGGGTTTAGCCTCTATGATCTCGTGGTAGATCAACTCTTGTAATACTCATATCATCAAGATCAATCAAGCAAGAAGTAGGGTATTACCTCCATCGAGGGGGCCCAAACCTGGGTAAAAACATCGTGTCCCTTGTCCTGTTACCATCCGCCTAGACGCACAGTTCGGGACCCCCTACCCGAGATCCGCCGGTTTTGACACCGACATTGGTGCTTTCATTGAGAGTTCCACTGTGTCGTCACCATAAGGCTTGATGGCTCGTCTCGTTGTCAAGGACAACATCACCTCCGGGGGAGCCCTGGCTATAGGCCAAACTCTCCGACTAGGCGACTTCATCATGACCGCCCGTTCGGCCGCTGCGTCGACGATGACCTCTTGGGTCATCAAAAATTGTCTCCATGTCGGCTCGGGATTCGCCGAGCAGATGGATCCAATGGAGCTCTCCTCCTTGAACGAGCTCTTGGATCGCATCACCGCTTTGGGAGTCGCTACGGACTATGATCGGATTGGGCTTAAACCCGACCAAAGGGAGATTAACTCTCCGTCGGTCACCCATCAGATAGCGGTGGTGGAGGAGCAACTCAGCGATTCTTCCTCTATCTTGAGCACGAACAATGTCCAGATCCCCGAGCTCTTCGAGCCAGATACCCGTCTACAGGAGGACATGGCCCAAGCCTTGAACCTAGAATCGCATAAATGGGCGGACCTAGCGGGCAACATCCCGTAGTCTGAACTTCCAAGATCGGAAACTCCTCCGCCTGGTCTCAGATCGAGTCAGGTTCGGACCTAAATCTACCCACCCACCCAGATATAAGTGATCTTTCCCACATTAGACAAGAGCCCCAAGAGACAGTACACCACTATTGGGCCAGATTCCTCCTTGTAATGAGCAAGGTTAAGGACTATCGTGAGGAAGACGCAATTTCATTCTTTTGCAAAAATTGCACGGACAGGGGAATCCTCAACGCCATAAGTCACTGTGACATAGCACACTTCGCTGACTTGGCAGCCATAGTACGGAAGTATTGTGTGATGGAAAGCGCCTGGAAAACCTAAACAAAATTTTGGGATCCTCCGGCTCTCACAAAACCCCCCGTCCGAACTAAAAGGGTGTACTCTCGTAATTCACCCGACCCAATTACAAAGAAGCAAAAACCCACTACAGGGCGTGGAACTGTATTGGAGGGATGGCTTAATGGGCCATGCAAAATTCACAGTACAGCGGATACCATGCCAACACATAGCCTTAGAGCATGTTGGGTACTCTGGCAGGTGGCCAAGAGCGGTGAGGATCTCCTCATCAACAATACCGCAGAGCACCACCTCATGGAAAACAACAATATAGTATTGACAGTCTTTGAGACCTTCGCCTCAAATAACAGGCGTAAGCGAGCACTCCGCAACCTCGCCGAAGTCTGCCGCGTGCCAGCAATAAATCCATGGAGCGATACGGCTATCACCTTCAATGCCAGTGACGAATCTAAATTCCGAACAGCCCAAGCACCAGCCGCCTTGGTCCTTAGTCCAATTGTGGACGGCTTCCGGCTCAATAAAGTGCTCATGGACGGCGGCAGCGGATTAAACCTCATCTATGAGGAGACTCTTCGAAAAATGGAAATAGACAAAAGCCGCATTGAGCAAAGCAGCACGACCTTCAGAGGAATCATCCCTAGTCGGGAGGCACGATGTGCTGGGAAAATCACACTAGATGTGGTATTCGGCACACTGGAGAATTATAGGTCCGAATAAATCACATTCCAAGTGGCCCTGTTCAATAGCGGATACCACGCCCTTCTAGGGCGGGAGGCATTCACGATCTTCCAAGCTATACCCCATTACGGGTATATGAAGCTCAAAATTCCCGGGCCCAATGGAATCATCAGTCTAACTAGTGATCCGGACATGGCACTCTGCACCGAAAATAAAACAGCCGCACTGGCCCTCGAGGCATTATCCGAAGCCCTCGCGCCGAGGAATTAACTATGGCAAGGCTCCACAAGGATGGGGAGGACGACGTGATACTCGACAAAAGATCCAAGTCCACCTCTTTTAAACCAGCGGATGAAATAGTCAAATTCCAAGTCCATCCAACGGACCCTACAAAAACAACATCCATCGGGGCACAGTTAAACCCCATAGTAGACGCCGCGCTACGGGAGTTTTTGCGCCCTAATTGGGATATCTTCGCCTGGCATCCTTCAGACATGCCAGGAATCCCACGCAAGCTGGCCGAGCATAGCCTTAACATCCTAAAAAGATACAAGCCGGTCAAGCAAACTCTTCGGCGTTTCTCTGAGCCTAAGCGACAAGCCATGGGAGAGGAGCTAGCCAAGTTACTGGAGGCCGGATTCATTCGAGAAATAAAACATCCGGACTGGCTATCAAACCTGGTGATGGTACCAAAGAAGGACAAATCCTGGCGCCTATGCGTCGACTTCAAGGACCTTAACAAGGCTTGCCCAAAGGATCCCTTCCCCCTCCCCCGCATCGATCAAATTATCGATGCTACCGCAGGACACGACTCATTGTGTTTCCTCGACGCATACTCCGGATACCATCAAATTAAGATGGTGGAGTCTGATCAAGCCGCAACGGCATTTATTACTCCATACAACCCCTTCTGTTTTAACACCATGCCTTTCGGGCTCAAAAACGCTGGTGCAACTTATCAATGCATGATTCAGACATGCTTGGAGACACAGATCGGCAAAACAGTGGAGGCATACGTAGACGATGTGCTCATTAAAACCAGACACGTCGAATCCTTAATAGACGACTTGAGGCTCACGTTCGACAATCTCCGAACATACGACATTAAGCTCAATCAGGAAAAATGCGTCTTCGGCGTGCCCTCCGGAAAGCTCTTAGGCTTCATCGTCTCCAACAGAGGAATCGAAGCAAATCTGGCTAAAATACGAGCTCTGTCACAGTTGGCCATCCCAACAGACCTCAAACATATTCAGAAGCTAACTGGATGCGTGGCTGCCTTAAGCCGCTTCATCTCCCGGTTAGGAGAAAAGGCACTACCTCTTTATCGCCTTCTTCAATGCACCGAACACTTCGAGTGGTAGGACGCGGCCACGACCAGATTAGAAGAAATAAAAGTCGTTTTGGCCACAAACCCAATCTTGGCCGCGCCAAATGTCGGTGAACCAATGTTGTTATATATAATGGCAACACACCAAGTTGTAAGCGCCGTGCTCGTCGTCGAACGAGAGATGGACGGACATAAGTTCCCACTTCAAAAGTCGGTATACTATGTATCCACTATCCTCACTCCATGCAAATCACGATACCCACATTATCAAAATATAGCATACGCGGTCTTCATGGCATCCCGGAAACTACGACACTACTTTCAAGAGTGTTCAATTACGGTGGCCTCTGAAGTACCACTCAATGACATTATAAACAACCGCGAGGCCACGGGCCGGATTGCTCAATGGGCTATTGAGCTCCTCCAAGTTCGACATAATATACAAACCACGACGAGCCATTAAGTCACAAGTTCTGGCTGATTCCGTCGCCGAATGGACAGAATCCAAACTCCCTAAAGAGTACGGCGCATACTCCAATTGGATTATGCACTTTGATGGCTCTAAAATGCTGGCGGGTCTGGGGGGCTGGCGTCGTCCTGACATCCCCCACATGAGATACAGTCCAATATGTACTCCAAATACTATACACAGACTCCAACAACGCAGCAGAATATGAGGGCCTATTACATGGCCTTCGGATGACAGTCTCCATGGGCATTCAACGCCTGGAGGCGCGTGGGGACTCGAACCTCGCAATATCTCAAATAAATGGAGACTTCGACGCCAAGGATCCAAAAATGGCGGCTTATCGCAACGCCGTCCTCAAAATGTCAGCTCGGTTCGAGGGGCTTGAATTACACCATGTGGTCCGGGAAAACAATCAGGCGACGGATATCCTTGCCCGCATCGGCACTAAGCACGATCCTGTCCCACCTAATATCTTCTTGGAAAGGCTGTTTACTCCATCCGTGGTATGGGAAGGAGAGACCGGTAACAATAGTACGGACCCGGCCACAACACCAGATACCGAACACTCTGACATAATCGGAGGCTCTGCCACCGAAATAACACCTTCCGCCCACATGATAATGGTTGTCATCGCCCCGTGGACAGAACCATTCCTGGCCTACCTAACTAGGCAAGAACTACCCGAGGACCCAAACAAGGTGCACTGCATTTTGCGGCGGTCTAAAGCCTACAAGGTCCACGAGGGAGAGCTTTATAAGAAAAGCGCCACCGGAGTGCTCCAAAGGTGTATCTCCGAAGAGGAAGGGCGACAACTTCTGGCAGAAATTCATGCTGGACTTGGCGGCCACCACGCCGCAGCTCGGGCCCTTGTAAGCAAGGCCTTCCGTACAGGTTTCTACTGGCCGACGGCCCGAGCAGACGCACATGACCTCGTTCAACATTGCGTCGGTTGCCAGTTTTTTGCAAACCAAAGCCATATGCCACCTAACGCTCTCAAAACAATCCCCATTACTTGGCCCTTTGCGGCTTGGGGGCTTGATATGGTCGGACCCCTCAAAGGGGGAAGCCATAAGAAAAAATACTTATTGGTCATGGTGGATAAATTCACCAATTGGATAGAAGCCAAACCAGTTAAAACGGCGGAATCCGGGCCAGTGATAGACTTTATATCCGGGGTTGTACACCGTTATGGCATTCCCCACAGCATCATCACTGATAACGGCTCGAACTTTACAGCCGACGAGGTAAAACTTTGGTGCAGCAACATGGGCATCAAGCTCGATTATGCTTCCGCCTATCACCCACAAACTAACGGTCAAGTCGAGCGAGCAAATGGTCTTATCATGAGCGGCATTAAACCCAGATTAGTGCGTTCCTTGAATGAATCCGATACGCACTAGGTAGAGGAGCTCGACTCCGTGCTATGGGGGCTGCGGACCACGCCGAATCGCACTACCGGATACACACCGTTTTTTATGGTGTACGGCGCAGAGGCGGTACCGCCCTGCGACATAATTCATGACTCACCTCGAGTGCGCATGTATGAAGAGAAAGAAGCCGAGCTTGATCGGCAGGACAGTTTGGACACCCTGGAGGAGGAGTGTGACGTGGCAAAAGCCTGTTCCGCATTCTATCAGCAACATGCTCGAAGGTACCAAAGCAGAGAAGTACGGGCCAAAACCTATAACGTTGGCGAACTCGTTCTACGCCTACCGGAGAAGAAAAAGAACAAGCTCAAGCCCAAATGGGAAGGTCCCTTCATTATTGACCAAGTTCTGACCGGTGGAGCATACCATCTGCAGGATGCATCGGACAATCGACCCGAGAAAAATCCATGGAACGCAGCCAGACTCTGAAGATTCTATGCCTAGTGCCGGACTCTGTGTTCGTCTCCCTACCTCTGTCAATTTTTTATATATTCGTTATCTGTCTTTTCTTTCTTTCTTTTTTCTCTTCAAGGCCTTAAAAGGCTAAAATGTGTCCTGATTACACAATCTTGACGCGCTAGCCGCGCTCATGATACCTGGGGGCTTCTTATACAGAAGCTTAATATAGCTACGTTCCGAGCTCTAGGCCCCACACATGTGTTACTTTTCACATGTACCTTTTTCGCCATTATATGCATCGATATGACTTAAGTTTTGGCCAAGCTGGGTTGCCTGGCTCTTGTGTTTATGCCCTACGTTCCCGTTAATTTGGCTAGGGCATAAGGGGAGCACCTCTGCGATTGTTACTGTCGGGTCAGCCGGATGTGTACCTCAGACTGGGTGAAGCCGAAAGCTAGCGTTCTTAAGGGAATACTGGGTTGGTGAACAAAAGATGATTTCTATTTATTTATACCACATGCCCCCTGATGTTTGTATCCTACGGCTCTTTTCGCAGTACCCAGGGAAAGGAACCCTTAACGGAACTATTCTCCCAGGAAGATGTTTCTTACTATCCATGTAATATAACATAGCTAGTTGTGTACTTGTCTGTTCAAGCACTTATGACACCTACGCCTGGTTTCCACGCATATCCCGGTTTTTTACATAACTGAGCAGGTATTCGGATATACTCCGGACTGTCGGGTCCGGAGGTTGAAGCAAAAGGGTCCGCCATGACAAATGATTTACAATCCGGCTAGGGACAATATATGTCACTTGAAGTACACAATCACTGAGGGAGTCCTGGATTAGGGGGTGTCCGGATAGTCGAACTATCACCGTTGGCCGGACTCCTGGACTATGAAGATACAAGATTGAAGACTTCGTCCCGTGTCTGGATGGGACTTTCCTTGGCGTGGAAGGCAAGCTTGGCGATACGGATATGTAGATCTCCTACCGTTGTAACCGACTCTGTGTAACCCTAACCCTACCCGTTGTCTATATAAACCGGAGGGTTTTAGTCCGTAGGACGAACAACAATCATACCATAGGCTAGCTTCTAGGGTTTAGCCTCTCTGATCTCGTGGTAGATCCACTCTTGTACTACCCATATCACCAATATTAATCAAGCAGGAGTAGGGTTTTACCTCCATCAAGAGGGCCCGAACCTAGGTAAAAACATCGTGTCCCTTGTCTCCTGTTACCATCCGCCTAGTGCACAGTTCGGGACCCCCTACCCGAGATCCGCCGGTTTTGACACCGACATTGGTGCTTTCATTGAGAGTTCCTCTGTGTCGTCATCCTTAGGCCCGATGGCTCCTTCGATCATCAACAACGACACGGTCTAGGGTGAGACTTTTCTCCCCGGACAGATCTTCGTATTCGGCGGCTTCGCACTGCGGGCTAATTCACTTGGCCATCTGGAGATGATCGAAAGCTACGCCCCTGGCCATTAGGTCAGATTTGGAAGTTTGAACTACACGGCCGACATCCGCGGAGACTTGATCTTCGACGGATTCGAGCCACGCCCAAGCGCCAAGACTGTCTCGATGGGCACGATCTAGCTCTGCTACCGGTCAAAGGCCCCGAGGTCAAGATTCAGTCTGGCTCCGACCTTTAGCTCGGAGCCGACTCCGCCGATCGAGGACGAGTGGCTAGACACCGCCTCGGGGGCTACGATCTCTACGGCGATTGAGCCGAATTCCATCCATGTCCTTTGCGAAGACCGTGACTCCAAGGTGCCAGACTCCTCTCCGGACTCCGAACCCTCCGCGCCCCTACCAATCGAATCCAATTGGGTGCCGGTTATGGAGTTCACTGCCGCGGACATCTTTCAGCACTCGCCCTTTGGCGACATCCTGAATTCACTAAAGTATCTCTCTCTATCAGGAGAGCCCTGGCCGGACTACTGTCAGGAAGGTTGGCATGCGGACGACAAAGAAATTCAACGCCCACCCACCACCCACTTTGTAGCCACTATCGATGATTTAACCGATGCTCGACTTCGACTCCGAAGACATCGACGGTATGGACGACGATGCTGGAGACGACCAAGAACCAGAGCCTACAGGGCACTGGAAGGCCACCTCGTCATACGACATATACATGGTGGACATCCCAAAAGATGGGAACGGCGATGGAACAGCGGAGGATGACCCCTCCAAGAAACAGCCCAAGCGTCGGCGTCAGCGGCGCTGCTCTAAATCCCGCCATAGAAGAAATGGTGATTCCGGCACGGGAGATAATAACACCCCGGACAATGCCGAAGACAACCTCCTCCAGCAGGATTCAGCACAAGAGGAGGGAGAAGCCAGCCCTCATGATAGAGCGGCAGACAGAGAGGTGGAGGACGATAATTATATGCCTCCCTCCGAAGATGAGGCAAGCCTCAACGATTTACGAATTTGTCGTGCCCGAGGATCCCGCCAACAGGAGGCGTTTTAAACGCAGGCTTATGGCCACAGCAAACAGCCTCAAGAAAAAGCAGCAGCAGCTTAGAGCTGACCAAGACTTGCTAGCTGACAGATGGACTGAAGTCCTTGCAGCCGAAGAGTACGAACTCGAACGCCCCTCCAATACATACCCAAAATGCAGGCTGCTACCTCAATTAGAGGAGGAAGCACCCAAACCTACATCACCAGCGCATGATGTGGCCTACCGGCCACCCCGTGGCCGCGACAGAGAGGCCTCTAGGCCCTCCATTCAAGCCGCACTCAGCGCCGCCGAAAAGTACCAAGGCACGGGAAACGCGCTGCACCTGCGAGACATATTGGAGGACAAGGCAAGGCAAACAAGATCGATCTACGGATTGTGTGGGCGCCCCACGACACGTGATGATAACCGTCACGCCGGATACAGCAATTCCGGCTGGGCCGAACACAGTAGACAAAGCTCATTTGAGCTGTGTCGTGATATAGCTCAATACAGAGGCGCCACACACCCACTATGCTTCACTGACGAAGTAATGGATCATCAAATCCCCGAGGGTTTCAAACCTGTAAACATCGAATCATACGATGGCACAACAGATCCTCAAGGGTTTGGATCGAGGACTACCTCCTCCATATCCACATGGCCCGTGGTGATGATCTACACGCCATCAAATACCTCCCACTCAAGCTTAAAGGACCAGCTCGGCATTGGCTTAACAGCTTGCCCGGCCAGAATAAATTGGTTGTTGGGAGGACCTCGAAGCCGCATTCCTTGATAACTTCCAGGCACATATGTGCGACCACCGAGACGCCGATGACCTCAGCCACATAATTCAGCAGCGTAAGAATCGGTCGACAATTCTCGACACGGTTCCTAACCAAGAAAAATCAAATCGTTGATCGTCCGGATGCAAGAGGCCCTTGCAGCCTTCAAACATAACATCCGCGACGAGTGGCTCACCCGCACCTAGGACAGGAAAAGCCGAAATCCATGGCAGCCCTCACAACACTCATGACCCGCTTTTGCGCGGGCCAGACAGTGGCTAGCTCGTAGTAACAACTTGACCAAAAACCCTGGTAGTTCGGATACCAAGGACAACAATGGCAGGTCGGCGTCGCAATAAGCACAAGCGCCGCATTAACGGCGATAATGTCAAGATACGATACCAATGCCGGATTCATAGGCTCTAAACCCGGTCAGCGGAAAAAGCCGTTCAAAAGAAATACTCAGGCCCGTCCAATCTGGAACGAATACTTTCGATCGCTCGTGCCAAATACATGGCACCCCGAAAAACCAGCCAACCACACCAACAGGATTGTTGGGTCTTCAAAGAGGCAAGTTAAATGTCGAACTCAATGACAAGGGGCTGGATAGCGATGACGAGGAGGAGCCCCAACACCAACAATAGAGGATGAAGGGCTTCCCCCACAAGTGCGGACGGTGAACATGATATACGCAACCCACATACCCAAAAGGGAGCGGAAGCGTGCACTAAGGGACGATATGCGATGCAGCCACGCCCCAAAGTTCAACCCATGGTCCTCCCGCCCGATCACCTTTGATCAAAGGGACCACCCCACTAGCATCCGCCACGGCGTATTCGCCCGCATTGGTTCTTGACCCAATCATCGACGGATTTCACCTCACTAGAGTCCCGATGGACGGCGGTAGCAAATTTGAACCTGCTCTATCAGATACAAAGGTGCAAAATGGGCATAGACCCCTCAAGGATTAAACCCACAAAGACGACCTTTAAAGGCGTCATACCAGGTGTAGAGGCCAATTGTACAGGCTCAGTTACACTCGAAGTGGTCTTAGTATCCCCGGATAACTTCCAAAGCGAAGAGTTAATCTTCGACATAGTCCCGTTCCGCAGCGGCTATCACGCACTGCTTGGATGAACCACATTTGCAGAGTTCAATTCGGTGCCGCACTACGCATACCTCAAGCTCAAGATGCCAGGCCCTCGAGGAGTAATCACGGTCAATGGAAACACCGAACGCTCTCTCCGAACGGAGGAGCATACGGTGGCCCTCGCGGCGGAGGTGCAAAGCAGCCTCTCATAGCAATTCTCGAGTCCGGCAACTAAACGTCCGGACACCGTCAAGCGCGCCCGGAGTAACCTACAACAAGACCGCCTGGCACGATCAGCTCACGCGTAGCAATCCGGCCTCAACCCCAGCCCTTGCAAAATCGCGAAGCCAGTACTACGCGTACATAACTACGCTCTGGAGATACCATTGGCATAAGGGGAGGGGCACGACCACGGCACGCCCAGAATGTGGCTCAACCGCACCAGGGGCTCCCGATGGTGTCATTCTTTTTCTTTATTCTTTTCTCTTACTTTCATGACTCCGTTTTCCAGAAGCCCTGTCCGGCACTAGAATCGCCGAACTCACGATGCAACAGCCAGGGAAGTAGAAAGCTACGTCAAGTGTCCAGGTGGTCTCTACTACGAGCATTATACCTGTTTTACATACCATCCCAGAGCTTACCCCTGGAGGGGGACATGTTAAATAGTCCCATCCCTTGCTTATCGCACCATTTGTATCGTTCTGCTTTCATTGCAGTACCTTTTTGAATAAACAATACATAGCTTTTGCCTATTATTGCACTCCTTTCTTTATCTATATATATGTTCATTCATGACATGTTGCACCCGTACACTTTGGTACGGCCAATACACAAGGGCCTTAAGTACCCGAAAACTATGGTGTGATAAGTCCGAAGACTTTCACAAGTGCGGCACCCCAAACTTATAGCATTATATGCATCGGCTCCGAATCATGTCTTGGGTCAATAGTTGGGTTTGCCCGGCTCCCATGTTTTGGTACCTTACGTTCCATTATATCGGCTAAGGTAGCGCTGGGAGAACCACCGCGATTGTGCCCCGGTTGAGCTGGGTTGAGCACCTCAGTGGAGAAAGCTAAAACTGACCGTCATGATAGGGCGAGAGCCGGTCGCTGTTCGAGAGGTTTTTTCGGGTCCCTAAAGACTTATGCCGCTTAGAGCGAGGAGTCAGCATTGTCCGACCACGGCGTGGATAGCGCCCCGAACTCGGTCTTCCGAATACTAGGGGCTTCGCCAAAATTTAAAATTATAGAATTCTATGGCTAAGTGAGAGTGTTCAAGCATTATAGTCCGGTTGCCTTGTTCTTTGCGTTGGGCGCCTCCCTCGAAGGACCCAAGAATGGGAACAAGAGCACTCAAGTTTATCCCGAACACCCCAAAGACTGTGGCATGGGGGTGAAGCCATCGACTTGCCATCTCTCAAATTTGATAAACGGCCGCACGGAAGGTAATATTTTAAATTCACAAGCGTTGCTTAGCGCATATGAACAAGTTTTCAGCGTACAGGATAACAAATGCGAGTCTACTCAAAACTAATATCTTTGGAGCATTCATCCGCTTATAAGGCGTGCACCCTTCAGACGCCCTCATAATACATTTCAGTGCTTACGATGCTCCTTCTTCGGTGGTGGTCCGTCCGTCACAAGCTTCTCGGCGTCCATCTTGCCCTCAAAGGCACCTTAGCAGGGCAAGGGCCCTACGGGCACCTTCAATGCAGACGGAGCGCTGATGACTTCAATCCATGGACAAAGGCCCACCAGCCGTGACTAGCCCGAAGTAGCTCCCAGGCATGGCTTCTGTTGGCCATAGCCGAACTATGAGGCCCTTCATGGCCTGTTCGGCGACCTTATGGAGCTCGACCAGCTGCTTCAGCTGGTCACTCAGGGGCACCGAATGTCCAGCCTCAGCATACTGAGACCGGAACACCTTTTCCGTCGAGCTCCCCTCCTCGGCGCGATAGAACGCGGCAGCATCTGACACACTACGGGGCAGATCTACGAATGCTCCTGGAGAGCTCCGGATTCGGGTAAGTAATAGATAATTCACTTTCACATGCTTGCTCTGCATAAAGAATGCCTTACCCGCCGCTATCTTCTTTAATTATTCAATTTCCTGGAGGGCTTTTTGGGCTTCGGCCTTAGCGGCTTTGGCACTCTCAAGAGCCGAGGCGAGCTCGGACTCTCGAGTCTTCGAGTCACGCTCCAAACTCTTGTGTTTTTCCACGAGAGCCTGGAGCTCTTGTCGTACCTCCGCCACCCACGCCTCCTGCTTCTCTCGCTCGGTGCGCTCCGCGGCTGCTTTGCTTTCGGCCATGGACATCGCTTCCTTTAGGGTCGCCACCTCGTTCGTGGCCCCTACAATACCCACGTTAGTCCTGTCATTTTTGCAACCAAATCCTTTCTATAAGGTATTACTTTAATAAGGTATTACTTACCTTCCTTGTCCTCGAGCTGCTTCTTGGCAAGTCAGTGCGTTGACCTCCGAGGCTCTGCTTCAATGCATTGACCTCCGCAGTCAGTGCGGCAGCGGTCAGCAGCGCAGCCTGCATTCCCATATTGACATACTTATGTTAGACTCCTGCAGATATCTTTTTAGATCATCAGTCCGACTTTTCTTTCCGAACACCGAACTAAGCATCAGGCTACCGCTTATGCGGTAATATTTTTACATATTCTAAACTTACCTCAAAGCCTATTAGAAGGCTGGTACAGGCTTCACCAGCCCGCTCTTGGCGGATCGAACTTTCCGGATCACCACACTCATAACGGTGCGGTGCTCCTCGTCGATGGAGGCGCTAAGCGCCTCAAAGAAGCTATCCGGTGCCTCCGGATGGACGGAGCTCACCGGGCGTCATAGCCTTGCCCTTCTTACGAAGGGGCCGCTTGTCGGACTTGGAACCATCAAGGTTCCGCAGACAGAGTGCACAGGCCGGACTTAGAGCCCTCGGGTCTCGCCTTTGCGCCCGGAGTCCGGGAGGTCGCCTTGCGGCGCCTCCAGGACCACCTCCTCCTGGTTGGGCCCCTTTTGTGACTCCACCACGGCGTCGTCTACGTCGCGAGGAGAGGAGGCGGTCGGAAGTGAAGTGCTATTCATATACGACGAATCCAGGGAGACGCTCGACGAAGTGGCGAGCTCGTCCTTGGGCGGGCTACATGGTTAAATTCGGTGTTAGAAGACACTATGCGACAAATAAAAAGTCATGAGCTATTCCGGAGTCCGGACACTTACGATCTCGCCAGGGGCTTGGCCCTTGGTGGCCACTCCTCCTCATCATTGTCGGCGTTGGGGGAGAAGTCCGGAGGAAGGGTCCTTCCTTTCTTGGACCCTTCGGCTTCCCCAGTTGGGGCGGCCTTCCTTTTCTTCTCTCCCCCCGCTGGGGGAGAGGCCTCTTTCCTCCTCGTCGTCTTCACGGGAGGAGTCCGCCTCAGCGTCATCAGTCGATGAGTCCGACAAGAGCTGGCGCCGGAACTCCTTCGAGTTCCCGTGGCCTTCTTCTTGGCCTTCTTCTCCGGCACCACGTGAGGTGCGGAACCGGCAGCCCCCGTCAATCGGGCGTCCGCTGGTCTTCGGCAAGGGCCGACAAATAACGGTCAATCTGTCCGTACATCTTCACCGATCTGTCAAAGGTTAGGGAGTTTCAGATCCCGCATAGAGTCAAACTATGAAAAAAGAGTCCCTTAAAGGGTAAAATAACTTACCTCGCTGGCTTGACGCTGCGAGCTGGATCCGCGATCTTCGGTAGCGGATGCAGGAGCTTCGGCGCCCTTGAACAGACACCTTCCGAGGCATCTTCGTGCGTAGTGTCGAAGAGCCGGCTCAAGGTTCGGTGCTGTGCCGGATCAAACTCCCACAAATAGAAGGCCCGTTGCTGGCATGGGAGAATCCGGCGGATGAGCATCACCTGGATTACGTTGACAAGCTTGAGATTCTTGTCCACAAGGTTTCGGACACAGGTTTGGAGTCCGGACAGTCTTCCGAATCAACCCACGCCAGGCCCGTCTCTTTCCATGATGTGAGCCGTGTGGGGAAGCCAGATCGGAATTCGGGGGCCGCCGCCCATTGAGAGTCGCGCGGCTCGGTGATGTAGAACCACCCCGATTGCCACCCCTTCACGATCTCCACAAAGGAGACCTCGAGCCATAGGGCTTTGGCCATCTTGCCAACCATGGCACCTCCGCACTCCGCTTGGCGGCCGCCCACTACCTTCGGCTTGACATTGAAGGTCTTCAGCCATAAGCCGAAGTGGGGCTGGATGCAGAGGAGGGCCTCGCACATGACAATAAACGCCGAGATGTTGAGGATGAAATTCGGGGCCAGATCGTGGAAATCTAGGCCGTAGTAGAACATGAGCCCCCGGACGAATGGGTGAAGTGGAAACCCTAGTCCGCGGAGGAAGTGGGGGAGGAACACCACCCTCTCATGGGGCCTGGGGGTGGGGATGAGCTGCCCCTTGTTGGGGAGCCGATGCGCGATGTCGTTGGACAAGTATCTGGCCTTCCGCAGCTTTTTGATGTGCCCCTCCGTGATGGAGGAGGCCATCCACTTGCCTCCCGCTCCGGACATAGTTGGAGAAGGTTCAGGTAGGGTGTGCGGACTTGGGCACTGGAGCTCGAGTGCGCAAAAATGGATGAGCACATGAGGAAGAAGGCGTAGGTGAAAAGGTGGATCCTTATCCCCTTATATGGGCGGACGAAACTATGCGTCCCCCACCAGCCTGGTAAAACTCGCTTATCTCCCAAGCGCCGTAATCAATGGTGCGGTTGGGTTACCCACATCCGTATTGATGGGAATCCCGGAATAAGGGGGCGCGATCTCCGCCTCGATAAGACGTACAAGGAAACCGCCTCGCTAAACGCGCCGAGGTGGAACAAAGAAATGATTCATATAAAGGCCTGGCCGTGGTGTGATGTCACGCCGCGGAATACGTCAACAGATCTGTGCAAAGGTTATTCTCTCTACGGTGGTGTGTGGAACTTGTTTTGCAGAGCCGGACACAATCCTTGAGTTCAAAATCTTCTATGAAGTATTCGGAGGAGGAACCCGCCTTGCAATGCCGAAGACAATATGCGCGCCGGACTCGTCGTCATTGAAGCCTGGTTCAGGGGATACTGAGGGAGTCCTGGATTAGGGGTGTCCGGATAGCGAACTATCACCGTTGGCCAGACTCCTGGACTATGAAGATACAAGATTGAAGACTTTGTCCTGTGTCCGGATGGGACTTTCCTTGGCGTGGAAAGCAAGCTTGGCGATACGGATATGTAGATCTCCTACCGTTGTAACCGACTCTGTGTAACCCTAACCCTATCCGGTGTCTATATAAACCGGAGGGTTTTAGTCCATAGGACGAACAACAATCATACCATAGGCTAGCTTCTAGGGTTTAGCCTCTTTGATGTCGTGGTAGATCCACTCTTGTACTACCCATATCATCAATATTAATCAAGGTGAGTAGGGTTTTACCTCCATCGAGAGGGCCCGAACCTGGGTAAAGACATCGTGTCCCTTGTCTCCTGTTACCATCCGCCTAGACGCACAGTTCGGGACCCCTACCCGAGATCTGCCGGTTTTGACACCGACAGTCACTTAGACTGACTAAACTCTTCTTCTATACCATCCAACAGACTGTCTAGCCTACAGTCCTGTTGAGAATACTTTGCGGCTAATTCTACCTGGTCATAAACCAAACTGACGGGGATCTCTTTCCCATCAGGCCCCACAGGTCCGACCTCGGCCATGTGGTTCGGGTCAGCCTTGGTATATCGCGTCTTCACCATGGCCCAGGCTTCCCTTGCACCTTGTCGGCAGGCTGATATCTTCCATAATCGGAAGCGCCGCCGCGCTCCCTTGAGCTTTTCTGCAAGCTCTCTCATGTCTCCGGGCAGGGAGGCGGATGGCCACAAGGCTTGTGTAATGCCCTGCATCACCTGCCGTACTTGTTCGTGTAGTTGTGAGAGCTCTGGCAGAAGATCACCTGTAGATCCGGGCATCTCCTCTGCGGGATGACCCGTCAGCATACCTACAGATATAATTCTGTCAGCTGGTTTCCTCGCCGAACTCTTTAAAAAGTTCGTTCAAGCACTTACTGAAAATGCCGCGTTGAAGCCTCTTATTCTCCTTTACGGAGTCGGCAAGCTGGGCTCGAACATCCTTAAGTTCAACGCCCAGCTGGGTATTGGTGTCTTGGAGATCCTTTTTCTCCTGCCTAACCCGCGTAAGCACGCGCTCGCCAGCATTTAGCTGTCGGTTAGCCCGTTGTTCATCCCCTGGCACGGCCTTCGGATTCACTCCGGAGTCATCTGCAGCATCTATTGTTAGATTTGCACGCATGCCGCATACTACCTGGTACATGACATTCTTTGCAATGGAAGCAAGTGTTACCTAAGGGGCCCTTCTCGGACTCCTTCACTGCGGCAACTGCGACCTGAAGCTGGGCTTTACATTCCTCCAGCTCTTGAGACAACTGGGCATTCGTCTCCGTAAGAACCTATGCAAACAATGATCCTTAAATCAGTTGTGCCAACTGTTTCAAGTCTCAGGGGCTACTGATATACATAATTATTAGATTTTGTTTCCCGTATATCCTTTACATACTGGTCCGTGGCTCTGGCAAGACCATTTTGAGCAGCTCGGATGTACGCGTCTCCTGAGTTGAAGGCGTCGAACGCCTCTTGGGACAAACAAGCGTCATGAAGTACTGCCCAGCGACGCCTATGATTCATGGCGCTCTCCAATTTGGAATTTGTAGCGGATAGCCTATCTGCATCCTCTGTAGGAGGAACATCCGGCGTCGGCCCCATGTTAGCGTCCGCCTCTAAATCGGGCTCTGGAGCCCGACTGGTGGAGGCGTGACCGGCAACCTCTCTGGATATAGTCCAGCGAGTGTTTTTCCTACTAGGAAACATGGGCGTTATTATATTTTAAAAGACGACCACCACGGAGCGGGGTTCTCTTTCATACCTCTGCGACGGTGTGTCACTCCTGACCGCCTTCCATTTAAGCCTACCCGGCTTCGGTGCTCCTTGTTGGTAAGTCACTACGGGTTCGGCATGGCGTCCCAAGGGCCTTACCTATAAAACACCATATGTGTGTGGTAGGTGAGGTGCAGAAAAAGGGATCCTTCTTGGAAGTTAGGACTCCGGTTTTACTTACATGCGATGCAGGGAGTAGTCCCGGATAATCGGCTATGATGGCCACCTTGGCACCGTCGCAGCTTAATTGATAGAACTTCCTGTCAATAAGCTCCATAAATGTGTCCGAAACTTCTTCAAGTCCGGGGTCGAGGGCCCGGTCGGGGTCCTCCGGTTGTGGAGGCGGGTTGTGGACCTCCCTTACAGCTTTTCACAGTTCCTGCTATGCAATGGCAAGGTAAATACTTACGACGAAGAATGCGGGAAGGTTGGGAGTAAAAAGTAGCAGCTCACCCAGCTTGGAGGGTTGTACATGGAGAATCCATCCCGTGGCTTGATGCGGATGAACTCCTCTTCCTCTCCTTTGTACAAATCCGACAGAATTTTTGCTAGAGCAACGACTGAGTACGGTCCCTTACGACCGCAGCGGGTGGCATCGTCTTCTTTGTTGAAAAGCCACATGGGTTGCCCCCGATATTGTAGTGGCTGCACCCCCCGCATTATACATATTGACATAACCTCGACATCGCTAATCTCGACCGGGCCAGCGTCTCAGATCCAACCCATCAGGTAAAGGACTTCCCCATTATCTTCCTCCTGAGGGCTCCGAGGGCGCCAGCTGCGGTGCTTCTTCAAGGGAGTGTTGTCGAACTCGGGAAGGCCCACCTGAATAGGGTCCGGAAGGGGGACGTCCTCCATATAAAACCACTCCAAAGGCCAGTCTCCGGATGTCTTCTTCGGGGTACCGGACAGGTATCCGGTCCCGCCGATGCGCCATATTTCGGCTCCGCCCACTTGATATATTGACCCCTCCTCGTAATGGGTAAGTGCAGGCGTAATAACCTCTTCCATAGCTCGAAATGAGCTTTGCAGCCCAGGAACAGCTCGCAAAGGGCGACATAGCCAGCGATGTGTAATATGGAGGCGGGAGTAAAGTTATGTAGCTGGAGGCCGTAGAGCTCCAGGAGCCCGCGGAGGAACAGATGAATTGGAAATCCGAGCCCTCTTAATAAGTAAGGGACAAGGCACACCCGCTCCCCAATGGATGGGTTGGGAAAGCTCTCCGCTTGCTCCCCGCCATTGTAGGCGAGCAGCCCGAGCTAACGGGACCATATACTGTTGGAGGGAGAAATCCTCGGTCTCAGAACTCTACTAATTGGCCTATGAAGATACAAGATTGAAGACTTCGTTCCGTGTCCGGATGGGACTCTCCTTGGTGTGGAAGGCAAGCTTGGCAATACGGATATGTAGATCTCCTCCCTTGTAACCGACTCTGTGTAACCCTAGCCCCCTCCGTGTCTATATAAACCGGAGGGTTTAGTCCGTAGGACAACAACAATCATACCATAGGCTAGCTTCTAGTGTTTAGCCTCTACGATCTCGTGGTAGATCAACTCTTTAATACTCATATCATCAAGATCAATCAAGCAGGAAGTAGGGTATTACCTCCATCGAGAGGGCCTGAACCTGGGTAAACATCGTGTCCCCCGCCTCCTGTTACCATCCGCCTTAGACGCACAGTTCGGGACCCCCTACCCGAGATCCGCCGGTTTTGACACCGACAGACGGGCCATAAAACGTGCGTATGGAGGCCTACCCAGGATGGCGTGATAAGCACTTCGGAAGTCCACCGCCTCGAAAGTCAGTAGTTCCTTTTGGAAGTTCTTCTCTTTGTCTAATATGACGTCAAGAGTGATTTGACCGAGTGACTTAGCCTTCTTCCCTGGGATTACCCCGTGGAACTGCATATTGCTCTTGCTGAGCAAGGTCATCGGGATGCCCATCGCCTCTAAGGTGTCGGCATAGATGATGTTAAGCCTGTTGCCGCCATCCATTAGGAATTTGCGTAGTTGGACTCCTCCCATGACTGGATCCACCACCAAGGCCTGCCGCCCGGGGGTCGGTATGTGATCCGGATGGTCTGACTTGTCAAACAGTAACGTGTCTTGGCCTAGTCGAGATATTTGGTGACAGTCAGAACTGCCATGTTGACCTCTCGATCGATCTTCTTGAGGTGAATCTTGCTTTCAACATCAGCAAAAATCATGAGGATGTTCTCAACGTTGGGGTACCCGGAAGTACCTTTGCTCCCGTCTTCATCGTCATCATCTCTTTCTCCAGAAGAATCCTGCCGCATCTCTTGCTTCAGGACTCGACACCCCCGAGTGGTATTCTTGGGCAAGATCAAGTTAACCTCCTCATCTTTCTTCGTGTGGATCTGGCGAGGCTGGTCGAGGATGTCACTCTTCATCGTGACTTGCTTCTTTCCTTTCCAATCCTTCTTCTACTTTTGGGGGTTCTTTTTGCCTTGGCTGGCCAGAGCCGCGACCTCGGCATTCCCTCCAGCATCTGCTTTTCGCTTGTGCTTCTTGCCCTTGTTCTCTGACTGATGTGCATTGCCTGTTCTGCTCTTGGTGCTCCGCAGGCGGTCTTCCTCTTCACCATTGGCGTACCGGTTGGCTATCTCCGTAGCCCGACTAAGAGTCGGGGTCTCAGTTCAGCCAAACTTCATGTTCAGCTCCCGGTACCTGACTCCGGCCTTGAAGGCGCAGATCGCCTGGTGCTCGGTGACATTCTCCACCGTGTTGTGAATAGTGGTCCACCGGTGGATACTCTCGGAGAGTTTCATTCTGCTTCTGCACACAGTGTTGTAACTCGGTCAAACATCCTTCTCTCTTGTACGTGCATTCAAAGGTTTTGACGAACACTTTCGCCAGGTCATCCCAGCAAAAGATACTGATCGGCGGGAGCTGTGTCAGCCAAGCCTGAGCAGAGCCTTCCAGCATCAATGGCAAATGCTTCTTGGCTACATTGTCATTGCCGCCACCGATCTGGACTGCCACTCGGTAATCTTCTAGCCATATTTCGGGCTTTGATTCACCAGTGAACTTCTAATCCATGTGGCCAACCTGAAGCTGTTAGGAATCTCAGCAGCTCCTATATAGCGGTTGAAGCACTCGGGACCCAATGGTACGGAACCACTCGGCTCGTCGTGCTCTTGACCTTCTCACAAGGCCCGGCCTCTGTCGACCAAGTTTCAAGCAAGAACGGATCTCGCATTGAACAGCGGGTCTCGGGCGCCCCTTGAGGGAGTCCTAGACTAAGGGGTCCTCGGGTGTCCGGCCTATTAGTCATGGGCCGAACTGATGGGCTGTGAAGATACGAAGAACGAAGATTGCACCCGTGTCCGGATGGAACTCTCCTTGGCGTGGAAGGCAAGCTTGGCGACCAAATATGTAGATTCCCTTCCCTGTAACCGACCCTGTGTAACCATAGATCCTCCTGGTGCCTATATAAACCGGAGGATTTAGTCCGGAGGGGGAGATATTCATTACCATAGTCATACAGGCTAGCCTTCTAGGGTTTAGCCATTACGATCTCGTGGTAGATCAACTATTGTAATACTCATATTCATCAAGATCAATCAAGCATGAAGTAGGGTATTACCTCCATAGAGAGGGCCCGAACCTGGGTAAACATTGTGTCCCCAGTCTCCTGTTACCACTTACCTTAGACGCACAGTTCGGGACCCCCTACTCAAGATCCGCCGGTTTTGACGCCGACATTGGTGCTTTCATTGAGAGTTCCACTATGCCATCCCCCAAAGGTTTGATGGCCCCTTCAATCGTCAACGACAATGCTGTCCCAAGGAGAAACCTTCTTCCCCGGACAGATCTTCGTATTCGGCGGCTTCGCACTGCGGGCCAACTCGCTTGGCCATCTGGAGCAGATCCATAGTGACGCCCCTGGCCATCAGGTCAGATTCGGAAGCTTGAACTACCCTGCGGACGTCCGCGGAGACTTGATCTTCGCTGGATTCGAGACCGCGGCCACCACTCCTGGTCACCCCGATGAACATGACCTAAATCTGTCATCGGATCGCATCCAGGAGATTGCTCCTATAACTGCTCTGGCCTTAGATCCAAAGCATATTGCACCATCCAAGGACGGGAGGCTCAACCCCACCATGGAGGCCACAGATTCCACGGCGTTGGAGCCGAACATAGACCTAAAGCCACACGACGCCTTTGTCACAGGAACTCCGGACTCGTCTCTGGTCATAAATTCCGAGCAACGTGCATCCGCGGACGCCGAACTTGACTTCTTATCGATCTTTGAGTTTAGCGCCGCAAACATCTTCCAACATTCGCCCTTTGGCTATGTGCTAAACTCATTAAAGAATCTGTCCTTGGCGGGGGACTCACAGCCGAACTATGTACAATTCGAACTAGGGGCTGATGACGGGGAATTTTGCTTCCCAACCGCCACACACTTCATAACCATTGTCGAGGACTTAACCGACATGCTTGATTACGGCTCCGAAGACATCGTCAGTATGGACGACGATGCCGACGAGGAGCAGGGCCAAAACCCTCCATTCACTAGACGCGGATGTCCACTTCTTCCTACGACGTATACATGGTGGATATGCCTAAAAAAACTAACAACGATGACAAAGAGGATCCAGTTGAGGACAAACCTCCTGAGACACAGCCCAGACGCTGGCGTCAGCGGCACCGCTCTAAGTCACGTCGTACAAACGACAACAACACTGGCCCCGGAGAAAACAATATCCCGGACGATGCCGAAGACAATGAAGACCCTGTTGGGGCAATCTCCGAACAGGATGAACGGAAAGACGGGCAAGTTAGCCCTGATGAACAGGCCATACACGAAGACTCGGAGGACAGTAATTATCTTCCGCTCTCCAAGGAAGAGGAGAGCCACGGCAATGAGTATTTCATCATGCCTGAGGAACCTCTCGAGCAGGAGCGCTTTAAACGTCGGCTAATAGCCACTGCAAGGAGCCTGAAAAAGAAGTAGCTGCAGCTTCAAGCAGACCAAGATCTGCTCAATGATAGATGGACCGAAGTCCTAGCCGCCAAAGAATACGGCCTTAGTGGCCCAGCCAAAAATTACCCGAAGCGCAGATTGCTACCTCAGCTCAGGGTTGTTGCTACCTCTTGAGCACTGCGTTGGTTTTCCCTTGAAGAGGAAAGGGTGATGTAGCAAAGTAGCGTAAGTATTTCCCTCAATTTTGAGAACCAAGGTATCAATCCAGTAGGAGGCCACGCTCAAGTCCCTTGCACCTACGCAAACAAATAAGAACCTTGCAACCAACGCGACAAAGGGGTTGTCAATCCCTTCACGGCCACTTGCAAAAGTGAGATCTGATAGAGATGATAAGATAATATTTTTGGTATTTTTATGATAAAGATTAAAAGTAAAGAAAGCAAAAAAACGGTGAAAGAAATAGCTTGTTGACGGGAGATTAATATGATGGAGAATAGACCCAGGGGCCATAGGTTTCACTAGTGGCTTCTCTCAAGATAGCATAAGTATTACGGTGGGTAAAAAAATTACTATCGAGCAATTGATAGAATTGAGCATAGTCATGAGAATATCTAGGTATGATCATGTATATAGGCATCACGTCCGTGACAAGTAGACCAACTCCTGCCTGCATCTACTACTATTACTCCACACATCGACCGCTATCCAAAGATGCATCTAGAGTATTAAGTTCATAAGAACAGAGTAACGCTTTTAAGCAAGATGACATGATGGAGAGGGATAAACTCATGCAATATGATATAAACCCCATCTTTTTATCCTCGATGGCAACAATACAATACGTGTCGTTTCCCCTCACATCGGGATCGAAAGCACCGCAAGATTGAACCCAAAGCTAAGCACTTCTCCCATTGCAAGAAAGATCAATGTAGTAGGCCAAACCAAACTGATAATTCAAAGAGACTTGCAAAGATAACCAATCATACATAAAAGAATTCAGAGAAGATTCAAATATTGTTCATAGATAATATTGATTATAAACCCACAATTCATCGGATCTCGACAAATACACCGCAAAATAAGATTACAATGAATAGATCTCCAAGAGAATCGAGGAGAACTTTGTATTGAGATCCAAAGAGAGAGAAGAAGCCATCTAGCTAATAACTATGGACCCGAAGGTCTGAAGTAAACTACTCACACATCATCAGAGAGGCTATGGTGTTGATGTAGAAGCCCTCCATGATCAATGCCCCCTTCGGAAGGACGCCGGAAAAGGCCCCAAGATGGGATCTCACGGGTACAGAAGGTTGCGGCGGCGGAATTAGGTTTTCGTGGTGCTCCCCGATGGTTTGGTGTTATGTAGGTATATATAGGAGGAAGAAGTAGGTCGGTGAGACCACGAGGGGCCCACGAGGGTGGAGGGCGCGCCCAGGGGGTAGGCGCGCCCCCTGCCTCGTGGCCTCCTCGGTGATTTCTTGACGTCCACTCCAAGTCCTCTGGATCACGTTTGTTCCAAAAATAACTCTCCCGAAGGTTTCATTCCGTTTGGACTCCGTTTGATATTCGTTTTCTGCGAAACACTGAAATAGGCAAAAAAAACAGCAATTTGGGCTGGGCCTTCGGTTAATAGGTTAGTCCCAAAAATAATATAAAAGTGTGTAAATAAGCCCATTAAACAATCCAAAACAGAATATATAATAGCATGGAACAATTAAAAATTATAGATACGTTGGAGACGTATCAGTTGTACATACGACCTCGACAGGACTTGGACAGTAGAGCAAGACACACAAGATCGATCTACGGATCGTGAGGACGTGCCTCGCCACGCGATGATAGCTACCTATTCGATCGTGAAAAACCTAGCCACACCTGGGCCGAAAACTGCAAACGGACTCCATCGGAGGTACGTCACAGTGTGGCCCAATATAGAGGCGCCGCACACCCTCTTTGCTTCACAGACGAAGTTATGGAGCATGAATTCCCAGACGGGTTCAAACTCATGAATATCGAATCATACGACAGAACAACGAATCCCGTGGTATGGATCGAGGACTTCCTCCTCCATATCCACATGTCCCGCGGAGATGACCTTCATGCCATCAAATACCTACCACTAAAACTCAAAGGACCAGCTCGGTACTAGTTAAACAGCCTGCCGGAAAATTCTATTGGCAGCTGGGAAGATTTGGAAGACGCCTTTCGCGACAACTTCCAAGGAACATATGTTCGGCCACCGGATGCCGGTGACTTAAGTCAAATTGTCCAACAGCCCGGAGAGTCAGCCAGGAAGCTCTGGACTAGGTTCTTAGTTAAAAAGAACCAAATCGTCGACTGTCCGGACGCGGAAGCCCTTGCGGCCTTCAAAAACAGCGTCCGGGATAAATGGCTTGCCCGCCACCTCGGTCAAGAAAGACCTAAATCCATGACAGCCCTTACCTCTCTAATGACCCGCTTTTGCGTGGGAGAAGACAGTTGGCTCGCTCGTAGAAGCAACAGCGCCAGCGACCCGGGCACTTCCGAAATCCGAGACGGCAATGGCAAGCCACGACACATCAAACACAAAAGTCGCAATGATAATGAAAGATCACGCGACATAGCGGTCAACGCCGGATTCAGCAGTCCCAAGCCCGGTCAATGAAAAAAGCCATTCAAGGCGAAAAGAGACGGACCATCCAATCTAGACATGACCCTGCCAGATTCACGACCACCCCGATAAACCAGCTAATCATACCAACAGAAGTTGTTGGGTCTTCAAGCAGGCCGGCAAGCTCAATGCCGAACACAAGGGGAGGAGGCTGCCTGGCGATAGGGACAACAAAGAGATTGACCAACCAAATACCGGGGGTCAGAAGCAATTTCCCCCCAAAGCAAAAACAGTAAACATGGTATACGTGACACACACCCCTAGAGGTGAGCGCACGAAACACTCCCTCCATATAAGACATCATACTACTGCTACCTCAGCCGAACAACACAGTGGCCTTATCACGCCGCATACCACGTCGACCATCATGCCGCCTGTCTCCATTCAACATGACCGATCAATGTCCATATTGGACTAGCAATTTGGCTCCCGCCGTTCGCCTAATATGCCTTCGAAGTGGGTACCATGCATACATAATTATAGACTTGAAATACCCTGGGCACCGGCGAAAGGACAATACGGGTGTGCTTGCAACCCCCCTACTTTTCTAACTGCCTTTTCCTTTTTATTATCCCCTACACAGGTAGCTCAAGGGTCGGTCACCCCGAGGACTCTACCAGAGTTCGGGTTCGTACAATCATCCAAGGGTTATTCCTGTCACTTAACCAAGGACAGGCGGCGCACACGTGCGACAGGAGGTCCAAAATAACTTTTTGTAGACCGCGCTCTCTATTCCGAGCCTGTAAAGTGACTTTTCCCTCGGCCTTCGACCCCTGGCATGTCAAATAGCAAGGGTTGCGGCTTTATTATCTATATAATAATTGGCAAATCACACAACTCCCAGTAAAAGTAACCAGTGTCCAGTATTGACTTTTTTCCTAATCGATCCGAATTTTTGCTCTTGTGGTTGTTTTACACACACACCTCGGCATAACTCGCCAGGGGCTCGGTATGGGAACAAATGAGTTCCCGGCAAGTCCAAACAGCTTTATAGCGTACTTCGGCGTTGCGAGTTTGGCCTTATATGCATCAGCTCTGAATCATGTCTTGGGTCAATAGTTGGGTTGCCCGGCTCCTGTGCTTGCTACCCTATGTTCCGCTCTATCGTCTAGGGTAGTAAAGGGAGAACTACTGCGATTGTGCTTCCGGTTCATCTGGTCAAGCACCTCAGTAGAGAAAGCCGAAAACTGACTGTCATGATGCGGCGAGAGCTGGTCAACCACTCGACGACTTATCGGAATCCTTAGCGATTCTCTCCATGTCATACGAAGGATCATTTTCAGATCATCTGTACAACGCATCGTATTAAAAATAAGCCGCGTACATACCAGGGGCTATAGCGTAGACCCACCATAAAACTCCTATGGCTAAGTGAAAGTGTTAACTCCCTATAGTCTGATTGCCTGGTTCGCCGCATTGTCATCTCCTTCATGGACCAAGACGTTGGGTCAAGAGTGATCAAATGCTTTTCCGAACACCCCGCATTTCCTATGAGGGGCCGGCAATCGGAAAACTTTCAGATTATATAAAAACGGCCGCACAGGAGGAACAAAAGCTTTCGAGCAAAACATAAACATAGATTAAATATAAAATTGTCTTTTACAATTCCCATACACCTCCCTCGAATATTATGTCTTTCGAGCATTGGCCCTCTATCAAGCGGGCAGCCTCTAAGACGTCTTCAAAATAATGCTCCGGTGCGTGATGGTCCTTGCCCTTGGGTGGACTCTTCGCCGCAACATTGATGGCCTTCATGTTCCCCCAGTATGTCTTGACACGGGCAAAGGCCATTCGTGCACCCTCAATGCACGCCGACCGCTTAACAGCGTCGATACGTGGCGCCGCATCAACAAGCCGCTGCACCAAGCCGAAGTAGCCATTCGGAATAGGCTCAGTTGGCCACAGCCGGATTACGACATTCTTCATGGCAGCGCCGGATATCCTATGAAGCTCGGCCCATTGGGACATCTGTTAATTTAGCAACAGAGGGCGCTTTGATGCGCCAAGTTGTGAATAGAAAAGCTTCTCCGTTGCATGCCCCTCCCGTGCTTGGTAAAACTGCGCCGCATCGGAAGAACTCTTCGGCAAGTCTAAAAACTCATTTGGAGAACTCCACACTTGGTTAAGCTTAGCATAGTTCGGATCGCCGAACTTAGTCTGTAGCAAAAAGGGCTTACCGGACGCAATCTCCCCAGCTTGCCGGATCTCCTTACGGGCTGCTCTGGATTCAGACCGCGCTTCTCTTGCCTCTCGCAAGGCCTTGTCAAGTTCAGCCGTTTTGGCTTCATTCTCCTTCTCAAGAAATTCACGGCAGCTAGTAGCATTTTTTAGTTCGAGCGCCATCATGGATATTTTCTCCTCGTCTTGGTGCCGAGCAGCTTGTTCGGCCTTTAACTCAGCCGATGCCTTTTTCGGCAGTCAGACATTAAACCGGGCTTGCTCCTTGGCCCGGGCCAGTTCCGCCCGAAGAATCTCAACGGCGACGGCACCATCTGCAGCCATGCATATCCCAGTATGCAACTTTCAGCGTCACACCTATATTACAAACACGTATGTGTAAGGACTGCTCCGAATACATACCTCGTGACTCGTCAAGACGCATATTGATTAACGCAATGTCATCCCCTGCCACATCAAGCTTCTGCTGTAGCTCGGCAATATCTGTAGTCCGGGAAGTAGCCAGGGGGGAAGCAGCATGTGTTCCAATTAACCAGATTAGTTCTTGAGTGTTTCTTCTTGATCCTCCGTTCGCCTCCCATGGGAAGCCAACCCGAGTCTCAGGGGCTACTACCTATACACAGGTGCATTTTTGCAAATAAAATATAGTTGGAAATATTACATCACAAACCTGGAAGCCTCTTAGCAGGCTCATGAAGGCTTCATTCAATCCGCTCTTTGCGGACAAAATCTTCTCAACCACCGTACCCATCAAGGTATGTTGTTCCTCCGAGACGGATGCTTTTCGCAGCATATCCCTCAACGTATCCGGCGCCGCCGGGTCTCCGGAAGCCGCTGTAGGAGCATGACCATCCTTTGAAGGAACCCGTTCAACCGTATCGAGAATCATCGTTGGCTGAAAACCGGATAGTCTGGGGCCTTCATTGTTGGCCCCCGAATCCCGGACGATCGGAAGTCCACCTTTGGGTACTGCCTCTTTCATCCCCCGCACCGCTTGTTGATCAAGAAAAACCCTCCGAGATGACACTTCGCAGTCGTCTGCCTTATTGGGCGAGGAGGTCGGGGGAGGCGTCTTGCTTTCCATCATCTCTGGGAGGAGATCTCCCGGAGAAGAGGATTTCCTAGGAAAACTCTGTGCCAAACTATAAAAATACACAGACACGTTACATGTCTCTTCGGTAACAGGAAAGGAACAGGATGTGACCAAAGCACCCCGGATTCACTTACGATTTGGTCAAAGGCTTGTCCTCACGATGAAGTTGTTCAACGGCGCCGCCTTCTAATCCCGAGCCACCCGACGGTGGCATCTTGCTCCTCTTGGGACGCCGCCCCTCCCAACCTTTGGAGGCGGCCCTTTTCTTCCTGAATGGAGAAGGGATACTTACTTATCCTTCACCTTTGTCTTCGGGCGAAGAAATGTCAATTTCTCCGGACGCGGTATCTAATTTACCTCCGGAACGAAGGTCATCCCGGGTCTTCCCACTTTCCACCTTACCCTCCTCTACCGGCGCCTGGTACGGTGCCGGTACCAGCATCCTTGTTAACACGGGGTCCGCTTAGTCTTCGAGAAGAGGGGTTGGACACCTAATCCGTTCCGCTTTCTTTATCCAGCCCTGGAAAAAGATGGTTTTCTTAGTGTCTTACCACAGAATACCTGATTAGGAGGTGTTGGGCGGACGGATGCTTACCGTGGTGTCCAGATGGTTACAGTCAAGGCCGATGTCTTCGGTAGTATCTGGCCACTGTTTTCGTTTCCCGAAAAATAATTTCCACATTCCTTCGTGCGTAGTACCGAAGAAGTGCTGAAGAGTTTGTGGCCCTTCTGGGTTAAACCCCCACATGCGGAGAGGCCATCGCTGGCACGGCAGGGTCCGGCGGACTAGCATTACCTGAATAACGTTGACAAGATCAATATCCTTCTCAATGATTCTTCGGATGCGACTCTGCAGAGTCCGCACTTCGTCAGCTGATCCCCAGTCCAACCCCTTATTAATCCATGATGCAAGCTGAATTGGGGCGCTGGATCGGAATGCAGGAGCAGCTGCCCACTTGGAACCACGGGGCTCGGTGATATAGAACCACTCCTGCTGCCATAAGTCGGAAGATTCTGTGAAGGATCCTTTTAGCCAAACAGCGCTGGTAAGCTTGCTCACTGAGGCACCACCGCACTCCGCCTGCTCCCCCTCTATCACTTGCGGCTTCACATTGAAGGTCTTGAGCCACAAACCGAAGTGTGGAGGAGTTCGGAGGAAGGCTTTGCATGTGACGATAAACGCCAAGATGAGAAGAACAGAGTTCAGGGCGAGATCGTGAAAAACTAGTCCATAATAGAACATGAGCCCCCGGACGAAGGGATTAAGGGCAAACCCTAATCGTTAGAGGAAGTGGGAAGCGAACACCACCCTCTCGTCGGATCTAGGGGTGGGGATAACCTGCCCTTCCGTGGGAAGCCGATGGAGGATTTCTACGGTCAGATATCTTGCTGCCCGAAGCTTCGCGATATCCTCCTCTGTGACAGAAGAAGCCACCCACCGGCCTCGATGGCTGGATCCGGACATGACTGAGGCTTGTGGCGATTGAAACCTGGGTGTTGGAACTCGAGGTAGTAAGGGTTGAGGAAGAAGCAAGCGTGGAGAAGAAAGACGGGTCTGTACCCCTTTATAAAGGCCGTGAATATCGAACGCCTCCTCCCGGGCCTTAAAACTTGCCTATTCCCAAGGAGTTGTACCCTAAAGACGGTTGGGTTACCCACATCCATGTCGATAAAGAATCCCTTAATAAGGGGACACGAACTCTGCTTGGATAAGGCGTGCCAATGACAACCGCGTCTCGGAACGTGGGGCAGCAGGCGAAAAAATGGTTTGAAATAATGACCGGACTAACGTGATGTCATGTTGTAAAAAGTTGCCAGAGGATTGTTATTATGCCCTCTGTGGAAGTATATGCTACTCATGTTGATGAGCCGAACTCAATCGTCTGAAGACCATTGTGAAGTATCCAGAAAGGGGGGAACCCGCCTTGCAATGCCGAAGACAAATCTGCGCGTCGGACTCCTCGTCATTGAAGCCAGGTTCAGGGGCTACTGAGGGAGTCCTGGACTAAGGGGTCCTCGGGCGTCCGGCCTGTTAGCCATGAGTCGGACTGATGGGATGTGAAGATACGAAGACCGAAGATTGCGCCCGTGTCCGGATGGAACTCTCCTTGGCGTGGAAGGTAAGCTTGGCGACCAAATATGTAGATTCCCTTCCTTGTAACCAACCCTGTGTAACCCTAGATCCTCCCGGTGCCTATATAAAGCGGAGGACTTAGTCCGGAGGGGGAGATATTCATTACCGTAGTCATACAGGCTAGACTTCTAGGGTTTAGCCATTATGATCTCGTGGTAGATCAACTCTTGTAATACTCATATTCATCAAGATCAATCAAGCAGGAAGTAGGGTATTACCTCCATAGAGAGGGCCCGAACCTGTGTAAACATTGTGTCCCCTGTCTCCTGTTACCATCGACCTTAGACACACAGTTCGGGAACCCCTACCCGAGATCCGCCGGTTTTGACACCGACACCCCTCGATGGACGAGGAGGACTCCGCTTGTGGTCACCGTCGTGCGTCCGCCTATAATCATAGGGCTGGTGCCCGTACGCGATGTCCCGGGGTGGAGCCATCAGTGCATGATCGTAGTCATCGTTTCGCCAGGGCGACGCGACTCGATCACATCTCCGATCTTCGTGACGGTGTCTGGAGGAAGAAGTAGCTCGACGCCTGCCCGAGACGAGTGGGCTATGAGCCGACTGGATGGTCTCCGCACAGACGGATGCACTATGGATCCGGTCTCTGGACTGGGATACCGCCGCATTCTGCGACAGTGTTGTCTTGAGGAGCACTTGGATCTGACGAATCCCCTCTCTGGGGGAAAAGCCACAGGACTGAATGGAATCCGCTGTCCGAGTGGCAGCAGCTAGATTTTGCAATGGAGTGCTAAGAACTTGATACTTACGAGGCTGGTCACTCGAGTAGAGCCGATGCTTGTGCCTACTGGAACTGGGTTAACGGCGCTCGCGTTCATCCAGCTCCCTCTGAAGCCGCTCGAGGTGATCATGTTCGGCTATAGTAACCAAGCAGGTCGACTCTATGGCTAATGCCTCGGGAGTTATTCCGGTGATGAGGGTGTTCAGCAGCTGATCGCTCCGGCGACGAAGCTCGTCCCGCTGCTCCCGAGTGAGAGCTTGAGGCACATATGGCTCATGCCCTAGGAAGCCGCCGTTGGTGTCGACGGTGTGAAAGACTTTGGATTCCGGGTAGCCTGGGGGTACACGGTGCTTAGAGTTATCCGCCATAAGAATCTCGGCGGTCGATTCGATGCTATGAGACTCAAACTCCTCCAAGGAATCGCCAAGTGAACCGTTAGAGAGGTCGAGAGCGGGCTCGTCGAACTTGATAGCCGCCACTTATTTTTGCTGCTTGAGTGGCGACAGCGTGCTTGATCCAACACTGTAGCCGCGAACGCCCAGAGCACTTGCGATGACATACAACGGTGGGTTGGGTAATCACTCGGTATGGAGCCGAGGGCTGTCGAAGAAGAACTCCCGAGAAGAAGCTCGGCAGTGCGTCGCACCATGGGTGGGCAATGCCTCCACGTCCAGCGGGGCCTCACGTAGCCATGTTGAGCCGTCGGCGATGAAGGAGATCGCCCCGAAGAGGATTTCGCCGCTGACTGACATGATGATGATGAAGAAATCCACATACACCATGAAGTTTTGCTAGACGCCTAGCCCCACGGCGGGCGCCAACTGTCGGGGTTATGATACTGACAATGAGTACTGGGGGTACGAATAAGGGGCACAGCCTAGCTACTGCGTAGGTGTAACACACGGTGTTTAACGAGTTCAGCCCCCTCACTCGGTCGAGGTAAAAGCCCTACGTCTCTTGCCCTGAGGCTTGCTTTGATTTGTTAGATAGAATTATAGAGTTGAACCTACCCGGCTATGGAGAGGGGTGTGACTAATATAGAGTGCACTGTATCCCCATGTCTCCCATGCCGCCGAGGCAATAAATGTCATTTAATGAGGCGGTTATTGGTGTAATGAGCCTATACTATAGCAGATACAGGTAACGGCAATTATAACTCTATTTAGTGGACGACTTAGGATCCCTCGACCGTTGCAGCTCCCATGACGCGTTCCTGCCCTATACGTCCGAGTGGTTGGTCGTTCGCCGAGTGATGTATGGTTGTCCGAGTGCTGTAGAGCTGCCCGAGTGATCCTCCTGATGTGTGCATCTGAATGTTGGCATGGTCCAGGGACCTACCTATGATGATGATGGGCCCCATGTGGGTCCCGAATGATGGGTCCTTGACCCTACCTGTAATAGGTGACCACATCAGTAGAGTAATGCAATCTTGGATATCTTCATCAGAAAAACCTTTGTCAATGAAATCATAAAGTTCTTTGAGATCGACGTGCAGGAGTTGTTTTTCGGTGAAGAACTTGCGAAGCAATTTCCAGAGACGCTTTTTATTTTCAGCCGCAATCATATGCACTACTTTAGTTCAGTTATTGATGGCCTTTAGCTCAGCGGCAAGATGTTCTTTCTCTCGGTGATCCTTAGCCATATGCTGGAGCAGCAACTTTTGTGTGCGCAGACTGACTTCAAGCTGCGATGGTTGTTGATGAAATATCTTTCACTCACATAGAGGCAGACATGGCCCATCAAATGTTTTGTGATAATCTTGATGGCTTGAGTCTAGCGATTTACCTGAAGAGATACCTTCCAAGACTTGCAGGGTATCGCGTACTGGAGGAACAAAGCTTTTGTGACTCACTTTAGCCAGGTACGCTGTATGCATAGCATGATCAACAATTTTCTAAATCCATGGTGCATAGACTTTCATGGTTTTCGGATGTTGAGCAGAGTCCTTTAAGATACACAGAACCATATCCTCAACACCAAAGACATATCGCTCAGACATTGCATAGATGGCATTTCAAAGAACATCAGAGATGACATTATCTGTATTTATCCCGACCAGAGCGCAATGGTGTAGGTGAGCAAATATAGAGTCTAATTCTCAAAATTCAAATGCTTGAGCACAGGAGGACCATTGTAGTATCGAATCTTTCCTTTGTACATGGTGCATCGAAAGATTTAATCTAAAATAACATCAATGTTGTGCACTCTAATTTCATTTCTGCCATGCTCGAACCGAGGGAAATAAAAGTGTGAGACAAAATCTGTAGACAAGCATTTGATTCTTGTTCCTTCGGTCATCCACTCCATGATCCATTTAGAACTGTCAGACTCGTCACCAGAGATGTACAATGTTGCATAGAATTGAAGGATGATTTCTCGGTTCCACGGATGCTTGAATGCAAAGACATTTGTGAGGCAAAAATCTTCTAGATCTTACAGTATCTGATCAAAGCTGCCAACACTCTTCATAGCGGGGAAGTTCGGGAACTCATGAGGAAATATCTTTCAGCTGTCATCAAGAATTCGAGAATAATAGACTGCATGTTCTTTTGTCCAAAAACAAGGCGGTTCAGAGGTGTGTGGCCCTTTATACACACTCTCTTGAAAGAATTAGGGATGTGTATTCTGATTGGAAAGTGTCCCTTTGGCACTAGCACCAGTCGAGAACAAGGGCGATTGTTCATGAGGATATGGATATTTAAGTTCATCTTCGACCGAAATTACTTCATCTCCATATACTATGAAGTCTGTATGACGAGCAGAAACTGGTCTATTTGTAGTTGGAACATCATTTGAAATTCTTCATGCTGTGTCGATTGACAATTGCAGTTGTGATGGAGTGATGTCTACTACGCAACCTTCTTCTTGTAGACGTTGTTGGGCCTCCAAGTGCAGAGGTTTGTAGGACAGTAGCAAATTTCCCTCAAGTGGATGACCTAAGGTTTATCAATCCGTGGGAGGCGTAGGTGAAGATGGTCTCTCTCAAACAACCCTGCAACAAAATAACAAAGAGTCTCTTGTGTCCCCAACACACCCAATACAATGTTAAATTGTATAGGTGCACTAGTTCGGCGAAGAGATGGTGATACAAGTGCAATATGGATGGTAGATATAGGTTTTTGTAATCTGAAAATATAAAAACAGCAAGGTAACAAGCGATAAAAGTGAGCGTAAACGGTATTGCAATGCTTGAAAACAAGGCCTAGGGTTCATACTTTCACTAGTGCAAGTTCTCTCAACAATAATAACATAATTGGATCATATAACTATCCCTCGACATGCAACAAAGAGTCACTCCATAGTCACCAATAACAGAGAACAAACGAAGAGATTATTGTAGGGTACAAAACCACCTCAAAGTTATCCTTTCTGATCGATCTATTCAAGAGTTCGTACTAGAATAACACCATAAGACACAAATCAACCAAAACCCTAATGTCACCTAGATACTCCAATGTCACCTCAAGTATCCGTGGGTATGATTATATGATATGCATCACACAATCTCAGATTCATCTATTCAACCAACACAAAGAACATCAAAGAGTGCCCTAAAGTTTCTACCAGAGAGTCAAGACGAAAATGTGTGCCAGCCTCTATGCATAAGTTCACAAGGTCACTAAACCCGCAAGTTGATCACCAAAACATACATCAAGTAAATAACGTGAATATCCCATTGTCACCATAGATAAGCACATGCAAGACATACATCAAGTGTTCTCAAATCCTTAAAGACTCAATCCGATAAGATAACTTCAAAGGGAAAACTCAATCCATTACAAGAGAGTAGAGAGGGAGAAACATCATAAGATCCAACTATAGTAGCAAAGCTCGCGATACATCAAGATCCTGCCAAATCAAGAACGCGCGCGAGAGAGAGAGATCAAACACATAGATACTGTTACATACCCTCAGCCCCGAGGGTGAACTACTCCCGCCTTGTTATGGAGAGCGCCGGGATTGATGATGGCCACCGGTGAGGGTTCCCCCCTCCGGCAGGGTGCCGGAACAGGGTCCCGATTGGTCTTTTGTGGCTACAGAGGCTTGCGGTGGCGGAACCCGATCTAGGTTATTTTCTGGAGGTTTCTTTATTTATAGGAATTTTTGGCGTAGGTCTCATGTCGCGGGGGTCTCTGAGTCGTCCACAAGATAGGGGCCCACGCCCAGTGGGGTAGGGCGCGCCCCCCACCCTCGTGGACGACCCAGGACTCTTCTGGCCCAACTGTTTTACTCCGGGGGCTTCTTTTGGTCCTTAAAAAATCATCAAAAATTGGCACGTCAATTGGACTCAGGGGGCAACAGAGTATATTCCTTTTCAGTATGCACTGGAGGCGGTTGGGATCTATCTTCGGGAATCTGGCGTTGTTGTTCAGTTGGAGGAGCCAAAACAGTCAGTGATGCACGAGCGGGTGAAGCTTGGGGTTCGAAGTGAAGGATTTCACCTTCTTCAGAAGTAACTTGCTGTGGTGGAATAACAACTCTAACAGGGAAGGCCACATGCACTAGTTCAGTTGGCCTTGGCGAGGGAGGTGCATCAGTAGTTTGAGTTGTGGGTTGCGAAGGAATTGTTGGTTCAGGAGATCTTTTCTTCTGAGGCTGTGTTTCAACATGGTCAGTTGACAATTCTATTGTAACATGAGGGGCATTTTTCATCGCATTTTTCTTTCGCCTCTTCTTGGTCTGCTGAGCAACTTGATCAATATGTCCCTTGACAATATCATTATAGCCAGTAGCTTGTGCTTGATGCTCATTGCATATCTTATGAACAATATCATCAAGATCTGAGTGAAAGCCGAATTTTCTGTTGCGGAGGATATTCAAAGTGCTATTGATATCCACGTAAGATTCTTCAAGTTGTTTAATGACAAACTTGGAGGACGCAGCTTCTATTCGACCATCAAGGTCATTCAGTTCAGTAGCGAGGTTGTTGATCTCAACAGAATCTTCTCTCATTTCTTGAACAATATCAGATGCTTGTGAAATGACTTCAAATGGAATTGGCAAAGATGCCACTTCGTCATTGAATGGGTTTTCCACCAACTTGTCAAGCTGCTCCATGATGAATACATGATTGTAATGATATGGAGCATCAGACTGGACATTTGTCTATGCAACAGGAGCAGTTTGCACTAGAACTTGCTCAGATGGAGGCATTGAAGCCAATGGTTGAGTTAAAGTGGGAGCAAACTTGGCAGCCTTTTCTTTCGGTGCAGCATCTTGAGGTGCAGTTTGCTCAGTGGTAGGATGTCGGTGTACTACAGTAGGGGTACCCTAGTATCCTGAACTTGTGCACGGGCAGTTGCAGCCCTCCGTGGCAAGGATTACCGGGTGACCGCCAAGGTCCTCCGTGGTTCCTTTGGAGCCATTCAAGAACAAAGTATTCAAGCCAGGGAGACAAGACCCCGGCAAGAGGAGCTTGCCGGGAAGGTCACCCAAGGCACATAGGAAACAAGGCCCCGGCAAGAGGAGCTTGCCGGAAGGCCACCCTGTGCACCTACAAGACAAGACCGGAAAGAGGAGCTTGCGGGAAGGCCCGATGAGCGACAAGCTTCCGGCGCGACAAGATAACAACATGACAAAGGCGCTTGCATGCGCATCACCTCTCTCAGACCTATGCTCCAGCGCATCCACTAACGTGTCGCCACAGGGCCTTTCCGTGCAGCGTGGCGAGAGGTCAGGCAGCCAGCGGTGCGAGGTGGCAAGCGGTGACAAGTTTGCCATCGTGGCGGACGGTGGCGCTCGACGGTCCTCGTTTGCACCGTTAGGGCGACAAGATGGGCATTTAATGCCTTTGTCCCCCGCCGCCGTGGTTAGGTATATTACACTCTACATCGCACAAGTAGGTGTACCAACCACTAGTTTTACATTTGTAGTTTCGCCTACGTTGCCACCTGTCGGAGCCCCTTTGAGCATATAAAAGGAGGCCCATGCGCAACGTAGAAAGGGGTTGGTTGGTTGGTTGGTTGGTTGGTTGGTCGATGAGTTCCCTCCACGCTCAGTCTCGTTAGCAGTTCGTCTGTACTGTAGCATTCGAGCGCTCCTGAGCAAGAACGCAATACACCTAGACATGCAGCAGTAGGAGTATTATCTCTCCGGAGAGCTCCGAAGCTGGGTAAAACCTCTCAGTGCTTCGCCTTGATCTGCTCTTCGTGCGACCTCCGCTCCCGCCCGAACCGAAAGGGGCTCGGGTCCGCCGCCCCATAGGTGTTCGTGGGCGGATCAGCCTGCCCCGACATCTTTGGCGCGCCCGGTGTAGGGGCGTCGAGGTTGTGTGAACCTGATCCGGCGTCCACACGAAGCTAGATCTTCATCATCTTCGTCAACATGCCACCGAAGAAGAAGGCTTCGGCGGCAGAGGCCCCGTCCGCGTCGAACCCACCACCACCGGAGCAAACAGGTGGTGGGGTAGACGCCGGCGGAAGAATGGACAGCGACGGGGGCACTCACGGTGCTGCCAAGTCCAAGGACAAGGCTGCGCAGACCTCGGCGTCCGTACATGCACCGCGCTCGTCTCAGGAGGCGCGGGACCGACAGCGTCATGGCATTCACAATGCCATACGCTCGTTGGACCGAGATCGAGCTGGAGGATCTCGGGACGTTCAAGACCAGCATGCACGCCAACATCTTTGGCGCGGCGAAAAGCGATCGCCCGGGCGGGATATCGCTCCTTCTAACATAGTTAGAAGTCCGAGCATATCCGCTCCTCGCGCCGCTCGCCATCGCCACCCACCACTCCACGAAGCTTTGGCGAGAGCACAGCTGCTTACGGATTACCCTCCGACGGCCGACAAGGTCGATGAGTGGAGGGCCACCATTCGTAGTCTCATCGGCCGCCAATGGCGGCGCTCACGCTGGCAACCGAGTGCATCGCCGCGGCAGGACTGCTAAACACGAGCCGGTGGCGACAGAGACCGGTGGGGTGCAACCACCATGCACTCTCCGCCCGAAGACCTAGATCGCTGACTCGCCGGATCCACCTCGACAATGACTCCATGCGTCATCGGATCCACGAGCTCATCGCGATCGCCGCCAAGTGCTACACGATCGACAAGAAGAGGACGCTCGAACTTCAGATCGGCGCCAAGAGAAGCGCGACGTCAATCCGACAAGCGCGCTGGGCCCTCTGTTGACATGCAGCGCCCGGAAACCAGGCGACTTGCCGTCTGCGGTAGGTTGCCCTGCGTTCACTTTCGTGAGCTGCGGCAAGTCCAAAGGGCTCAAAGAAGAAAAACTTCAAGCCGACGTCACCGAGAAGTACGACGGCAAGACGCACCGTCGGAGTTCCTCGGATCTACACCATCGCGGTGCAGGCTGCCGGGGCGAGACGACAAGATCCTTGCCAACTACTTCCCGGGTGCTCAAGCCCAATGTCGTCCTGGCTCATGCACTTGCCGGACAACTCCATATCTTCTTGGGCAGATCTATGCCATCAGTTTGTTGGCGCCTTACAGCGCCACAAACCCCATGGCCAAGAAAGCGACCTTCATCTGCTCGCCAGAAGGAAGGAGAGCCCCTCGCAAGTATATTCAAAGATTCAGCCACAGACAAAGACAACATCTCGGATGTCCACCCCGCCCTTGATGATCAGCGCGTTCCATCGAAGCGTGCGAAACCGCGAGATGCGGAGGAGATGGCGATGTGCAAAATCGAGACGCCATGATGAGCTATACGCCTGGCCGACAAGTGCGCCGCGTCTTTGAGGAAGGGAGGAGACTCGGAGAGAATACCGGCAAAGGATCTGACAGTGAGGAGACCGCCCCGGCAAAGAAGAGCCGGCGGCGGGGCAACAGGAAAAAGAAAGGCAGAGATGTGCTAGTTGTTGAGCAGTCCGGCAATGGAGGTGGCGACAAGAACGCCAAGACTGGTAGCTCCGGCAAGGAGGTTGCCGCGAGCGCCAACCACCAGTCTGTGGCGGCCACCGACAAGCAGGACGGCTCCGGCAAGCGATCTTGCAAGATCCACCGCACCAAGGGTCATGACCTCCAGAGCTGCAAGAAGGTCGAGCAGCTTGTCGGCAGCGAAGGCTGAATACGAACGACGCGACAAGGAGAAGGCCCGGGAAGGTGCTTTGAGGAGCTAGCAAGAAACGCCCCGCCGGGGAGGACGCCGCTGCAAGGCCAAGCAGCGGCAAGGAGACAGACCTCCCGTGGTCGCGACAAGGATGACGCAGCGACGACGGCGAAGACATGGACGATGGCGAGGCCGATGAGCAGGAGTTCCGTAGCCACGAGAGGTCTTGTGCGTTGACGGCGGTGCTTCTCTGCATACTTCACACCGCCAACTCAAGCAAAGTGGATGCGGAGGTCAATGCAGCAGAACCATCCATCGAGTCACGCAAGCCTCTCGAGATGGTCCAAAGACGCCTATCATCTTTTGATATTGAGGACCACCCCGATCGCGTAATCAGTCGGGTGCTTGCCGATGTTGGTTTCACCAACTATCCGCAACCTCAAGGTCACCAAGATGTTAGTTGACGGGCGGGCCGGCTTGAATCTGATCTCCTCCGCGGTGCTCCGAAACTCCGGATCCTCGATGGCGAGCTTGAAGAGACCCGCACTTTTCAAGGAATCAATCCGGAAGGAGCAAGCGAAGGAAAGATCACGTTGCCGGTGACATTTGGTAGCGAGTTGAACTTCAGGACTGAGAAGGTCACATTTGATGTTGTTGACTTCCCATTGCCTTACAATGGAATACTTGGCCGTCCAGCACTCGCCAAATTCATGGCGGCCTCTCACTATGCCTACAACCTCCTGAAGATGCCAGGCCCGATAAGTGTCATTTCTGTCCCTGGCGACAAGAAGGATGCTCTTATCTGCGCCGACAAGATCTACCGGGCAACAGCGAGCGACAGATCGCCAAGCCACTTGTCACCTGAAGCTCCCGGGGAAGAAGAAGACCAAGTCCGGCAAGAGCTCGATGCCCACTCCGGCAAGCGCACCTCTTCTGAGTGCTTTGCGCTACCGTCGAGGACGCCTTTCCATCGAGCTCCACCGGCAAGTATAAGAAGACGATGACAGCTCCACCAGAGACCAAGAAGGTGTCCGCCAGGAGGACGGCAGACCGGTGGTACCATCACCATCGGTGCCTCTCTCGACCCTAAATAGGAAGGCGCTCGTTGCTTTCTCTCAAGGGCGAACGCCGACGTGTTTGCATGGCAACCGTCGACATCCCCGTGTTCCTGTGAAAGTAATTGAGCACCATCTTGCCGTTTGTCCTCGCGCGCGCCCGTCAAGCGTAAAGTCGAAGCAAGCGGTGGAGCGTCAAGAGTTCATCGCGGAAGAAATCAAGAAACCGAAGCAGCAGGCCTTGTCGAGGAGTGCTCCATCCCTCGTGGTTGGCCAATCTTGTAGTTGTACGCAAGGCTAACGGGAAATGGAGGCTTTGTATCGACTTTACAGATGTCAATAAAGCTTGTCCCAAAGATCCATTTCCCTTGCCGCGTATCGACCAGATTGTTGACTCCACGGCCGGATGTGATTTGCTTTCATTTACGGATGCATATTCAGGATATCATCGGATCTTCATGGCGTAAGAGGATGAGGAAAAGACCGCATTCATCACCCCATGTGGCACATACTGCTTTGTGCGGATGCCCTTCGGGTTAAAGAATGCTTTGGTTCAACGCTTGCAAGAGTAGTTCATGATGCTTTTGAGCCGCAAATGCACGTAAATGTGGAAGCATACATGGATGACATAGTGGTCAAAAGCAAGGACAAAGCGACCACTGGTTCAAGATTTAGATGAAACCTTTGCAAATCTGCGCAAGATCAACCTCAAGCTCAACCCCGAGAAGTGCGTGTTTGGAGTCCCTTCCGCAAGCTTCTCGGGTTCTTCGTGGTCTCAGCGGGGAATTGAAGCCAATCCCGACAAGATCAAGGCCATTGAGAAGATTGAAGCACCAAAGCGCGTCAAGGATGTCACGAAGACTTGCCGGTTATGCGTAGCTGCTCTCAGCAGGTTTATCTCTAGATCTCACGAGCGCGCCCTACCGCTTTTCAAAATTTTGAAAAGGCAGGTCCGATGCAATGGACTCGAAGCGAAACGCTGCGCTGCGGAGACTTGAAGAGATACCTGTCCTCCACTCCAACACTTGTCGCACCTAAGCCACAAGAGAAGTTGCTGCTATATATAGCGGCAACCAATCAAGTGATTAGTGCTGCGTTAGTAGCGGAGAGGGAGGCGGATGATGAGCTAGCAACCATGGCAGACACATCCAGCGATAAGCAGGGCGCTTTGCCGGCAAGCTCTGGTCCCGACAAGGACGGATCTGCGCAGACGCATGAGAAGATGGAGAAAAGGATGGTGAAGCGCCCAGTTTACTTTGTCAGTTCCCTTCTGCAGGGGGCTAGGTCAAGGTACTCTGGTGTGCAAAAATTGCTTTTCGGCCTCCTCATGGCCTCGAGAAAGCTGCGCCATTACTTTCAGGCACATGAGATTACAGTTGTCACTCGCTTTCCGCTGAAGAGGATAATTGCAGAATCCAGAGGCAACAGCGGGATTGTCGAGTGGGCACTGGAACTGTCAAGCTTTGGCCTCAAGTTTGAGAGCACTTCAACTATCCAAAGCAGAGCATTGGCGGAGTTCATAGCAGAATGGACACCAACACCAGATGAAGAAATTCCAGAAACGAGCATCCCCGTCAAGGAAACAAGCAAAGAGTGGCTGATGTACTTTGATGGTGCCTTCTCGCTGCAAGGCGCCGGTCAGCGTCTTTGCTTGTCGCACCCACCGGAGAGCACCTCAAGTACGTAGTCCAGATGCACTTTCCCAAGGAGCAAGCAACAAACAATACTGCAGAGTATGAAGGTTTGCTTGCCGGTCTTAGGATCGCAGTAGACCTTGGGATCAAGAAGCTCATTGTCAGGGGTGACTCACAACTTGTTATCCGCCAAGTGAACAAGAATTATCAGAGTCCGTTGATGGAAGCTTATGTTGATGAAGTGAGGAAGCTAGAAGAGCACTTTGACGGCCTGCAAATGGAATATATTCCGAGAGCTCAGAACGACATTGCTGATGGCTTGTCAAAGTGCGCCGCACTTAAGTTACCTGTGGAACCAGGGATTTTTGTGCTCAAGCTAACTCAACCGTCCGTAACACCACCAACAGGACAGAGCAAGAAGAGGAGGTTGATCTCTGGTGACTACTTTCCGTGAGCTTCCCAAGCCGCCGCCACGAAGGTCCCCAAGATCGACACCAACAAAGGCCGAGGGGCAGTCTGCTCCGACAAGCCCTGAGGTTTGTTTCGTTGAAGCGACGCTCCCGACAAGTTTTGCTCGGCAAGCTTGCCGGGAACGCCAAGCTCCGGGCTGAGCCGCAGTTCTTGCCATGGAAGCTGATGTTCCCGCGGCAGCAGATGTGCCTTTAGTCCTTGTTGTCGAGCCACAAGCTCCAAAGCATGGGCAGCAGATTGTCCATTTCCTTCAGACAGAGAACTTCCGAAGAGCAAGAAGAAGCGGAAAGAGTAGCCCGGCGGTCAAGTATGTACCAGCTTTGTCGACTGGCACTGCATATAAGAAGACTCAACGGGGTGAAATTGAAGTGTATTCATCGGGAAGACGGACAAAAGCTGTTGGCGAGAGATACATGGAGGCATATGTGGTCACCACATTGGCGCCAGAGCACTTGCCGGCAATGCGTTCCTAAGAAGGTTTCTTTTGGCCGACAGCCCTCCGTGATGCAAATCGCACAAGTAACCAAGTGTGAAGCGTGCGATTCCATTCCAAGCGACACACTAGCCAGCTCAAGCTCTCCAGACGATCCCTTTATCCCGCCATTTTTGATGCAGGGGCTCGACATCCTTGGCCCCTTCCCCGAAGCTGTCGGGGCTTTGAGTACTTGTATGTTGCAATCGACAAGTTCACAAAGTGGCCGGAAGTGGAAGCGATGAGGAAGGTGACAGCATAGTCGTGATCAAGTTCTTGGTCGATTGTTTGCCGCTTCGAATCCCTAACAGGATCATCACCGACAACGGCACCACAGTTCACAAGCCGCACCTTCATGCAAAGACGTCCAAGATCTTGGTGCCAAGGTTCGCTTCGCTTCGCTGCTCATCCGAGAAGCAACGGTCAAGCGGAGAGGGCAATGCTTAAGTGCTGCGCTGGCTCAAGACCGTAACTTTCGACAAAGGCTGCACAAGTGCGAAGAAATCTGGATTGAGGAGCTGTCGGTGGTTCTTTGGTCGATCAGACGACGCCAAATCGAGCCAACGCCGGACACCTTCGCTCTAGTCTATGGAGCAGGCAGTTCTCCCCACGGAACTCAGATACGGATCACCTCGAGTGCTCGCTTATGATGAGCTTGAGCAAGAGCGATGCGACAAGATGACGCTACCGCTCCTTGAGGTAGATCGCCTTCAGTCAGCAGACGAGCTGCTCGGTACCAGCAAGCTTTGGCGCCGCTACCATAGCCGCAAAGTCAATGCCGAAGTCTCGAGGAAGGCGACCTTGTTCTTCGCCGTTCAGTCCGCCAAGAATTCCAACAAGTTGACGCCTTGAAGTGGGAAGGCCCTTATCGGGTGAAAGCGAGTCACTAGGCCTGGCGCTGTCCGCTTTGAGACCGAAGATGGCATTCCGTGAGCAACTCACGGAATATTGAGCATCTTCGTAAGTTTTACCCGTAGAAGCGCGATTGCGAACCTGTTCCGGCAACCACCTTTTGTACAAGTCTTGCCGCTGATGCATGTAATCCTTTGTACAAAGCCGGGCGCAGACCCCGTGCATCAGTAAAGCTAGCGTGCTTCGCACACCTTGTCAATTCCATGCTTTTTACTTCTATTTGCATGCGTTATCTAACACTTTGTGCAGCACCTACCCCTGGTAAGTGATAATGAGCCACAAGGCTCCATATCTTTATTTTCTCTTCTTTCTCTTTCTCAAAGAAAGGAAGGTTCCTTCGCACACAAGTTTGCCGGGGGGGAAGGGAAGATAATGGTATGGACCAAGCGTCGCTCAAGGAAGTCTAACCTTACCGGGAAGCAAACGACAGAAAAGCTAAGTTGCCAAAGTTTGAGCAATCAGTTTTAAAAATTTTAAGTTATTTTCCTTGAACGACCGAACTTTGTATGGAAAACACATGCAGAGGAACCAATTCATAGCTAGTTGTGCCCTTACTTTGTTTCGAGTCCACTCAACAACTTAAGTGAGCTGCGACTAGTTGCGACAAGGTTGCTTGTCGGAAGCGGCACCGCCGGCAGGCTGCTGACGTTCCGCACTCAGCGCTCGCGGCTCAGGTGCCCACGCCGACAAGTCCCCTAAAAGTGTAAGGCAAAAACATACAAAGGAAGGAATCAAGTAAAGGAAATAGCATAGCAATTGATATCCTAAAGTTATATTACAAGATAGCTTGCCGCAGCTCTAATGGATTGTTCCTATGACATGACTAGCAGCGGCAAGAGCAAGAAAAAAATGGGCGGCCTAATCTACGCGGCCACCCTCAACCCTCTTGATTCCGCTCACCCTGTCCACAATGGGTGCGACAAGGGTCTTGAGCGCCTCCACATCGGCATCCGGCGGCAGAGACTTGAGGACGTTGGTGAAGTTGAGGCCCGGGTTGCGGAAGGCCACCTTCATCAGCACCTTTTGGAGGGCTCCCAGCAGATCTGGCGCGACTCCTCGGCCAGCTGTTTTGGGACCTCTTCCCGGAGTCGCTGGAGGCCCGTCACCACGCCCTTGAAGAATAAGCTAAGCTTGGCGCTGGGTTGGAGGTGCTCATCGGAGGAGTATCCAAGATCCACCATCCCGAGCTCCATCAGCTCGCTGTGGATGGCGGAAGCAGTATCCACGAGACCTTCGGTCCAGTGCTCCACACTCTCCCTCAAGGCGCTCACAGGTGGCAACAGCATTCGCCAGACTCCTCGTCGGCCTTGATCTTCTCCTTCAAGGCCAACTCCCGCTCCTTGGTGTCGCCCAGTCGTCCTGAGTCAAAGTAGTCAGCTTCAACTCAAGATCTGCATTGGAGTCCACAGCGGCGCTGAGCTCCTTGCTCCTCTCTCGGCGAGGCGGCCCGCAGCTTGCCAAGAGTGTAGGCGTCCTTCTCGCGCTTGTGCTTGAGTGCAGCAAGCTCCTCGCCGCTCTTCTTGAGGCTGGCCTCCAAGCTGCGCCACCTTCGTCTCCAGCTCCTTCTTGGCGGCCTCGGCGATTCGGCAGCATCCTTTGCCTCCTTGAGAGCCCCGCCAAATGTTTCCCTCGCGCATGGCGAGATCCTCCTCGTGGCTGTCCAGGTTGACCTTCACTGCGCCCGGCTCGCTTTCTGTGCGGACAGCTTCTCGGCGGCAAGCCGCTGTTCCTCCTCAGCTGCAGCCTTCTCGAGGATGAAGGCTGTGCGCTCCTCGACGAGTTGCTCCCGCTCCTCCACCAAGGACCGGAGAGCTTCCTGGTTGCGGCCCCGGAGCTCCTCCGCGCGCTTCCCGATGCCTGCTCCCGCCTTCCCGACAAGCGCCTCCCGGGATGCCAGTTTGGCTTGTCGGGCGCGGTAGAGCGACAGCGGCTTCCGTGCGGCTGCTCCTCCTCGAACTCGGCTGCTGCTGCTTGGCCAGCACGTCAACTAAGCGTCGGCCAGCGGAGGCGAGCAGCTCTTCATCGAAGGTTTCTCCTTCGCCGGCGCCACAGCTCGACTCCATGGGAGCTTGATGAAGACGCCGTCGCCCGGCCTTCAAGTAGGCGTCGGTTTGGGGCTCGAACTGGCGGCTGCAGCGGCGGAGGAATAAGCGGTCGGTGTAGCGCTGGCGCTCCTGCGGCCTCGTGGTCGTCGGTCACGATCGCTGCACCCTCGCCGCCTGCGGCGGCAGCCTCGGTGGCCTCTTCGCCGGCAGGCTCGTTAGCGTCGGCTTATTCTCCCACGGCGGCGGCTTCGTCAGTGTTGCCGCGCGCGTCCTCCTCGCCACCGACCTCGATCTCCATTGGCTCTGTGGCGGACGGATGAAGAAAGTCAAGCAAATATCCAAAGATAGAATCAGAAGAAGAAAAACACAAGGGAAGTACTCAGGCAAGAAGGTTACCTGCGCCGGGGGCTGCGGTCATGGTCTCCGCCGCCAAGGGATCGTGGTGCCGTCCCTTGTCGGAGAGCTGCCCCTGTCGGAGAAGGCTCCCTTGCGGAGAAGGCTCCCTTGCGGAGGCGCTCCTTGCCGGGGAATCCACCCTTGGCGGCGTGGTCGAAGCGAAGGAGGCTGCTCGCTCCTACACAAGTCATGATCGAGATATCGCCAAGGAAAAAAGCACCCATGCACGCCGAACAGCAAGAAATAGACCATATACTTACTGGCTGGGGGGCTCTTTTGAAACTGCTTTGAAGAAGTTGCCTCATCCGGTGAGGTTGTCTCGGACGCGCCTCCTGCCGTCATGATGAGGTTCGTCCTCGACGACAATCACCGGGGTCTTGGCTCTCTTCGACATCCTCTAGGCCAGCGTCCTGAAAAGGAATGGATTCAGAGTAAAGCAGATCAGATACAAGACAAGGCAATAAATTGAAGAATTACAAGTACAGACAAGGAATCTTACTCTTCCTCTTCCTCGCCGGAGCCGGCGCGGAGAGGTCGACTCGCCCGCCTCCTGCAACGAGGCGGAGGAGTGGCTCCCTTGACGCTTGGCGGGAGCGGGACCGGTGGCTGCGAGGGCCGCCCAGCTACCGCAGCGGTGTGAGGTGCTCCAGCGGCGGCAGTGCTTGCCGCGGTGGAGCTGGCCCAGCGCCTTGCGGCTGTTGGCCCGTCTGCCGCCCCGCTGCATCTCCGGCCCTGCGAAGACGCCTTCTTGGTGGAGCCGGTGGCTCCGCTCGCAGCAAGCTGCTTGGAGGTGGAGAGGATGCGCCCTCAGCGGGCTCGCTCGACTTGGCTTCAGGCTCGGCAAGCTCTTCCTCGCCGGCGAACTCTTTTCGCTCAACAAGGCTCGCCGCCTCGGCTGCCTCTGCCTCCTCCACAGTGAAGCCAAACTCGCCCGCGGCAGCGGCTGCTGCCGCCTCTTCTAGCCTGGTGGCGATGCGCTGCATCTCGTCGTCAGTGGTGTCGCGGGTGAGGCCCCTCTGCTCATTGGGGCGGACCGGCATCTCTACTAGATTGTCGAAGAACTGCCGCACGACGTCGTCTGCCGGCTCTTGCCAAGTGGGGACAATTCCGTGGGAGTCGCACAACGGCATCATTGCACGGATGCGGTCAAGCGACGAGTTGTTGCACAATGAACGACGCCTCGGCAACCTAAACATCTCCGTGTGATTAGGATCAGGCTTGAACAGCTCTAAGAGCATTGCGTCAAGCTCCAAGACAGTGAAGTTGAAGTTGAGGCCTGGGCGCAGCCTCATGATGTCTGCGGCGTTCTGAAATTCCCAGGCAGGTCTCCTTCTCTCCTGCAAGAAGCGTCTTGGCGGCGAAGAAAGTCCGCGCCAACAAGGTTTACTGATGAGTCCGGCAAGCCTGAGGCGGAGGATTCGTAATCGCGATCTTCAACCTAGCATCCTCCGGGGCCGATTGCTCCAATCATTGCAGCGTACTCTCTCTGAGGGTTTAGTATTTGGCGGTAAAAGGTTGCGGGTTCTCCTCAACGATCCAGCACCAATCTGCCCTCCACTCCTCCCATTTGCTTCGGAGCTCTCCCTCCAGATAGGCCTCCTTCTTGCCGACCCTAGAGACCCAAGCAATTCCTCCGGCAAGGGGCTCTCTTCTCTCGGCTCGGGGTAAAAAGAAGTGACGAAAAAGAGCTACATTTGGGTGGACTCCGACAAAGTTTTCGCAGAGATGTGCGAAAACTGCCATGGTCAGAACAGCGTTGGGGGTGAAATCAAGGAGGCGGAACCCGTAGGTGTTCATAATGTCGCATAAAGAACTTCGAGAGAAGGGCGGGCAGAGCCCGATAGAAGAAGAGCGAAGAAGGGATACCCGTCGGGGCCAGTTCTGCAAGGCGGCGGGAGTACCTTCGTGCTTGGCGGATGCGCCTGGCGTCTCCGTTGACCGAAGAGGTAGTAGTTCTCCCTCGGCTCCCTCGCTGGCGAAAGCTGAGGGGGAAGACCCGCTCCTTCCTTAGCGCCGCAAAGCAGCGCCTCGGCCGACTTCACGGTCTTCCCTTGTCGGCTTTCGGCCCATGGCGGAGGCGGTGGAGGAGATCGGCGGCGTTGAGTGTCTTTGGCGGCGATGGGGGGCGGAGCGTTGCTCTCTTTTCAGCCTTGAGAAGAAGGGGGAGCAGCGGAGGTTTTTCGATGGTACAGCAACTGGCGAGGTAGGCGACGTACCCCTGTTTCCCCTGCTTATAAAGAGGGAGGGGGCGGACGTTCCGATTTCCCGAATAAAGAAACCCCCACGACCTCGCCCATGATCTCTCACACGACGCCACGTTCGGTGCGTGCTGTTCGTGGGGGACGTGGTGGGTCCGGGGTGAGTTATGGTGTGACCCGGGCCGCGTGTGCCGTGCCTGTTTTGGGCACAGCCCAACAGCGCTCGGCACCGTTTGTAGCCCGAGCCGAAGGCTCTGTCGGTGTACTATAGTAGGGGTACCCTAGTATCCCGAACTTGTGCACGGGCAGTTGCAGCCCTCCGCGGCAAGGCTTACCGGGTGACCGCCAAGGTCCTCCGTGGTTCCTTTGGAGCCATTCAAGAACAAAGTATTCAAGCCAGGGAGACAAGACCCCGGCAAGAGGAGCTTGCCGGGAAGGTCACCCAAGGCACATAGGAAACAAGGCCCCGGCAAGAGGAGCTTGCCGGGAAGGCCACCCCAGGCACCTACAAGACAAGACCCCGGCAAGAGGAGCTTGCCGGGAAGGCCCGGTGAGCGACAAGCTTCCGGGCGCGACAATATAACAACCGTTGCAAAGGCGCTTGTCATGCAGACCACCTCTCAGTACCTACGCTCCAGCGCATCCACTAACGTGTCGCCACAGGGCCTTTCCGGTAGCGTGGCGAGAGGCTGTGCAGCCCGGCGGTGCGAGGTGGCAAGCGGCTGACAAGTTTGCCATCGTGGCGGACGGTGGCGCCCACAGACGGTCCCTCTTTGCCTTTGTTAGAGGCGACAAGATGGGCATTTAATGCCTTTGTCCCCTGCCGTCGAGAGTTAGGTATATTACACTCTACACTGTACAAGTAGGTGTACCAACCACTAGTTTTACATTTGTACCCCCGTCTACGTTGCCACCTGTCGGAGCCCCTTTGAGCATATAAAAGGAGGCCCATGCGCAACGTAGAAAGGGGTTGGTTGGTTGGTTGGTTGGTTGGTTGGTCGATGAGTTCCCTCCACGCTCAGTCTCGTTAGCAATTCGTCTGTACTGTAGCATTCGAGCGCTCCTGAGCAAGAACGCAATACACCTAGACATGCAAAGTAGGAGTATTATCTCTCCGGAGAGCTCCGGCTGGGTAAAACCTCTCGCGTGCTTCGCCTCGATCTGCTCTTCGTGCGACCTCCGCTCCCCGCCGAACCGAAAGGGGCTCGGTCCGCCGGCCCCATAGGTGTTCGTGGGCCAGATCAGCCTGCCCCGACATAGGAGCCTTGATTTTCTTCATTTTCGGCTTTGGAATTTGTTCGCCTGGCTTGGCAGTGCCAACTGGAGCATCAACTACCAAATCCTTCAAGTTTATTGCCTCAGTATGGGGAGTTATATTCATAGAATCCTTCATGGTGACAGTTGTAGGTGGAGTCTTTCTTTTTAGAATGATCTTCTTCGGTGGTGCTATTAGAACTGCACGAGCCCCAAGATCGGGTAGCACAGTAGAAGTTTTGATGTTCACTTGTTCGCTGAGAGTATCATCAACTTCCTCTCTTGTTAGCGGTGGATCATCTTGATTGGAAGAATTGCTTTCTGCATTTCTATCAGTTGATTCAGCCGGCCTCTTCTTTGGTGCGCTCTTTTTCTTCAATGCAATAGTGCTAGGATCATATTTGCGCTTGGAACTTCCTTCTGATTTTCCTTCGGCCTTTTTCTTGAGCTCTTTCATTTTTGCCTTCTTGGCTCTATTTTCAGCATTATTCTGGCGCTTAGCCAGTTCATCAGGATATGATTCAGGAGTTCGAAGGGATGACTTATCAGCATTTGGTGGCGACAACGGATTTTCCTGGGGATCACTTGCTTGAATGAGGCCAATTTCACGGCAGTCGCCCCATGGAGGATGAAAGGCAAAATTCTTCGCAAATCGAGGATGAACCATCTCATAGTTGAACCACTTGCGCACCCAGTGGCATCGAATCCTTTGCAGACGCTTGTCTCTTTCTCGTTTTGACTCTCCTGGAACAGTGTTATAATTGTCATGAGAGATATACTGAGCTGAATTTCCGTATGGTTGTCTGCCTCCTTTCTTTTTCTTTGGAGCATCTTCTTCTTGCTCGTCAGCATTTTTTTGTGTCTCTTTCTTTTGCTGGTTGATGGGACTACCGTTGGGCCCTTTGCATTCGGAGCCTTTGACTCATCTGTTGTACCCAAGATTACCTCTTCTTCATCGGCCATGCTCATTGGTCGAGCAGAATCTTCAATAGATTGCATATACCTGTGAATGAGAATAGATGCGAGGGAAAATGGGGACAGGGTTACAAATGCAGCAAGGACCAACGTCGAACCAAGGGAAACAGGCCGAAGAGCACGGCAGTCAACACCGGATTCAAAAGCTCTCGGCAGAATCATAAAAAGCTGCCCCTCAATAATAACAGGGACGAGCTATCTAACCTAAACAAAATCTTGGACAAGATATGCCAAATCCACAGTACTCCCGGGAAGCCTGCAAACCACACCCACAAAGATTGTTGGGTCTTCAAGCAGTCCGGCAAACTCAACGCCGAACACAAGGGGCTCGACACACCAAGCGAGGACGATGACGAACCCCAAAAGCAGAGCACCGGAAAACAAAAGAATTTCCCACAAGAAATCAAAACAGTGAACTCACTTCACGTGACAAAAGGGAAAATAGAGCGGCGCCCATAGAGGTACGCGCCATATGGCCTATCCCGAAAGAGTCCCGCCACTGGTTGTCAAAACCAATCACCTTTGACCATCGGGATTATTCTAGAAGTATACGGAACGCAGGTTGGACTGCCTTGATATTAGATCCGATAATTGGCGGACTCCAATTTTCACAAGTCTTAATGGACGGCGGCAGTGACCTAAACCTGCTATAACGGACACAATCCGCAAAATGGGGATAGACCCAACCAAATTTCGCCATAGCAATACTTCCTTTCAAGGGGTAATGCCAGGCCCATATGCCCACCAGACGGGCTCAGATTATTAGAAGTTGTGTTCGCTCACCCGACAACTTCCGCCGCTTGAAAGTTAACCTTCCACCTCGCCCCATTTACAAGTAGCTATCAAGCACTATTGGGACGTGAAGCTTTCGCCCGCTTTAACGCAATACCGCATTATGCATCTCTTACGCTTAAAATGCCCGGTCCACACGGCATCATCTCATTAAAGGGAAACATCGAGGGTCCCCCGAGTCCAGAAAATTGTGCGGATGCCTTGACAGCCCCACAATAAACCGGCTTCAACAATACAAGCACTTAGACAGGTCGTGCAGACCCCGGACATGGCTGGACGAGTCTGGCGTAAACATACAAGGGGCTCCGTGCATCCACAACAAGAGACAATAAAGCTCAATTTTGTTCATTCTTTGAATTGTACTTTGTTTATATAATATAACGTACATTTTTGCACGATCTTTCTCAACTAAGTTCCTATCTTTTACAGATGAACACCGTGCTACACCCGTCCGAGGATACGGCTGCATGGAGACACAGCGCAGACGTGTAGTAGGGACCCGTTGCAAAGGATTCTTTTCAGATTAAGACCCTCGTAAACCTTTTTTTACTGTCTCTTGTTGATACACATCCCCGGTTTCTTGCTATAACCAAGGAGGAGGTCTGGCGTTTTGGCATAGGCCACGCCAGAATTTCATACAGCTGCACGGACACTGGGGCTTTTTACCAAGGGCGATTGTTCGACCCGTTTTCATAAAGACCGAATACCTTAGGGAGTGTTCGGCGTCTCGAAAGTTAGGCCTTATATGCATCAGCTCCGAATCATGTCTTTGGTCAAATGTTGGGTTTGCCCGGCTCCTGTGTTTTGCTGCCTTACGTTCCGTTCTATCGGCTAATGCGGCACCAGGAGAACTGCTGCGATTGTGCCCCGGTTCGGCCAGGTGAGCACCTCGAGAGAAAGCAAAACCGACCGTCATGATATAGCGTGAGACTAGTCAACCACTTTCGATGACCCGCTGGAATCTTTAGAATTCCTCGCATTGACGAAGGGCCGTTTCCGGCCAGGCACATCTGGCGCCCGAATTCGGGTGAGCGCGGTGCCCCTAGGGGCTATATAGTAGCCCCATTGTCGAACTCCCATGGCTAACTGAAAGTGATAAAGCATTATAGTTCGGTTGCCTAGTTTGCTGCGCTATCACCTCCTTTGTAGGACCAAGACGTTGGATCAAGTGTGAAAATGCGTTTTCTGCAAACACCCCCACATTATATGCGTGGGGGTTGAAGCCAAAGACTGCCATCTTTCAGGTTATATACACATATACATTAACGGCCGCACAGGAGGTATTTTTAATTCTTGAAAGCACAAGTATAAAAAGCTTTTATATTCCATCCAAACATTGTTTCACAATAATACATGTTATTCGAACATAATATCCTTCGAGCACTGCGTCTCTATTAAACTAGCGCCCTGAAGAACTTCCTGAAAATAGTGCTCGACAGGTACTCGGCTTCCGTTCGAATCTTGGGTTGCAACATCGGTGGCCTTCTCCGCCCAGTATGTCTTGACACGGGCAAGAGCCATCCGCACCCTCTATGCATGATGACTGCCTCATTGCTTTGATATGCAGCACCGCACCAAGGAACTGCAGCACCAAGCCAAAATAACTCTTCGGCTCGGGCCTTTTCGGCCACAAATGAGTCACGACATTCTTCATGGCAAGTCCGGACAACCTATTCAGCTCCGCCCATTCGGCCAAACGATCGGTTAATGGAAGTGGACGCTCTGGACTACGGAACTGTGACCAAAAAAGCTCTTCCATCTCGTGATCCTTTTGATCTCCAAAGTGTTCAGCCACGTCATGCGGCTTTTCGCCAAGTCCGAATAAGCATCCGCACTACTCCACAGCCGGTCCAACTCGAGCATATTTAGGATCCGTGAACTTCCCTACGCAGCGAAGGGCTTTCCAGCCACGATATCTCCGGCCTGACGTAGCTCCTCCTTCATAGCTCTCATCGCAGAGTGAGCATCCTTGGCCTCGGTGGTGGCCTTCTTCAGTTCCTCTTGCTCCACTCGACCTTCTTTTTCAAGAAGCTCGCAGCGGTCGGTAGCATTCTTCAACTTCACGGCCATCTCGGCCAATTCCTTCTTGCTTCGGCAGTGAGCAGCATGTTCAGCCTTTAGCTCTTCGGCCGCCTTTAAGGCAGCCGCATCACTTTTCCTGGCCTGCTCCTTGGCTCGGGCAAGCTCCGCCCGAAGATTCTCCATGGTAGCGGAACCATCTGCATCAAGCATACATGTCGTAAGGCATGGGCATCAAGCTCCCTTACTAGGTGTCTGCGGAGAAACTGCATACCTTGTGACTCGTCCAGCCGCTTGTTGACAAGCGCGATGCCGGCATCCGCCACGTCAAGTTGCCGCTTTAGTTTGGCAAATTCATCAATCCGGCTAGCCACCGGACGCCCCGCCACCTACATAGGAAGGGCGACATATTATATCTGGGATTATGATCCTCGGCGTGCTATCATTTTTGACAACGCACCGAGTCTCAGGGGCTACTATCTACACGGGGCGCATCTTATATATGCGGAACCGTCAAAAAGTACATCATTGCACGTACCTCAAAACCCGTCAGTAAACTCCTGGCGGCCTCGTACAACCCGCTTCATGGACGAAATCTTTTCAATCACCGTACCCATCAATGCACGGTGATCCTCCGACATAGACACTCGCCCGGCAGACCCTTCAACTCCTCCGACCGTGCACCGGGAGGTGTCGGACTCGTCGATGGCCTTTTTCAAGGCCGGACACGGAGGGCTCTGGGGGTCCTCGACCGTCCTCCACCCTGCCGGATTCGGGAAAACCTCCGCGACGACACCTCGGGATCGTCCGCCTCGCTATCTTGATGCAGCGGGAGGCGTTCGCTCTCCATCATCTCCGGACGAAGATCCCCGAAGACGAAGCTCTGCTGAGAAGGGCTGAGATCCGAACTACAAGGTAAAATGTCGGTCATCTTGAGAGATAAAACAGGATGTCTCTTATTTTAGGAAAAACTCCCTCTCTACTTACGGCTCATTGGAGGGCTGATCTCCTTGGGGAAATAATGCGGCGGAGCATCTTCCGGCAGGACCCTCTGGCGAGGATTTCTTCCCGCTTTGAGGCCTTGGTCTCCGGATCTTCAGAGGCGGTCCTCTTCTCCCCTTGGATGGAGGGATTCCCGATCCCTCCTTGCTTGATAACCTCCTTCGCAGAGACAGTAGCTTCCTTGTTTCCCCCTTCGCCTTCTTCTAAAGGCACAGCCTCCAGCATCTTGGTTAACACGGGATTCGGCATGGTCTCAGGGAGGGGGGCCGGACACCTGATCAGTTTTGGTTTTGCTATCCACTCCTGTGTAAGGGACAACTCTTTCAAGGGCAAGTTTATGATAAATATAAGGATAGCGTGTCCGGGTACGGGACTACTTACTTGAGCATCCGGGCGATTGCAGCTCAGATCTGCGTCCTCGGTCAAGTCCGGACACATTGCTTGTGATCCGAAGAACAGTTTGTACATCTCCATGGGCGTTGTGCCCATAAAATGTTGAAGAGCTCGTGGTCCCTCCGGATTGAACTCCCACAGGCGGAGGGGGCGACGTTTGCAGGGCAGGATGCGGCGAATCAGCATGACCTGCGCCACTACAACCAGATTGGTCTCTCTCTCTCCAGAAGGTCTCGAATACGGCCCTGCAACAGGGGCACGTCTTTGGACGGCCCCCAGTCAAGCCCTTTATTGACCCATGACGCCAGCCGCGGCGGAGGACCCGAGCGAAAGGCAGGTGGCGCCACCCATTTGGTGCCCCTGGGAGCTGTGATATAAAACCACTCTTGTTGCCATAGGCTGAGCTCCTCTTGAAAAGAGCCCTCGGGCCATGGAGCGTCGGCATTCTTGCTTATAACAGCCCCTCCGCACTGCTGTTGCCCCTTGATCATCTTGGCTCCACCTTGAAGGTCTTGAGCCATAATCCAAGTGAGGGGTAATGCAGAGGAAGGCTTCACACACGACGATGAACGATGAGATGTGGAGGATGGACTCCGGATCCAAGTCGTGAAATTCCAGCCCGTAATAAAACATGAGCCCCCTCACGAAGGGGTCCATCGGGAAACTTAGTCCCCGAAGGAAGTGAGACATGAACACCACGCTTTCACCGAGCTTGGGAGTGGGAATAACCTGCCCTTGAGCAGGCAGCCTATGCGAGATTTCGCCGGTTAGATACCTGGCATCTCTTAGCTTTAGGACGTCTTCTTCCGTGACGGAGGAAGGCATCCACCGGCCTTGGAGGTCGGAGCCGGACATCGTCGAAGGTCCTGGCGCTGAATCTGGAGCTTTGGGTGTTGGAACTCGAAGCGAGGCGGATTCGATGGAGATTGATAAAAGGAGTGGGGCCTTGGTCTCTTTATAAAGAGGTTGAATACCGTGAGCCCTCCCGTGACTGTTTGGGACTCGCCTTCGATAGAGGAGGCATGCCAACGGGCACGATTGGGTTACCCACGCCCGTATTGATGAGAATCCCGGAATAAGGGGACACGATCTCTGCTTTGACAAGACGTGCCAAGGAAACCGCCTCGCTAAACACGCTGAGGTGGGACAGTGAAAATGATTCGAATAAAGGCTTGGCCATGGTGTGATGTCACGCTGCGGAATACGTCAGCAGATTGAACTTGTGTAAATGTTATTCTCTCTACGGTGGTATGTGGAACTTATTTTGCAGAGCCGGGCACTATCCTTGTGTTCAAAATCTTCTATGAAGTATTCGGAGGAGCAACCCGCCTTGCAATGCCAAAGACAATATGCGCGCCGGACTCGTCATCATTGAAGCCTGGTTCAGGAGACTCTTGAGGAGTCTGGATTAGGGGTGTCCGGATAGCGGACTATGACCTTTGGCCGGACTCTGGACTATGAAGATACAAGATTGAAGACTTCGTCCGTGTCCGGATGGGACTTTCCTTGGTGTGGAAGGCAAGCTTGTGATACGGATATGTAGATCTCCTACCATTGTAACCGACTCAGTGTAACCCTAACCCTCTTGATTGCCTATATAAACCGGAGGGTTTTAGTCCGTAGGACGAACAACAATCATACCATAGGCTAGCTTCTAGGGTTTAGCCTCTCGATCTCATGGTAGATCTACTCTTGTACTACCCATATCATCAATATTAATCAAGCAGGAGTAGGGTTTTACCTCCATCGAGAGGGCCCGAACCTCGGTAAAAACATCGTGTCCCTTGTCTCCTGTTACCATCCGCCTAGATGCACAGTTCAGGACCCCCTACCCGAGATCCGCCGGTTTTGACACCGACAGTAGGTTCTGCCGGTAACACAAAGGAGAAACTGCCGTAGTAGTTAGCTAAACGAGTGTGTGAACGAGTTGTGGGTCAATAACCTGGATTCTCAAGTTCATCGAGAATTAATGGAGGATCAAATCTATTGGCCACTCATGGATGAGGATTTTTATCTTGATGATCATCATCATTCTCATCAGCATCAGCATTTGCATCGCCATTCCCTTCGGGATTGCCATTTTGATTGGCATTTGGATTTTGATTGCCATTTGCATTTAGAGTGGCATTTGCTTCGGCAGTGGCTTGATGTGTTCTGCTTCAAGTCATAGGAGCATCATCATCGGAAGACTTAGGTGCATTTTCTTCAACTGGCTTGATGCTCCCGATGGCCATTTGCCGAATAGCATCTGAAATCAGTGATTCATCTATCACATTTAGCTGGTGCTCCTTTTGAGAGCCATTAGATTCATCAAATTGCACATTTAACATTTCCATAACTTTCCCGTGGTGAGAGTTATAGACACGATAAGTATGCGAGTTTGAGCCATAACCAAGAAGAAAACCTTCATGTGCCTTGGGTGCAAACTTGGAAGAATGGTTCATATCAAGAACGTAACAAGGTGCACCAAAAACACGTAGATAAGAAACATTTGGTCTCTTGCCAGTGATAAGCTCATATGAAGTTTTCTTAAGGAACTTGTGAAGATAAACACGATTGATAAAATGACAAGCAGTGTTAATAACCTCACCCCAGAAGCAAATAGGAGTTTTATACTCACTGAGCATTGTTCTCGCCATTTCGATGATAGTTCTATTCTTTCGTTCAACAACTCCATTCTGTTGGGGAGTGTATGCGGCAAAGAACTCATGAGTAATACCATTTTCATCGAGAAAATCATCGATATGAATATTTTTTAACTCGGTCCCATTGTCACTTCTGACATGCTTAATTAACACATCATATTCATTATGGGCCTTCTTAGCACAACTTTTGAAGATACCTTGGGTGCAGGTTTTGTCTTCGAGAAAGAATACCCAAGTGTACCGAGATAAATCATCAACAATAACCAGACCATAATGACTGCCACCGAAAGTTTCATAATTTTGACGACTAAATAAATCCATATGAAGAATTTCCAGAGGTCTTGTCATGGTCATAACAGTTTTTGATGAATGATGCTTCTTAGCTAATTTACCGGCCTCACATGCAGCACAAAGACGATCATTGTCGAATTTTACATCAGGAATGCCACGGAGATGATTTTTCTTCACAGAGTCTGCAAGTTTCTCACACCTGCATGACCAAGCCTTCAGTGCCACAGCCAACCCTCGATTGCTTTTGTAAGAAAACAAGTTTGGACTGAGGGACCCTTAGAGAAATCCACAATATATAGATCACCTTTTCTAATTCCCTCAAAGACGAAGGAATTGTTAGAGGCCATAAATACAATGCATTTGGATATGGAAAATAGAACTAGCATGCCTAGATCATAGCTTGCCAACTAACCTAAGATTGAATCCAAGAGATTGAACAAGTAAAACATCATCAATTGATTTGTCTCTGGATATAGCAATTTTACCTAGCCCAATTACCTTTCCTTTGTTGTTGTTGCCAAAAGTGATATACTTCAGAGGAGAAGCAGTTAAGTTGGGGTCGACAAACAACGACTTGTCTCTCGTCATATGACTAGTGCATCCACTATTCATTATCCATTCTGTACACCCGAAGACATAGTCCTGCAGAAGAATTAGGCTTTCTTAACCACCCACATCTTTGTAGGTGGCTTCGAAACAGTAGAGCGAGCAGGATATGATTTCTTTTGGTAAACATTACTGTTGCTCGATGAGGTGTGAGCATAATCGAAAGAATAAGCATTAAAATTCCTTCCAGACGAATGAGCATAGTGATTAAATGTGAAAGTGTGTTATATCGACTTTTCCGGTGATCTGCCAAGGGGGAATCGATCACGGAGGGCTTCTACATCAACACCATTGCCTCTCCGATGAAGCGTGAGTAGTTTACTACAGACCTTCGGGTCCATAGTTATTAGTTAGATGGCTTCTTCTCTCTCTTTATTCTCAATACAAAGTTCTCCTCGATGTTCTTGGAGATCTATTCGATGTAATACTCTTTTGCGGTGTGTTTACCGAGATCTGATGAATTGTGGATCTATGAACAAGATTATCTATGAATATTATTTGGTTCTTCTCTGAATTCTTATATGCATGATTTGATATCTTTGCAAGTCTCTTCGAATTATTGGTTTAGTTTGGCCTACTAGATTGATCTTTCTTGCAAGGGAGAAGTGCTTAGCTTTGGGTTCAATCTTGCGGTGTCCTTTCCCAGTGACAGCAGGGCACGTACTGTATTGTTGCCATCGAGGATAAAAAGATGGGGTTTATATCATATTGCTTGAGTTTATCCCTTTACATCATGTCATCTTGCTTAATGTGTTACTCTGTTCTTATGAACTTAATACTCTAGATGCATGTTGGATAGCGGTCGATGTGTGGAGTAATAGTAGTAGATTCAGAATCGTTTCGATCTACTTGGCATGGATGTGATTCCTATATTCATGATCATTGCTTAGATATCTTCATAACTATGCGCTTTTCTATCAATTGCTCGGCAGTAATTTGTTCACCCATCGTAATACATGCTATCTTGAGAGAAGCCACTAGTGAAACCTATGGCCCCCGGGTCTATTTCTTATTATATTGCATCTCTTTTATTTACATCGCTTCTCGTTTACTATTTTGCAATCTTTACTTTCCAATCTATACAACAAAAATACCAAAAATATTTACTTTACTATCTTTATTAGATCTCACTTTTATGAAAGTGACCGTGAAGGGATTGACAACCCCTTTATCGCGTTGGTTGCAAGGTTCTTGATTGTTTGTGCAGGTACTAGGTGACTTGTGTGTTGTCTCCTACTGGATTGATACCTTGGTTCTCAAAACTGAGGGAAATACTTACGCTACTTTGCTGCATCACCCTTTCCTCTTCAATGGAAAACCAACGCATGCTTAAGAGGTAGCAAGAAGGATTTCTGGCACCGTTGCCGGGGAGGTCTACGCCAAGTCAATACATACCAAGTACCCATCATAAACTCTTCTCCCTCGCATTACATTATTTGCCATTTGCCTCTCGTTTTCCTCTCCCCCACTTCTAAAATGATTTTCAAAAACCTTTGCCTTTTCTTCGCCCCTTTTCCGTTCGTATCTTTTCGCTTGCTTCTTGTGTGCTTGTTTGTTGGATTGATTGTTTGTCATGATAGCTCAAAATAATACTAAATTGTGTAAGTTTTCCAATACCAACAACAATTATTTTATTAGCACTCCGATTGCTCCTACTACCGATGCTGAATCTTGCGAAATTAATACCGCTTTGTTGAATCTTGTTATGAAAGAACAATTTTCCGGCTTCCTAGTGAAGATGCCGCTACCCATCTAAACAACTTTGTTGATTTATGTGATATGCAAAAGAAGAAAGATGTGGATAATGATATTGTTAAATTGAAGCTATTTCCGTTTTCGCTTAGAGATCATGCTAAAACTTGGTTCTCTTCCCTGCCTAAAAATAGTATTGATTCATGGAATACGTGCAAAGATGCTTTTATCTCTAAGTATTTTCCTCCCGCTAAGATCATCTCTCTTAGGAACGATCTTATGAATTTTAAGCAACTTGATCATGAGCATGTTGCACAAGCTTGGGAGAGGATGAAATTAATGATACGTAATTGCCCTGCACATGGTTTGAATTTGTGGATGATTATACAAAAAAATTATGCCGGATTGAATTTTGCTTCTAGAAATCTTTTAGATTCGGCAGCGGGAGGAACTTTTATGGAAATCACTTTAGGAGAAGCTACTAAACTCTTAGACAATATTATGGTTAATTATTCTCAATGGCACACCGAAATATCCACTGGTAAAAAAGTTCATGCGATTGAATAGATTAATGTTTTGAGAGGAAAGATGGATGAACTTATGAAACTGTTTGCTAATAAAAGTGTTTCTTATGATCCTAATGATATGCCTTTGTCCACTTTGATTGAGAATAATAATGAATCTATGGATGTGAATTTTGTTGGTAGGAACAATTTTGGTAACAACGCGTATAGAGGAAACTTCAATTCTAGGCCGTTTCCTAATAATTCCTCTAATAATTATGGTAATTCCTACAGCAACTCTTATGGAAATTTTAATAAGATGACATCTGATTTTTAGATTAGTGTTAAAGAATTTATGAGTTCGCAAAAGAATTTCAATGCTTTGGTTGAAGAAAATTGCTTAAGATTGATGAGTTGGCTAAGAACGTGGATAGAATTTCTCTTGATGTTGATTCTTTGAAACTCAGATCTATTCCCCCTAAGCATGACATCAATGAGTCTCTCAAAGCCATGAGAAATTCCATTGACGAGCGCAAAGAAAGAACCGCTAGGATGCATGCTAAAAAAGATTGCTTTGTGAAAGCATGTTCTTCTAGTTTTCATGATAATAATGATGAAGATCTAAAAGTGATTGATGTGACTCCTATTAAATCTTTGTTTTCTAGTATGAATCTTGATAAAGATGGGACTGGAGATGAGTCAACTTTAGTTAAAAGGCGTCCCAATGATTCGGTGTTTTTAGATCTTGATGAAAAAATTAATAAAAGCGGGATTCAAGAGGTCAAAACTTTACATAGCAATGAACCCACTATTTTGGATTTCAAGGAATTTAATTACTATAATTGCTCTTTGATAGATTGTATTTCCTTGTTGCAATTCGTGTTAAATTCTCCTCATGCTTATAATCAAAATAAAGCTTTTACTAAACATATCGTTGATGCTTTAATGCAATCCTATGAAGAAAAGCTTGAAATAGAAGTTTCTATCCCTAGAAAACTTTATGATGAGTGGGAACCTACTATTAAAATTAAGATTAAAGATTATGAATGCTATGCTTTATGTGATTTGGGTGCTAGTGTTTCCACGATTCCAAAAACTTTGTGTGATGTGCTAGGTTTCCGTGAATTTGATGATTGTTCTTTAAATTTGCATCATGCGGATTCCACCATTAATAAACATATGGGAAGTATTAATGATGTTATTATTGTTGCAAATAGTAATTATGTGCCCGTATATTTCATTGTTCTTGATATAGATTGCAATCCTACATGTCCTATTATTCTTGATAGACCTTTCCTTAGAACGATTGGTGCAATTATTGACATGAAAGAAGGAAATATTAGATTCCAATTTACGTTAAGGAAAGGCATGGAACAATTTCCTAGGAAGAAAATTAAATTGACTTATGAATCTATTATGAGAGCCACTTATGGATTGCATACCAAAGATGGTAATACCTAGATCTATTCTTGCTTTTATGCCTAGCTAGGGGCGTTAAACTGTAGCGCTTGTTGGGAGGCAACCCAATTTTATTTTTGTTCTTTGCTTTTTGTTCCTGTTTAGTAATAAATAATTCATCTAGATTCTGTTTAGATGTTGTTTTATGTTTTAATTAGTGTTTGTGCCAAGTAGAACCTTTGGGAAGACTTGGGTGAAGTCTTTGCGATCTTGCTGTAAAAAACAGAAACTTTTGCGCTCACGAGATTAGCTGCCATTTTTTACTGGAGAGTGCTTTTAGGTTGATTCTTTTTGCAGATGATTTATAGACAAATTCCTCACGTCCACCAATTTATTACAGAATTTTTGGAGTTCCATAAGTATTCGAACAAATCAGATTACTACAGACTGTTCTGTTTTTGACAGATTCTGTTTTTCGTGTGCTGTTTGCTTATTTTGATGAATCTATGAGTAGTATCGGGGGGTATGAACCATAGAGAAGTTGGAATAAATTAGTTTTAACACCAATATAAATAAATAATGAGTTCATTACAGTACCTTAAAGTGGTGTTTTATTTTCTTATACTAACGGAGCTCATGAGATTTTCTGTTGAAGTTTTGTGTTGTGAAGTTTTCAAGTTTTTGGGTAAAGATTTGATGGATTTTGGAATAAGGAGTGGCAAGAGCCTAAGATTGGGGATGCCCAAGGCACCCCAAGGAAAAATTCAAGGACAACCAAAAGCCTAAGCTTGGGGATGCCCTAGAAGGCATCCCCTCTTTCGTCTTCGTCTATCGATAACTTTACTTGAGGCTATATTTTTATTCACCACATGATATGTGTTTTGCTTGGAGCGTCTTGTATGATTTGATTCTTTCCTTTTTAGTTTACCACAATCATCCTTGCTGTACACACCTTTTAGGAGAGACATGCATGAATCAGAATTTATTAGAATACTCTATGTGCTTCACTTATATCTTTTGAGCTAGATATTTTTTCTCTAGTGCTTCACTTATATCGTTTTAGAGCACGGTGGTGGTTTTATTTTATAGAAATTATTGATCTCTCGTGCTTCACTTATATTATTTTGACAGTCCTTTAGAACAGCATGGTAATTTGCTTTGGCTATAAAATTAGTCCTAATATGATGGGCATCCAAGATGGGTATAATAATATAAAGTGCATTGAATACTATGAGAAGTTTGATTCCTTATGATTGTTTTGAGATATGAACTGAAGGAAATATGCCCTAGAGGAATAATAAAGTTATTATTTACTTCCTTATTTCATGATAAATGTTTATTATTCATGCTATAATTGTATTAACCGGAAACATAATACATGTGTGAATACATAGACAAACAGAGTGTCACTAGTATGCCTCTACTTGACTAGCTTGTTTATCAAAGATGGTTAAGTTTCCTAACCATAGACATGAGTTGTCATTTGATTAACGGGGTCACATCATTAGATAATGATGTGATTGACTTGACCCATTCCGTTAGCTTAGCACTTGATCATTTAGTATTCTGCTATTGCTTTCTTCATGACCTATACATGTTCCTATGACTATGAGATTATGCAACTCCCGTTTATCGGAGGAACACTTTGTGTTCTACCAAACGTCACAATGTAACTGGGTGATTATAAAGGTGCTCTACATGTGTCTCCGAAAGTACTTGTTGGGTTGGCGTATTTCAAGATTAGGATTTGTCACTCCGATTGTCAGAGAGGTATCTCTGGGCCCACTCGGTAATGCACATCACTATAAGCCTTGCAAGCATTGTAACTAATGAGTTAGTTATGGATGATGTATTACGGAACGAGTAAAGAGACTTTCCGGTAACGAGATTGAACTAGGTATTGAGATACCGACGATCGAATCTCGGGCAAGTAACATACCGATGACAAAGGGAACAACGTATGTTGTTATGCGGTTTGACCGATAAAGATCTTCGTAGAATATGTGGGAGCCAATATGAGCATCCAGGTTCCGCTATTGGCTATTGACTGGAGACGTGTCTCGGTCATGTCTACATAGTTCTCGAACCCGTAGGGTCCGCAAGCTTAAAGTTCGATGACGATTTTATTATGAGTTTTTGTGTTTTGATGTACCGAAGGTAGTTTGAGTCCCGGATGTGATCACGGACATGACGAGGAGTCTCGAAATGGTCGAGACGTAAATACCGATATATTGGACGACTATGTTCGGACACCGGAATGGTTTCGGAGAGTGTCGGACATATACCGGAGTACCGGGGGGTTACCGGAACCCCCCGGGGAGCTTAATGGGCCAAGATGGGCCTTAGTGGAGAAGAGGAGGGGCGGCTAGGGCTGGCCGCGCGCCCCCTCACCCTCTAGTCTGAATTGGACAAGGAGGGGGGCAGCGCCCCCTTTCCTTCCTCCTCTCTCCTTCCCTTCCTTTCCCCCTCCTACTCCAACTAGGAAAAGAGGGAGCCCTACTCCCGATGGGAGTAGGACTCCTTCCTGGTGCGCCCTCCTCTTGGTCCTTTATATACAGGGGCAGGGGGGCACCTCTAGGGACAACAATTGATCTCTTGATCTCTTAGCCGTGTGTGGTGCCCCCCTCCACGATATTCCACCTCGATCATATCGTAGCGGTGCTTAGGCGAAGCCCTGCGTCGGTAGCAACATCATCACCGTCACCACGCCGTCGTGCTGACGGAACTCTCCCATGAAGCTCTGCTTGATCGGAGTTCGCGGGACGTCATCGAGCTGAACGTGTGCTGAACTCGGAGGTGCCCTACGTTCTGTACTTGGATTGGTCGGATCGTGAAGACGTACAACTACATCAACCGCGTTGTGCTAACGCTTCCGCTTTCGGTCTACAAGGGTACGTGGACACACTCTCCCTCTCGTTGCTATACATCACCATTATCCTGTGTGTGCGTAGGAATTTTTTTGAAATTACTACGTTCCCCAACAGTGGCATCCGATCCCGGTTTTATGCGTAGATGTTATATGCACGAGTAGAGCACAAGTGAGTTGTGGGCTATACAAGTCATACTGCTTACCAGCATGTCATACTTTGGTTCGGCGGTATTGTTGGATGAAGCGGCCCGGACCGACATTACGCCAGACGCTTACGCCGAGACTGGTTCTACCGACGTGCTTTGCACATAGGTGGCTGGCGGGTGTTAGTTTCTCCAACTTTAGTTGAACCGAGTGTGGCTACGCCCGGACCTTGAGAAGGTTAAAACAGCACTAACTTGACGAACTATCATTGTGGTTTTGATGCGTAGGTAAGAACGGTTCTTGCTCAGCCCGTAGCAGCCACGTTAAACTTGCAACAACAAAGTAGAGGACGTCTAACTTGTTTTTGCAGGGCATGTTGTGATGTGATATGGTCAAGACATGATGTTATATTTTATTGTATGAGATGATCATGTTTTGTAACCGAGTTATCGGCAACTGGCAGGAGCCATATGGTTGTCGCTTTATTGTATGCAATGCAATCGCCCTGTAATGCTTTACTTTATCACTAAGCGGTAGCGATAGTCGTAAAAGCATAAGTTTGCGAGTCGACAACGATGCTAAGATGGAGATCAAGGTGTCGCGTCGATGACGATGGTGATCATGATGGTGCTTCGGAGATGGAGATCACAAGCACAAGATGATGATGGCCATATCATATCACTTATATTGATTGCATGTGATGTTTATCTTTTATGCATCTTATTTTGCTTAGATCGACGGTAGCATTATAAGATGATCTCTCACTAAATTTCAAGGTATAAGTGTTCTCCCTGAGTATGCATCATTGCGAAAGTTCTTCGTGCTGAGACACCACGTGATGATCGGGTGTGATAAGCTCTACGTTCAAATACAACGGGTGCAAGACAGTTTTGCACACGCGGAATACTCAGGTTAAACTTGACGAGCCTAGCATATGCAGATATGGCCTCGGAACACTAAGACCGAAAGGTCGAGCGTGAATCATATAGTAGATATGATCAACATAGTGATGTTCACCATTGAAAACTACTCCATCTCACGTGATGATCGGACATGGTTTAGTTGATATGGATCATGTAATCACTTAGATGATTAGAGGGATGTCTATCTAAGTGGGAGTTCTTAAGTAATATGATTAATTGAACTTAAATTTATCATGAACTTAGTCATGGTAGTATTAGCATTTCTATGTTGTAGATCAATAGCTCGCGTTTTGCTCCCCTGTTTTATTTTTGATATGTTCCTAGAGAATACTAAGTTGAAAGATGTTAGTAGCAATGATGCGGATTGGATCCGTGATCTGAGGATTATCCTCATTGCTGCACAGAAGAATTATGTCATTGATGCACCGCTAGGTGACAGACCGATTGCAGGAGCAGATGCAGACGTTATGAACATTTGACAAAAGCTTGGTATGATGACTACTTGATAGTTTAGTGCACCATGCTTTACGGCTTAGAACCGGGACTTCAAAAATGTTTTGAACGCCACGGAGCATATAAGATGTTCCAAGAGTTCAAATTGGTATTTCATACTCATGCCCGTGTCGAGAGGTATGCGACCTCTGACAGTACTTTGCCTACAAGATGGAGGAGAATAGCTCAACCAGTGAGCATTTACTCAGATTGTCTGGGTACTACAATTGCTTGAATTAAGTGGGAGTTAATCTTCCAGCTAAGATAGCAATTGACAAAGTTCTCTAGTCACTATCACCAAGTTACTAGAACTTCGTGATGAACTATAATATGCAAGGGATGACGAATACAATTCCCAAGCTCTTCGCGATGCTAAAATCGGCGAAGGTAGAAATCAAGAAAAACATCAAGTGTTGATGGTTGACCATACCACTAGTTTCAAGAAAAAGGGCAAAGGGAAGAAGGGGAACTTCAAGAAGAACGGCAAGCAAGTTGCTGCTCAAGTGAAGAAGCCCAAGTCTGGACCTAAGCTTGAGACTAAGTGCTTCTACTGCAAAGGGACTGATCACTGGAAGCGGAACTACCCCAATTATTTGGCGGATAAGAAGGATGGCAAAGTGAACAAGCTATATTTGATATACATGTTATTGATGTGTACTTTACTAGTGTCTATAGCAACCCCTCGGTATTTGCTACTGGTTCAGTTGCTAAGAGAAGTAACACAAAACGGGAGTTACAGAATGAACAGAGACTAGTTAAGGGTGAAGTGACGATGTGTGTTGGAAGTGGTTCCAAGATTGATATGATCATCATTGCACACTACCTATACTTTCGGGATTAGTGTTGAACCTAAATAAATGTTATTTGGTGTTTGTGTTAAGCATGAATATGATTTGATCATATTTATTGAAATATGTTTATTCATTTAAAATCAGAGAATAATTGTTATTCTGTTTACATGAATAAAACCTTCGATGGTCATACACCCAATGAAAATAGTTTGTTGGATCTCGATCGTGGTGATACACATATTCATAATATTGAAGCCAAAAGATGCAAAGTTAATAATGATAGTGCAACTTATTTGTGGCACTGTCGTTTAGATCATATTGGTGTAAAGCGCATGAAGAAACTTTGGAATCACTTGATGCTTGCGAACCATGCCTCATGGGAAAGATGACTAAGAATCCGTTCTACGGAACAATGGAACGAGCAACTTACTTATTGGAAATAATACATACTGATGTATGCGATCCGATGAGTGTTGAGGCTCACGGCGGGTATCATTATTTTCTGACCTTCACAGATGATTTGAGCAGATATGGGTATATCTACTTGATGAAACATAAGTCTGAAACATTTGAAAAGTTCATATAATTTTAGACTGAAGTGGAAAATCATCGTAACAAGAAAATAAAGTTTCAACGATCTGATCGTGGAGGAGAATATTTGAGTGACGAGTTTGGCCTTCAATTAAAACAATGTGGAATAGTTTCACAAACTCATGCCACCTGGAACACCACATCATAATGGTGTGTCCGAACGTCATAACCACACTTATTAGATATGGTGAGATCTATGATGTCTCTTACCAATTTACCGCTATCATTTTGGGGTTATGCATTAGAGACAGCTGCATTCACGTTGAACAGGGCACCATCTAAATCCGTTGAGATGACACCTTATGAACTGTAGTTTGGCAAGAAACCCAAGTTGTCGTTTCTTAAAGTTTGGGGTTGCTATGCTTATGTGAAAAAATTTCATCCTGATAAGCTCAAACCCAAATCGGAGAAATGTGTCTTCATAGGATACCCGAAGGAGACAGTTGGGTACACCTTCTATCACAGATCCGAAGGCAAGACATTTGTTGCTAAGAATGGATCCTTTCTAGAGAAGGAGTTTCTCTCGAAAGAAGTGAGTGGGAGGAAAGTAGAACTTGATGAGGTAATCAGACTTGCTCCCTTATTGGAAAGTAGTTCATCATAGAAATATGTTCCTGTGACTCCTACACCAATTAGTGAGGAAGCTAATGATGATGATCATGTAACTTCAGATCAAGTTACTACCGAACCTCGTAGGTCAACCAGAGTGAGATCCACACCAGAGTGGTACGGTAATCCTGTTTTGGAGGTCATGTTACCTGACCATGACAAACCTACGAACTATGAGGAAGCGATGATGAGCCCAGATTACGCGAAATGGCTTGCGGCCATGAAATCTAAGATGGGATCCATGTATGAGAACAAAGTGTGGACTTTGATTGACTTGCCCGATGATCGGCAAGCCATAGAAAATAAATGGATCTTCAAGAGGAAGACAAACGTTGATAGTAGTGTTACTATATACAAAGTTAGAATTGTCGCAAAAGGTTTTCGAAAAGTTCAAAGGTGTTGACTACGATGAGAGTTTCTCACTCGTATCTATGCTTAAGTTTGTCTGAATCATGTTAGCAATTGCCACATTTTATGAAATCTGGCAAATGGATAAACGAAACTGCATTCCTTAATGGATTTGTATATGATGCAACCAGAAGGTTTTGTCGATCCTAAAGGTGTTGAAAAAATGTGCAAGCTCCAGCGATCCATCTATGGACTGGTGCAAGCATCTCGGAGTTGGAATATACGCTTTGATGAGTTGACCAAAGCATATAGTTTTATATAGACTTGCGGTGAAGCCTGTATTTACAGGAAAGTGAGTGGGAGCACTACAGCATTTCTGATAAGTATATGTGAATGACATATTGTTAATAGAAAATAATGTAGAATTTTCCGGAAAGCATAAAGGAGTATTTGAAAGGAGTTCTTCAAATAAAGACCTCGGTGAAGATGCTTACATATTGAGCGTCAAGATCTATAGAGATAGATCAAAACGCTTGATAAGTTTTTTCAATGATTACATACCTTGACAAGATTTTGAAGTAGTTCCAATGGAACAGTCAAAGAACGAGTTCTTGCTTGTATTACAAGGTGTGAAATTGAGTAAGACTCAAAGCCCGACCACGGCAGAAGATAGAAAGAGAATGAAAGTCATTCCCTATGCCTCAGCCATAGGTTCTATAAAGTATGCCATGCTGTATACCAGATCTATTGTATACCCTACACTGTTTTCGTAAAGAGAGTACAATAGTGATCTAGGAGTAGATCACTGGACATTGGTCAAAATTATCCTTAGAAGACTAAGGAAATATTTCTCGGTTATGGAGATGATAAAGAGTTAAATGCAAAAGTTACGTCGATGCAAGCTTTGACACCGATCCGGATGACTCGAGTCGCGATCTGGATACATATTGAAAGTGGGAGAAATTAGCTAGAGTAGCTCCGCAAGAGTATTGTATACATAGAATATTTGCAAAATACATACGGCTCGAATGTGGCAGACCCGTTGACTAAACTTCTCTCACAAGCAAAACATGATCACACCTTAGTACTCTTTGGGTGTTAATCACATAGCGATGTGAACTAGATTATTGACTCTAGTAAACCCTTTGGGTGTTGGTCACATGACAATGTGAACTATGGGTGTTAATCACATGGTGATGTGAACTATTGGAGTTAAATCATAGGGCGATGTGAACTACATTATTGACTCTAGTGCAAGTGGGAGACTGAAGGAAATATGCCCTAGAGGCAATAATAAAGTTATTATTTATTTCCTTATTTCATGATAAATGTTTATTATTCATGCTAGAATTGTATTAACCGGAAACATAATACATGTGTGAATACATAGACAAACAGAGTGTCACTAGTATGCCTCTACTTGACTAGCTCGTTTATCAAAGATGGTTAAGTTTCCTAACCATAGACACGGGTTGTCATTTGATTAACGGGATCACATCATTAGAGAATGATGTGATTGACTTGACCCATTCCGTTAGCTTAGCAATTGATCGTTTAGTATTCTGCTATTGCTTTCTTCATGACTTATACATGTTCCTATGACTATGAGATTATGCAACTCCCGTTTATCGGAGGAACACTTTGTGTGCTACCAAACGTCACAACGTAACTGGGTGATTATAAAGGTGCTCTACAAGTGTCTCCGAAAGTACTTGTTGGGTTGGCGTATTTCGAGATTAGGATTTGTCACTCCGATTGTTGGAGAGGTATCTCTGGGCCCACTCGGTGATGCACATCACTATAAGCCTTGCAAGCATTGTAACTAACAACTTAGTTGCGGGATGATGTATTATGGAACGAGTAAAGAGACTTGCCGGTAACAAGATTGAACTAGGTATTGAGATACCAACGATCGAATCTCGGGCAAGTAACATACCGATGACAAAGGGAACAACGTATGTTGTTATGCGGGTTTGACCAATAAAGATCTTCGTAGAATATGTGGGAGCCAATATGAGCATCCAGGTTCCGCTATTAGTTATTGACCGGAGACGTGTCTCGGTCATGTCTACATAGTTCTTGAACCCGTAGGGTCCGCACGCTTAAAGTTCGATGACGATTGTATTATGAGTTTTTGTGTTTTGATGTACCGAAGGTAGTTCGGAGTCCCGGATGTGATCACAGACATGACGAGGAGTCTCAAAATGGTCGAGACGAAAAGATCGATATATTGGACGACTATGTTCGGACACCGGAATGGTTTCGGGGAGTTTCAGACATATACCGGAGTACCGGGGGGTTACCGGAACCCCCCGGGGAGCTTAATGGGCCAAGATGGGCCTTAGTGGAGAAGAGAAGGGGCGGCTAGTGCTGGCCGTGCGCCCCCTCCCCCTCTAGGCTGAATTGGACAAGGAGGGGAGTGGGCGGCGCCCCCTTTCCTTCCTCCTCTGTCCTTCCCTACCTTTCCCCCTCCTACTCCAACTAGGAAAAGAGGGAGTCCTACTCCCAATGGGAGTAGGACTCCTCCGTGGCGCGCCCTCCTCCTAGCCGGCCTCCTCCTCCTCCTGGTCCTTTATATACAGGGGTAGGGGGCACCTCTAGGGACAATAATTGATCTCTTAGCCGTGTGCGGTGCCCCCCTCCACGATATTCCACCTCGATCAGATCGTAGCGGTGCTTAGGCAAAGCCCTGGCTCGGTAGCAACATCATCACCGTCACCACGCCATCGTGCTAACGGAACTCTCCCGTGAAGCTCTACTGGATCGGAGTTTGCGGGACGTCATCGAGCTGAAGGTGTGCTGAACTCGGAGGCTGTATGTTCGGTACTTGGATCGATCGGATCGTGAAGACATACGACTACATCAACCGCGTTGTGCTAACGCTTTCGCTTTTGGTCTACGAGGGTACGTGGAAACACTCTCCCCTCTCGTTGCTATACATCACCATGATCCTGTGTGTGCGTAGGAATTTTTTTGAAATTACTACGTTCCCCAACATGAAGATGGTGATATTAGAGTCATGCTAGTTGAGTAGTTGTGAATTTGAGAGATACTTGTGTTAAAGTTTGTGATTCCCGTAGCATGCACATATGGTGAACCGTTATGTGATGAAGTCGGAGCATGATTTAATTGTCTTCCTTATGAGTGGCGGTCGGGGCGATGGTCTTTTCCTACCAATCTATCCCCCTAGGAGCATGCGTGTAGTACTTCGTTTCGATAACTAATAGATTTTTGCAATAAGTATGTGAGTTCTTTATGACTGATGTTGAGTCCATGGATTATACGCACTCTCACCCTTCCACCGTTGCTAGCCTCTCTAGTACCGCGCAACTTTCGCTGGTACCATAAACCCACCATTTACCTTCCTCAAAACAGCCACCATACCTACCTATTATGGCACTCCCATAGCCATTCCGAGATATATTGCCATGCAACTTTCCACCATTCCGTTTATTATGGCACGCTTCATCATTGTCATATTGCTTTGCATGATCATGTAGTTGACATCGTATTTGTGGCAAAGCCACCTTCATAATTCTTTCATACATGTCACTCTTGATTCATTGCACATCCCTTACACATCACGAGGCATTCACATAGAGTCATATTTTGTTCTAAGTATCGAGTTGTAATTCTTGAGTTGTAAGTAAATAAAAGTGTGATGGTCATCATTATTAGAGCATTGTCCCATGTGAGGAAAGGATGCTGGAGACTATGATTCCCCCACAAGTCGGGATGAGACTCCGGACGAAAAATTTAAAAAAAGAGAGAAAGAAAAAAGAGGCCATAAAAAAGGGAGAAAGGCCCAAATAAAAAAATAAGAGAAAAAAAGAGAAGGGGCAATGCTACTATCCTTTTTTCCACACTTGTGCTTCAAATTAGGACCATGATCTTCATGATAGAGAGTCTCCTATGTTGTCACTTTCATATACTAGCTAGTGGGAATCTTTCATTATAGAACTTGGCTTTTATATTCCAATGATGGGCTTCCTCAAAATGCCCTAGGTCTTCGTGAGCAAGCGAGTTGGATGCACACCCACTTAGTTTATTTTTTAGCTTTCATACACATATAGCTCTAGTGCATCCGTTGCATGGTAATCCCTACTCACTCACATTGATATCTATTGTTGGGCATCTCCTTAGCCATCGATATGCCTAGTTGATGTGAGACTATCTTCTCCTTTTTGTCTTCTCCACAACCACCATTCTATTCCACCTATAGTGCTATGTCCATGGCTCACGCTCATGTATTGCGTGAAGATTAAAAAAGTTTGAGAACATCAAAAGTATGAAACAATTGCTTGGCTTGTCATCGGGGTTGTGCATGATTTAAATATTTTGTGTGATGAAGATAGAGCATAGCCAGACTATATGATTTTGTATGGATAGCTTTCTTTGGCCATGTTATTTTGAGAAGACATGATTGCTTTATTAGTATGCTTGAAGTATAATTATTTTTATGTCAATATTAAACTTTTGTTTTGAATCTTTCGGATCTGAACATTCATGCCACAATAAAGAAAATTACATTGATAATTATGATAGGTAGCATTCCACATCAAAAAATTTGTTTTTATCATTTACCTACCCGAGGATGAGCAGGAATTAAGCTTGGGGATGCTTCATACGTCTCCAATGTATCTATAATTTTTTATTGTTCCATGCTATTATATTATCTGTTTTGGATGTTTAATGGGCTTTAATATTCTCTTTTATACTATTTTTGGGACTAACTTATTAACCGGAGGCCCAGTGCCAGTTTCTGTTTTTTTTTGCCTATTTTAGAGTTTCGCAGAAAAGGAATACCAAACGAAGTCCAAACGGAATAAAATCTTCGTGATGATCTTTCTTGGACCGAAAGCAAACCAGAAGACTTGGAGATGAAGTTGGAGACGCAACGAGGCGGCCACGAGGCAGGAGGGCGCCCCAGGGGGGTAGGCATGCCCCCACCCTCGTGGCCCCCTCGTAGCTCCACCGACGTACTTCTTTCGCCTATATATACTCTTATACCCAAGAAACATTGCAGAGAGCCACGAAACCACTTTTCCACCGCCGCAACCTTCTGTACCCGTGAGATCCCATCTTGGGGCCTTTTCTGACGATCTGCCAAGGGGGAATCGATCACGGAGGGCTTCTACATCAAGACCATTGCCTCTCCGATGAAGCGTGAGTGGTTTACCACAGACCTTCGGGTCCATAGTTATTAGTTAGATGGCTTCTTCTCTCTCTTTGATTCTCAATACAAAGTTCTCCTCGATGTTCTTGGAGATCTATTCGATGTAATACTCTTTTGCGGTGTGTTTACCGAGATCTCATGAATTGTGGATCTATGAACAAGATTATATATGAATATTATTTGGTTCTTCTCTGAATTCTTATATGCATGATTTGATATCTTTGCAAGTCTCTTCGAATTATCGACTTAGTTTGGCCTACTAGATTGATCTTTCTTGCAATGGGAGAAGTGCTTAGCTTTGGGTTCAATCTTGCGGTGTCCTTTCCCAGTGACAGCAGGGGCAGCAAGGCACGTATTGTATTGTTGCCATCGAGGATAAAAATATGGGGTTTATATCATATTGCTTGAGTTTATCCCTCTACATCATGTCATCTTGCTTAATGTGTTACTCTGTTCTTATGAACTTAATACTCTAGATGCATGTTGGATAGCGTTTGCTTAGGCACCCATACAACTTTCTTTGGGAGGTCATTCCTACTGTTCGGTCCAACATAGCGAGCAACAACCTCACCATATTAGTTTTAGAACAACTTATAGTTGTCTAGAGAGTCATTATCAGGATATTCAGGGATGGGAGAGTTGTATCCCAAAATTAATACTGGACCGAGCGTTTTGCTCTTGGCAGCCACCCACACAGTGCAAGGATACTGATGAGGTTCCCAGTATGAACCATTTTCATTTAGTTTCTTTTCGAAACCGATACCTTCTTTCCTGGGATTTTCGTGAAGAATAGATTTCTTCAGAACGTCACAAAGGGTTTGATGCCCCTTGAGAGATTTGAACACTCATGTCTAAAGAAGATCCTTCAACCTAGCATTTTCATCAGAAACGGAACCATTTTCCTCGACAGAGGGGTTAGCATTCATAGATGATTCAGCATTTGTTTCAGCATTGGTTCTTCCAAGGCATTTTAAGCAGGGTGGAACAAACACTTCAGGTTTCTCTTTAAGTAGTTGGGTGAGAAGAGAATTTACCCTGATCAAATCCTCATGAGCCTCTCTCAGTGCTTCAAGTTCCTACTTCCTTTTCAGGTAATCGTAGGTCAATCTTTCATTGTCGACCGAGAGAAAATCATGATGATTTGACAGTTCTTCCATTCGTGACTTGAGACTTGAATACTCTTCGGTCAAACGGGTTTTTCTCCATCTCCTCAGTCCTCAACCAACAACCCTTGAGATTTCCTGAGGGTTTTCTCAATTTTCTCAAGAGAATTTTGTTGAATATTAGCAATTTTGATCAACTTAGCATGGTCATCCTCATTAGAAGAATATTGATCACTGGAGTGAACCTTGTGATGTTTAGAGGATACCTTTTCCCATGAAGCTTTGGCCATGAAGCAGTAGGCAGGGGATTTATCATCGCTTGAAGGATTCCCGAAGAAGTTTGTTGCAGAGGAGGGGAATATGTTATGCCATCCATGCCGGAGTCGGAATCCTAATCGGATTCATTAGCTTCTTCGGAGTCAGATGATTCTTCATCATCGGAATCCATCTCCTTGCCGATGTACGACTTGGCCTTGCTAGAGTTATTCTTGCGGTTGGAGGAGGACTTGGAAGGATTTCTTGAGGAAGATCTTGGCAAAGGTTTTGATGTGGAGTTTTCCTTCTTCTTGAAGAACTTCTTCGTTTTCTTCTCATCATCGGAGTCGTAGTTCTTGCTCTTGCTATTGCCTCGATAGTTGCTATAATCATATCTTCGACTAGCATGAATTTCAGATTCCCAGAGGGGGCAGTTTGAAATGAAGTGTCCAGGCTTTTTGCACTTGAAGCAGGTGTATTCTCTAGTAGGTTTTGATGAAGATTTTGACCCGCCGGAGTTGCTTGAACCTTTCTTCTGGAACTGGTCTTCTTGTGGAAGTGCACGAATCTTTTCATGATCAGTGCGAGATCTTTGCTCGGCCTTTCTGGATCATCTGAATCTTCTTCAGTATTTCCATCGGAGGAAGAATCCACTACAACCTTGAGAGCATGATTTTTGCGCTGACTTGAGCCATAGATATCTCTTTTCTCTTCTTCTTGTTCCTCATGGGTGTTCAGCATCTCCATGATATCAGCAGAGTCGAGATCTTTGAAATCAGCTCATTCCTTGATCATCAGAACAAGTGTGTCGAATGAATTGTCAAGAGATCGGAGCAACTTCTTCACAACCTCATGGTTAGTGATTTCTTTGGCGCCGAGGCCTTCCAGCTCATTTGCAATGTCACTCAGGTAATCAAAGGTTTGCTGACAGCTTTCATTTCCAATGCGCTTGAACTGATTGAACTTTGCTCGAAGAGTATCGATGCAAGCTTCTTTCTGAGTTGGAACACCTTCATTGATCTTCTCGAGGATGTCCCACAATAACTTCGCAGTTTCACACTATCGATAGCGAAGAATTTGAGCATGAGAGAGATGGCCACCAATTCCATCTTTAGCTTGAGCGTCCATCTGAATGAGTTTCTTCTCGGCATCAGTAGGTGCTTGCAGTATTTCAATCGTGAATCCAAATTGCACCACGTTACACATATCATTGTCAATGGCTCGGAGACGGATCTTCGTCTTCTCCTTCTAGAAGGGATAGTCCATCCCATCGAATATGGGAATCTTGAGATGTGACATGTAGCTCATTGAAGACATACTTAAACTCCAAGGTTGTTAGACCAAAATGAGCAGAGTCAACGAGTACCTTTCTCTGATACCAATTGTAGGAACGAAGTATGTCTACCAGAGGGGGGGTGAATGGGAGTTCTAAAATTTCTTTGGAAATCTCAAAACTCTCGAAACCCAGCAACAGAACGAATGAAAAACAAACTACAGCGAGCTATAACTAAGTACCGAATGGAATCTAAACATGCATCGAGACAAATCACATGAAGAAAAACATATCGAATGTAAACATAGGTAGTATAGGTAACCAGTGATGCTTGATGGTGACAGGGTATTTGTTCGACCAGTTCGTCCTTCTACACAAGGACTATGTCTGGTTGGAGGGGTTGTGACTTAACACGGAAGATAAACTCTCTTCACCCTATTCTCCTTGACAATTGGTTCGTCAACCAATGCCGATTAGTCGTGGTCGATACTTGAGGCGATCTTCGAACCTTTACAGTATTCTTCTTTGAGAACCACAATCACTCTTGGTCTTTGAAGAAATTGACACCTAACCGTCTAGAGAGTTTGCAGCTCTCAAGAGTAATAGGCAGAGCATACTAGACTTAGATTCGACTGATGCTAAACCATTATTTAATTCTTCGGCTCTAGGGGTTTTCTCTCGGTGGATTTTAAACTCAAATCGCTCATAGAGGGGGGTTGCTCAACGATCTTCTCAGAATCAAACGGAGCAGCCACCGGACAAAGCTGGCGCGGGGTGGCTATTTATAGCCGCAGCCTTCCCTAATGGGAAATGACCATTTTGGACACGTGGTCTAGCTAATGGCCAACCGACACATTCACGATGGTCGGATTTTGGAGCAACGGTAACATTACTTGAGGAACAAGTAATGTTAACTCCTCGGTCTGAGACAAATCTCTCGCAGCGAAGAAGATCACAGTCTCTTGCTGGCAAGTATTTGCTCGAAACACAAAGAGATTTCTCTCGCAACTTTCATAGGATTTCGGTTTAGCATCAGAGAATCAAAGTTTCAAACGCTACACCCTCTTAATAGTACGGTGGTCCTATGAGTCAATAAAGAGAAGAACAACGAAACAAATGCTACGTCTTCACTTCGTCTTCAATCTCCTCGGACATAGTCATTTTCCTTGGACAGACACCGAACCAATTGCTTCACTTCAGCAATTTTTGAGGGGTCACTCTTATCATAATCTTCGGTGATAACCTTCGCTGCATGATACTTCTCCAACATATCTATAATTTATGAAGTATTCATGTTGTTTTATTATCATTCTTGGATGTTTGACAATCATTTTATAGCAACTTTATATCATTTTTGGGACTAACCTATTGACCCAAAGGCGATGCCGATTCTTTGTTTTTGCTTGTTTTTTACATCGCAGAAATCAATATCAAACGGAGTCCAAACACCGCCAAACTTCTTGGAGATTTTTATGGACCGTAACACCCAAAATGGGCCAGTAGCAGACTGGGGGTGCCCGAGGCACAACCCACCGAGCGCGCCAGTGGGTTGTGCCCACCTCGGTGGCCTCCCGCACCCCCTCTTTACCCTATAAATTCACAAATATTGCAAAACCCTTCGGGGTTAACCTAGATCAGAAGTTCCACCGCTGCAAGGCTCTGTAGCCACCGAAAACCAATCTAGACCCGTTCCTGCACCCTGCTGGAGGGGGAATCATCACATGTGGCCATCTTTATCATCCCGGCGGCCACCACGATGAGGAGGGAGTAGTCCACCCTCGGGGCCGAGGGTTTGTACCAGTAGCTATGTTTTTAATCTCTCTCTCGTGTTCTTGAGATGTCACGATCTTGATGTATCGCGGGCTTTGTTAATATAGTCAGATCATATGGTGTTTCTCCCTCTCTATCTTGTTGTGATGAATTGAGTTTTCCCTTTGAGATTTTGTTTTATTGGATTGAATACTTTTATGGATTTGAGAGCACTTGATATATGTCTTGCATATGAATACTCGTGGTGACAATGGGGTATCATATTGATTCACTTGATATGTGTTTTGGCATTCAACTCGCGGATTCTCAAGGTGACATTGGGGTAATCTATGCATAGGGGTTGATGCACGTTATTGTCTTTGTTTCTCTAGTAGAAATCTTGGGGCACTCATTGAAGTTCTTTGTGTTGGATTGAGTATTATGAATATGAATTTGCTTTGGTGTTATTTTAGTATGAACTCTAGGATAGATCGAACGGAAAGAATAGCTTTGTGTTATTTTAGTACGGACTCTTGAATAGATCGAACGGAAAGAATAGCTTTGAGGTGGTTTCGTACCCTACAACCAATTTATTCTTATGTTCTCCGCTAGATAGGAACTTTGGAGTGATTCTTCATCGCACTTTGAGGGATTGTTATATGATCCAATTATATTAGCATTGTTGAGAGGTTGCACTAGTGAAAGTACGAACCCTAGGCCTCATTTTCAAGCATTGCAATACCGTTTTTGTGCCCGTTTACTATTTGCTACCTTGTTGTTTTTATTTATTCAGATTATAAAAATATATTTCTACCATCAATATTACACTTTTATCACCATCTCTTCACCGAACTAGTGCACCTATACAATTTGCCATTGTATTGGGTGTGTTGGGGACACAAGAGATTTCTTGTATTTGGTTGCAGTGTTGTTTGAGAGAGACCATCTTCATCCTACACCTCCAATGGATTGATAAATCTTAGGTCATCCACTTGAGGGAAAATTGCTACTGTCCTACAAAACTCTGCACTTGGAGGCCCAACACGACTCTATAAGAATAAAGTTGCATTTGTAGACATCACTACACTGTAGGGAGATTATCTTTGTCGTTTACATCAAAATCCTCAATGTCTTAGGGACATGTTACTCTGTGTGCACTAGCAAACACATAAGACCCAAATTGTTTATGTCAACAACTCCAAAACATAAGGGGCCTATCATTGCACCAACAAAGTTAAATACCTGACATGTCCTAGCATTGGCAGTAATAAAAAAATGCCTGGTGATCGAAGGGGCGCGCCCACCCCTGTGACCTCGGCTTGAGCTTCTTGCACCTCCTGGGGGACCCTTTCCTGCGGAGTCGTTTCTCTGTGTGGGCGCTTCGAGTGTCGTCCCTTTGGAGGATAAGTCAGATGGCTAGGGGCTGGAGGACGAGGGGCTCTCTTTTGAGTTGAGGAAGGGAGTGTTACCGATGAAGCCGGCGTCATCCCCGGCGCATCAGGGGTAAGAGCGACCCTTGAGTCGTCAAGGCTCCCCAGGAAAAACCTTCTCCCTTCATAAATAAGGGCTAGATTTTTGTCCTTGTTGAATAAGGGGTCCTCTGCCCGGCAATGCAGCTCTAGCTCAGGTGCCGGGCTGTTTACGCCCTCAACCCAACACCTCTATTTAAAGTACACGAAGGGTTAGACGTTGAAAAAAACTTAAGGAACGAGGGGAGATCAAAAAACAAACTTACTATTTCAGCATGATTATAATAAGACAACCCCATTGCGGAACTGTCGGTGGGCGAAGTCTTCAGCTATCCCTTGATAGATTCCGGCGAGTGCTGTTCCAAAAGATGCTTGGTCATAGAAGCTCTCCTGAATGGTTCATGAAGAATCATCGGTCCCATTGTACTCGCACAATAAGTGGGGGCTCTCCGAAGTGGCTGGACTCTTCGATCTATCATAGTGGCCATCACGTCAATAATGGTTAGATCAATGTGAGTCAACTGCGTTACTCGAGACGCCAGTTCGGTTACTTCGGCACATTCTTCTGAGGCCGGACTCTTGGGCCTCTAGCTATATCGCCTCTTCGAGAGCTCCATAGATAATAAGGGGAGTCCTGGTCGGACTGGCTTCCAGAGAGGAACGTCATTGGTATAGAATCATTCAGTGGGCCAGACGTCGATATCCTCCTGAGGTTTTTAAGCCAGGCGGGTAGTCTGTCCCTTTGATGCAGCAGACTTTGGCTTCCCTGACCTCATACAACTTTTCGACTGGGGAACAGGGCATTATGCAGAAGTACCTCCGCCACAGTTCAAAGTGCGCCTCACATCTGAGGTGAATCTCACAAAGGGCGACGTACCCCGCGATATGAAGGATAACGTTGGGGGTGAGGTGATGGAGTTGCAGCCCATAAAACTCCAGCAGACCCCGGAGGAAGGGGTGGATAGAAAATCCTAATCCACGCAACAAAAAAGAGACGAAACATACCCTCTCTCCCTCTGGGGGATGGGTGATTCTCTGCATGCACTTGACCGTTCCTGGATGTCGGTCCTGCGTGGGTTGCTATCAGATCTGAATCTGGCAGATAGCCTTGCTTGGCTAATCGCTCCAGGTGAAGGCGCGTGACTGCGCAGCTTCCCCAATCGCCTCTAACGGGGTCGTGAGGGCACCTTGAGGAGCCTGCGTCACTCGCCATGGGAAGCTCTAGAGGATGGACTCAGGAGCAAGGAGTGCTTGTGAGATTGCCTCGGAAGCGAGGGACTGGGTCAATGCAGTAAACTAATGCAAGCAGCCCTGAATATAAAGGGGAAGAGACCGACGCTTCGATGCTTTGCCATAAATCAGTTCGCTTCCCGGTAAAGGTGCGGTTGCCAAGGTCAGGGATTGGGGCCACGTGCGACAGGTCCGGGTCCACCTGGCAGGACTACTAGTACTCGAAGACTCCTTAGAGGGGAACTCGCCTGTCGAGCCAAAGACTTCGGGTCTGAAGTCCCGTAAGAATTGTCCTAGGCGTCGATGACCCGTTCAGGGGCTACTAACAGTGTCCTGGATAAGGGGGTACTAACCCAGCCGGCCCATTCTCTTCGGGTTGGTCCGACAAGCCTCCATTTGTGATCAAGAGGGACTCCAAAAGCCGTACATAGGAGGCGTGATCAAGACTACCTCCCCCGAAGACTTGACGTATACTCCAAGATCTCTGCCGCCGCCTGGCTCATAGTTACCGACCTTTTAACCCTAGGTACCCTCCCTGGCATGTATATAAGCCATAGGGTTTAGCCCGTAGAGGGGACATCAACACAGAATCATTCACCTAGCCCTAGAGTTAGACCACACATTACGATCTCGAGGTAGATCAACTCTGTATTGGATACATCCACTTCAATATAAACAAGAGGAGGATGTAGGGTTTTACCTCCATCGAGAGGGCCCGAACCTGGGCAAACACCATCTCCTTCATTCCTGTTACCCTCGATCCAAGATCCACAGCTTGGGACCCCCTGCCCCGAGGTCTGCCGGGTTTGACACCGACAACGACCAATTTCAGATGCGCAAGTAGCTTTGGCCAAGCTTGTAAAATCCATCATCATGTTTCTTTGCCGAATTTGTCTTTTTGATGTCAATGGATTTCATCCGGCTGAGCTTCTACAACAGGGATCGAATCCAGGACTGTCTGCGGTGCCCACCTCTGTAGGATATATTGATCTGGTATTTCATCAACTCCAAGGTGGGTGAAAACCTTCAAGATATGGCAACATAGCATAGCATCCCTCTCCATCTTGCGACACTCACATGTATAGTTGCCAACATCAGTTTCTGCTGTCACAAAATAGTTCCTAGCTCCATATTTAGCAACCTAATCACTGTTAAGCTGAAGCTAGTACAAATGAGTGCCACGGGGCCATACATTGTACCTCCCAATCATCTCAAATTTGTTGCAAAACTTCCGGTACAAGTCCCTGGTGTAGGTTTCATAGTCTTGCTTCTCGATTGGGAAAGGTGACCACAACTCAGTTTCCAAGTGTCCTTTCCTATAATACTGTGCACCATCCCACATGAGCACATGAGCTTGTATCTTTTCGTACTGCTTCACAAAGTTTAGGATAGAGCCATGGGGGTTCACATATCGCTTGAGGACCGCATTGAACCCCTCACTACATTGTGTCGACTGCAGAAAGGGAAAGAACATGTGCTTGAAGCAACACAGAATCCATGTCACTCGATACTCATAAAGCCTATCAAAGTGTGTGCCAATAGCAAACACATACTTCACCATCAAAGCAGCCCATTTCATCTCAAACTCTTCCGGCGTGAAGCCGAAGTCAACAGACTCGTTAAAAATCCTTTGATAGTCCAGGGTTTCTGCCCAACAATGCCCCAAGCTTTCTCCTGAGCTTTCTTCATGATGTGCCAACGACACCGTTGATGCACGCTCGTGGTGAAGATATTCTTAATAGATTCATCCGTAGCAATGTCTTGGTCAGTAATGATATTGTCAGGGTATAGACCATTGAGGGAGTCCTAGACTAAGGGGTCCTCAGGCGTCCGGCCTGTTAGCTATGGGCCGGACTGATGGGCTGCGAGGATACGAAGACCGAAGACTGCACCCGTGTCCGGATGGGACTCTCCTTGGCGTGGAAGGAAAGCTTGGCGGCCGAATATGTAGATTCCTTTCTTTGCAACCGACCTTGTGTAACCCTAGATCCTCCCGGTGTCTATACAAACCGGAGGACTTAGTACGGAAACGGAGATACTCATTACCATAGTCATACATGCTAGACTTCTAGGGTTTAGCCATTACGATCTCATGGTAGATCAACTCTTGTAATACTCATATCCATCAAGATCAAGCAAGCAGGAAGTAGGGTATTACCTCCATAGAGAGGGCCCGAACCTGGGTAAACATCGTGTCCCCTGTCTCCTGTTACCATCGACCTCAGACGCACAGTTCGGGACCCCCTACCTGAGATCCGCCGGTTTTAACACCGACATTGGTGCTTGCATTGAGAGTTCCACTGTGCCATCGATGAAATGTTCGATGGCCCCTTCAATCGTTGATAGTGACGTTGTCCAAGGAGAAACCTTCCTCCCCGGAAAGATCTTCGTGTTCGGCGGCCTCGCGCTGCGGGCCAACTCATTTGGCCACCTGGAGCAGATCGATAGCTACGTCCCTAGCCATCAGGTTAGATTTGGGAGTTTGAATTACGCTGCGGACATCCATGGAGATTTGACCTTCACCGGATTCGAGACCGCAGCGATTGCTCCTGGTCACCTTGACGAACATGACCTAAATCTGTCGTTAGACCACACCCCAGAGATAGCTCCTGTGACCACTCTGGCCTTAGATCCAGAGCACACTGCGGCATCCAAGGATTGGAGGCTCAACCCCACCACGGAGGCCACAGATTCCCCGCCGTTGGAGCCGCACATGGACTTAACCTCACACAATATTTGTGTCACCGGAATTCCGGACTCGTCTCTGGTTATAAGTTCCGGACCATGTGAGCCCGCGGACGCTGAACTTGATCATTCATCGATCTTCGAATTCAGTGCCGCAGACATCTTCCAGCACTCGCCTTTGGGTGATGTGCTAAACTCATTAAAGAGCCTGTCCTTGGCGGGGACTTGCAACCGAACTATGTCCGGTTCGAACTAGGGGCTGATGATCGAGAATTTCGCTTCCCACCCGCCACCCACTTCATAGCCACTATCGAGGATTTAACCGACATGCTTGATTATGACTCCGAAGACATTGACGGTATGGACGACGATGCCGATGAGGAGCAAGGCTAGAATCTGCCATACACTGGACGCTGGACGGCCACTTCTTCGTACGATGTGTACATGGTGGATACACCCAAAACAACCAACGACGATGACAAATAAAAACCAGTCGAGAATAAACCTCCTGAGACACAGCAAAAACATCGGCTTCCTCGGCGCCGCTCTAAGTCACGTCATTCAAAAGACAGCAATGCTGGCACCGGTGAAGATAATACTCCGGACGAAGCCGAAAACAATAAACACCTTGCTGAGGTAACATCCGAACAGGAGGAGCAAGAAAACGGGCAAGCTAGCCCCGACAAACGGGCCAAACCCAACGACTCAGAGGACGGTAGTTACCATCCGCTCTCCGAGGATGAGGAAAGCCTCGGCAACGAAGATTTCATCGTGCCTGAGGAACCTCTCGAGCAGGAGCGCTTCAAGCGCCAACTAATAGCAACGGCAAGGAGCCTGAAAAAGAAACAGCAGCAGCTTCAAGTTGACCAAGATCTGCTCGTCGATAGATGGACTGATGTCCTGGCAGCCGAAGAATACGGCCTCAGACGCCCAACCAAGAGTTATCCAAACCGAAGGCTACTACCCCAGTTCGATGAAGAGGCGCCGGAGCCCATACCTCCCTCGCGTAGTGCGGCCGATCGACAACCACGTGGTCGGGACAGTGCGGCGGACCGACCACCACGTGGTCGGGATAGAGCAGCAACTTAGACCGAACAGCAGCCTGCCCCACCGCCTCGTAAAAATAGAGACGAAACAGCTCGGGGTCATACATATGACCTTCGGCAGGCCCTGGATAGTAGAGCAGGACATACCTGATCGATTTATGGATCGCGGGGACGTCCCTTGACACGTGATGATGGCTACCTATTCGGACGTGACAAACCTAGTCACACCCGAGCCGATAACCGCAGACGAACTCCATCGGAGCTACGGCATAATGCGGCCAGATACAGAGGTGTCGTGCACCCTCTTTGCTTCACTGATGAAGTAATGGATCACGAATTCCCTGAAGGGTTCAAACTCGTGAATATCGAATCATACGATGGGACAACTGATCCCGCGGTATGGATCGAGGATTTTATCCTCCACATCCACATGGCCCGGGGAGATGACCTCCACGCTATCAAGTACCTCCCGCTAAAGCTTAAAGGACCAGCCCGACACTGGTTAAACAGCCTGCCTGAAAATTCTATTGGCAGCCGGAGGACTTGGAAGAGGCCTTCCTTGACAACTTCCAAGGTACATACGTCCGGCCACCAGACGTCGATGACTTAAGTCACATAGTCCAATAGCCTGGAGAGTCAGCCAGGAAATTCTGGACTAGATTCCTAACTAAAAAGAACCAGATCGTTGACTGTCCGGATGCCGAAGCCCTAGCGGCCTTTAAACATAGCATCCGTGACGAATGGCTCGCCCGCCATCTCGGCCAAGAAAAACCCAAATCTATGGCAACCCTCACGGCACTCATGACCCGCTTTTGCGCGGGTGAGGATAGTTGGCTGGCTCGTAGCAAAAACACAGCCAGCGAGGCGGGCCCCTCCAAGGTCAAAAACAGCAATGGCAAGCTCCAACGTAACAGACACAAGCACCGAAGCAACGGTGATAATACCGATGACACTACAGTTAACGCCGGATTCAGCGGCTCCAAGTCCGGTCAGCGGAAAAAACCGTATAAAAGGAATAGTCAGGGACCATCCAGCTTGGACCGCATACTCGATCGTCCATGCCAGATACATGGCACCCCAGACAAACCAGCCAATCATACCAACAGGGATTGTTGGGTCTTCAAACAGGTCAGCAAGTTAAACACCGAGAACAAAGAAAAGGGGTCACAAAGTGAGGATGATGACGAAGAGCCCCGGCAACCGAACTTAGGGGGGCAGAAGAAGTCCCCCCCCCCCTCAAGTCAAAACGGTGAACATGATATATGCTACACACATCCCCAAAAGCGAGCGCAAGCGCGCACTAAGGGACGTTTACGCGATAGAGCCAGTGGCCCCAAAATTCAACCCATGGTCATCGTGCCCGATCACTTTTGATCGTCGGGATCATCCGACCAGTACCCAGCATGGCGGATCAGCCGCACTAGTCCTGGACCCAATCATTGATGGATTCCACCTCACGCGAGTCCTCATGGATGGTGGTAGCAGCCTCAATCTGCTCTATCAAGACACGGTCGCATAAAATGGGCATTAATCCATCAAGGATCAAGCCCACGAAGACTACCTTCAAAGGAGTCATACCAGGTGTAGAGGCCCGTTGTACGGGCTCAATCATACTAGAGGTTGTCTTTGGATCCCCCGACAACTTCCGAAGCAAAGAGTTAATCTTCGACATCGTCCCATTCCGTAGTGGTTATCACGCACTGCTCGGACGGACTGCATTTGCTCGGTTCAACGCGGTGCTGCACTATGCTTACCTTATGCTCAAGATGCCCGGTCCACGCGGCGCCATAATGGTCAACGGAAACACGAAACGCTCCCTCCGTATAGAGGAGCACACCGCCGCCCTAGCAGCAGGCGGCAGAGCGGCCTTCTCAAGCAGAACCGTAATCCGGCTGCCGAGCCCCTGGACATCGTAAAGAGGGTCCGGACTACGCTGCAATAGGACAACTCGGCTCATCAAGAGCTCGATTAGCAATTTGGCCTCCGTCCCAGCCCCGATCAGGTAGTGGCATTCGTACCACACGTGCATAATTACGCACTAGAAATCCCATGGGCATCGATGGAGGCACAACTAGCCGGTGATCCGCAATACGGCTTGACCACTCCCGGACAAATATACTTTCACTATTTCTTTTCTGCTTTTCAGGTTTCTTTTCCAGAGGCCTTCCCTGATGACTTGATCGCGGATCCTTTCAAAGGACAAATACACCAAGCCGGCGGTCAGCTCGGACGTAGAGGGAAATTTCTAAGTGGTTTCTTAAACAACCACTCTACATGTCTCCAGGGTCCCACACGCAGCTTTCCCTAGGTCGTGGCATGTCAAATAGCCCGTTGCCTATCACACCACTTGTACCAATGCGCTTTGACGTATTAATCAAATCATAATGGAAACAGTTTGCGGCCCAAATTTTTGGGCCCCTGCTCATTGCTTTTTTGCTCCTTTTCTGTTTTCCTTTTTTACAATTAATAAGCTTCTCAGATAGCCCCCGTACACTATTGTACGTTTCACTTTGCCAGGGGCTTCATAGCGCCCCGCACTATGGCAACAAAGTCCGAACACTTTTTACAGTATAGTTCGGCACCCCAAATTTAGCACTATATGCATTGGCTCCGAATCATGTCTTTGGTCAATAGTTGGGTTGCCCGGCTCCTGTGCTTGCTACCTTACGTTACACTATATCGTCTAAGGTAGTAAAGGGAGAACTACTACGATTGTGCCCTGGTTTATCCAAAGGAGTACCTCAGTAGAGAAAGCCGAAAACTGACTGTCATGATGCGGCGAGAGCCGGTCAGCTGTTCGGAGGTTGAAAATCGTTGGAGATTTCTTCCGCGTTACGCGAAGGATCGGTACTTCCCGATCAAACGCTTATAGCACTCTAGTTCAAAAACTAGGGGTTGCGTCCATGTTTTTATTGTCGAACTCCTATGGCTAAGTGAGGGCGTTAAAGCCAAATAGTCTAGTTGCCTGGTTCGTTGGGCTAAACAACTCCTTCAAGGACCATATAATTGGATCAAGATTGTTTAGATTCCATCCCGAACACCCCCGTACTACCTACGTGGGGGCAGAAGCCGACGACTGGCCAACCCTCAGATTTCATACAACACGGCCGCACAGGAGGTAAAATTAAAAACATAACAATCATTATATTACAAACCAACTTTGTTTCATCATACAAGGCAAAGACAACACGAATGTATTCATTCGAAAATAATGTCCTGCCCACAGTGCGTTGCCACAATGCGTGACCCCTCCAGGACATCCGCAAAATAGTGCTCGGGTGTGCGATGCTCCTTGCCCTTTGGCGGCCCCCTGGCCAGCTCGACGGCGTTCATCTTCGCCCACCACATCTTGCAACAGGCGAAGGCCATACGCGCACCTTCAATACAGATCGATCGCTTGACGACGTCCAGCCGAGGACAGGCGTTGCCTCACGAGTCCAAAGTAGCTGCCGGGCATAGCTTCGGCTGGCCATAGCCGGATTATCAAATCCTTCATGGCTAGTTCGGCCACCCTATGCAGCTCCACTAGCTGTTTCGGCTGATCGGTGAAGGGCACGGGATGCTCTGGCGCAAGATATTGCGACCAGAACAGCTTCTCCCTTCTTCGTCTTGGAAGAACTCCACGGCATCGGACACACTTCGCGGCAGATCAGCAAAATCTCCTGGAGAACTCTGAATCCGGGTTAGTAAAAGATACTTCCTCTTCGCATATTTGCTTTGCATACCGAATGCCTTACCCGCTGCGATCTTCCTCGCCTCTTGGATCTCTTGGAGGGCGCCCTGGGCCTCATTCCAGGCCGTCTCCGCGCTCTGACGAGCCTTGGAAAGTTCGGCCTCTTTAGCCGACGCGTCACGCTCCAAGGTCTCGCACTTCTTCACCGAGTCATGGAGCTCTTGTTGGACCTCGTTGACCCGGGCCTTGAGCTTCTTCAGGCAGCCTGCTCCTTGACGGCCTTCCCTCGGCTTCGCCCGGGGGCCTTTTCGTGGCCTCGACCTCGGTCGTCGCTCCTATTTATATCAAGACACTTCAGTCAATATACAACATCCTATTCTTTCCAAATACTTCTTGGGTTATTACATACCTTGATTCTCCTGGAGCTGCCTCTTCACCTGGCTGTGCTCCTCCTCGGCCTTCTCTAGTCTCTGCTTAAGCTCGGAGACATTGGCAGCATGTGAGGCCGCGGATAGCAGCGACGCCTGCATAATTCATTCTCGATAAATTTAGTTAGTTTCCTACAAGTAAGGATCGACCCTCTGTCCGGGATTTTCTTTCCGAACACTGGACAGTGTCTCAGGGGCTACTGACTATATCGGGATTTTTGCATCGCTTACCTCAAAACCTGTCAACAGGCTGCTGCAGGCTTCGGTCAGCCTGCTCTTGGCGGACTGGACCCTCTCAATCACCGTACCCATAAGGATACGGTGCTCGTCCACAATGGAGGCACCTCGAAGCACCTCCATCAGATTATCTGGTGCCCCAGGTTGGACAGGGGCCACCGGTGGAATGGGCGCACCCCCCTCTTTCAAAGGAGGTCGCTCGCTGCATTCTGGAGCCGTATGGGTCTCCGTAACCATATTTGGCTAAGGGCCGAACTGAATACGGCCCTCCTCGCCAGTCTCCATGGGGATTTGCTCCCCCGTGTGTCCGACGGTGGAGGTTTCGCCCTCTGGCACCCTCTTGACAGCGTTCGGAGCCTCTCCTCGGCCTGGAGCGGTCTTTTGGGACAACACCTCGGTGTCGTCCATGGCCCTGGGAGAGTGAGCTGTCGGCGGCGACATGCTGGCTATCTCCTTGGAGTCCAGCGAACCTCCTGACGAGGATTGCTGGAAGCTGTCATGGGCCGGACTGAAATAACACAACTAACCAGGTTAATGCAATGAGGAGAAGAGGTTGGACACATGGATATGCATGAATCGTAGTACTTACGATGCGGCCTGAGGCTTGGCGCGGAGCGGCGCTCCGGACTACTGTCGACGTCCCATACGGAGTTATCCGCAAGGGAGCCCTTCCTCCTCTTGGGTGTCCCCACCTCCAGATTCATGCAGGCCGCCCTCTTCCCCCCCCCCCCCCATCACGGGGAGGGATCACCTCCTCCTCCTCCTCCTCCTCGTCCTCGGGGACGGAGCAACGGGTCTCTTCGTGTTCGAACGTTACGTCTGAAGTACCCTTACGACGGGGGCCACCTTTGGCCCCCTTGGCCTTCTTCTTGGCCTTCTTCTCTGGCGCCTTGTAGGGCGCCGACACCAGCATCTTCGCTAAATGCGGGATGATTGGTTCTTCAGGCAGCGAAGCCAGACACTGGATCCACTTCGCCCTCTCCATCCAGTCCTGAAGAAGGAATGATGATAAAAGCTCAGACATCACCCTTGAAACAAGCAAGTAGGGGATGCGTTAAAAATAGCGCACCTCGCTCGCGAGGTGGTTAGTATCGTGCCCGTGGTCTGAATCTGTGGCCGGCGGTTTCTCGCCCTTAAAGAGCAACTTCCAGACAATTTCATGAGTGGTTTTGAAGAGCCTCTTCAGGGTATAGTGCTTCTTCGGGTTGAACTTCCATAGAGGGCGACTTCGGCTTTGGCACGGGAGAATCCGGCGAACTAGCATCACCTGGATTACATCGACAAGTTTGACATTCTTGTCCACCATGATCTGAACGCGCGTCTGCAACGCTATCAGCTCGTCTGGCGAACACCAGTTCGGGCCCTTCTCGACCCAGGAGGTGAGCCGCATTGGAGCACCAGGGTTGAATTCGGCAGCTGCGGCCCAGTTGGTGCCGCGGGGTTCCGTAATGTAGAACCATTGTTTCTGCCATTCCTTGACAGTCTCCGCGAAAGTGCCTTTCGGCCAGGAGACATTGGACAGCTTACTCACCATGGATCCTCCGCACTCCGCGTGCTGGCCATCCACCACCTTCGGCTTTATGTTGAAAACCTTGAGCCACAGCCTGAAGTGGGGTTGGATGCGGAGGAAGGCCTCACATACGATGATGAATGCCGAGATGTTGAGGAAGGAGTTCGGGGATAGATCATGGAAGTGTATCTCGTAATAGTACATCAGCCCGCGGACGAAAGGGTGGAGTGGAAACCCTAGCCCGCGGACAAAATGAGGGATGAACACCACCCTGTCATTGGGCTTCGGCATGGGGACGACTTGTCCCTGGGCCGGCAGACGGTGGGCGATTTCCTTCCCCCAAGTACCCTGCCGTCCGAAGCTCAGTAATGCCCTTCTCCTTGACGGAGGAGACCATCCACTTGCCTTGGCCTCCGGATCCGGACATGGTTGAGTGATAGCTTGAGTGGGAAGAAGATGAGAACTTGGGCGTTGGATCTCAAGATTGGAAGGGCGGAGGAAGAGAGAAGGCGTGGGAGAAGAAGGGGGAATCCTTATCCCCTTATAAGGGCAGTGAATATTGAACGCCTCCCCACTCGCCTCAAAACTCTACTATTCCCAAGGACTATGTAAATGGTACTATTGGGTTACCCACGCCCGTATTGATGAGAATCCCGCAATAAGGGGACACAATCTCTGCTTTGACAAGACGTGTCAATGGCAACTGCGTCTCGAAACATGGAGCAGCAGACGAAAAATGGTTCGAAATTATGACCGGGCAGACGTGATGTCATGTTACAAAAAGTTGTCAGCGGATTGGACTCGTGTAAAATTATCTTCTCTCTGCGGTTGTGTGTGGTGTGTGTGTTACAGGTCCGGACACGTCGATACGTCCGAAGACAATCCTGGAGTTCGGAAAAGGGAACCCGCCTTGCAATGCCGAAGACAAATCTGCGCGCCGGACTCCTCATCATTGAAGCCAGGTTCAGGGGCTACTGAGGGAGTCCTGGACTAAGGGGTCCTTGGGCGTCTAGCCTGTTAGCTATGGGCCGGACTGATGGGCTGCAAGGATACGGAGACCGAAGACTGCACCCGTGTCCGGATGGTACTCTCCTTGGCGTGGAAGGCAAGCTTGGCGACCGAATATGTAGATTCCTTTCTTTGTAACCGACCTTGTGTAACCCTAGATCCTCCCGGTGTCTATATAAACCGAGGACTTAGTCCGGGAACGGAGATACTCATTGCCATAGTCATACAGGCTAGACTTCTAGGGTTTAGCCATTACGATCTCGTGGTAGATCAACTCTTGTAATAATCATATCCATCAAGATCAATCAAGCAGGAAGTAGGGTATTACCTCCATAGAGAGGGCCCGAACCTGGGTAAACATCGTGTCCCCTATCTCCTGTTACCATCGACCTCAGACGCACAGTTCGGGACCCCCTACCCGAGATCCGCCGGTTTTGACACCGGCAACCATACATTGCCTCAAGGGAAGTCCCAAACAGCCAATCGACGCTATTTTCCAATTCTTGTCTAACAAAACCACACGCCAACATGAAAGACTGCTTGTAACGATTGATGTCAATAAATGGTGCAAACGGCATGTTGTACATGTTGTTCATGTATGTTGTGTCGAAGGAGACACAATCGTGGTAAGCCTCAGCGTACGCCTTGCGTGCCACACCATCAACCCAGAACATATTCACAACACTATCCTCCTCATCATACTTCACATTGTAGAAGAAGTATGGATCTGTTTTTTGTTGATATTTAAAGTAAGGTATTGTCTCAATCATACCCCCCCCTCACTTGTTGCGGTCTTGTTCAAGCCCGACTTTAGGTTTGAAATTGCTTTAGCCCCGTAAGGAACAATTAGCTCCGTACCATAGAATTCCGACATGATTTGCATCATACGACCTTCATAGAGGGAACACATAAATAAGAAAGTTAGTGCTTTCAAACTACCACCTTTTGGTTTTATTTTAGACAAAGCAAGCAGACACAAGTTACACAACCAACTTACAAATGCGCACTAGCATTTTCACCCCAGTAAAACAACCTGGGGGGAGTACAACTTATGTAAGGAAAATGCACACAGTAAATGCAGGAAAGTTTGTGCAAATATATAGCAAATTCTAGAGTTCTTTTTTGGTTCTAGAAAATAATATAAACCAATGCATACAAAGCACCTATAGAACGCCAATGCGTAAAAGCAGGTGAACACAGTAAAATACAACCAACTTTGCAAGCACAATAGGCAAGTTCCATCAGGTAAAAAGGCAAACCTATGCACAGCAACCAACTCCATGCACTTCTCTATCTTCAACACAAGGGGTTATTTTTTTGTTTGGAGCAAGTAGCTTACCATGTCTCCAGGAAAATGCATACCAAAGCACACAAGTTCAATTCAGAAAACACTCCTTTTTCCAAAATGCACAAATATGATTCAGCAAAAGAAATAAAATGGTGGTTATAGATTTATACGAGGCAAGTGCACACAGTAATTGCAGGCAACATGCAAATGGGTAGTAAGCAAGTTGCATCCTCAAAAACAGGGAAGTCGTTGGGGATATTACTACTGGGCATAAACCGGCCAGGAGAGGCCGGGTTAGCTCCATTGATAGTTCATTATACCTGAAGCCCATGAAGACATACGATGACGTTGTATGAAGGCCCAGGTCCCAGAGCCGGTTTAAGGCCTGTAGACATAAACCAGCATTGACAATGTAACTTGTACTATAAGGTAGAAAGAACAGAGACCGAGCCAGACATGTTTATGAGCCGGCCTCGGGATTCTATAAACCGACGGGCGTCAACCCATGTATATAAGAGGACGACCCGGCAGCGGTTCAAGGACAACACACAACAACTCGAGACCCAGGCAAAGCGTATTCGCTCCCTGGTCATCGAAACCCCATCAATTCCATCACAACTAGACGTAGGATTTTACCTTCATTGTAAGGGACCGAACTAGTATAAAACTCTCTTGCATTCCTTGTCCGCTTTAACCCCTTCAAGCTAACCCGTAGCGATGGCTCCACGACTAAGTCCTTTCATGAGGACATCTGCCGTGACAAAACCACAACAGCTGGCGCCCACCGTGGGGCTATCGCACGATGGTTTCAAGTTCTTGGAGGGCAACTTCGAAGGACTCAAGGGTTACGCTGTGGGCCGGATGACCAAGAGTCGTTGCGGCAAGCTCTACATCGACGATGCAGGCTGGGGCCCCGAGGCCGGCTCAGTCGAGTACGGGTACCGGGTCCCCTTTTGTGGCATACACGTTTTCATTGGCAAGATCGGCGAACCGGGCCCTGAGCCGGATATCTGCACCGACCTCGTTGAAACGGCTCAGTGTGCGAGATCTGCCCGGATCAAGCCTGTCATGAAGCGTGCCTTCGTGGGAGTAATCCATGGAGGGAACTTTGAGGATAGATCGGAATCTGGTGGTGAAACCGTCGTTTATTCCAGCGACGAGTCATCAACCGGAGAGACCGAGTCATTATATCAGCTACAAGATGGCCGGATTGGGGGCTGTTCCGATGGCGACAGTATTCCGGACCCCTCTGATCTACCAAACCGGGTTACAATCTTCATGGCCGGTACACAGCCGGCACTCCACTCTTCGACTGCGGCGGTGATGATTTTTGGATCGGTAGCAGCAACAGCGGCCGGGGCAGGAGGCCCTGTGCGACCGCCAGCTCAGTTTCTATCTGATTTGTTTGACGCATTGGCAACGCTGATGGCGGAGGTTAACCCGGCAGATCAGGATGCACACAATGCGGAAATTGCAAAGGTGAAAGATCAAATCGCATAGGCCAAGGCCGATTTGGCAGCTGAGGATACCAGGATGGCCACGGAGCGGGCCACTTTGGATGCACGGGCTTACCGGCTCATGCTGGATCAGATGCGTCGAACGAGGTCCTAAAGAGGAGGCACCGATCCCGCTTGCCGCAGGTTTATGATGCTAGAAACCTCTTTAACACCCCAGGAGCAGGGACCAGTAATCCGCCGGTGATAAACCGGGCGGAGGCACCTGGGGCAGGGGCGCCGGTTCAGCCACGTTTGGTGGATCTGCCTCGTCAGACCAACATTGTAACGCCACATGTCCCAACGCCACCGGGTCATTACTCTAACCCGATGGACAACATTGTTGCTGCCGCTTCACGGCTGGCGGCCATCCCGATCGAAGGCGATTCTCCAGCGGCAGTCGAGACGCGTCGGGTTAAGGAGCTTCTTCAGACGGCCTTGGTTCAGCAGGAGGCTTATTCATATAGTCGCGATCGGATTCATTCCACTCCCCGTCCAAGCCGGAGTTACAGCAGGCGTATGGATGAACCGGCAGTATCAAGCAACAAGCGGAACCGTGATCTGCCCCGTGGCAATAACCCGGCGAGTGATGCCCAGGAGGTGGTGGACCGGGCACGGGCACGCAGAGAGGCCGAGTTGGCAGCACAGCATGAAGTCCGTCAGCTTACCCCGGTTTGTCCAACCACATCGGTGGAGCCAGGAGTTACCTCCAGTTCTTTGGGAGTGTCGTGTCTCATTCCAGCGTTGCGCAACTGATACGTCCATTTTGCATCATGCTTTTATATTGATATTTATTGCATTATGGGATGTTATTATGCATTATGTCACAATACTTATGGCTATTCTCTCTTATTTTACAAGGTTTACATAAGGAGGGGGAATGCCGGCAGCTGGAATTCTGGGCTGGAAAAGGAGCAAATATTAGAGACCTATTCTGCACAACTCCAAAAGTCCTGAAACTCCACGAAAGTCATTTTTGGAAAATATAAAAAATATCCAGCAGAAGAAGTTCACCAGAGGGGGGCCCACCTCTCCACGAGGGTGGGGGCGCGCCCTACCCCCCTGGGCGCGCCCCCCTACCTTGTGGGCCCCCTGTTTGCTCTCTGATGCCCATCTTCTGCTATATGAGGTCTTTCGATGAGGAAAAAGTCATAAGCAACCTTTCGGGACGAAACTCCGCCGCCATGAGGCGGAACCTTGGCGGAACCAATCTAGGGCTCCGGTAGAGCTGTTCTGCTGGGGACACTTCCCTCCGGGAGGGGGAAATGTCAGGACCCCGATTAGGCGGTAACACCTCATATCACTTTGCAGCCTCACGCACGGTATTCCCATGGGTGTCGCCTTACCATGGCCCGGGACCGTTTGCGCCTTTTGGCTCACGTATATGATAGTGTCGCTAGCATCCATATGATAGAGAACCCGGGCCGACATGGCTAGTCGTGGAACCCAAAGCGGCACTAACCCATGGGGACATGCATACATGAATCAACTTCGAGCATGTCTGTCAGCAGAATGTGAATCCGGGCTGTAGCACCGGGCTAACAGGACTCCGGGAACCCGGGTCAGAAAGGTGCTAGGCAGACTCCAGATGTCACCAAGCGTGACATTTCCCGAAGGGATGTATACCACGAGCAGTGAAACACATGTCGGCCGATCAGCGTCCCGAGCGGTAGTCTTTGGGCTAGGTGACTCCGGTGAACCGGTCAGAAGCGGACTACTATGGCTCAAGGAAGCACTAGACTACATTTCCCATAAGAGAGGCTGCCAAGGATAAACAACTAGATTGTCGGATCCCACACATACCAAGCATTACAAACATACACACAATATGCCCGATATGTGTAAATACAACATGGCATCACAACATAACTCTACGACTCAAGTATTTATTCATTAGGATCCAAGGAGCGAGATATTACAAACATGGGTCTCATGACCCAACATGCAGAGCATACAAGTCAAAGCACATGCGGAAGCTTAGCATGTCTGAGTACAGACATCTACAAATGAAAAAGGCTGAGAAGCCTGACTATCTACCAGATCCTGCCGAGGGCACAAGATCGTAGCTGAGGTAACAAGCTAAACGTCAAGTCCATGCGGTACTACTAGCGAGACCGAAGTCTCTCTCGCAAAACATAAAATAGGCAAACGTGAGTACAAATGTACCCAAAGAAGACTTACATCGTAACTATCTACATATGCATCATTATCAACAAAGGGGTGGTGGAGTTTAACTGCGGCAAGCCAGCTTTGACTCGGTGGCTATCCTAAACTACGATCGCAAGTAACTCTTTTGAGGTGGCGCTACGAGTCCACATATTCACCATATCAATACACCACTATGGATCCGCTCCCGCCTTCCCTACGAGAACGCCATCCATAGCACTCACGCTTATCTTGCGCATTTTAGAGTATCCACTTTCACTTGTCTATGAACTATACAGGCAACCCAGAAGTCCTTTACCGCGGACACGGCTATTCTAATAGATCATATTAACCCTGCAGGGGTGTACTTCTTCACGCACGCTCTCACCACTTATCGTCGTTTACACGACATGTACTCGGCAACCTTCAAGTGGAAGCCCAGCGAGGGTGTCGGCCACGACCTGACTAACCACACAAGTCTCTCGTCCAGGTTTATCGCATATTCGGGTTCCATCCGCAAGGAGATCCGGCTGGGGTGTCGCTCACGGCCCCAAACGATGTGTACAGGGTTCCAAGCCCACCAAACGGGCGACGCTGGCATACCCGCCACGGTGCCTAGTCTGTCCCAAGCCCACTGCATCGGGTGCCACTTGGTAGACTACTAACACAACCTACAAACACCAGAGACTAGTTGCAACTCCTGGACAGAGATCAAGTTGATTAATAAGCCGAGAGGGGCCGAGTTACCGGAACCCAATGTGTGGTAGTAACTGTTTCATGGATCAAAAACACAGAACTCAGTTCTTGAGGACGGCTGCAATGAGACAACCCACCATGTACTCCTACATGGCCTCTCACCGCTACCTTTACCAAATCGTGTTCACACACTTAGCTCTCAACAGTAGGACATGTTCACACACCTCCGATTCATCCCCGATGAATCGGACTGACACAACTCTAAGCAATAGCAGGCATGACAAACAAGCATGAATGAGTAGGCACATCAGGGCTCAAACAACTCCTACTCATGCTAGTGGGTTTCATCTATTTACTGTGGCAATGACAAGTCATGCAGAGGATAAAGGGGTTCAACTTCCGCAGCAAATAACAGATGAATCGTTGTTGTCCTAATGCGTAAAAAGAGAGCAGGAGCGAGAGAGTGGGATTGTATCGGAATGAACAAGGGGGTTTTGCTTGCCTGGCACTTCTGAAGATAGTATAGTTCTTCATCGGTGTCACCGAACTCATCGTCGGAACCACGTCTACTCAGAGGGGACAAACACCGACAAACAAGGAAGAACACAATCAATGCAATGCAACAATTATGATGCATGATTATGACATGGCAATATGAATGGGTTTTGGGCTAATGCAAGCTAGAACAGAAAGACATGAGTCCATTTGAACCAAAGATTCAAATGCAAACCCATTTTAAGAGGTCATATTAGTGCATTAATTTGTTTCACCTAAACATCAAGGTTAAAGTGTTCTAACATGCATGAAACCAGTACAGATGGATAGATTGGATTTTTCTGGTCATTTTTCATATATGACTTGTTTGATTTGGAGCTACGGTTGAATTTATATGAATTTTTGAAGTTTAGACTATTTCTGGAATTTTCTGAATTATTTTAAATCCAGAAAATGACTTATTGCGTCAGCACTACATCACTGTGGACGTCAAGAAGGTCAATCGACCGGTCCAGTCAAACTCGACGTGTGGGTCCCTGCATGTCGCTGACTCAGTCTGGTTAGTGTCACGACAGTGGGGTCGGGTCAACATCCACGCCGGCAAGTCAAGATCGACGTGTGGGGCCGGTCGATAGGTGACGTGGCTGGTCAAACCGACTGCGGGGTCCGTATGTTAGTTTAGTCTAATCAGGAGCTTAAGCAGGGTTAGTTAGGCCATGGGGCCCAGTAGTCAGTGACAGAGGAGGGTGGTTAGCCCCGTCACTAGAGCTAATGACGGTGCCACATCGGCTGCGCCGGCGGTTAGACGACGGCGACGACCCAAGGCGGCGGTGGCTCGCCGGAGTGGCACTAGGGCAGCGGCTGGGTGCGCTGGGGGTACCAGGAGAAAGCTCATGCTCCCGCGCATCCAAATGGAGGTAGCAGTGAAGGTCGCTGGGCGGTCCAGAGCGGCGGCGGCGGCGGCGAGTTGGGCGGCGGCCGGAGCTCGGGCTCGAGCGGGACGAGGCTAGGGTGCACGGAGGAAGGCTTGGGTGGTGGCGTTGGGTTTCTTGGGAGGTCCTGAGCACGTTCCAGTGCTTGGACGCAAGCGGCGGCGGCTGTGGCCACGACGGCATCGAGGCCAGCGGCGAGGAGCTCACGGCTCCGGCGGTTGGCGCGGTTAGAGGAAGAAAAATACGGCGGGGCTAGGGGGAGATGAGTCAGGAGCTCACAGGGAGGCGGCGCAGTAGGTCAGCGGGCTCGGGGACGTCCTTGACGGCGCGAATCGGCGGCGAGGGGCTTGGGTGCCCTAGGTTGAAGATGACCGCGATGGCGATGAAGCAGGGCCTCCTGGCATCTCGTAGCTCGACTGGGAGAACGGGAAGGTTTCGGCGGTGCTTCTAGACTCGGCGGAAGGGTGAGTGGTGCACGATGGCCGCGGTGGTGCTCGTCGGCGCGACGACGGCGTTCTCGGGCGGCTGCGGGGAGAGAACCAGAGAGGGAGAGAGAACCAGGGAGTGAGGGGAAAGGTCGAGGGGGTCCAGGGGGTCTGCGTGGCAACGCCAGAGGCGCCCAGGCCCTCGGCGTCAAGCAGGAGGTGGCGCACGGCGGTGCAGCACGCTGCTGGCACGCTACTGGCCCTCCCCTGCAAGGAGGAAGACGACAGGGAGGGGCTGTGGAGGCCGCATGTGGGTGGTCAAGCACTGGCCGCATGACAGGTAAGGCCCAGTGGGTTTCCCTCTCTCTCTTCTTTATTTTGTTTCAGTTTTCTATTTTATTCCTCTGTTTTGAATTAGTAAAAATACTAATTCATTTCATAAAATCCTGGAAATAATTATGGGTGCTTTCTGAATTATTCTAGTGACCCTTAACAATTTCCAACATTTTTGGAGCATGTGAAATATATATAGCATTTAAATAGCTCCAATTCAAATATGTTTGAATTAATTCAAAGTCCAAATATGTCCTGCAAAAATGTGAACCATTTTAGGTAGATGCTTCCACCTTGATCCAGAAATGATGAACATTTTTAAAGGGCATTTGAAATCATTGAAAAATATTTTGGTTGAACCTATTTGAATTCCTTTTGATGCTAGGGTTTGAACATCCCCATTTCAAATTTCCAAGAAAATTAAACATGATGCAAGCAAGATGCAAACACTAGGCAGCACCAGAAGCTAGGGATGTGACAGGAAATCATCGCCATCGTCATCACCAACGCTCCTCTCATCGGGAGAGGGCAATATCCATCAACATCTTCACCAACACCATCTTATCTCAAAACCCTAGTTCATCTCTTGTATCCAATTCTTGTCTCCAAGTTCGGGATTGGTACTAGTAGGTTGCTAGTAGTGTTGATTACTCCCTGTAGTTGATGCTAGTTGGTTTATTTGGTGGAAGATCATATGTTCAGATCCTATATGCATATTATTACCCCTCTGATTATGAACATGAATATGCTTTGTGAGTAGTTACGTTTGGTCCTGAGGACACGGGAGAAGTCTTGCTATTAGTAGTCATGTGAATTTGGTATTCGTTCGATATTTTGATGAGATGTATATTGTCTAGCCTCTAGTGGTGTTATGTGAACGTCGACTACATAACACTTCACCATTATTTGGGCCTAGAGGAAGGCATTGGGAAGTAATAAGTAGATGATGGGTTGCTAGAGTGACAGAAGCTTAAACCCTAGTTTATGCATTGCTTCGTAAGGGCTGATTTGGATCCACTTGTTTCATGCTATGGTTAGGTTTACCTTAATACTTTTGTTGTAGTTGCGGATGCTTGAAATAGAGATTAATCATAAGTGGGATGCTTGTTCAAGTAAGAACAACACCTCAAATTATCGAAGTACCGAACGCGAATCATATGAATGTGATGAAAACTAGCTTGACGATATTCCCATGTGTCCACGGGAGCGCTTTTCCTTATATAAGAGTTTGTCTAGGCTTGTCCTTTGCTACAAAAAGGATTGGGCCACCTTGCTGCACTTTATTTACTTTTGTTGCATGTTGCTCGTTACAAATTATCCTATCACAAAATTATCTGTTACCACTTATTTCAAGATTTTGCAGAGAATACCTCGCTGAAAACCGCTTATCATTTCCTTCGCTTCCTCGTTGGGTTTGACATTCTTACTTATCGAAGGACTAAGATAGATCCCCTATACTTGTGGGTCATCAAGACTCTTTTCCGACGCCGCTGTCGGGGAGTGAAGCGCCTTTGGTAGGTGGAATTTGGTAAGGAAAAATTTATATAGTGTGCTGAAATTTACTGTCACTTGTTACTATGGAAAGTAACCCTCTGAGGGGCTTGTTCGGGGTATCTTCACCCCGACCAGTAGAGCAAAGAGTTGCTCCTCAACCTAATTACCTACTGAAAATGAAAATGTTCCCTTTGAAGTTCCTTCGGGTATGATAGAAAAACTGCTAGCTAATCCTTTTGCAGGAGATGGAACAAAGCATCCTGATGAGCACTTAATATATGTGGATGAGGTTTGTAGATTATTTAAGCTTGCAGGTATACCCGATGATGTTGTCAAGAAGAAGGTCTTCCCTTTATCTTTGAAGGGAGATGCATTGACATGGTATAGGCTATGTGATGATACGATATCATGGAATTATAAAAGATTGAAATTGGAATTTCATCAAAAGTATTACCCTATGCATCTTGTTCATCGTGATCGCAATTATATATATAATTTTTGGCCTCGCGAAGGAAAAAGCATCGCTCAAGCTTGGGGGAGGCTTAAATCAATGTTATATTCATGCCCCAATCATGAGCTCCCAAGAGAAACAATTATTCAAAATCTTTATGCTCGGCTTTCTGAAAATAATCGCACCATGCTCGATACTTCTTGTGCTGGCTCTTTTATGATGAAGACTATTGAATTTAAATGGGATTTATTGGATAGAATTAAACGCAACTCTAAAGATTGGGATCTCGATGAAGGTAAGGAGTCAGGTATGACATCTAAGTTTGATTGTGTTAAATCTTTTATGGATACCGATATTTTTCGTAAGTTTAGCACTAAATATGGACTTGGCTCTGAGATAGTAGCTTCTTTCTGTGAATCTGTTGCTACTTATGTTGATCTCCCTAAGGAGAAGTGGTTTAAATATCATCCTCCCATAGAAGTAAAAGTATATGCACCTATTAAAGTTGAATAAAAAACTGTCACTTATAATGATCCTATTGTTCCTACTTCTTATGTTGAAAACCACCTGTAACGCCCCGAGAATCTTGCTACAGTAATCCCCCCCTAATGATGCCTTGTCGTCATGCTTTCCTAAGCCAAAATGTCACTTGTCCAAAAATCAAGTCCAATTCAATTCAAATTGCAAGTCAATTATTTGCATCTTCAAATGAGCCAGAAAAATAGTTCACGATGTGGCAAATATTCCCTAAGTATTTGTCATGATGAAATCTACCTCTGTTGGATTCCAAAAATGCTCCTGGAAATTATTTGAGTGGTCCAGCAACAATTAAATTGGCCTTTTCAATTTCTAAAAGTGTGTAATCATTAATGCTCAAATCAATTTTGTGCAACTTCACAATATTGCAAAGTATTTATTGTGGCATGTGGCACATTTTACAAGCGTCATTTGGTGCTCGGAATAATTGCAAAGGAGTAGCTTTTTGATTTCCATAAAAGAAATAAAACAAAAGAAGAGAAAGACCCCCTACCCCCCCCCCCGGGCCTTAGCCACCCAAGCTGGCCCATGTCGCCGTGGGGATAAGACCGAGTTACTCCTCCCTCTCCTCGTCAGCTCCTGGGATATCCCCCCCCCCCTCCTCTCTCTCCCTCGTATCCTCCCTCCCCCCACCTCGACCGAACCCGCTAAGGTCGCTCTCCGGTGGGACTCGTGGCCGTCGGCCTCCCCATGGCCAGCCAAGGGGCCTAGAAGGCCCGCCGCAGCCGTCCACCTCACCTACAAGAGATGGAGCAAGCGGAGCCACCTCGTAGCCGACGCCACAACCCCATCCTCGCTGTCTGCTCGCCAGGCTCACGCCACGCCCGCGCCACCGTCGACGCTGCCACCAGCCTCCCTCTCACGCCGACAGCCCAGGAGGACCGCCGCCATCCACTCCGTCTGCCCACGCCCGCACGCAGGAGCCGAAGCCCTCCTTCGTACAGCCTTCTTCTTCTTCCTCCTCGACCACCGCCGCCGCCAACAACTCCGGCAGCTGCCTTCCCGGGCCTTCTCAAGAACGGTGGTGAGCTTCCGCTTCCCTCTCTCGCTGCTCGCCGCCCACGCCTGAAGCTAGTACCGCCATCAAGGCCCGAGAGCTCACATGCGGTTCGCCCTGCCGTCAGCCTCGGTCCCCCGAGCTCGAAGCGAAGCTCGGCCTCCGTGCTCCCTGGGCTCCAAGGGCCCCAGAGCAGACCGCCGCTGCATTCTCCTCACAAGACTGCCGCCTCGCCTGCCCGCCGACCCTCAGCCTCCTCCACAAGGTTTCGCCTCCGCCACACTCATGTTGGCCAAGGCTGCTTGTCCGCTCATTGGCCGGCCTCCCTACCTCGTCGGCTCAAGCTAGCCACAGCCGCCTCTTGCCGTGGCATGCTGCTCCACTGGCCTTGCCTCGCTACTGGCGCTGGTACTGCCCGCCCGAGCCCTGCAGCTCGCTTAACGCCACCTTAGGCCCCCTCTCCTATGACATGGGGGCCCCACGCCCCTGTCCAATAAAAAGAAGTTGAAAAAAAGTTTAAGATTAAAAAATAATAATAAATAATTAATTAGTTAGTTAATTAATCAATTAATTAACTTAATTAAAGTTTGCTTAATTAACTTAACCTGTTAATTAACTACCTAATCCTTAATTAGTTAGGTGAGTGTATGACAGGGGGGCCCCACCCCCTGTTGACTAGTCAGCATTGACGGGTCAACTGGGACCCCTTGGCCCACCTGTCAGCCACTGGGTACAGTTCTGTGTACCCTGTGCTTGGTGCATCTAGCATTTTAGCATTTATTTTCGAATTAATAATAATTTTAGAATATTGTTTAAATCTTTGGAAAATCATATAAATTAATCCGTAACTCGGATGAAAAAGTTTTCTTCATGAAAGTTGCTCAGAACGACGAGACAAATCCGAATACGTGATCCGTTCATCTGCCACATGCCCCTAACTACCTGAACATGCAACTTTTCCCCTCTGTTTCATCTGTCCAAAAATGCTAAACCTGGGGAAACATTCCCGGATGTTATCCCCCTTCGCCGGTAACATGTAGCCTCGCGTTAGAACACGTCTAGCTCTGCATGTTGTCCTGTTATGCTCTTGCTTGCTATATATTTACTGTTTCTCCCCCCTCTTCTCTCCGGTAGACCCCGAGACTGCCGCTGAGGCCGCTGTGATCGACTACGTCGACGATGACCCCTCGTTGCCAGAGCAACCAGGCAAGCCCCCCTTTGATCATCCCGATATCGCCCATTCCATTCTCTCATGCTTGCATTAGATTTTGCTACTGCTATTGATTGCTCCTATTCTGATGCATAGCCTGCTTTTGTACCTGCTATTGTACCTTACCTGCTTATCCTAAACTGCTTAGTATAGGTTGGTTAGAGATCCATCAGTGACCCCCACTTTGTCCCGACTGCCCCGCTAGATTATCAGAAGACCCGATCAACGGGATCGAAGACCAGGTCCCGACACCGCACATCACTTCCCCTTAGTTGCTCGACACTACTGGGTTACTATCGAGTACCGAGGGTGAGACCTCATCAGCACTTCTGATGTTAACCCTGTGGTGTAGCTATTCGGTCGTGGTCATCGAGGGTGATTTCCTCTTTAACCACTTCCGATACGACTCTGTCGTGCAACCCCTCAAGTGTGGACCTCGAGGGTGAATCCTCTTACGTTCACCTTGATGATTACATCGAGTGGAATTCACCGGGGGTGATTCCTCGGACTTTCCCCTTGATGTTTAGACACATAGTTACTATGATTACTATGTCTTTACACTGAACCATTTTACTAAAGACGGGTCGACCCTGAGGGGTACCCACGCGAGCTTAATTGCGAGTGATGTGGAGTCGGGTTTACCTGGAGGGTGCCCGCGAGATAATTACGAGGCGTGGCGGGCATTCCTAGCCCTTGCCCCAAGTCCTCGAGACGGGCAACGGGTAACATCTTCGTGAGTCTCTCGCTTGTTACCGCTGCCCTAATCCACTACGATTTGGATATTTGATCCGAGGGGCCTCGCCCGATAGCACTAACCATCATGTGGGCATAGTATGGGCGTTCTCGTCAGATACATCAGCCAAAGCTTAATAGACGCTGGCCGATCGAGCGGGCGCGCTACCGGTTGGATTATGTAAGCACCTGCCTTTGAAGGAGGTAGCTAGGTCCGCTCACCGCCGCCTCTAACGCAAGTGTGAGTTCCTCGGGAGATGGCCCATGACCCACCGGGGCATAGGTTTAGTCCCAAGGTGGCCTCTCTATTAAGCCTAGGTCGGGTTGCGGCATATTGTTTGGCCGAGGCCGGCATGACCCAGAAAGTGTGTCCCACGGAGTTAATCTAGCGTGGTGGGTAAGTTGGTGCACCCTGCAGGGAAGAAAACATCTATTGATAGCCTGTCCTACGGTAACGGACACTTGGAGTTGTATCCCGATCGATACAACTAGAACTGGATACTTGTGATGAGAATTGGATGGTGATGATAAATGGATTGTGATGATAACTAGATAGTATGGCTCTGTGATTTCTTTCTCGCAGGGAGTCGAGAAAGGATCTCCGGCCGAGGTTGATAACACTACTACTACTTTACTTTATGCTACTCTACTCCCTCCTGTTGCTGCAAGATGGTGGTTTTCAGAAGATGCTAGCCTTCGATAGGACTAGGTTCTCCCCTCTATTCTGGCATTTCTGCAACCCAGTCCACATATACAGTCTTCCTTTGATAATGTTGCATATGTAGTGTAGATCCTTGCTTGTGAGTACTTTGGATGAGTACTCACGGTTGCTTTGCTACCCCTTTCCCCCCTTTCTTCTTCTTTTCGGTTGATGCAACCAGATGTAGGAGCCCAGGAGCCAAATGCCACTGCCGATGTCTACTACTACGTGGAGGCCGCCGACGACCAGGAGTAGTTAGGAGGCTCCCAGGCAGGAGGCCTTGCCTTTTCGATCGATGTTGCTTTTGTGCAAGCCTTCTTAAGGCAAACTTGTTTAACTCTTATGTCTCAGACTCAGATATTGTTGCTCTTCCACTGACTCTTGTGTATTCGAGCTTATGTATTCGAGCCCTCGAGCCCCCTGGCTTGTAATATAAAGCTTGTATTATTTTAATTTGTGTCTAGAGTTGTGTTGTGATATCTTCCCGTGAGTCCTTGATCATGATCGTACACATTTGCGTGCATGATTAGTGTACGATTGAATCGAGGGCGTCACACCACCTTTCCCTGTTAGAATAAAGGATCATGCTAAAGCTTCAATTGTGGTTCGTAAAAGCAATATTAGAACTTATACACCTCCTGAGCAAGTTAAAGTGGAACCTAATATTGATATTGTTAAAGATCTCTTGTCTGATAATATTGATGGGCATGTTATTCAGTTCTGCGGTGAAACTGCTAGAATTGCTAAACCTTGTGTTAAAGATGAACATAGACCTGTGGTAGGCGTGCCTGTTATTTCTGTTAAAATAGGAGATCATTGTTATCATGGCTTATGTGACATGGGTGTTAGTGCTATTGCAATACCCATTGATTTATACAGAGAAATTATGCATGATATTGCACCTATTGAGTTAGAAGATATTGATGTCACAATTAAACTGGCCAACAGAGATACTATATCACCAGTGGGAATTGTTAGAGATGTTGAAGTCTTGTGTGGGAAAACTAAATATCCTGCCGATTTTCTTGTTCTTGGTTCCCCACAAGATAGCTTTTGTCCCATTATGTTTGGTATACCCTTCTTGAATACTGTTAATGCTAAGATTGATTGCAAAAAGAATGTTGTCACTATTGGTTTGGATGATATGATTCATGAGTTTAATTTCTCTAAATTTAGTAAACAGCATCGTGAAGAAGAATTGCCTAGTAAGGATGAAATTATTGGTCTTGCTTCTATTGCCGTACCTCCTAGTGATCCTTTAGAACAATATTTGCTAGACCATGAAAATGATATGTTTATGAATGAAAGAAGGGAAATAGATGAAATATTCTTTAAAGAGGAACCTATTCTGAAACACAATTTGCCTGTTGAAATCCTAGGGGATCCCCCTCCACCTAAGGGTGATCCCGTGTTTGAGCTTAAACCGTTGCCTGATAATCTTAAATATGCTTATCTTGATGAAAAGAAGATATATCATGTTATTATTAGTGCTAACCTTTCAGAGCATGAAGAAGAAAGATTATTGAAAACTCTGAAGAAGCACTGTGCTGCTATTGGATATACTCTTGATGATCTTAAGGGCATTAGTCCCACTCTATGTCAACATAAAATAAATTTGGAGGCAGACGCCAAACCAGTTCGTGATCCTCAACGATGTCTGAATCCTAAAATGAAAGAAGTAGTAAGAAAAGAAATACTAAAGCTTCTGGAGGCAGGTATAATTTATCCAGTTGCTGATAGTCAGTGGGTGAGTCCTGTCCATTGTGTCCCTCAGAAGGGAGGTATTACTGTCGTCCCTAATGATAAAGATGAATTAATTCCACAAAGAATTATTACAGGTTATAGAATGGTAATTGATTTTTGCAAATGAAATAAGGCTACTAAGAAAGATCATTACCCCTTACCTTTTATTGATCAAATGCTAGAAAGATTATGCAAACATACACACTATTGCTTTCTAGATGGTTATTCTGGTTTCTCTCAAATACCGTGGTCGGCTAAAGATCAATCAAAGACTACTTTTACATGCCATTTTGGTACTTTTGCTTATAGACGTATGCCTTTTGGTTTATGTAATGCACCTGCTACCTTTCAAAGATGCATGATGGCTATATTCTCGACTTTTGTGAAAAGATTTGTGAGGTTTTCATGGATGACTTTTCCGTCTATGGATCTTCTTTTGATGATTTCTTGAGCAATCTTGATCGAAGTTTTGCGTATATGTGAAGAAACTAATCTTGTCTTGAATTGGGAAAAGTGCCACTTTATGGTTAATGAAGGCATTGTCTTGGGGCATAAAGTTTCTGAAAGAGGTATTGAAGTTGATAAAGCCAAGGTTGATGCTATTGAAAAGATGCCATGTCCCAAGGACATCAAAGGTATAAGAAGTTTCCTTGGTCACGCCGGATTTTATAGGAGGTTCATTAAGGACTTCTCAAAGATTTCTCGGCCTCTGACTAATTTATTACAAAAAGATATACCATTTGTCTTTGATGATGATTGTGTAGAAGCATTTGAAATACTTAAGAAAGCATTAGTCTCTGCACCTATTGTTCAGCCACCTGATTGGAATTTACCTTTTGAAATTATGTGTGATGCTAGTGATTATGCTGTAGGTGTTGTTCTAGGGCAAAGAGTTGATAAAAAATTAAATGGTATCCATTATGCTAGCAAGACTCTAGACAATGCTCAAAGAAACTATGCTACTGCTTAAAAAGAATTCTTAGCTGTTGTATTTGCTTGTGATAAGTTCATACCTTATATTGTTGATTCTAAAGTAACTATTCACATTGATCATGCTGCTATTAAATATCTTATGGAGAAGAAAGATGCTAAACCTAGACTTATTAGATGGGTTCTCTTGCTACAAGAATTTGATTTGCATATTGTTGGTAGAAAAGGAGCCGAGAACCCCGTAGCAGACAACTTGTCTAGGTTGGAAAATATTCTTGATGACCCACTACCTATTGATGATAGCTTTCCTAATGAACAATTAAATGTCATAAGTACTTCTCGTAGTACTCCATGGTATGTTGATTATGCTAATTACATTGTTGCTAAATTTATACCGCCTAGTTTCACATACCAAAGAAAAGAAAAGTTTTTCTATGATTTGAGACATTACTTTTGGGATGACCCACATCTTTATAAAGAAGGGGTAGATGGTGTTATTAGACGTTGTGTACCGAGCATGAACAGAACAGATCCTCACGCAAGTGTCACTCCGAAGCCTATGGAGGACACCACGCTGGAGATAGAACTGCACATAAGGTATTGCAATCCGGTTTTTATTGGCCTACTCTCTTCAAGGATGCCCGTAAGTTTGTCTTGTCTTGTGATGAATGTCAAACAATTGGTAATATTAGTAGATGACAAGAAATGCCTATGAATTATTCACTTGTTATTGAACCATTTGATGTTTGGGGCTTTGATTATATGGGACCTTTTCCTGCCTCTAATGGATATACACATATTCTAGTTATTGTTGATTACGTTACTTCCATTAAAATGCTTAAAGAAGTTATTTTCCGAGGTTTGGAGTCCCCAGATATTTAATGACTGATGGTGGTTCACACTTTATTCATGGTGCTTTCTGTAAAATGCTTGCCAAGTATGATGTCAATCATAGAATTGCATCTCCTTATCACCCACAGTCTAGTGGTCAAGTAGAATTGAGTAATAGAGAACTCAAATTAATTTTGCAAAAGACGGTTAATAGGTCTAGAAAGAATTGGTCCAAGAAACTTGATGATGCATTATGGGCTTATAGAACTGCATATAAAAATCCTATGGGTATGTCTCCGTATAAAATGGTTTATGGAAAAGCGTGTCACTTACCTCTCGAACTAGAACATAAGGCATATTGGGCTATTAAAGAGCTCAATTATGATTTCAAACTTGCCGGTGAGAAGAGGTTATTTGATATTAGCTCACTTGATGAATGGAGAACGCAAGCTTATGAAAATGCTAAGTTGTTTAAAGAAAAAGTTAAAAGATGGCATGACAAAAGGATACAAAAGCGTGAGTTTAACGTAGGTGATTATGTATTGCTATACAACATCATTTAAGATTTTTTGCAGGAAAACTTCTCTCTAAATGGGAAGGCCCCTACGTTATCGAGGAGGTCTATCGTTAAGTGCCATAAAAATCAACAACTTCGAAGGCACAAATCCGAAGGTGGTAAACGATCAAAGAATTAAACATTATATCTCAAGTAATCCCATAAATGTTGAAACCAATATTATTGAAACCGTAACCCCGGAGGAATACATAAGGGACACTTTCTAGAATGTTTCAGACTCCAAAAAGGAATAGGTATGTGGTACGGTAAGTAAACCGACTCCAAAACAATTTTAAGGCAATATTTCTCCGTTTTGGAATATTTAGAAAAATAGAAAAATAAGTAGCAGTCTGGGAAGGATACGAGGACCCCATGAGGGTGGAGGGCGCGCCTACCCCCCTGGGCGCGCCTCCCTACCTCATGAGCACCTCGTGTGCCTTCCGGACTTCGTTTTCTTGCACGACACATATTTTGGTCTGTAAAAATTCATTATATATACTCCCGAAGGTTTTGACTCCCGTATCATGCAAATATCCTCTGTTTTTGTTTCAAGCTGTTGCTCCTGCAGATTAGAGCAAGATGTCTTCTCAAGAGTCAGTCGGGGAGAGCCGGGTATCTAATCCGGCACTGTAACCAAGGGCAAACAAATGATGTTGACCACTTTGGGCCAAAGAACGGAGGAAGAGATGGAGGCTGACTTGATGAGGGTAGATGCCCTGGAGGATCAAGAAGTCACTTCTCACTTCCGAGCTGGGTTCACGATGGGGGAACTACAGAGCTCAGCTATTCCAAACTTGGTTATCCCTTCCAATGTTAGATTTCTTTCTTATGAAAATATGAGGAGGAGTGTCACTTGTTCTCCCGCAGCTATGCAACACCCTTGGGTGCAAGGAGCCTTAGCAGTTACAGGAAAGCTTCGCAAGGAAATAATGGACCTCAAGCAGCAAGTCAATAAGCTTGAGGAGGAGAACCGTATCCTGAGAGGGATCATCGCCAAGAATATTATACCAACAACAAAGAAGGAGACATAATTATATGGGTATGGGCACTCCCCTTGGCAAGTGCCAAGCTTGGGGGAGGTGCCCCGGTATCGTATCGCAATCACAACTCCTATCTTTATCGTTTTATTAGTTCAATCCCATTAGTAGTATTTTGATCTAGTAGAATAAAGTTTATGGCATGATCTAGTTTTGAGTTTTTTTATCTCTCTATGTAATCGAGTCCGTGAGCTATATAATAAAGATTAGTGTTGAGTCAAGGGCTTGATTTTCCTGTTATGATCTTGGGTGAATAAAAGAAAAGAGAAAAAAAGAATAAAAAGAAACAAGAGTTCATATTGATCTTATTGAGAGTAATGACTTCACATAGAAAGAGTATGACGATTAAAAGTTGTTGGGAGTTGGCAGACATAGCTTTGGTCATCGTTGCAATTAATAGGAAGTAATTAGGAAAGAGAGGTTTCACATATAGATATATTATCATTGACATCTTTTATGATTGGGAGCACTCATTAAAATATGACATGCTAAAGAGTTGATGTTGGACAAGGAAGACAACGTAATGAGTTATGTTTTCTTATATCCGAGATAAAGTATGTTGTCATGGATCCTCTAACGTGTTGGGCTTGCCTTTCCCCCTCATGCTAGCCAAATTCTCAAAGACCAAGTAGAGATACTACTTGTGCTTCCAAATACCCTTAAACCAGTTTTGCCATGAGAGTCCACCATATCTACCTATGGATTGAGTAAGATCCTTCAAGTAAGTTGTCATCGGTGCAAAGCAATAAAATTGCTCTAAATATGTATGATTTATTGGTGTGGGAGAAATAAGCTTTATACGATCTTGTGATATGGAAGTAATAAAAGCGACAGATTTGCATAATAAAGGTTCATATCACAAGGGCAATATAAAGTGATGTTCTTTCGCATTGAGATTTTGTGCATCCAACCATAAAAGCGCATGGCAACCTCTCTCCTCTCTGCGAAGGGCCTATCTTTTCTTATTATCTTCTACCTTATGCAAGTGTCACGGTGATCTTCACCTTTCCTTTTTCATTTTATCCTTTGGCAAGCCCAAAGATGTTGGAAAGAACCTGATATATATATATATATATATATATATATATATATATATATCTAATTGGATGTAGGGACCATGAGTTATTATTGTTGACATTACCCTTGAGGTAAAAGGTTGTGGGGCTAAACTATAAGCCCCTATCTTTCTTTGTGTCCCGATTAAAACTCAGAACCACAAGTATTGCGTGAGTGTTAGCAATTATGAAGGACTAGATGATAGTTGAGTATGTGGACTTGCTTTTAAGCTCTGACATAGACTCTTTCTGATGTTATGATAAATTGCAATTGTTTCAATGACTTAGGTTATAGTTTGTTGGTTCTCAATAAGGTTTCTGATTCATACTTTTGCATTGTGAATTGATCATCACTTGAACATAAATAATCATATGACAATATCTATATGTGTTGCTGTTATGAGAATAATCATGATGCCTTCATGTATATATTTTATTTTTTATCGACGCCTCTACCTCTAAACATGGGGACATATTTATTGTTATCAACTTTCGCTTGAGGACAAGCGAGGTCTAAGCTTGGGGGAGTTGATACGTCCATTTTGCATCATGCTTTTATATCGATATTTATTGCATTATGGGTTGTTACTTCACATTATGTCTCAATACTTATGGCTATTCTCTCTTATTTTACAAGGTTTACATAAGGACGGAGAATGCCGGCAGCTGGAATTCTGGGCTGGAAAAGGAGCAAATATTAGAGACCTATTCTGCACAACTCCAAAAATCCTGAAACTCCACGGAATATCTTATAATAAATAATGAAAAATCCTCGCCAAAGATGAAGACCAGGGGGCCCACACCCTGTCCACGAGGGTGGGGGGCGCGCCCCCTACCTCGTGGGCCCCCTGGTGGCTCTCCGATGCCCATCTTCTGCTATATGAAGTCTTTCGTCGAGAAAAAAAGAGGAAGCAACCTTTCGGGACGAAACTCCGCCGCCACGAGGTGGAACCTTGGCGGAACCAATCTAGGGCTCCGGCAGAGCTGTTCTGCCGGGGACACTTCCCTCCGGGAGGGGGAAATCATCGCCATCGTCATCACCAACGCTCCTCTCATCGGGAGAGGGCAATATCCATCAACATCTTCACCAGCACCATCTCATCTCCAAACCTTATTTCATCTCTTGTATCCAATTCTTGTCTCCAAGTCCGGGATTGGTGCTAGTAGGTTGCTAGTAGTGTCGATTACTCCTTGCAGTTGATGCTAGTTGGTTTATTTGGTGGAAGATCATATGTTCAGATCCTATATGCATATTATTACCCCTCTTATTATGAACATGAATATGCTTTGTGAGTAGTTACGTTTATTCCTGAGGACAAGGGAGAAGTCTTGCTATTAGTAGTCATGTGAATTTGGTATTCGTTGGATATTTTGATGAGATGTATGTTGTCTAGCCTCTAGTGGTGTTATGTGAACGTCGACTACAAAACACTTCACCATCATTTGGGCTAGAGGAAGGCATTGGGAAGTAATAAGTAGATGATGGGTTGCTAGAGTGACAGAAGCTTAAACCCTAGTTTATGCGTTGCTTCGTAAGTGGCTGATTTGGATCCATATGTTTCATGCTATGGTTAGGTTTACCTTAATACTTTTGTTGTAGTTGCGGATGCTTGCAATAGAGGTTAATCATAAGTGGGATGCTTGTTCAAGTAAGAACAGCACCCAAGCACCGGTCCACCCACATATCAAATTATCAAAGTACCGAACGCGAATCATATGAATGTGATGAAAACTAGCTTGACGATATTCCCATGTGTCCTCGGGAGCGCTTTCCTTATATAAGAGTTTGTCCAGGCTTGTCCTTTGCTACAAAAAGGATTGGGCCACCTTGCTGCACTTTATTTACTTTTGTTGCTTGTTGCTCGTTACAAATTATCATATCACAAAATTATTTATTACCACTTATTTCAGTACTTGCAGAGAATACCTTGCTGAAAACCGCTTATCATTTCCTTCTGCTCCTCGTTGGGTTCGACACTCTTACTTATAGAAAGGACTAAAATAGATCCCCTATACTTGTGGGTCATCACATACGTCATGACTCACCTCGTGTAGCGGCATATGTTGAAGCTGACAACGAGAAGGCATGGCAAGAAGTTCTTGACCTGTTAGATGAGGAGCGTGACATAGAGGCAACCCGTTCGGTGATTTATCAGCAAGATCTACGTCGTTATCATAGCCGCTGGGTTAGAACCAGAACCTTTCAAGAAGGAGATTTGGTGCTTCGACTCATCCAGGATCAAACGGATATGCACAAGTTATCCCCCCCTTGGGAAGGACCCTTTGTGGTCAGCAAGAATCTACACAACGGGTCGTACTATCTAATCGATGTTCGAGAGTGCAAAGACTCATGTAAGTCGGAGGAGGAGACCAACCGGCCGTGGAATATTGCTCATCTTCGGCCTTACTATACTTGAGTTATAGGCTCTGCTTATGTACATATTATGACAATGTATATATTATGTTCAATATAATAAACCGGAACCTCAGCTAAAGCGGGGTATCTGTTGTTTTCTTACATCATGTGTGGTTACATGGAGCTTCTGTTTCTAAGCAGCGTCCGGTTCACCCCTTGATTTATCTTCTCAAAGCTTTATATTACATCACTTGGGGGCTTGGTCGTATTCGAACCATAGCTACACCTTTTGATAGGCACAATGCCATAGCATCACTTGGGGGCTTGGTCGTATTCGAACCATAGTCACACCTCTTGATCGGCTCAAAGCCAAAATAATTTGGGTCCAAAGAGAGTGTTGTTAAACAAAAACTCAAACATAGGAACTCACTGAGCACAGCTCAAAACGTTACTTGGGGATTCTTTGCTATCGCAATGAACTTAGAATCTACACTTGTAATGGGCTATCAAGCCATGGCTTGGAAGCCTGGTGTATACACATAAAACCTCGGGTTAACCTGCCTCTTTAAGTAAGTCACGCCGCCCAGGTAAACCTGGTATGACCCTTCGAACTTTGACAAGTTACTCTAAAATGCACACCCTGAACTTGTCAAGTTAAAACGATGATTGGTTAAGGATTGCGGACCATCTTAAAAGGCTTTGCAAAAATGGTTTGACTCAGTGGCCTGGCAGCCCATGAAAAACCTCGAATTTGGGGCCTGGCAGCCCGTGAAAAGCCTCGACTACAATGGTTTTTATTTGCCTTTTGCTAAGTTTTCTTTTCATAAAGATTTGTGATGTTTTTAAACCGGTGTTTATCAACCCGGTTAGGCTGTCAACTACAAGTTGTCAGTAAGCAATCAAATTATAATCCGGAGACTATCAGCCCAGTCTGGTTTTGACGCAAAGTCACCAGTATGGAATAAACCGGTGTTTGTCATAACCCGGAACGGTTTTATTGTAAACTGGCATCATAAAACAGGAGTTGTTTATCCTACAGAGCAAAGCTCTGACCTTCAACATTGATCAGCCAACATTATGCTTGCCGATCACAGGTATTATATATTTCCATATTTGGTTATATTTCACAACCAGGGTTGTAAACCTTGGTTATATATATATGGGTATCATGACCAGCCCGGCGGTAAACCGCCAGGGCGCTTTAAGTTTCTTATCTGCAGGAACAACTTGAGTAAATGGTTATGGATATCATTTCTTAAGCATGTTGAATTAAGCAGATAAATATGCGCGAAGGCATATCAGACCAAGTATTTTTACTAGCCTATTACAAGGCGATTCGGTGCCCAAAAGAATAATTGTTTTCTCAAGCACATGTTGCAGCATGTAGAATGTTAAACCGGCCTCAGGTTCAAGATTGGTCACCAGCTTGGCCTGACGGCTACGGATCATCTTGCGCCGGTTCACCTCCCTCTTCTCTACCCAACGGCTGGAAGTCAGCAGTCGCCCAGTTGATCCCAGTTAAGGCTTGGAAAATAGCTTCATCACTTATAAGCGTGGACGGTTCAATGTCAGGGGCATAAGTGTGCTTACGGATTGGCGGGATAAGATTTTGAGCTCCAGGAATTGGCGCAGCAACCCGTTTGTTCTTGTCATCATAGCTTGCATGATAGTATGAAAGATCCGCTTCTTCAACCAGTTGACAAGCCAATGGGCGTACTTACCGGTTTATGACTCGGGGATCATCTTCGCCAAATTCGGTTTTGTCTTCCTTCAAACTGGGATAACCTTGGGCCGCTTCAACTGGATCAAAATCGGGTATCCATGCTTTTGCCCGGGTCAGTGCGGCCAAAGCGCCCGTTCTAGCGGCAGACTTTTTTAGCTCGTCTACCTGGGCAGGAAGCATAGATAACCTTTCTAAGGTATCCTTGATCAAGGTTGGAGGCGGATTATTGTGGGAAGTAGTGTAGATGATCCGTTGTGCGCCAGTATATTGCTGCTCTATCAGAGTATAGGCCGCCTTCAACTTCTTCTGAACATCAGATCCCAAGTGGCTAATAGGAGTTCCTGTATCATTGCAAGGATTAGTAAACCGGCAAATGCATGAAAGGATATGTTGAAATCGGGAATCAAGGATGCTTACCAAACAGAGCTGCAGTCATGGCATGAACCTGCCGCTTTATCAGTTCATCAACCACCGGTTTAAGAGCGGCCTCTGCTTTCTCAGCCCTTTTGATCAAAGCGGATTTTTCAATCTCCCAGTCCGCCCGCTCCTTGTTGAAGCCCTCTTTCAGTTTCTCCATAGCACCTAGGGCGTTGGTCAATTCTTCCTTCGCTTTGGAGGTTTCAGCTTGTTGCGATTTAAGGTTCTCCTGCAGATCAGCAGTTTGGCTCTCTTTCTTGCTCAGCTCAGCCTACAAAGATACACCTATATGATGAGGTGATAGTACATATTTGAAGTACCAAGCACATAACAAGTTATGCCCTTGGTACTTGGGGGCTAATGCATATTTGCTCTTCATCATACATTTCTACAAGTCCCAAGCATAATACAAGTATTCAACTTGGCACTTGGGGGCTAATGGATATTTGCTCAAAGAATGCTGTTACAAGAGTTTCTTCTACAAAGTCCCGGTTCATCTTTATAAAGTTAAACCGGCCCTTGGGGGCTACTTCAGTGAAATTCAGATGCATTGTTGGAAGCATATTTTTTTTACTAAGTCCCGGTTTAGATTGGTATCTTAAACCGTCACTTGGGGGCTACTGGAGTTGATAAACTGCAATTAAATATAAGAGAAAAACACTTGTGGAGTTACCTCATATCGCTCCTTCATCATATTTACCAGACCGGCTTCATAGTCACGGCTGGTGTACAAACGGTTCAAATAGCCAGAATGAAGGTCTTGAGCATTCAGATGGGCGTAAGTTGACAAATCGGCGTTCCATTTGCCTTTGCCAATTGCATAAAATTCATCCTTGGCGGTATGCTTTGACAAAGCGACAAGATTTCCTAGAGCAGTATGGCCAATGCCAGTAATCAGAACATCATCATCCTTTTCCTCAAAGAACTCTTCATCGAGTTGCCGGTTTGTCAAGATATCTTTTCTTTGGATCGACCGGGTTTGTCAGTCCAGATAGGGCTGGTTGGCTAGTCGGCATGGCCGGTGGTGTCAATTTCTGCCTGCTCAGCAACGAAGTCATGATCTTGAGGCGGTGGGTCATTCAGCATATCATCAATGTTGGTCTCTTCAGGATCAGGAGTTTTTTCCGGTTCAACAGCCACGTCTTCCTCTGACGGTTTATTCAGACGAGCCTTCTTGCTGGGTCTGGGTTTGGCACTGAGAAAAATAAACATAAGGATCAGTACAGTATATATTAAATAACATATCAAGGATATAAGTAAGAGTACGGCTCACCCAAGCACTGTTTTGAGCGGTGGAAGCTTTGTGGCAGATGATTCACCAGATGATGAGTGAGAAGTACCCTGATAATTTCAATCGAATGGGTTAAGAGGTTGACGAAAACAACCCGATTTAGGGCGTGAAGTGTCAAGGGGATAAGAGACCTCTGATCGGCGTTTCCGAACCGGAGTGTTCGGTAAACCGGCCGAGGTAACTACCTGGCCGCTATGACAAGTTGTGCGGCGAGCCTCGTGCTGTTGTGTCTTCACAAGAAAGTTCGGATCCAAGTAAGCAAGAGGATGAGAAAATTTAACTTTCCGGTTTGCTCGACGGATTTTTAGTGTTGGCAAAGGATTTGAATCGGAGGAAAGAGCGATTACCTCTACAGCATCGGCTTGGCTGCCTTCAGCGTCGTCCTGACAATAATCATCATCAATAAGGCGTACGAAAAATGAACCAAGTGAGTCAAGTTCTACCTCTAATTCCGACTTACCCACATCATCATCAGCTGGTGGATCGGAGGATGCAGTGGTCCTTTTCTTGGCAGGTTTTTTCACAACCTTGGTCTTTGGACGAACTGGCTTGACCGGTTTATCTTGTGGTTTTGCCGGTTTGTCTTGCGGGGTTTCTTGTTCCGTAAAGGATCATCACCCTTAGAAAGTAATCGCATTTTCGTGAGAATATTTGGGCGTAAGCGCTTGTGTAAAAGAGTATATGATTCTTACAGCTGGCGATTTGTTGAAAGCACACAAAGGGAGCAGTCCGGTTTGGGCACAGACGGCCTCCGGTTCGTTCAACATCTTCTTCACAGCTTCAGTGACTTCTTCATATGTAAGCTGAATGTCAATGTGCCGTTGAGCATCCTTCAGACTCCCCGTATATTCACACATCAAACTGGAGCGTTGGCTTAAGGGCAGAATACTCTAGCTTATCCAATAGCGAGCCAGATCAACTCCTATCAAACCGTTCGCTAGGAAGGCTCTGAGCTTTGATAATTGAGGAGCATAGTTGGCCCTCTCTTTTGCAGTCAATCTTTGGGGGAAAGGATGTGTATTGCTCAGGCGCTCAGGGCGGTAACCCGACAGCGGGTTTTCTTCAGGTGGAGATGTATCTTTGCAGTAAAACCAGGTCTGGTTCCACTCCTTGGGGTGACTATGAAGCTTGGGATGAGGAAAAGTAACTTCCTTCCTTTTCTGGACCGCCATTCCGCCCAGCTTAGTGTTGGGTCCATCTGTGAATTCTGTGCGACGGTTTAAGTGAAAGAAGTCCCTGAACAATTCTACTGTAGGTTCCTCTTGTAGGTAAACCTCACAAAAAACTTGGAAGTGGCAGATGTTGGTCACAGAATTAGGACCGATGTCTTGTGGGCGCAGTTGAAAGCTGGTCAGTACATCCCGGAAATTTTTTGAACCGGGAGGGCTGAAACCCCGGCCTAAGTGATCAGCGAACACAACAACCTCTCCATCCTTGGGTATAGGAGGACATTCCGGGCCAGGGACCCTCCAATGGATGACATCCTTCTCGGCTAAAGCGCCCGTTTTGAAAAGATTGTTTAACTGCTCTTTGGTTACTCGCGAATGAGCCCAATTGCATTCATAAACTTGCTTTGCCATGGCAATGAAAGATCTACAACATGATAATTGCCAGTGTAAGATTTACAGTGGACAACTATACGATGGTACAAGGGTGTGAGCATATTGTTAAACCGGAGTTGGCTAATCATAAACCGGAGTTCACTAATGAAGACAGTGTAATGGTGATGTACATTGGCGGTTCAACAAGGGGACTAATGGTATCTACCAGTCGTCATTTTTTTCTAAAGGAGTTAAACCGCCTAAATCTGGTATTAAAGAAACAAGTTCAAAGATGCATAAGTGAAGGAAAAACAGGTTTTACAAGTTGGCATTATAATTTTGGATCTACCGCATGTCAGGAAATGAAAATATATCTAGACCTAAATATTGATGCTCAAGCGGTTGATGAAGGTTCAGATGGGATCTTCTATTTAAACGAGGTGCATTAGATGGAAAAGAAGGGCTACAGCTATCACTGAACATGATGAATATCAAGGTTTGGATCAAAGAGCTATTATACAAGCGATGAACACCGATGAACACCGAGGAACACCGAAACCCTAGAAACATACCTATGGCGGAAGAACAGGGAGCTTACGGATGGTGATGAAAGAGCGGAGAAGCACCGCAGTTCTCTGGTACATTCAGGGTGATGCAGCAGCCAGTGCTAAGGTAGGAGCGACGGTCGATGGCGGCGGCGGAGCTTCAGAGGTCGGGCAACGCGAGGAAGAAGATGAGATGAAGAGGCACGGGTGAGGGAGTCCTGGATTAGGGGGTATCCGGACAGCCGGACTGTGTACAACGTCCGGACTATTGAAGCGTGAAGATATAAGACTCAATACTTCGGCATGTGTCCGGATGGGACTTTCCTTGGCGTGGAAGGCAAGCTTGGCGATCCGGATATTATATTTCCTTCCTTGTAGCCGACTCCATGTAAACCCTAGCCCTCTCCGGTGTCTATATAAATCGGAGAGGTTGGTCCTTAGAAGGCCGATCACAATTACAATCATACCATCATAGGCTAGCTCTTAGGGTTTAGCCTCTATGATCTCGTGGTAGATCTACTCTTGTACTACCCATATCATCAATATTAATCAAGTAGGAAGTAGGGTTTTACCTCCATCGAGAGGGCCCGAACCTGGGTAAACATCTGTGTCCCTTGCTTCCTGTTACCATTAGCCTTGACGCACAGATCGGGACCCCCTACCCGAGATCCGCCGGTTTTGACACCGACATTGGTGCTTTCATTGAGAGTTCCTCTGTGTCGTCGCTGCAGGGCTCGATGGCGCTTTCAACCACCGTCAACAACACGGCCTCGGGTGAGACCTTTCTCCCCGGACAGATCTTCGTGTCCGGCGCCTCGCCCTGCGGGCCAATTCGCTTGGCCATCTGGAGCATATCGATAGCCACGCCCCTAGCCACCAGATCAGGGTCGGAAACTTGAATTGCACGGCGGACGTCCATGGAGACTGGAGCTTCGACGGATTTGGGCCTATGCCAGGAGCACTGGACAGTCACGACGAGCACGACTTAGACCTGTCGTCGGACAAAGCTCGGGGTATCACCCACGCAGTAGCCTCAGACCTAAATCCGAGGCAGGCTGCGTTGCCCAAAGACGGGGGGCTGGACCCCGCCCCGCAGGTCGCGCACTCATCAGCGGTGGAGCCGAACACGGGCCTTACCTCTATGGTGGCTTGTGAATCCTGACCCCCGGATCTGTATCCGGATGTTGGTTCCGGTCCGCGCCGCCGATCCCGGTCGAGCCAGTTGGGCTCCGGTGATGGAGTTCACCGCTGTGGATATCTTCCAAAGACTCGCCCTTCGCGACATGCCGACTCATTAAAGTCTCTCTCTTTGTCAGGAGGCTCTTGGCCGAACTATGTCCGGCCCGAGTGGGAAGCAGGCGATGAAGGAATTCGTTGCCCACCCACCACCCACTTCATTGCCACGGTCGATGATTTAACCGAGGTACTAGATTTCGACTCCGAAGACATCGACGGAATAGACGACGATGCGGGAGAAGAACACGAAGCACCGCTCACTGGGCGGTGGAAAACTGCCTATCCCTATGATATATGTATGGCGGACACTCCGAAGGAAACCAATGGCGATGAGGCAGCGGAGGATAATCCCTCAGGAAGGAAAGCAAAGCATGGGCGTCGTCGGTGCCGCCCCAAGCCCCGCCACGGGAATACCGGCCCGGAAGACGAAAACAATCCGGATGGCACCAAAGATGAATATAACCCTAGCCGGCTTGCCTTTCAGCAGGCCGGACTGGCCACTGTGGGATACTTGGAGAGAGACAACTATACGCCCCCCTCCGAGGACGAGGAAAGCCTCGGCAATGATGAATTCGGCGTGCCAGAAGATCCAGTGGAACAAGCCCTCTTCGAGCGACGGCTCATGGCCACGGCAAAGAGCCTGCAAAGGAAGCAACAACAGCTTAAAACTGACCAAGATTTGCTGGCGGACAGATGGACCAAGGTCCTGGTCAGCGAAAGATACGGACCCGACCGCCCCGACAAAGGGCACACAGGGCACAACCGGCCACCCTAACCTAAGCAGGAAAACCCAAGGCACATGCCCCGACGTCAACACACCACTACTATTCAAAACAATACGAAGGACACAAGAAGAAGCATCCTCAAGCCTCGGTGCAATGGTCATAAGTGTCAAGTCAGGAAAGTTGGCACTAATTTCAGCAACTCCCAGTCCGGTCAATGGACAAAGAAGAGCTCAGACCTATCCGGCCCGAGCCACACACTCGATCAACCATGCGAAATTCATGGTACTCCTAGAAGGACGGCAAAGCATACCAATAGAGAATGCCGGATCCTCAAAACAAAACGGTTGGCCGCGTGCCGGAAACAATGAAGGGAGGCGTCTGGTCAAGAGCCCTCCCTCCATAGCATAAAAGTACGGCCAATCGTCCCCGACCGCACTAACCACAGCAACTCAGTTGCAGTACCTCGGGACATAGCAAACCAGGGGTTCCATAACACATAAAACCCCCGCAGGTGTGAAATCACAAACAACATCTCCTAAAAGATGCTAGGGGCAAAGGCCAAGTTTTTCTGGCCCATCACTCTAAACGGTTGTCTTCGGATCACCAAAAAATACTACGCCAAAGAATAAATCTTTAGCACCTTCCCACCACGCGGTAATTTACCGTATGCTAACGGGACGAACCACATTGCTGGATCCCGCGTGGTAAATCACTCAGGCCAACACCATGTAATGCAATCACACCTATGGGCAAGGCCGAACCCCGCCCTCAGGGCGGATATCATACAGCTGCCGGAGTAGCGAGTCGCGCATGCCTATCAAAATTTTGATATGACAGCCAACTATCCGGACACCAACTGAGGAGTCCGCGCTACCCAACGGTATAACGGCTGGGTTTACCAGGGTCCGATCAGGAGCCCTCGGACCAACCACAAGAGGACGCTCGGCTACCTCCGAGTATTTGCCTTACAAACTAACTTCGACGCAGAACAGGATTGGTGACGTGGAATCGGCCAGGACACACAAGGGGCCCCCCTAAAGAAGGCAGTCCAGATTCACTCTTGATCCACTCACAACTCCCTCCAGTCCGGCCATCACAGGTTCCGCCAAAAACACCTCTTTTTCATAATCATACATCGTACTCATATGCATAGACATATCATCTTACTACAATGCGTAGACTTAAAAAAACACTTACCGGCCGTCGCTTTTTCATCGACACCTCGTGTTACGCCTGATTATACCAGGGCTTCACGATGCGGCAATAAAGTCCGACCACCTTCTCGGCCGCTTTCGCACCCCGAACTTATAGCACTATATGCATCACCACTGAATCATGTCTTGGGTCATTGGTTGGGTTTGCCCGGCTCCCTTGTTTTGGTACCTCATTCCGTTATATCGGCTAAGGTAGCGTGGAGAACTATCGCGATTGTGTCCCGGATCTGCCGGAGGAGCACCTCGAGAGAAAGTCGAAAACCGATCATTGTCATGATACTGACGAGAGCTGGTCACTGTTCGAGAGGTTGTAAAATCCTTAAAGATTTATTCCGCACAACGCCATTGTAAATGCAGAGTGCGACGGATCGGTCTTCTCGATCAGGCGCCAATAGAGCCCCAGTTCGCCTTCCAAACACTAGGGGCTGCGCCACCATACTCAAATTCCTATGGTTAATTGAGAGTAATAAAGCCTTATAGTCCGATTGCCTGGTTCGTGGTGAGAAACGCCTCCGTAAAAGGACCCAACTATGGGATAAAGAGCGTTCAGATATATCCCGAACACCCCCGTATTCTTTTTACGTAAAGGTTTAATCGCCAACTCTCAGGATTTACATACAATAAACAGCCGCACAGGAAGAACATATGTTCAAACAAAACACGCAATATATAAATACCATTATCCCATATTACAAAAAGTGGCACGAATGCCCTCAGGGAAATATAATGTCTTTAGCACACTTATCCGCCGCAAGGCGGGCTCCCTTCAGTACACCTTCATAGTACAGTTCGGGCTTGCGGTGTTCTTTACCCTCCGCGGCCCCTCACCATCGCCTTCTCTGCGTCAAGCTTCCCCAATGCACTTTTGCACGGAAAATGCCATATGCGCACCCTCTATGCATACCAATCGCTAACAAAGATCAAGCGAGGACAGGCGCCCACAATCCGCTTCACGAGCCCGGCAGTAATCGCTGGAATTGGCTCCGCCACCACACCGGACAACCAAGTCCTTCATGGCTAGTTCGGCCGCTGGTGCAGATTCGACCACCGCTTTGCCGATCGATAAAGGGCACCGGATAGCTCGGTGCCAAATAATGCGACCAGAAATCCCTCTCTGCAGACTTCTTCTCCTCGGTTCGGTAGAATTGGGCGGCATCGGATATGCTGCGAGGAAGATCTGCAAACGCCCCTGGAAAAATAAGAATTCAGCTTGCCGCTTAGAATTCTTCGCATTATCATGAACAAATGGCTAAGAACACAGAAGGCCTTACCAGCCGCAACTTTCCGGGCCTCTTGAATGTCCTGCACAGCACCTCGGGCTTCTTCCCGAGCATCTTCCGCGGCTTGGAGCGCTTGGGCGAGTTCGGATTCTTTCCCTATTAGACTCTGCTCCAAGCCCTCGCTTTTCTTCACAGCCTCATGGAGCTCCCGCTCAGCCGTGACAACCCTGGCCTCATGTTTTTTACGAAGTGCCTATTCAGCGGCAACCTTCTCGTTGGCATCATCCACAGCCTTCTTCAGTGCCTCATATTCGGCACTCGCTCCTAGGGCATACAACACAAATACTTTTCAATAAGCACAATTACTTATTCGTGCCTAATACAAGACAATGCTTCAACATACCTTGTTTATCTTCTAATTGCTTCCTCACGCGGCCAAGTTCTTCCTCGGCCCGTTCCAGGCTCCGCTTTAGTTCGGACACTTCCGCATTATGAGCGGCCGTCTTCTCTGCAGACGTCTATGTTCAAACAAAGAGGTACACGTCATTAACATAAGTTCCCATGACAGGAGAGGATTTGATCCCCTGCCCGGCTCCCTCTCCTTCGCCGGACAGTGTATCAAGGGCTACTACTCATATTATGACGATTCCTCAAAGGTTTCTTAGGAAACATACCTCAAAGGCCTTTATAAGGCCAAGGCAGGACTCGTTCAGCCCGCTCGCGGCAGACTGAATCTTTTCAACCACCGCACCTATAAGGGTCCGATGTTCATCGACGATAGACGCGTTCTTTAACGCTGTCGATAGACCACCTCGCAACTCTGCCTGAACAGAGGTTGCCGGCGGAGTAGGCAGGCCTACCACCGTTGAAGGTGGCTGCTCGCCTGATCCGGGAGCCTTAGAGGTCTCCTGGACCTTGTCCGGCTGTGGGCCGAACCCAAGATCGCCCCCGCTAACGGCACACTCTGGGGCCATCGCTCCCGTGTGTCCGGCTCCAGTGATATGCCCGCCCTGGTCCGAGCCCCGTTGAGAGGACACCTCAGTGTCGCGCCGGGACTTTTGGGGAAGGGGCCTCTGGAGGCGTCTCGCTCGCCAAGGCATCCGAGCTCAGCGAATCCTCGGATGAGGACTGGCCTGCGCGAGACCTCGCCGGACTTTGCAAAATATAGCAACAGTTAAAACTACTACACCCAAAAATAATCCCGGGCGCATATGCGTGCTCGGATTTTGTACACTTACGACTTCTCTAGGGGCTGGGCCCTGGGATCCCACTCCGGGCTGCTATCGACAGCCGTGGTGGATGCCTCTGGGAGGGAACCTTTTCTCCTCTTGGGCGATTCGGCCTCCAGGGACGAAGAAGCTACACACTTCTTCCCACCTTCAGAGTGAGGATCGTCCTCCTCTGCTTCCTCCTCTTCGTCCTCCGAGGAAGGAGCGTTGCTTGAGTCTCCAAATTTTGCGTCCGAAGCCTCGTGACGACGGAGGCCACTCCGGGTCTTCTTGACCTTCTTGGAGGCCTCCTTCTTTGGTGCCTCGTAAAGCGCGAGGACCAAAGATCTTCGACGAAGGGGTCCGGACGGTTCCTCCCAAGCGGGGCGGACAATGTATCCGCTCCACTTTCTTTATCCATCCCTGAGGTCACGATGAAACATGATTAGGATGTCTCTCTCATGACATGCCAGCTGAAGCATGAATAGACAGAGCTTGGCTGTGACTTACCGAGCTTGGAGAATGGGATAACTGATACCCACGATCCTCGGCGGAGCCCAGCCACGATTTGCCGGATTTGAAGAGCACCTTCCAGATATCCTTGTGGGAGGAATCATAAAGCTCCCGAAGGGTTTGGTGCTCGGCTGGGTCGAACTCCCACAGAGTACAAGCTCGGCGCTAACAGGGGAGAACCAGGCGAACTAGCATCACCTGGACTACGTCCACAAGTTTGACGTCCCTATCGTCCACACCCTGAAGGCGTGTCTGGAGCAGTGACAGCTCATCGGACGAGGACCAGTTCGGGCCCTTCTCGGGCCAGGATGTGAGCCGCGGCGGAGCTCCGGATCTGAACTCGGGAGCGGCCGCCCACTTTTTGCCGCGTGGTTCGGTGATATAGAACCACTGCTGGTGCCACTCCTTGACGGAGTCGTTGAAAGCGCCCTTCGGCCAAACGGCCTTGGGCATCTTGCTTACCATGGCGCCGCCGCACTCGGCGTGCTCGCTGCTCACCATCTTGGGCTTCACATTGAAGATCTTCAGCCACAGGCCGAAGTGAGGTGAGATCCGAAGAAAAGCCTCGCACACGACGATGAACGTCGAGATATTGAGGAAGGAGTTGGGGGAAAGATCATGAAAATCAATCCCGTAGTAATACATGACTCCGCGAACGAATGGGTGCAGGGGAAACCCAAGCCCGCAGACAAAATGGGGAAGGAACACGACTCTCTCGTGAGGTTCCGGAGTGGGGACGACCTGTCCCACCGGTGGGAGACGGTGGCCGATCTTCTGGGCCAGATACCCGGCGTCCCGGAGCTTCTTGATATCCTTCTCCCGGACAGTAGAGGCCATCCATCTGCCTCTTGCTCCGGATCCGGACATCTTTGGAAAGCCTCTCTTTGGTGGAAAAGAAGAGTGCTTGGGCGTTAGGGCTCGAGAAGAAGGGAATGGGCTAGCGGAAGGAGAAAGGCGTGGGTAAAGAGAAAGAGGCCTTGTCTCTTTATAGGGGCGGTAAGTGCTTTTTGCGCCTCCCCACTTGCCTGGTGGAACCCGTTTGCCTCCCGCTCGCCGCGATTAGCGGTGCGGTTGGATTACCCATACCCGTATTGATGAGAATCCCGTGATAAGGGGACACGATCTCTGCTTTGACAGGACGTGTCAAGGAAACCGCCTCGCAATGTGCGTTGTGGCTGGTTGTGGGAAAACGGTTCGAATAATGACCCGACTGTAATAACACATCGTGTTTCCTAAAAAGTTGTCAGCAGATTGCATTTGCGAAACATCGTTCTCTCTACGGTGGCATGCGAAGATCATCTTGTGGATCCGGACACGGTTCAAGTGTTCGATAATTACCTTGGAGTATTCGGAGGAGGAACCCGCCCTGCAATGCCGAAGACAAAGATCATGCGTCTTGACTCATCGTCATTGAAGCCTGGTTCGAGGCTCTTGAGGAGTCCTGGATTAGGGGGTATCCGGACAACCGGACTGTGTACAATGTCCGGACTATTGAAGCGTGAAGATATAAGACTCAAGACTTCGGCCTGTGTCCGGATGGGACTTTCCCTGGCATGGAAGGCAAGCTTGGCGATCCGGATATTATATTTCCTTCATTGTAACCGACTCCATGTAAACCCTAGCCCTCTCAGGTGTCTATATAAACCGGAGAGGTTGGTCCTTAGAAGGCCGATCACAATTATAATCATACCATCATAGGCTAGCTCTTAGGGTTTAGCCTCTACGATCTCGTGGTAGATCTACTCTTGTACTACCCATATCATCAATATTAATCAAGCAGGAAGTAGGGTTTTACCTCCATCGAGAGGGCCCGAACCTGGGTAAACATCTGTGTCCCCTGCTTCCTGTTACCATCAGCCTTGACGCACAGATCGGGACCCCCTACCCGAGATCCGCCGTTTTTCACACCGACAACGGGGGCGGGGGGGGGGATGGAAAGACCCCCTGACCCTATTTATAAAGGCAAAAGATAAGCGTCAGACGTGAAAATCGAGGAGCCCAAAGTTTGGATATAAGGCAAAGCTGTCGCCTCGATTGTTGGAGGCTCGTTAATGAGAATGGATTATATATCACTTTAAATAACAGATGATGTCATGGCAGTTTACCATGGTCATGGAAGATGACGGCATGGCGGTTTACAAATTGTGTGAAGATATTGAAGAAGAAATCTTATTAAGTGTTCAGGACTGACATGAACCAGTTCAAATCAGTCTGGGGCCTAATGTTGGGGATATTACTATTGGGCGTAAACCGGCCAGGAGAGGCCGGATTAGCTCCATTGATAGTTCATTATACCTGAAGCCCATGAAGACAGACGATGACGCTGTATGAAGGCCCAAGGCCCAGAGCCAGTTTAAGGCCTGTAGACATAAACCGGCATTGACAATGTAACTTGTACTATATGGTAGAAAGAACAGAGACCGAGCCGGACAAGTTTATGAGCCGGCCTCGGGATTCTGTAAACCGACGGGCGTCAACCCATGTATATAAGGGGATGACCCGACGGCGGTTCAAGGACAACACACAACAACTCGATACCCAGGCAAAGCGTATTCGCTCCCTGGTCATCGAAACCCCATCAATTCCATCACAACTAGACGTAGGCTTTTACCTTCATCATAAGGGGCCGAACTAGTATAAAACTCTCTTGCGTCCCTTGTCCGCTTTAACCCCTTCAAGCTAACCCGTAGCGATGGCTCCACGACTAAGTCCTTTCATGAGGACATCTGCCGTGACAAAACCACAGCAGAAGTCATTGCCTTTTCATATCAGCAAATTGCATGTATTCACGTGTAGTCAAATTGCAATTACGAAGTTTTGTTAGAAACAACCTTTCCTCTGGAGGGATGCCTTGGTGCAAACGCAAATACTTGGTTAACGATGGCTTGTAAATCAACGGATGATTGTGCTCAGCAACAAAGTATATCACCTCCCACCGACTATCTTTCAGTTTCACAACCATCCTTGCCTTACACGCTGTCTGCACTATTCTATCTCATTTTTGTTTCTTGCATTTCTTCTTTAGTTTTGCCTCATCATCAACAAAAACAATCTCATCTTGTCCAACCTCATCCTCCACATCTTCGACAAGGGGACAAGGGGACTTCTACACCTCCATCATCAACCTTCGGTTTTTGAAACTTGTTGCAGACAAATTGTTGCTTTTCACGCTGACCACTGAAAGAATATTTCCTCGAAGTGTTCATCTTGATTGAAAATCAAGTTGCAATGCATAGGTAGTGTAGTGATCATTGGCACCCTCCAAAGTGTCAAACCTCATGCTTACATACGGTTCTTTCGGCTGTGACCATGCTTCATCATCATTGTCAGCCCCCACCAGTCCTTGCCCAATAGTGCCACCCGTGTCACCAACAGTAGTATTGTCATCTAGGGTGTACCCCTCTGTCTGCTCGGGTTCTCTCTCTCGAACAAGAGCATTTTGGGTGACTCTAGGGTTCAGGAATTTAGCCACACCCTCAATGTTTCCTACGCCAAGTTGTGTGTAGAACATAGGATCTTCAGCCCCACACCATCTATACCACGCACCTCGCCAATTGCATCATCAAGCAACTTGTTTAGGTCAATCATCCCAAAACCTGGGAAAGATAAGCAAAGCAAAAAATGATGAGGAAATGCAACTAAAACATAGGAGGAAACACACAGGAGGCAACAAAGAGAATGTCCCCTTATAGATGTAGCTAAAAGTTTTGCATTTCTCTCTTCATACATTATATCATCTCTTATTTCCTTTCACATAGCATTTTTACTCATGTACAACAGGCATTTTTTTTCTATCTTCTCTTACGTGTGTTTTATTTTTACAAGCAAAGGGGTGGACAAGAGGATATATCTTGCTTCTTAACTATGGTCGTGCTCACTGCAAAACTGTAGTTGAATCAGGTCTAGTTTTCTTTCGGTAGTGACACAACACATCCTTTTGTTTAAAAGTTTCGCGGTCTCGATACCGCTCACACTTTATATTCTTCTCTTACACAGTACATGTTCTCTCCAGTACATGTTTCTCTTACTCGGTACATGTTTTTGATATACAAGGTTTTGTAGTTGAATTGCCTTCCTTTTGTTTAGTACTTTTTACCAGAGAGACATTTATTTGTTGCCCACAACACCCCCAGGAAAACACCATGACTTGCCTCCATAATTTTTTTCTATTCTTTTGCTTTACAATCTCCCCCCCCCCCCCCCGAACTTGCCTTTGTAACTACAAGCAGTTTGGATTCCTTTTGGTTTGCCCACAACACCCCCAAAGGAAAAACCATGACTTTTGCCTCTATAGCTTTTTTCCTTGCTTGCAATGCCCCCTCCCCCTCCCCACACAAACATGCCTATAACTACAAGAAGCTTGATTTCCTTTTAGTTTGCCATCAACACCCCAGGGAAAACACACCATGATTTCTGCCTCCATGGCCTTTTTTCCTTGCATTGCAATACCCCCCAAAGTTTTCCTATAACTGCAAGCAATTTCAGTTCATTTCAGGGAGCCATGAAGTTTTAGGTCCACAGTCATGGCGGCATGGACTGGATTTGGAAGGAGAATAGAGGAAGGAGAAGGAAGAAGGCGCATGCGACATGTGTATGTGTGGGGGGGGTGCCAGGCTGTTGTGTTTTTCGCGGGGTAGCGTGAAGGTGACACACTCCTAGGGGTGTGGGGCCGAATCATTTTTCCCTATCAGGGCATGTGCAGGGAGGAAGGGGGCGCGCCTTCCTTTTTCTTACGGCAGTTATCGGGCCCACTTCCTTTTTCAGGTGTGTGCCCCGGATAACTATCGAGCCAACGGGTGCCGACAAGTCGGGTCAAAAGAATATGTTGGGAAGCCGGCCCATGTCATGGGAGCCAGCGGCTACGTGCGAGGAGCACGGGATAGCCCCTCCCGGTTCCACACTTTACGTTAAGTGGGTACTTATCTCTTGATCCCTTTCCCCTATATAAAGAGACGAGGAGCAATCATTGTAACAGTTGATCATTGATTAATAAAGATAGTCTCCTCCATACTTCCCTGTGTTCATCTACTTTTGCGTGTTCGACTACTTCGTCTGCGACGCTCGCTCTCGCTCTGCAACCTCGAACCGGACTCGCCGGTGGAGTTGCGGAACACGTTATCAGCACGCTTCGCTTCATCACCTCTCCGTTAAGCCTGCATCACGCAGGCTTTCGTCGATCCCGCGGAGGTATAAGATCCGATCTCCACTTTTGCAAAAATGGATTCCTCTCGTTACTGCGATTCTGTTTTTGCGATTAGTTTATTTTTCGGATAAATCTACCTATGGTGTGGATTTCTCTCCAAAGAACTGGCTGACGAATATGTCACCGACCAATGTCGATGTTCTTGCATCACGAGAGACTTGTTGACTACACTATACGGGAGTCGGTACAGATCGTGATCCAGATGGTAACGGTACCGCCGCAGCGCCTGTTGTGCCATGTGTCGTCGATGTTCCTGATGAACACGAGAGAGACCAGGAATCCCGAGATGTACGCATGCCCGTGCTCTGGCAGCGACCCCGCTGGTCGCCGGCGGCGCACCGCTGGCTGCCGTCGCCGCGCTCCCATGCCCGCTACACATGCAGCCGCCGTGCCTGCTGCACCTCGCTGCTCGAGGGTCGCCGTCCCGCGCAGCCTCACACGCCGCCCATCGCCATGGCTGCGCCTGCCGGCGCGCTTGTCGCCGCGTCTCGATGGTCGCCGCTGCGCGTCATCGAGGCAGCGCCGCTGCGATGGTCGCCGCCGCCGCAGCGTCCTGCTGAGGCAGCGCCAGCGTGCGATGGTCGCCGCCGCCGGCGAGACGTGGCAGCCGCAACCACCGCCCGCGGGCGTAGCCGCGGCCATTTCGTAGCCACCGCCGCGCTTTCTTGTAGCGTGCGTCGCGTGGCCACCGCCGCCAGCGTCTTTGGCCAGCCCGGTCGCGCCCTGCGAAAGTGCGTCTTGTCTTGGCAACTGCCGCATGACTGTGGCTAGCCCCAGCGCGCCGTGCGTGCTTGCCGTAACCGCTCGAGCGCTTAGGAAACCAAGCGAAGCCTGGCGGGCCCGGCCAATGATGCCGTGGACCAGGTCGTTTCCCTTCTACAAAAAAAAGAGGGTGGGGGACTGGCTTAACGAGTCGGCTGCCCATTTTCGGCCCGCTGCCGAGCCGGACCGAGCTGGAGAGCAAGCACGTGGCATTTTTGCGGTTTAGCCCCTGCAGTACCATAGATTTATGCGACTATATTCCTGCTATAATATTTTGTGTATAAGTCCCTGAAACTGTCTGTTTTCGCTGAAAAACGCGTATTTGGGCTTAAAATGTCTCGGGAATTCAAATTTTGGGCTAGTTTTCACGTACTAGTTGCGCTTAACATGCTATCTTTTGTAATATGTTTTTATTGTATGATTTTACTACTGTAGATTAATTGTTTAGCACTCTTAATCATTAAGTAAGTCATATAAGAACGTGTTTTAAATAATGGAATGTCATTTTTATTGAATAAGTTTATCAACATCGCATTTGTGCAAAAGATTACCTGCTGTAGTCTCATGATTTTTGCATAAATCGCAGATGGCCGGAATTGTCAACAAGGAGTTTGCTGAGTTGGCCCAGACGGGGCTGAACTACCTGTCATGGGCCTCGGACTGTGAGATCTTTCTCCAGAGAAAAACCCTCCTGAGGGCGATCGGTAAGGGACCAGTGGCCCCCATCGATCCCAAGTTCAAAAGCGAGAATGCACAGGCTCGCATTTTCTCCGTCATCACTGTCACCTGCTCACGAAAAGACGAGTATATGGTCGAGCGGAATCCTTCGGCCTTTGGACCGCTCTTAAGCAAGCAGCTTGAGCGGCTGAAGTACACCTTTGTGAAGCCACGTGCAAAGGCGAGTGGATCCGTCGAGGTTCTTGAATTCAAGACGGTTGGGTAGTACAATTGACTCTGCACGGATTTGTGCGACTCTTCGGTTGTGTAATCTGAGATTACCGACACCGGAAGATTGAGAAAACCCTATCCACTTTCCACCCTTACGCGGTCCAAATTCAGACGGAACTACCGCCAGGGCAACTACACGAGGTATTCAGAGTTGATTGACGTCCTCTAGGTGGCAGAGGCGCAGGACGAGGTTCTGAAAAAGAACTTTGTCACGCAACCACTTGGGGGGAGTTCTCGTTAGGAGGTGAACGCTCTCAAAGTCCGCAAGCCTCAACAGAAGAAGAGGGGCCGCAAGGGCAAGAACAAGGGCCTCAACCCTCCGCCTCGGCTAAGCAGCAAAAGTCGGGCAAGGGGGGGGGGGGGGGCAGAGGCCTCAGGACTGCTTCCGGTGTGGCTCGATGGAGCATTTCTCCCGCTAGTGTCGCGCACCACAGGAGGTCGTTGATGCATACAAGGCTCGTAAGGCGCGTGAGACGCACCTCACCTTGGTTCAGGAGGGAGCACCATCGGTGCCCATGGCGGCACCCATGATGATCTCTACGCCCCCTATTGCGCCCATAGAGGTGACCCCCGTGGTGCCCTAGTGACGCCCACGTTGCCATGGAGGTTGACCACATGGTTGCCTCGGCGATGCCGCAACTAGATGTTGATGCTGCCTCCAAGATGATTTCTAAGGAGGATCAGCTCATTAGTATGGAGATTGCGGCTGAAGTCAATGGCTTCTTCACCGAGTCTACTTAGCATACCTCTTTGGTTATCACGACTCTGTGATTTGATACAATAAATTGGATTTGGTTGTAAGCTCTATGAGAGCATAAACTTATTCTTTACTTTGGCACTTGGATGACATTTATTTCATTCATTTATTCCATTATTTATACATGATAGTATGTTATGTTCTGGAATGTGTGCATTTATTATTAACGTAGTTTCTTCCTCGTTACATTAATTAGATGTCATATTTTAGAACGCGTGTGGCGCCCGAATGGAGGAAATGTGCCTTGCCGATAGCGCCACCACGCATACCATTTTACGAGAAACTAAGTATTTTGAGTCTATTAAAAAAATCTCCGGGAAGTATTACGACAATCGCCGGCTGCGGTTCGCACATAGTTGGCTCCGGACGAGCCACTATTATACTTCCTGTGGGAACAACTTTGATCATTAATGATGCATTGTTGTATCCGGAGTCGACTCGTACTCTTTTGAGCTTTAGAGACATCTGCGCTAATGGTTTCCATATTGAGACTGATGATGAAAACGACAAGTGCTTACTCATCACAAAGTGGGATGCAAGTGGTAAACACGTTATCAAAAGGCTTCCTTCATTTGACACAGGGCTATACTACACTAAAATAGTAGCACCGCCCGTGTACACTACCCTCAAGACTGTTTTTAGAAGCTCTGAACTCTTCTGCCTCTGGCACGATAGGTTAGGCCACCCCGGACTTAGGATGATGAGAAATATAATTAACAACTCGCATGGTCATAATGTTAACGTGAAGAACTTCCCGAATCCCGATGATTTCGTATGCTCCGCATGCGCCACGCGGAAGTTAGTCATTAGGCCATCGCCCCTCAAGGCGTTCGATGATTATTGCATGGCAATGGGAATCAAAGTTGAGCACTCGGTACCGCATGTTCATACACAAAATGTACTTGCCGAGGCATTGATTAAAAGAATTAAATTCATTGCCCGACTGCTCCTTCAGGGTTGTAATTTACCAATTACATGTTGGGGCCACGCGGTATTTCACACGGCCAATCTCATCAACTTTAGACCGTCGGCCTACAACATCCACTCTCCTGTTCAACTTGCGCAAGGGTCGGCACCGAAAATTTCCCACCTTCGTAGGTTCGGTTGCCGGGTATATGTACCAATACCACCACCTCAGCGATCGGCGATGGGCCCGCTCCGTGAAGTCGGGGATATCGTTGGTTATGAGGCGTGTCCATACTCAGTATCTGGACCCCATGACAGGTGGTATCACTGCGGCTCGTTTCTTGATTGCATTTTTACGAGGATTTTTTCCCGACTTTAGGGGAGAGAATCAACCCATTGATGCTAAAAGTCGAGAAATCATGTGGCAAGCCACGGAATCCACGCTCATGACCCGGCGCCTTCTTTGAGGCGAGAGAAGTCCAAAGATAATAGATTTGCGATCATTAGCAAATCATCTGCCTGGCCACTTTAGTGACTTAAAGACTGTGACAAAATCGCATGTGCACGTGCGCAATGCACCGGAAAGGGTTGAAATACCGAAGAAAAATGATGGTATACCCGCTCCCGTCCAAAGGCCTAATAGGATGAGAGATCTGGCTTCTCAAATCACAAGTACTCGGGGACGCCCGACGAAAAAGGATAAGCGAGATTTATTACAGCCTGTCGCCAAAGTACCCCAAAGTGAAACAGGGAGCCAGTCGAGACCTGGCACAAGTACGGAAAATTCAGTGCACGAAATTCCGGACTTAAACTTTCCCATAGGGGAAACACCCAACGGAGATGTGTGCGCACACATCGGCGCGGGAAATCTAAAGGACCTTGCTCCCGTAATGAGAAATTTGGTAGAGCAAGTGTTTGCACGGATCGCTCCATGAAGAAATGGCCATAAATTATATTTATCTGAGAGTCCACTGAACCGAACAGCAGTATTGTCGACATTAACTTTGCTACAAAAATTGCCTCGATCATAGATCTTGACCACTGAGCCTAACACGCTCGTGATTGCAAGAAAAGGTCGGATTGGAAAGATTGGCAACAGTGCAATTATCGGAATTATTATCTCTCAACAAAAGGAAGGTGTCCGGACCAGTTTGTCAAACTCCTCCCCACATTCGCCCTGTTGGCCATAGGTGGGTTTTTGTTCAAAAGAGATATGAAAATAATAAGGTAGTACGGTACAAAGCAAGGCTTGTCGCTCAAGGGTTCACTCAACGACCAGGTGTCGATCCTGGTCGATTTTGAGGAGACTTATTCCCCGGTCATGGATGGAGTTACCTTTAGATACTTGATCTCGATGGCAGTAAACATGGGCTTGAAAATGAAACCAATGGATATTGTCACTGCTTACTGTCTGGTAACTTGGATTTGAACATATACATGAAGGTTCTGGAGGTATCCTGTTCAACCATGATAGAGCAAACATGAGTCTATCTGATTGTTCAGCTTCAAAAGGCCTTTGTCACGGACTCGAACGATGCTGATAGAATGTGATATAATCACCTAAGCGATTTCCTTCATCAGAAGGGCTACACAAGCAATAAAGATTGCCCATGTGTTTTTATACGGCGATCCCAAGATGGATTCTGTATAATCTCGGTGTATGCGGATGATTTAAACATAATCGGTACGCCTGAGGATATTGAGGAAGCAAATTCCTACCTGATGTCGGAATTCGAGATGAAGGAGGGTAAAACCAAATTCTGTCTAGGTTTGCAACTTAAACATTCCCCTGATGGGATTCTAGTGCACCAGTCGGCCTACACCCAGAAGGTGTTGGAAAGATTTGGATTTGAAAAGGCATATCCTTCTAAGACCCCGATGGTCGGAATATCTTTACAGCTAGACAAGGACCCATTCAGGCCAAAGGAAGAGGGGAAGGAAACTCTGGGACCAGAGGTTCCTTACCTTAGTGCAGTTGGAGCACTCATGTACCTTGCAAATTGTACACAACCAGACATTGCGTTCACCGTCAGTTTGCTTGCTAGGTACAGTTCTGAACCTACCAAGAGACATTGGAAAGGTGTCAAGGACATCTTCCGTTACCTGCAAGGGACCAAAGATCTTGGTCTGTTTTATAAAAGAAATCAAGACCTATCTATTATAGGCTATGCCGATGTTGGGTACCTATTGGACCCGCATGATTGCAAATCGCAGACTGGATATGTTTTCCTTTATGGTGGAACTGCGTTTTCCTGGAAATCGTCCAAGCAAACTCTAGTGTCGACTTCCACGAACCACTCGGAAATCATGGCACTATTCGAAGCGTCAAAAGAGTGTGTATCGCTTCGGCGGATGATCGGCCACATTCATCAGACATGTGGGCTGAACATCGTACAAACCCCTACCATTATCTATGAAGATAATGCTGCTTGTGTTGCACAAGTCCATATGGGTTATGTGAAGAGTAACCTCACAAAGCATATTAGTTCCAAGTTCTTCTATGCACATGAGCTGCAGCAGTTGAACGAGGTGAGAGTTTGGCATACTAAGTCCTGTGACAATCTTGCTGATATGTTCACTAAATCACTACCGACATCAACCTTAGAGAGGTGTGTGCGTGAAATCGGTATGATGAGACTTAGAGAGATGCAAGGTTCAGGGGGAGAAACTTCACAAACTCGTCAATTAAATCTCGATCTTGATGATCGAGTACTCAACTTAATGGTTGAGTGGGTTGTACTCTTTTTTCCTTGAGTGAGTTTTCCTGATGTTTCTCACACGAGGTTTTTGACGAGGCAATTCGTGCAATACAACAACGTATACTGTGTGCTCTTTCTTCATATTTTTCCACTGGTTTTTTTCGAAGTTTTGAGGCATGGACATAACCGGCAACGCCTACTGTGTAGTTTCCCTTGAGTGAGTTCTTTCCCTTGAGTGAGTTTACCCAAGGGGGAGTGTTGGAAAACAGGCCCACGTCATGGGAGCCAGCGGCTATGTGCGAGGCGCACATGATAGCCCCTTCCGGTTTCACATTTTATGTTAAGTGGGTACTTATCGCTTGACCCCTTTCCCCTGTATAAAAAGACGAGGAGCAATCATTATAATAGTTGATTATTGATTATTAAAGATAGTCTCCTTTATACTTTCCTATGTTCATCTATTTTTACGAGTTCGACTACTTTGTCTACGACGCTCACTCTCGCTCCGCAATCTTGGACCGGACTCGCCGGAGTAGCGGAACAGAATAAAGCCTAAATTTTTTCACGAAAAGGAAGTTGAGAGAATCCGAAAATTCGTCTTCCACTACCTCCGCCGTGGCGGACTGTTCAACGGCCAGCCCCATCCCCACATCCGCTCCAAACCCCCATCCCCACCCCCACCACTAAACCAAAAACAAAGTGTTTCCCCCCCCTCTTTCACCCCCTCCCTGCACGAAGCTTGTAGAGGTGGAGCCAGCACAGCACAGCAATGCTACCACTCTCCTGTGCGCCACCGCTACCGCCGCCGCAGTCGCGCCCGAACCCCAGCCCTAGCCACAAGCCCAAGCCCCATCCGTGCGTGCTTCTCTTCCCTGCCGCCCTCCGCACGGCGGTCGCGGTGGCCACCATCTCCTTCTCCCTCCTCACCGGCAACGCCGGGGCTGTGGCGGCGGTGGAGCAGCCCCCGGAGATATGCCGCGGCCAGGACGACGGGAGGGAGGTAGAGGTGAAGGCCGAGGCGGTGACGAACGAGCAGCTCGTGGAGGAGGCGTGGGAGGTGGTCAACGAGGGCTTCCTCCCCGACGCCGGCAGCCGCCCGTGGTCACCGGAGCTGTGGATGGTAAATTTGTCTCGTGATGCGATTCTGTATCACTGTATTTGTTGGTTCAAATTACTACAATAGAGTCTCAATGCACACTTAGCCAGAAGCCCAGAACGCTCACTTCTATCATGAGTGATAGTGAGTCTCTCAATTTTGATTTGATGCAGCAACGGAAGCAAGATATTCTTCAAGGCTCAATCAAATCCCGCTCTAGAGCCCACGACATCATCACGAAAATGCTAGCTAGCCTGGGTGATCCATATACAAGATTCCTGTCGTCCTCAGATGTAAGTTATTTATAAGTGGCACTGTACTATGCTATTGATTTCAGTAGGCGAAACATGACTCAAATTTGGAGTGATGTTTATTGTCTCCCCAATCCACTAAGGTTATCACCTTTTGTCCTTCATGATCCACGGTATCCATTTTACATCTTTTGTTAGATAATAATGAAATAGAAGCTCTCCCTGGGCCATTTTGCATTGTTACTAGCATGCCACGAGCACTTGAGTTCCATGATATCGTCAAGTACATGTGCAAAAGTTGATGTAAACCAGATCTACTGTTTCCTCTTGGATGTCAGCCAAAAAATAATTTATTTGTTTCTGCCCTGGAACTGGAAGTCCTAGTGTCATGCATGCTGATCTTCAAAGAGTTCTCTGTATGTTATTGTTTTTGTATGTTTGGTACATGGTACACACTCTGGCCTAATGAACCTATATTTAGAGACTGCAGCAATGTGATGTCATCCTGTGTTTTTTTTCCTCCTTTGCTTTCATAGTGATGCAATACAAAACTCCTGCTTTAATGTTTTTACCCCTGCTGATCTTTGATTGCTTTTATTTTCTAATTTTGCATACGTTCGATCAATCTGCTAAAGTTCTCGAAGATGTCGAAGTATGACATGACGGGGATTGGGTTGAACTTAAGAGAGATTCCTGATGACAATGGTTCTTTAAGGTTGGTGGTATTAGGATTGATACTAGATGGGCCTGCTCACTCTGCTGGTGTTAGACAGGTATCAACTGCTAATCATTTAGTTTGCTTTCCTTTTCGACGGGAATCTTGCTTTTATCACAATGTTTTCAAACCGATCATGTTCCATTTTCTGGCATGTACTTCTTGTACAAAGTTATCTTAGCAGATAGTCAAACTGCATGAGCAGTTACATATGGGCAGATTTTGACTATACATATTCCCAATTTAAGATGCCGAAATGCTGAAATAATGTTGGCAAATGTTTCTACTTATACCTTATGGAGTAACAAAAGCTTTTATTTTTGGTGAGGGTTAACTGACCCTATCTATTTAATTTTTTTGTGCTAAGCACTTCACTATAGAACATACTAGTATTCTCAGCTTTAGCTGTTTTTGTTTCACTGCTAAAGATTAAGCGTATTGAGGTGTTTGGACAAATGACAAGTTCTATTATGACTTCTCTTATTCTCAACATTTTAATTATCAAAAGCATTTTTGAGGGGAAAACAGCATCTATTCTAATGCACTTTTGGTTATCAGAGAACACTGTTATTTTTACTGTTGGTTGCTGGGAGCCTGGGACTATCCCACGACCTAGTTGAGCATGAAATTAGATCATACACACACATCACCTAATCCTTCCGGGTCATTTATCTTTTATCAGGGTGATGAGCTTTTGTCTGTCAATGGTATCGATATAAGAGGTAAATCTGCATTTGACGTGTCGTCCATGCTGCAAGGCCCAAAGGAAACTTTCGTTACAATTAAGGTTTCGAATAATCTTATGACCACTGTATTAAGAGTTTGTCTGGCATCTCTTTGTGCTCTTTATTTTCTAACTATCTTACTCTTTTTTAATATTACATATAGGTTAAGCATGACAGCTGTGGTCCTGTTGAGTCAATGAAAGTGCAAAGACAGATGGCTGCTCGTACTCCAATTTTCTATCGTTTGGAGAAAAGAGACAATGAGAATTCATCTGTTGGATATATTCACATTAAAGAATTTAATGCAGTGGCCAAAAAAGATTTGGTCAGCGGTGTGTTGCTGGTTTGTTCACCCTATCCTCTTGTCGTTTCTAAATCTGTTAGTCATTTTTTTATAACTATGTTTTGCAAATGGCTATCTAGTGTCTAATTCTAGTGAGCTGATTTGCATACATCTATTTATTTAAATTCTTCCTTATCCAAATTGAGAACATCTTGCAGTTTAAAATACTGCCACCCTTTTTTGCAAACTGAATGCACACTATTGATTGTTTCTGCTCATTTAGTACCTTTGGCTTGCATGTTATTCTTTTGACACTACAACAATCTTAGTTGTAGTCTTGTATATATCATTGTTGTTGTTGATTTACAGCAAGATTTGTCCTTTTAACATTACCTGTCTCTTGCAGCACTGAAACGTCTACAAAATTTAGGTGCCTCCTATTTTGTTTTGGACCTGAGGGACAATCTTGGTGGACTAGTGCAAGTATGCCATTTTTCTTTTAAAATTATGCCCTCGGCTCCTAAAGTAGATGTCATTCTAGGATTATGCGCAATATCTAAAGGCATGTATACAAAAGACTATATTACCGCCCTTCATTAGGTCACTTCTTGCTCTCAGATGGTGTATAGGAACCAAAATTTGAATGCTAGAATGTCCTATCTTGAATCTGCTTGAAGCCTAGAACTGAATGTTATTTGGTAGGGTATTCTCTTCTTATTGAGGCTCTTGAGTTATTGTGAATTTCTCGAAATAGTTTGGGGCTCATCACATAGGTTCAGAAATGAACTGCCCAGATATCATCTTTTTTGGATGGGTTATGCTTACATGGTCTGATGTTATGTTTATCTTGAAGGCTGGAATAGAGATTGCAAAGCTCTTCTTGAACAAAGGAGACACGGTATGGAACCTTCTTCTTTATTTTTAACTTGTTGTTTCTTTTCTGCAATCCTTATAAAATTGGTGCATATGTTTTATTTTCATGTCAAAATGGTGCTAGATCATTGGTTATGGCTTTAACAGCTTTGCATTTATCCACATGACTAGTCAAAGTAAATTCTGTTAGGGATTTTCTGAAATGAAGGATAAGTAGAGGAAATTTTGGAGTGAACTGGATTTTCCTATGCATGTGTCTGGGATGAATGAGTGTCAGCTTAGGATTGCTTTGAAGTTCCTATGGAATGACCCATATAGGGGAAATTTGGGTGACAACAAGGGCCCGCTTGGGACATTGGAAATATTAGAAGCAGGATTAGGAGAAACACAAGAATTAGATGCCAATTCTAGTACGTTCCTAGAGGAATTGAAGACACGGGAAATGTACAAGATATGCTCTACATGTATTCTTTACAGTAACAAAAAGAATTATTACGGAGAGAAGATGAACCATGACTAGGTTTTGAGATCTTATGGGTTTCAAATTTAGCCCACCCCAACTTGTTTGGGGGAAAGGCTTTGTTTTGTTGTAGAGAGAAGAAGTGTGAGAAAGAGCGGTCATGCTTTAAAATGGGGTTTGAGCTGAGCTCATACTAATCCTCCAATATGTAGAAGAGAGGAAGGGTTTCCATTGTAGTTCCTTGGTCCATTCCGACATTCCAAAGGCTGTTATAGAAAGAAGAAGAAAAATTCACTTTCCAAATTCGTGTATGCTTCAAAAAAGCCATTTGAAACCATTTGTTTGGTTTTGTTTCCCATAAGATTGCACCATTCGTTTGGTTTTGTTTCCCATAGGATTGCACTATTCCTGCGGTTTCCTTGGTCTGGTGTTCTCCAATTTGAGTATTCTAAATCTGGCCTTAAAATCTTATGGAACTTTTGATGTCCATTTGAATAGAAGCTTACTTTCCATGAAACAGTAACTCAGGAATTAAGTACAATGCATGAGCTCATGAATCTTGGTTGGGACATGGTCATGGAAACAACTGATCATGCTAGTTTTTCTTTGATGTGGACTAATGATTTGAAATTCTAAACTAATTCCGCAGTTGAAAACATTAACAACATGAAGAGGTTGTTACCATCACCATCGTGATTCATATTTTCAATTAACAAAAAATCATGCGCTCATTTAGCAGCATGTGGTTTTGTTGGGTTATAGTTTTAATTTTGATGTTTGTATCGTGCATACAAGGGAAAATGCATATATACTACTGATGGGAGGAATTGAATGGTGTCATTTGGCCCATAAACCAGCCATTTACATAGCAATCGGTAGCAACCAGTAAACCCGGTAAATAGTGGTTACTGCTGGTTCTAGGTCCTGATGTTTTTCTGCTGGTCACCAGCCTAACTCTAATGCAGGCTCTGTATGAAAGAAAAAATCTCATTCTTGAACAGCTAGTAACATTTATCAAATTGATATCCTTGCTAATCTTAACAGACCAATAGTTAGTTAAATAGCCAATGCATATGGGCTTCTAGTTAGTACTTCCTCCGATCCATATTAATTGTCGCTGGTTTAGTACTAAGTTAGTACAACTTTGTACTAAACCAGCGACAATTAGTATGGATCGGAGGGAGTAGTTCCCATTCTTCATATGCTTTCGATAAAGACTGTTAAAAGTCATAAAGTCTTTCTGTACATAGTGGCAAGTTTGAGGGCGCCATGTATTTAATTGCTTAAAGCATTTCTATTTATAGTTTCATGTTGTTAACGGAACTTTGGTGGTGAAATATTTATGTCCTTAATGGGTTGTTTTTCAGGTCATTTATACTACTGGCCGGGATCGTCAAGTCCAAAATACAATTGTTGCTGACAGTGGACCTTTGGTTACAACTCCTGTGATGGTATGTTTTAATGATGGTGATGTACCTATTTTGAAATGCTTCAAGAGTTAGTAGTACAAAAGAAATCTCAAGCAGACGCACTTCACTGTTTTGTTGAACCGTGTAAGTTTGAATACAGCATTTACCCACATATTCCTCGGTCCTTACCACATTAAAGCTGTTAAGCAGCTTCAGCTGGCTAATGCAATGTTAAACACTTTCCTATACTAAACTTGACAATGTGAGCATCCTTGAGTTGCAGATTATTTCCTGATTTAACTGTGTCCATACTCCATGGGTCTTCTTACTTCATACTTTTAATCAGACCAATACTATAAATAAATGGCTTATTGCAGCAAGTCCCCTAGTTAACTTGTTGCTTACTGAAATTTAGTAGGTCATGCCATATATTTATTATGGTACAGTCAGATCTTCAGACTCATTTGTATCTCACCTGTCCATCCGCACCTTATGACACACAGGTACTGGTGAATAATAGGACAGCAAGTGCCAGCGAAATAGTAAGTAATTTTTTTGCCTCACTGCTAGTATAAAAGATCATAGTAGTAGGATCTCACCAAGTTAATAATAATTTGATAGGTTGCTTCAGCACTTCATGACAATTGCAAAGCTGTTCTTGTCGGTGAAAGGACTTTTGGCAAGGTTTGAAGTTTGAACCACCTAAAATAGCACATCCTATGGCAATGCCTGCTATAACCAACAGGCTTATAGTATGTCCGTTCTCAGATGTAACTCAAGTGTATGATATTGCAGGGCTTAATCCAATCAGTATTTGAACTTCATGATGGTTCTGGTATTGTCGTCACAGTTGGCAAATATGTCACGCCAAATCACAAAGACATCAATGGAGATGGAATAGAACCAGACTACCGCCGTCTTCCTGGTGCTATTCACGTTCACCAGATTTTCCTTTTGTTACACCCAACATGCAATGTAGTTTACTGCTCGGCTGAATTTACTTTTGTGACAGATCTCAATGAAGCCAGAGATTACCTTTCGCGTTGCCAAAGCAAGAAATTAAGTTGAGGTGAAGTGCTTTATTACAAAGCTTCTTACACAGTAAGGAAAACTATTTATCCTTGCATATTTGGGTCTTCATGCTATAATAAAGAGAAAAGATACGCTTGACTGTTTGCACATGCTAATCCAGCTGGTTGAGTTTTGACAGCTTGCACTATTTCTCATCAGTACTTCTAATTTTACTAGATAATTGCCCGTGCGTTGCAATGGGAGTATAAACATTCTAGCCCGTGACAGCACGTCTACTATTACATTGATGCGCTAAAATCTTAGTAAGTTTTTGTATGCAATTGTCATGATTTACCTGCCATCTTATGGTTAATCACTCATTTTTTGACTTACCAAAGAAAACATGTTTTTATTTTGGTATAAGTTAATAAAACATGGGAGAATTGATTCTATTTTAGGAAAAATCAATGGGAGAAAAATCAGAGATGGGAGGAAAAAATCAAGGAGAAGGGAAGAGGGGGGCGTGTATAAAGGAAGGTTGGACATGGTCAAAAAAAAGGAAGGTTGGACGAAGTAGAGATATCTCAATTAATTTCACAAAACATTGTCTAAAATATTCTCATGGGTAAATCATAGAGATTCATACACTGGCTGTTCATAATTTTTGGAGCCACATGTGCTCACACTCGAACAGGCCCTACACTGCGAAGAAATACTGGCCTGGTGTATGATTCTCTACTGGGTGTTTATGATATGTTTCCATCTCATAAAATGTCCCTTTTGACCTGCGTGCTACTGAATATGAACCTACTACTGGTTAGATGTAGCTAGCTGTCATAATAGTTGGAATTTCTCTCCTTTGCAGGCAACACATTAGAAGTATGGAACGGAGTGTTATGCCCGGGAGAATTGTACCACAAGCTCGACATTGAAGCCTCAATTCAATATAGGCATCTGCAGAGATCAGAGTCAGCATGTCCTTGGATTCACACCGGTTCCGCAGCTCGGTAGAGAAAGGAGAGAGCCCTTGGATTGCATTGGCTTCTGCTGAATATACCCAGCACCAGTATATGTAAATAACCTGTGATCCGTGTGCAACCAGTGGCATTCGTTATATAGAAGTGCAATAGTAGCTCTAATCCAAGCATTTTGCCAGGACACTATCTTAGAGCAACGCTAGCAGATGCAGATCCCCCAAAAAGGCAGCCTCCAAAATCGTTTTGGAGTGCACTCTAAATTTTACAGGACACATTTAAAGTATAGAGAAACAAAAGACTAGTCCTATGGGCTGTGGCAGTCTTGGACAGACGCATCAGGCATCGCAACAAGACTCGCTCCCGGTGACGCCACATGGGAGGATGCACCGTTCACCAACAAATACATTTACATGTCACAAACTTCTTTGCCTTGATGACAAGGCGCAACTCAAGACGACAATAGTCTATCCTGTCTCAAACTCATCTGAACAGACACACTGCTACCTGAAGAAACACAACACTAGCACTAAGTGGAACAAAATGCTCCAGAGAATGAAACACAACACTAGCACTGAGTGGAACAAAATGCTCCAGAGAATGAAACACAACACAAGCACCGAGTGGAACAAAAATGCTCCAGAGAATGAGCGACTGAGATGGGCCAAGGCGACTTAAGATGTGCGGCTTTACATTCTTTTGCTGACACCTTTTTCCCGGAACATCAGCGTTTACTTCTACTTATGCAGGCTCTAGTTATTACCATTGTAATATCTCTTTTCCCTACTTAAGCTCTTTAGCAGAACTTAGGGCATCTTCAGTGCTATCCCCTAAAATGGACACGGTATTTGTCCACGGATGCGTTTGGACGCGTTCACGGTACAGTGCACCTCCGTCGTCGTGCATGTTGTCGTCATCGTCGGAGTGGTACACTGGTATGGCGTCCAACGCTAGACATAAACATCCGCCCGCAATACAAACACACTCGGATGAAATTCATGCAAACACGATAGAATTCATTTAAGTTCAGAAAATAATTTACGTAAAACGGCCTGTAAACATGTTGTTCAGTTAGCTACGGAGATGAATGTTGAAAGATGCATATTGAGATGAATAACAAAGCAGTGGTGCAGATGATAAATAATCCGGAGGCAAATTACTCGGCGACTGGATCTTGGATCAAGGAGATTAAAGACTGCTGCATACAAGAAATGGTTTTAAAGTTTTTTGGGTTAGTCATTCGGCGAATGTTGTTGCGCATAAATTAGCTAGAGTAGGAGTTGGTGATGAACTTTGTAATATGTGGTGGGGTGTTCCCGGGGATTTTGTGTTTGATGTAATCTCAGATGACACTCCGAGTAATGTTGGCTAAATAAAGGCAGCAACATTTTCCCCAAAAAAACTAAAATCTTAAAACAAAAACTAAACTAGCTTGTAGCGCACGGTATCCGTGGTCGGCTTGGCCGGCGGCACCTCCTTCATCGTTCATGTCGTCGTCATCGTCAGAGCGGCCCCTCTAGCGGCAAAAGAGCGCATGTGCGCGGGAGCCCGACTGCTACCTGACGCTTGTGGAGGAGCTGCCTCGCTTCCTCCCACTCCGTGCGGAGGGCCGCCTCGGCCAATGCCGACCCTGGCTAGGGTGCCCTGGGCTTGCACCTGCCGACGGCGGCGAAGGACCACTCCTCGCCGATCTCCCCGTTGACACGGCATAGCCGACGCGCAGACGTCTCTGCTGTGGTCAGCAGTGACCGGTCGTGGGCCCAGGCCTCCGCGAGGACCCATGCCGGCGCCGGTCAAATTTCGCAAACGCCCAATGGCACCTCCTCTGGTCCAATCTCACACTTTGACAAAAGTATCTTGATTAATAGCAACTCAATCGTACATTTAAATACAAAATCATCGGATGTTCAACAACATTTTTAAATCCATTGATCCCAAATGCAAATGAACAATCTGTACGTGCCAAAGACCTTGATATTTGGACTCTCAAAAGCGGCCTTCATCTTAAACTTCCTCTACTTGAGCTTGAACCTCTTCCTCGGCACATGTTTTTTAATAGCTATGCCATTGAGAACAATGCATCGACCTGATCAAAAAGTTGCAATATTGAGCAAATCAATGAAATGATCAACACACAGAGCAACATGAAGCAAAACTTACTAGCTCACGAGTGACATGTCCCTTGGCCACCTTCTTCCACTTGTGCAATTACACCGCAATACCTGCTTGACGGGCTTTTGAATGGTGTACCATAGATGGAGTAGCGATCGCATCGTGATTATGAACCACGTCCATGTTGTAGGGCGTGTTGTTACTTTACTCGTTGAACCAAACATGCATACTTTGCCAAAATGCAACATTTCGCTTCATGCCTTGAAACTCCACACCGTCGACCACACCTCACGCAACAATTCATTCCTCTTCACCGAGTACACCACCATTGTGTTTCCTTTAAAGTCAACAACAACAACGTCAAAAATATCCCACAATGACATTTGGCTGAACACCGGATGAGCATGGCGTGCACCATGGATGATAGTGGCAGGGGCACATTGTACCTCGGCTTTGGCAGAAACGACGACGTAGGCAAAGGCGGGCATGCGCTGGCTGGAGTGGTGGAGGTCTTGGGTTCGGTAAGGCATGAGCGGCGGTGGTCTCTGAGTGTGCGAATAAAAAGCATAGGGGAGAGATGGAGCGGGGGAAAGGGCTTCGGGTCGGGTATTTTGGTGCCGAGGTGTCTGAATCCGACGTGACAGAGGTCCGGACTCCCTCAAACTTTCCAAGGTTTGATGCCGGTTCTCCCCAGGTTTGGTGTTGGTTTGCGGGATTTTGGATGTCCGGATTCCCCCAAACCTTCCTAACTCTGACCCTTTTGATGACTGTCGTTGGATGGCAAAAAAATGTTCCAACCCTAAAATCCGTACATTTGCATATGATTTGGTATTCCGCAAAGGAGATTTCCGGCTTGAAAAAGTTAATATTAGTAATATGCCCCCTCAAAAAATTCAAATGATAAATGACACACATAAGTAACACCGCCTTACGGTTTTTTATACTGAAGTTGCCATAAAAAAAAGAAAATTGCCATCCAAACAAAAAATTGTCATGCTTCACAACTAAAGTTGCCATCCTTTTGTAACTAAACTTATCATAAAAAACATCAAAACGAAATTACTTTGTGCCACACGTGTGGCACTTATAAAAGAAATGTAGTGTTATGCTTCTCTCTCGAAGCACCCGCTCCGCTCCACTCCACTCGGCCGCTCCTCCCTTCTTCCGCGATTCCCTCGCCCCCGCCTCTCCCCTCTTCCCCCCTCCTGCTTTCCAAATTATTTCGGTTCCTCCTCCCTTCCGCGGAACCACCAGAGCGGGCTTGCGCGCGGGGGCGGAAGAAGCGCGCAAGCTTAGCACATGCGGACACCGTCGGGGCCCCGCCGCCAAGCTTGAAAGGTAAGGTTCCATCCCGGCGCGGCGTCGTGTCGGCAGCGTGCCGCGATCTGGTTCCGGCGTGCGTATTTTGCAGGCCCATAATCTAATCTTCTCGAATATTTTTTTGCTTCACCTAACCCATCGCATGCCCCCCTGCTTGCGAACGAACCCGCCCCATGAACTCATGCTTGCTGATTGCGCTGTGCTGGATGTGTCGAGCGTGCAAATTATGGAACCCTACAATATTTGCTGTGTGTTTGATTTGATCCGATCCGACGCTCGTATGTGGTGTATACGGAGTACAATGCGAGGGAGATAGACTTTTGAGTAGAGGACAAGTCCTACATGGTTATGGTTTAAACCTATTCTATCTCTAACTTAAACACAATATACTTGTAATAACATCGAGAAATCAGTATCGGCATCTCTCACGTATCCCCTGCTGAACCCATCTGCACGCAGGTAGAATTGGAAGGGGGCATGGCTGGCGTGGAGGGGCAGCCGCCGCCTCAGATCAGCAGCATGTCCAAGGCGCAGGACGGTGGCACCAAGCCGAATCTGGTCAAGGAGCACGTTCCGGGGAGCGAGCTCTGGACCGATGGCCTCATATGCGCTTTTGAGCTCGTCAAGGGTCACAGGAAGCTGGTTCATCACAAATCGTTGCCAAAGATTGATCTCGCGCACATGAAGAACCAGGCAGCTAGGAATGGGCATCGCGTCGTGAGCCCGGCACCGAACGAGGGAGGTGTGGCGGAAATCCCCGGCCAGGCGGAGCTTGGTATCGATCCTTTTGCGGTCAAAGACAGGCCATCACATGCTGGAGATGTTCATGATCACAAGTGGGTGCCGATTGGATGGTCAAGGATTGCTGAGCTGAGCCAGAGGGTTCAGTCAGATGCTAGCTGGGAGAATGAACATGTGCCGATTAGCGACAGTGAGGATGATTACACTGTAGCCGATGTTGCGGCCCCGTACTGGCTGCGTCCTGGGGGACCTACATGGTGGTTCCATGTCACCGCAGGCCATCCTTCCGTTGACGCATGGTTGGGTAGTGCTCACTGGATGCATCCAGCTATCAGAACTGCACTGAGAGATGAAAGCCGGCTGATAAGTGATCGGATGAAGTACCTTCTCTATGAGGTTATCTTTCTCATTCTCATTTGTGTATGCACATTTTCTTCCTGCAATTTTATATCGATATAGCTATTCTTTGATGTTTCTTTCAAGTTCAACATTTTTTTAACTAACTGCGTTAAGTTATTGTTTCTTATGCAAACTTTCCCAACACGTCTCCACAATCTTTTGACCTCTTGTGTATTCCATGTAAAAATTATCTCATCGCTTCAGAGTTCAGACCCTGTTTGCATAATAATTATCATGACAGACATCTTTTCTCCTTGAATGTTCTGGTGATGTATCAATCATGCGCTGGCCTAATTGGGTGGTTCAGATTAGCTGCAATGTAACTATATAATTCATCCTAGATTTATCATAGTTTTAAGAGCTTTCACTGGTGCTACTGCTACAGCTCAGGAGAAAAGTAAAGAACACTTGGAATACATCAGACGCCATTACAATCAAGACTACATCGACTCCCATCTACTAAGCCCTACGCCAATCTGCAAATTGCGTGTGGTCTATGCTTAACAAGTTACTCTTGTTATAAAAGAAATGCAATAGTAACTCGAAGTCACGCAACTTTAGTGTTTGTTTTCATGGGTTCACATTTTTTGGTAGGTTAGGTGTCTACTCATGAGCAATTATAGCGAGTGTTCTATGTTTGAAAAATATTGCTAAAACATTTTCCATTATGGATTGTACGCATCTCTTCTTCTGATAACTGTGCATGAACAATATGGGTGAGTAGGTAAACATAAATGTTGTCGAACTGTTCTACCTTTTTCTCTTTGCAAATTATAATGGCTGATTCAGTTAGTAATTTGTCCAACTATATTGGGAAATGCTGTTTTCAGTATGTTTTATCTACCTCATCACATGTTACAAATAAGAATATTACTCTGATGATGATGATGTGTTCATTACTTCGATGTCTTGCTTATGCTGTGTTGATATGATCTGGTTATCATATTTATCGTCTCTGTTTGTTATTCAGGTTCCAGTTAGAGTTGCAGGAGGACTGTTATTTGAGCTTCTTGGTCAATCAGTCGGGGATCCAAATCATGAAGAGGAAGACATACCAATTGTACTTAGATCGTGGCAGGCACAGAACTTTCTTTTAACCGCAATGCATGTGAAAGGTCCTTCAACCAATGTAAATGTTTTAGGAGTGACTGAAGTGCAGGTATCAACTAAAGTTTTTGTTTACCGCTAAAAAATTCAAGTTCGGTGCTTTAAATGTACATCTTATGATGCTTATGGGAATCTGTCCAGGAGTTGCTTATTTCTGGTGGAAGTCAAACACCCAGATCAGCTCATGAAGTAATAGCACATTTGGTCAGTCGTCTTTCGCGATGGGATGACAGGTACTTTTGATATTTCGTCATCACTTCTATTTTTCTAACTGTTTTGGTTGTGGTATTCATCCTCATCAATAAGCTCAACATCTTAGGATGCAGAGACCGGGGTTAATAGATACTTCCATTTTCGAAAAGTAATCTTCCGTTGAATTTGCGATAAAATAGCTTTTGGGACGAGACTCCAATAGATTGTTTTTCTGATAGAACATGTATTTACTTGTAAGTTCGATATGTACCAAAGACCTACTCTCCGTTCCAAATGCGTGCCATTCTAGGATTTTGTACTTCAACCAAGAACAAGTGTTGAGAAGAGCAAATTCCCCTCATTCAGACATTCACTAATGTAATGAACTTCTGGTTAACATGGTCACTCTGCTTTCAATGGCACATGGTGAAACATGTCCTTTGGATTGAATAGAGAAGATGTATAACTAGTTAATCATCCTTGGAACTGCATAGTGCACAGTAGTTAATGTCTGTTAGAAACAGTAATGCTTGTGAGACTAATATTTTGCATACCATAGAATGTGAAGGGAAGGCTTATACAAGAAGGAAAAAAATGTAGGGAATGATTTTCCGTAGAGTGGCATGCATTTAGGTACTGCATTTGAGATCTAGAATATCATTTATTCAGGAACAGAGGGGGTAATTTTCTTATTCATCTTGGGTCTTCTGCAACTGTTGTTATTATTATATATATAATACCACTGTTTACCCAACATAATGGTACTCTAGAGGTGTATAACATGTGTTTATGCTGTTCTCAGATTATTCCGTAAATATGTCTTTGGGGAAGCAGATGAAATTGAATTGAAGTTTGTGAATAGGTAAGAAAGCAAACGAACACGTTTGAACTCCCAAACATTTATCTGAATTGATGCCAGTGCCCTTATATGGAATGGTTTTATTACATTTTAAATTAACAATCGGATGATAACATATTAAAAAAATCAATTTACAGGAGAAATAGCGAAGATCTGAACCTAGTCAGCATCATACTGAATCAAGAAATCAGGAGGTTAGCAACACAGGTAATTATCTTACCCAGTTTCCCTTTTCTATTACCTTTTCCTATCATGAAAATACTCTTTGAATATTTGCTCACCAATGTAGTAGAGTGGCCATCGTGCCTGTACTATTTATAATACAACAGTTGGATCTGATAAATCCAAAATAGGATCAGGTTCTGGTTGGATACTGCAAGGAAACTTTAACATATGGTTAGCATATTTAACATGATGAAGCTTTCACACACAGCGTTCATGCATGCTATTCTCCATTTGCTGGTATTATGATCTAGAATGTATAAGAAGTTAAGAACATAACATGGCTGCTACAGGTGATCAGGGTTAAATGGTCACTGCATGCAAGAGAAGAGATCATACTTGAGCTGCTCCGGCATTTGAGGGGAAGTGCCACAAGAATCATTTTAGAGAGAGAGAGGAAGTCCGCAAGGGAGATGTTGGAGGAGCAGGAAGCTGTCCGTGGCCGCTTGTTCACCATCCAGGATGTTATGCAGAGCACTGTTCGTGCATGGTTACAGGTACGCAAGTTCTGCGGCATGGCATTTCCAACAAAGTAGAGTTTAGCTATTAATCCCTGTGTTCTTCAGTAGATTTCATTAGCTTAGCCATTCCTTTGTTCTTCAGGTAGGTTTTAATTTGAAACTGATAGATTGCCAAAAAATTAACGTTCTACAGGATAGAAGCCTTCGTATCACCCACAACCTGGCTATTTTTGGCGGTGGCGGCATAGTTCTATCCATAATCACTGGCCTCTTTGGGATCAACGTGGATGGCATACCGGGAGCTCAGAATACCCCATACGCTTTTGGGCTGTTTGCGGGGCTTCTCTTCTTCCTCGGGATCGTCCTTGTTGGCGTAGGGTTGATGTATCTTGGGCTAACAAATCCAGTAACTAGTGAGAAGGTGAAGGTGAGGAAGCTGGAGCTCCAGCAGCTTGTTTCGATGTTCCAGCATGAGGCGGAGCAGCATGGGAAAGTGAGGGAAGGCCTGAGCCGGCACGGCTTGTCGCCGAGTTCAGGTGCGGCTTCGGGCGATGAAGGCTACATCCTGATTTCCTGATCTTGCTAGTGCCTCAAACTCTGAAATAGTGTAAGCTTAGGCCACGCAGGGGAACCTGGTGTTTTGTCTTTGAGTAAAATCCCGGGTATCCCCATGGGAAGTAAACTGATTCCTGTCCGATTGGTTCATGTGTCTTCAACAGGCGTATAGAAAATGATACACCTAACAGAGTATCTTGTGTGATGATTGTTACTGAGGAATTGGTATAAAAATATATAGAGAGATGATCAATGCGATCTGAGTAACAGATTGGATCTTTATTTGTATGTGTGTGTGTGACTGGCGATGGTAACTCATTTGATAGATTGAGATATTGGAGAAGTAATTGTTGTATTGATTGGGGCCTCAAGGGCTGTTTATATAGATTACAAAGCTTGGGCTCCAAGACTAGACTAATAGAGATAGATTACAATACGAATAGACATTATACTCTAAGATCCCCCGCAGTCTCAACGTCAGGTGAAACAATGTTGAGACTGGAGCGTATGTCGGTGAATGATGCAGTTGGGAGTCCTTTGGTAAAAATGTCAGCAAATTGGGCACTTGTAGGAACATGAAGAACGCGAACCTCGCCAAAAGCCACCTTTTCACGAACAAAGTGAATGTCAATCTCAATGTGCTTTGTGCGACGATGTTGAATCGGATTGGAAGCCATGTATACCGCAGAGATGTTATCACAAAGAAACAATGGTAGCACGGGAGCGGACGATGAAGTTCAACGAGAAGCTGCCGTAGCCACACCGCCTCGCCACAGCGTGAGCAACCGCCCTATACTCAGCCTCGGCAGAAGACACGGAAATCAAGTTATCTGCCTTTTAGAACACCAAGAAACAAGATTATCATCCAAATAAACGTAAAATCCGGATGTAGATCGTCGAGTATATGGACAACCTGCCCACCGCATCGTAATAAACTGTCAAGCTTGTAGGTGAAGAAGAATTAATAAGGAGACCGTGATCAAGAGTGCCTTTTAAATAGCGGAGAATGCGTCGACATGAGCGGATGAGGAGCACGAGGATCATGCATAAAGAGACAGGCTTGCTGAACTGAATAGGAGATTTCAGGACGAGTAAGAGTGGCATATTAAAGAGCGCCAGTGATGCTACGACATAAAGTAGGATCAGAAAGAGGATCACCATTAGCCGACAGTTTAGCACCAACGTCGGCTGGAGTACGAGAGAGTTGACAATCAGACATACCAGAACGGGAAAGCAAGTCCAAAATGTATGACCGTTGAGAAAGAAAGAGGAAAGATTTTGTGCGAAAAACATGAATACCTAGAAAATGATGAAGAGGACCAAGATCAGTCATGGGAAACTCCCGATTGAGAGAAGAGATGGTATGTTGAAGAAAAGAATCAGAACTAGCCGTGAGAATGATATCATCAACATAAAGCAAGAGGTAGGCAATGTGAGTAGAAGACTGATAAACAAAGAGAAAAGAATCGGATTTGGAGGGAATAAAGCCTATGGTTTGAATAAAAGTAGCAAAGCATTGAAACCATGCACGAGGAGCTTGTTTAAGGCCATAAAGAGATTTGTTGTGGAGACAAACAAAATTTGGAGATGAGGGATTCTCAAAACCAGAGGGTTGCTGACAATAAACAGTTTCATTGAGAATGCCATGAAGAAAAACATTTTTAACATCAAGTTGATGAATAGGCCAAGAAGAGGAAACAGCAAGACTAAGAACAACACGAATAGTGCTTGGTTTAACAACAGGAGAAAAAGTCTCATCAAAGTCAATGCCAGTTGCTTTGGGAGAAACCACGACACACCCAACGAGCTTTGTAACGAGCGAGAGTGCCATCGGAATGAAATTTATGACGAAAAACCCATTTGCCGTAAACAATGTTAACACCAGGAGGTTTGGGAACAAGAGTCCATGTATTATTTTGCTCAAGAGTTTCAAATTCATCGCATAGCGTAAAGCCGAGAGGGTCAAGAAGAGCTCGCTTATAACTGGTTGGAATAGGAGAGATGGTTGGGGTGGCGGTAAGATTGAGACGTTTGGTGGGGAGTAGAAATTCTCGTTTTCCACGGGTGCACATGACATGATCATTGGTGAGCGGTGGTATAAGAACGGCATTGGGTGGCAGTGGGTTTTCGGTTGAAGAGGACGGTGAGGAAGAAGAATCAGAGGTGGTGGGTGTCGAGGGGTTGCCGTGGTAGGATGTGGTGAGGGAAAGACGGTTGGGGTAGAGGATGCGATTCTATGGAGAGGTGGGGGGCCAGAGGCGGGAGGGTGGCTAACGTTGGGCGATTCCGGTGAGAGACGGAACAAGATTCCATGGCAGCAGAGATGACCAAGGCCGAACTAGGGAAGGGGTTTTGGTGGTGGCGGATTGTGGTGGAATTGGTGTTGTGGTTGTAGTGACGTAAAAAGGAAAAGTATTTTCATCGAATGTGACATGACGAGAGAGAATGATACGACCAGAAGATGGTTCAAACAACGATATCTTTTGTGATCATCGGAAAGACCAAGGTGAATGCAAGGTAGTGAGCGTGGTTCTAGTTTGTTGGAGGCGGTAGAGGCGATGTTGGAAAAGCATAGACAGCCAAAAACACGCAGTAAAAGAATAGTCGGTGGGAGAGAAAAAGAGATTGGAAAGGCGAATAAAGAGGTCAAGTTTTAGTTGGTCGAATATTAAGAAGGAGTGTGGCGGTGCGAAGGGCTTCAATTCAAAAACGGGAAGGAAGAGAGGCTTGTAAAAGCAATGTGCGAAGAACATCATTAATAGAGCGAAGACAACGTTCAGCTTTACCATTTTGAGAAGATGTATAAGGGCATGAAAAGCGAAGAAGAATGCCTTGGGAGAGAAAGAAGGTGTGGTTTTGGGTGTTATCAAATTCACGACCGTTATCACATTGAATAAATCGCATTGGCAAGCCAAAGTGTGTGATTACATATTGTCGAAAGTTGAGAAAGATTGCAGGTACTTCAGATTTAGCGCGGAGAAGAAAGGTCCAAGTATAGTGAGAATAATCATCCAAGATCACAAGATAATATTTATAACCGTAAACACTAGGGACCTGGGAGGTCCATAAATCACAGTGAAGTAACTCAAAAGGAAAAGTACTAATGGTAGTAGAGGTTCCAAAAGGTAATCTAACATGTTTGTCGCATTGACATGCATTACAGAGAGAGGGATTATGGGGACTACTAGAACTAGGGATACAAAATTCTTGGAGTAAAGACGTCAAAGTGTTTTTTGCTGGGATGACCGAGGCGACGATGCCATAGATCAACGGATGCGAGCATGGCACGAGGGTGGATGTGGGCGCCATGCAGAGGATAAAGATCGCCCGTGCTATTGTACCGAAGCGAGGACCGCCCGTTGTCGATTCTTCACAGACAAACCAAAAGGGTCAAAGGCCAGGATAACTTTGTTGTCAATGCAAAATTGTCTAACAGAAATAAGATTTTGATGATGGAAGAAACCACAAGAATATTGCGGAGAAGAAAATTGGCATGAGAGGAAGGGATGTAAGAGTGACGGTGCATGAAACGAGGGATGGTGGGGCCATCGCCAATGGTGATAGTGGAAAAAATGTAGGAAAACAAGCTGACAATAAATTCATATTTGAAGACATATGCATTGATGCACCATAATCGAAAATCCAATCCGTACCAAGGCTGCTGAGGACAAAATTGTTCATGGCGTTGATGAAGGCGGCTTGGTCCTAAGCCGGCTGTTGGGGAGGAGCAGAGGGGCCAGGAGCTTGCATGTTGACGTGGGGATAGCGGATGGGTAGTATGCGATTGGGGCCTGCATGTTGCCGTAGAAGACCGGCATGGTGTTGGAGGCGGCAATGATCCCGCGTCTTAGGCGGAGTGGGAGTAGCGGTGTAGACGCGTGTGCCGGCGGCCCGGTCTAAGGAGTCTCGGAGAGCCGGTGGTCGGGAAGACCGGGACTCCACGTGCCCGTGTACGCAGGAGGGGCACCATACGGCGAGGGGGCCGACCAAGGCATCGACCAAGCCTGGACGAGGCCAGTCCAAGGATCATGCTGAGGAGGCTATGACGACGGAGCTGATGGAGCGGGAGTGGTGGATGACGGGTTTGGGGAGGAGGTGTTTGGGTAGTTGTAGAGGAAGAGGTAGGGGATGGGGCGCCGGCGGCGCGGAACTCAGCCATGGAGAAGAGGGGCCGAATCGGCCGGGGCGGCGACGCGGGTGGCGGAGCCATACCAGATCCGGAAAACCTAGGCGTCAGATACCATGATAGATTGAGATACTGGAGAAGTAATTGTTGTATTGATTGGGGCCTCAAGGGCTGTTTATATAGATTACAAAACTTGAACTCCAAGACTAGACTAATAGAGATATATTACAATACGAATAGACTTTATACTTTAAGATCATTGACTCAGGCTGCAGATGGGAGTATACAGGGGCGTCCTACCTCTAGCCCACTTGGTCCCACTATGTAACTTGAACTCCAAGACTAGACTAATAGAGATATATTACAATACGAATAGACTTTATACTTTAAGATCATTGACTCAGGCTGCAGATGGGAGTATACAGGGGCGTCCTACCTCTAGCCCACTTGGTCCCACTATGTTTGGTGGAATTAATCGGGCATTCCATCAGATTGTACGCATTGTACGCAAATTATGTGGGCATAATGCATAGAGGATGATATCACACTATACGGTTGACTACACAGCGTCCTCATCGGCACCATCGTTCCTGCTCCTGCGGCCGCTGCAACGACAACCGTGGTGACGACGGCCACCAGAAGCAGCAAAAATTAGCTTGGGACGGTTAGTTGCCTCCGGTCTGAATTAAGTTTGTTATATATCCAGCGAGCCTCCAGTTGGAGCGACCATTGTCAAAGCTCCAACGGCAGGTTGGAGCTTGCACGCCCTGTCGGGGACAGAGCAGCTAAGGATGGTGGCTGCCGCCTAGGCCAGCTCTACCTTTCTGTTTGTTTTAATCTCCTTTTTGAAAAAAAAAACCTTTCTGTTTGTTTGTATCATAAAGTACTAGCAACTACTTTCCCTCAAAAAATAAATGATACTTGCACCTTTGTTCCTAAATACTACTCCCTCCGATCCTAAATATTTGTCTTTCTAGAGATTTCAACAAGTGACTACATACGAAACAAAATGAGTGAATCTACATTCTAAAATATGTCTATATACATCCGTATTTGGTAATCCATTTGAAATCTCTAAAAAGACAAATATTTAAGAATTGAGGGTGTATAAATCTTTTTAGAAATTTCAATACGAACTACATATGGATGTATATAGACATATTTTAGAGCGTAGAGTATGTAGTCTATATTTGAAATCTCTAAAAGGACTTATATTTAATAACAAGGGAGTACTTATCGACATAAGATTTGTGCACCTAAAAGGAGAGCCTTGCTGAATGGTGCGTACATTTGTGAATTCCAAGGAGTGCAAGTTGGACAAGTGCAGCAACAACTGCACCAATGATCAACGAATGGTCCATTAGAAAAAGGAGGAAGCTGGCTGGCCAAGCTTGCAAAACAAGCAGACGCTGATCATTGGCACCCTGCAATCATGTGCACAAGCCAAAAATCATAGCCACCGAACGCAATGACCAAACGGATGTCTTTCAGTTTTCGCAATCAATTAAAGGTGGGAGGTTTCAACATGTGAAAGACGCAAATGATTGGCCACGGCCGCTGACACCAGCTCATTCCCCACAACAGAGTAAGTGTACTGCAGGTGTTCCTAGGTTCTCCCGTGGAAGATATCACCCTGCACGCACAATCGCGTGACCACCTTTGGCCACAAGTAAATAAGGCTTCTCACAAGGTACACCAACAGATTTATGCTTTCATTTCATGGTAGAACTGAAGACCCATACAAGGATTCTATACATCGGCAAACACAATTCGGTATCTATATATATAGTCATGCATTTCAATCAAATCAGTTGCTCCTGGTAGCTCACTGACAATAACTCAAGACGAAGAGAGTGCTTGCTTCTACGCTCCCCTAGAAGAAGACTAAACAAAACACTAAAGCAAACGAGTTATAAGACTCATCCACAGAAAACAAACAGTAAGGCAACTCTTCTAGGGGAGCATAGAAGCAATCCTCGGAAATCACAAAAAGGAAAAAACATGGAAATGAGCAGCTTGCACCTAACTGAATTCAACAACCTCCGGTATCTGCAAGCAAATTGCAAACCTGTTTCACTCACTCTACTCAAGTATTGAACATGTTTGATTAAATCAGCTGTCACTATCAAATAACTTAAGGTTTTCCTATTTGTTTTGGGTTTGTTCACAACTGGAGCTTCAGACATCAGCACTGTTTGATAGCTCCTCTACTGACTGCTGCGACTCTAGATCGATGCTTCCCATTTGGCTGTGCTTCTTCTCATCCTGTTATTATTTTTTTGACAAAAGAAGCATACAGTTAGTTATGTGGCAAGAGTAAAAGCTCCGAGATTTGGTGGTAAAGACACAGAGAACACGGATAAGAAACCAACATACTTCTTGGTATGCTTTCTGAACCGCTTCAAGCATTTGGACAACATGGCTCATCTTCGGCCTCTTGTCGGCGTCGGGATCGACACACTTGAGGCCAACCAAAATTGCCCGCTTAAGGGCACGCTTAGGTGGTTTAACCTCAAGGCCTGGGTCCACAACCTCCTCTGCCCTCTTTGTGCTAACCATCATTTTAAGCCACTCTACAAGGTTTGACTGAAGCAACAGAAAAAAAGAGGTGTAAGGGCCTCTAAGAGAAAGGGCAATCAGATCAAATTGCTTGAAATGGGATAAGCTTTGCCTCTACCTCATCTGCAGGCTTACTGTAGTCAACTGGATCCCTAGCTGTAATGCATTCCAACAACACAACTCCAAAACTGTAAATATCACTCTTTTCATTCAGCATCCCACTATTCGCATACTCAGGTGCGACATACCTATGATCAGATCAAGAGGAAGATTAGGAGACACATTTCCAAAAGCACAGAAAAAATTAGCAGGGAAGGAGTAGAAAGAGAGCTATACCCATATGTTCCCATCACTCTTGTATTGATATGGCTTGCGTCGGAATCCAGAAGTTTTGCTAGCCCAAAATCAGAAACCTTGCTGTTGAATTCGGTATCAATTAAGATATTACTTGACTTGATGTCTCGGTGGACGACTTTGGGGTCTATTGCTTCGTGAAGGTATGCAAGCCTGAAAATCATGAACGAACGTGCATTAGCATGTAGTACTAGTCAACAGTCTCATGTGAAATTTATCTGTTCGTTTAACATGATATCAGGAGATGGTCGTAAAAGAAGTCCACATGCCAAACTTACGCTTTTGCTGTCCCAAGCAGAATCTTCGTACGGCTTTCCCAACTAAGGATACCATGTTGACTCATGGCCCCATGGAGCCATTGTTCTAGGTTGCCATTGTTTACATACTCGTACACAAGCATCCTGCATGTGAGAAGAACTATGCTTTAGTTCGGAGTAGTTTATCTTGTAAGGAATAATAATCTCGAAACCGGATGACAGGAAAAACACAAACTAGCTAGCATTATCGCAAAACGAAGGAACACAAACAATGTCCTTCTCATGGTATTAATTATCCATTTTTAATCACGATTCTTCAGAACAGGAAGTCTAGCGGAGATATGATGATGAACTTGCACAAGGTGGACGCATTATGCACACAAGCTAATTCTAGTAGCTTCTATAATATTTCAAGATGAAAAGCAAAATAAAGGGAAGAAATGTGTCACCTGTGTATTCCTTCAACGCAGTACCCCAAAAGCCGCACCAGATTCTTATGCCGAACATGACCTATGGCTTCAACTTCAACTCTAAATTCCTTCTCTGCCTGCCCTCTGGAAACCCAATTAACAAACATTAGTTCCAAGTTAATATCACAGTAAATTCAACAAGATAACATACACTTACACATTGTTTAGGATCTTCTTCACAGCCACCTCAGTCCCATTCATAAGCCGGCCCTTGTAGACAACTCCATAGCCGCCCTCCCCAAGGATATTACTCTTGGCAAACCGATTTGTCGCAAACTCCAGGTCCCTCAAGGTAAACCAGTGGCCCCAGCCCAAATGTGACAGCTCTGGCAGGCCAACCAGCGGAGAAGTAGATGTAAATCCATATGGTGAACTCCCTGCCCTCTTTGGACCTGAGCTGTTGTAGTCCTCAGAGTATGAGCTTCCAGCCTTCTCTATGTTGTACACTGAGCTGCATTGGCTGAAGGCGTCCACGTCTAGAGATCTAGTCTCTGCCAACGGTGGTACAGTCTTCATCTGTGTGTATTTGTCATGCACTGGCATGAAGGCCACTTCGCTGCTGCCATTCACACTCTGTGAGTCAACTCCTTTGTCAATGTTGATTTCCTTGGACACAATAGGGATTTCTGTTTGCGATGTAGTGTCGAATCCGCTCACGGCCTTGTTCTTCCTTCGGATGGACAGCCACAGTACTATGATGAACAGGATTGCCATCAGGATCCCAATGCCAATGGCAATCAGAACCCATACTCTCAGGCTGAACACAGGTGTTGTCCGCGACAATGCCGCGGTGATGGAATTGTCGGATGACGACATGCTCTCTTCGGTTGGTCTGACGAACAATCGTATGGGATGTTTGCGAAATTCAGAGTCCTGTGCCGTTTGCTGGAGGAATTTAATTTATTTTACAAACTTATCCTGACTGATTTATCTGTACCAAGAAAAAGGTGCATTAGCTAGCAGGGGAATCCAAGGCAGCACATGCACAAAACTACAAAAGTAAAGGGGTAAATTTGTCTCTGCAAGAAAAAGGTGCCGCACATGATAGCACAATTCTTCCATCCTGGAGAAAGAAATTATCACTTGCATATTGATGGAGAAAAAAGTTCGGAGCAAGCAAACCAATCAAACAGCAAGAGAACTCGTGATGAACTCTGGCTGGAGTCTGAACCTTGAATCTAACAACCGCGCATAAGAAGGTAAAAAAAACATCAAAACGAAACACGCAGGGCGCTTGAAACAATCTAGACAACAATGTACTAGAATGGATTTCAGTTCCGGTCCAACACACCATGAATCGCAAGAACCAACACGATTCAGATGAACAAGTCAAATCTTCAGAGAGAGAGAGAGAGAGAGAGAGAGAGAGAGAGAGAGAGAGAGAGAGAGAGAGATGCGGATGGGTTCGAGGAAGATCAACGGGTCGGGGAGAAGGAAGAATCAAGAAAGTACCTTGACAGGACGCCCAATCCAGCCCCATTGGACAGGGATTCCGTCACAGGTCCAGCTCCGCCCCCTCGGAAGTCAGAACCGGGAAAGCCCGGTGCTTGCTGGGCGCTGCTCCCGCTTGTGTGGAGTGGCGGAGAAATGCGGAGACGGGGGAAGGGCAAGTGACCTTTGCTTCTCGGCGAGAGAGAGGGAGCCGGAAAGACGAACACAGCAGACACATGCACACATGAAGAGAGAGAGAGAGAGAGAGAGAGAGTAAAGGGGAAGCAAAGGGGAGGGGAGGGGGAAGGAGGAGGAGGAGAAGGGGTTGCAGTGTTTGGAGTTAAAGGTGAGGAAAAAAGATGGAACCCATTAAAATGGAGGGGGTGGTTATTAAGGAAAATAAGAATGGGGGAAGGAGGGAATTAATGGTGGGTTTGGTTGAGGACTGCATGTGGCCGGTGAGGTAAGAAGAGAAGATTACACAAGGCAAGTCAAACGTCCAGGGGCTCCCTACGCTGGCTCCTCTCACGGAAACGCCAATCCTATTGGCAAAATAAAAATCGTTGGGATTAATTGACTACTCCCTCTGTAAACTAATATAACTGATAAAAAAAATTAATATAAAAGCGTTTAGATCACTACTTTAATATTCTAAACGCTCTTATATTAGTTTACGGAGGGAGTACTTCCCTAGACCCTGGTTAGATGCCATTTTTAAAAAACTCCACTGTAATTACGGCATGTATTATTTCAAACTACCGAGGGTTGCGCGAATTTTAAGGCGGCGTGGTTTAGAGAAGAGATTGTTGCGGACGGTGCCTTTGCCCGGTTTATAGTTCTTAGTGCGTCACTTGGTCAAAAAAAATATTTTTGTTTGAACCCCATCGGTTGCTTTGAGATATTGTGATAAAGGTCCATGACATATGATGATACTTGGGTCTGTGGTCGATGAAACACCTGGATTTTCTGGTTTTCGTGTACATCGCTACCATGACGTATGGTTTTAATTGTCCTTCTATTAGGTGAGTCAATAGGATTTAACCATCTATTATTTATGGACGAAGGGAACATCATCAAGTCGACGAATAATATTGGATAGTGAAATATTTGCATTCATCATCGGCCATATCTGTTATTATGGCATAAGAGTTTATCTAGTTCTTTGATTGGTCAGACGTCTACGTTTGAACACTACAAAGCATCAACGTAATAGATAGATTTTATCGGATCTCTTTTTATTGTATAGTTAGATACATTTAGAGGAGGGATTTTTGTGAGCGACGCCTTTGCCTGGTGTGCATCACTTAATGAGAAAATATGTTGCCATAATCTGTTGTGACGTAGGTCCATAACGCATGGTAACATATTGGCAAAATCACCCTTTGTTGCCAATTTTTAAAACTCCACTTTAATTACGACCTCTATTATTTCAAACTACTGAGAATCTCCTAAAAGTTTAGGGGAGAAATTGTTGCAGGCGACGCCTTTGCTTGGTTTCTTAGTGCGCCACTTGGTAAAAAAAGATTTTTTTAACCCGATCAATTGCCATGAGATATTGTGATAAAGGTCCATGACATACGGTAATACTTGAATCTGTGATTGATGAAACACTTGGGTTTCTTTGATTTCCGTGCATATCGCTACCATGACGTATGGTTTAGGTGTCCTTCTATTAGATGAGTCAATAGGATTTGACCATCTACCGTTTATGGATATAGGGAAGATCCATCAAGTTGATGACTAATGTTGGATAGTAAACATTTGCATTTCAGCATCGGTCATATGTGTTATTGTGGCATACGAGTTTATCTAGTTCCTTCGATTGGTCAGACATCTATATTTGAACATTACAAAGCATCAACATAACTGGTAGATTTCATCGGGATCGCTTTTTATTGTATAGATAAATACATTTAGAGGAGGGGTTTTTGTGAGGGGCACTTTTGCCTGGTGTGCATCACTTAATGAGAAAATATGTTGCCATGAGCTGTTGTGACATAGGTCCATAACGCATGGCAATATATTGGCAAAATCACACTTTGGGATTAATTAACTACTTTCTTAGACCTTGGTTAGGATACCAAATTTTATAACTCCACTTTAATTATGGCCCCTATTATTTCAAACTACCGAATCGCACGAAAGCAGCATGGTTTAGGTGAGAAATTGTTGTGATCGACACCTTTCTTTGGTTTACAGTTCTGGCTGTGTGACTCGGTCAAAAAACATTTTTGATTGGACCTGATGGGTTGCTATGAGTTATTGCGATGAAGGTCCATGATGTGTGGTGATATTCGGATCTATGGTTGATGAAACACTTGGATTTCTCTAGTTTTCATGTATATCGCTACCATGAAGATGGTTTTAATTGTATAGATAGATACATTTAGAGGAGGGATTTTTGTGAGCGGAACCTTTTGCCTGGTGTGCATCACTTAATAACAAAATATGTTGCCATGAGCTGTTGTGGCGTAGGTCCATAACACATGGCAATATATTAGAAAAATCACACTTTGAGGATTAATTGAGTACTTTCTTAGACCTTGGTTGGGATACTAATTTTAAAACTCCACTTTAATTATGGCTTGTATTATTTCAAACTACCGAGAGTTGCATGAATCCTAAAGCGGCACAGTTTAAGGGAGAAATTGTTATGGGCGGATCCTTTGCTTGGTTTATAGTTCTTAGTGCGTCACTCGGTCAAAAGGATTTTTGTTTGAACCTGATCAGTTGCCATGAGATATTGTGGTAAATGTCCATGAGATATGGTGATACTTGGATCTGTGGTCGATGAAACACTTGGATTTCTCCGGTTTTCATGTATATCGCTACCATGATGTATTGTTTTAATTGTCCTTCTATTAGACGAGTCAATAGGATTTGACCATCTACTGTTTATAGACGTAGGGAACATCCATCAAGTTGACGAATAATGTTGGATATTAAAACATTTGCATTCATCATCGGTCATATGTGTTATTGTGGCATACGAGTTTATCTAGTTCTTTCAACCGGTTATACATCTACATGTGGACACTACAAGGCATCAACGTAAAAGATAGATTTCGTTGGATTATCTTTTATTGTACAGAGAGATACGTCCCTGGAGTGCATCACTTAATGAGAAAAGTGTTGAGAAACGTAGTAGAAAATAAAAAAAATTGTGCTACGATCATGATCCGAGAAAAACTATGAAGATGCATTAAGAGATTTAAATCAGATCGTTACCAACAACGAGTTGTAGCGGAAGGAGAGTTGGTGTAGATCGTTGAAGAAGTCTCTCGAACTGTTCACGAACGATCCTTCAAACCGAAGACCGAAAGCATGACCTCTCCACGTATTGCACGGGTACGAGCTTCACGATCCGGCGGCGATTCGCCGTCGAGAGCTAGACGTCGTCGGAGAACTATAAGAGGGATAAGAGAATCTCACGAGGGTTCTCTATTATGAGGATTAGAGAAAACTAGAACTAGCTTTAATCTAGATCAAGTCTAAATTAAACTAGCAACTAGAGAGAACTAGAGGAGAAACTTGTGTCTCAAAGGGCTCAAAACCTCTAGTATATATAGGTGTAGCGGAGAGGGAAGGGGTGGACGACTTGGGGAAGGGTTCCCCTCCCCTTGCGTCGGCCCTAGGGGGAGGTGGAGTAACTCCACCTCCCAATTCGGCCTTAGGGCCCATTAATTCTCCTCTAATAGGCTTTATGCATTTTCTTTAGCCCGTTGACTTTAAATAAATCCCCGGGACCTCAAAATAGTATTGTAGACCTTTATAATTTATATTTAAGTCCATGAAAACAATTCCAACCTATATATTAATTCCCGGTATTACCCGGTGCTACCCGAAACACTTCCGGTAAACCCAAAACGCTCCTGGTTTCTCTCAAAACTATTTATTTTATTCCCAAAACTATTCGGATAATATTTCTCATATTCCTAACCCCTATAGGACACAACACATCGTAATCCCTTAAGCATGTAACCCTGCAAGTTCGGTAAAATATAGACATGAACGAAAACACCTTTCTTTCAATGATTAAGAGCAGAATCGTGGACATCCATAATGATCCCTATACTTCCACGAATGATATATGAGCGAACCGTTGGTTATCATATGCTATTCCCTTTGCTTAGCGATACGTTACAAAATCCGAGGTGAGATATATCGTATCTCCGCGAGTCATTCACATGCTCACTATACCTGTCTCCTCGTTACCGGTTTTGTTCTCATTTCTCGTTGTTGTGTTTGGGAATCCCTGTGACCTAGTCACATGTGTCTGCCATACGATGATGGATGATGTCAACACTGAGAGGGCCCTAAGAACATATCTCCATGGCCGGAGGAGCAAATCCCAATCTCGAGCTATCTTGTCTCTCGTCATACGTTTTCGATGAACCCATAAGTTGTCGGTATGGTCACCCTGTTGCAGATGACTTTGGAACAACCCAAAAGAGCAATGTACGGCATGGAGTGACTTGATACTCTCATGGTCTAAGGAATTATACATACGTTAACTCCTGTGTTATGAACTAAAGACTTCAGATGATATAATCTCTTAAGTATAACAAACAACTTGGGTTAATTTGACATGAGAGTTCTACCAACATCGTGCTCTCAAATTTTATTGGCATATGCCTTTGATCGGGAAAGAATTATCATTTTAACAATTGAGCTAGTCCTATAGGCAAGACTAGAATCATGTTTTACCGTTATGCTTCTACACGTGCTTATGTGTTTTTCTCTAAATCGATATCAAGAACCATATTAGTTATAGCATAGAATACAAACATTAACTATAAGCATGGAAATAAATAATACAAATATTATTGCCTCTAGGGCATATTTCCAATAAAAATATGTTGCCACGAGTTGTTGTGACGTAGGTCCATAACGCATGGCGACATATTGGCAAAATCACACTTCGGGATTAATTGACTACTTTCTTAACCCTGTTTAGGATACTAATTTTAAAACTCCACTTTGATTACGGCCCTTATTATTTCAAACTACTGAGAATTTCATGAATCCTAAAGTGGCATGGTTTAGGGGATAAATTGTTGCGGGTGGCGCCTTTGCTTGATTTATTGTTCTTAGTGCGTCACTTGGTCAAAAATATTTTTGTTTCAACCTGATCGGTTGCCATGAGATATTGTGGTAAAGGTCCATGATGTATGGTGATACTTGGATCTATGGTCGATGAAACACTTGGATTTCTGTGACCTTCGTGTATATCGCTACCATGACATATGGTTTTAATTGTTCTTTGATTAGATGAGCCAATAAGATCTGATCATCCACCGTTTATGGACGTAGGGAACATCCATCAAGTTAACGAATAATATTGGATATTGGTCATATGTGTTATTGTGCCATATTTCTTTCGACCGGTCAGACATCTACATATGAACACTACAAAGCATCAATGTAACAAATAGATTTCATCAGATCGCCTTTTATGATATGGATAGATACATTTAAAGGAGGGATTTTTGTGAGTGGCGCCTTTGCCTGGTGTGCATCACTTAATGAGAAAAGATGTTGCCAAGAGCCCTTGTGACATAGGTCCATAACGCATGGCAACATATTGGCAAAATCACACCCTGGTATTAATTAAGTACTTTCTTAGACCCTGGTTATGATAGATACATCTGAACACTACGAAGCATCAATGTCACAAATAGATCTCACCAGATTACATTCTTTATGTGATAGATACATTTAGAGGAGGGATTTTTGCAATGCCTTTTCGTGGTGTGCATCACTTAATTAGAAAAGATGTTGCCATGAGCTATTGTAATGTAGTTCCATCGCATGGCAACATCTGGGTTTGTTTGGTTTCCATGTATCGCTACATCGGCGTAAGGTTTTATACCCCCCCCCCCCCTTTTAAGACGACGAGTCACTCGGACTTGACAATCTACTATCGTTTATGGACATGTGGAACATCCAATCTAATTGACGAAACATTCAATCATCCCATGATGTTTGTGAACTAAAGACTCACATGAATATTGTTGGTTAGTGGAACACGTGGCATTCATCATCTATCATATATGTTATTGTTTCTTTGGATTGGTCAAACACGTAGATTAACCATTGCAATGCATCAATGTAACATATACATTTCGTCGAATCGCTATTATTGTCCTATATGGTCAAGCTATGGGTTCCACCCATTGCCATGTGATATGGTGACATAAAGGATGTCTATCTTGGTGATGTAACATTTGGATTTCATCAGTTGGTGTGCCATATCATGACAAAGGGACTCATATTGATATTTCTGGCTTTGGCTTGCTACCGCTTGTTTTATTTGGGCATATGAGTTCATGCACTCCTCCCAGTCGATGAAACACGTCTTATTTCTGCCATCATGACATAGTGTTTTTTTATGAACCACATATTTGGTCATCTACTTTGTGCTATTGTGATGCAACGGTCCATGTGAGATGTAGTTGGTTGATGGAATAATCCAATGTGACACGCTACCATGTGTTCTAACTAGTTAAAGAGCACACTCAATTTTTTTACCCCTAAGTTCTCGAAAGGGGTCGAACCCTTCCCTAAACCCTGCGCAAGCGGGAGCTGCATATGCACCCGGCTACCCTTTTTAAGTTATCGAGAGTAAAAAATATACTTAGCCAAAATAATTGTTTTCGCACAATTGTGCTTTTTTGAGGACTTGCCCCATTTAACAGATTGCCCCCAACCTAAAATTTTGACCCTACATGTCTAGGCCATTTGTCAATTGCTTAAGATAACACATGGATCTGGCATCACAAACGCTAAAACAATTATGTTTTTCCCCCATACAAATGCCCTATATTATTGATTTTGAAATCCAAATTAACTCATACTTGTTAAAGAGAATTATTAGTTATATCAAATTCAGATTATACAATTTTTTGGTTTTAGATTATAATTTTAGGGAAAATACTTGATAAATTAAACTTGCTTTTCATTGATGACCCGCAAGTATAGGGGATCTATCATAGTCCTTTCGATAAGTAAGAGTGTCGAACCCAACGAGGAGCATAAGGAAATGACAAGCGGTTTTCAGCAAGTTATTCTCTACAAGCACTGAAATTATTGGTAACAGATAGTTTTGTGATAAGATAAATCGTAACGGTAACAAGTAATAGAAGTAAACAAGGTGCAGCAAGGTGGCCCAATCCTTTTTGTAGCAAAGGACAAGCGTGGACGAATTCTTATATAAAGCAAAGCGTTCCCGAGGACACATGGGAATTACTGTCAAGCTAGTTTTCATCATGCTCATATGATTCACGTTCGTTAATTTGATAATTTGATATGTGGGTGGACCGGTGCTTGGGTGCTGCCCTTCCTTGGACAAGCCTCCCACTTATGATTAACCCCTCTCGCAAGCATCCACAACTACGAAATAACAATTAAGGTAAACCTAACCATAGCATGAAACATATGGATCCAAATCAGCCCCTCACGAAGCAACGCATAAACTAGGGTTTAAGCTTCTGTCACTCTAGCAACCCATCATATACTTATTACTTCCCAATGCCATCCCCTAGGACAAAACAATGGTGAAGTGTCATGTAGTCGATGTTCACATAACACCACTAGAGGAAAGACAACATACATCTCATCAAAATATCGAACGAATACCAAATTCACATGATTACTTATAACAAGACTACTCCCATGTCCCCAGGAACAAAAGTAACTACTCACAAAGCATATTCATGCTCATAATCAGAGGAGTATTAATTATCATTAAGGATCCGAACATATGATCTTCCACTGAATAAACCAACTAGCATCAACTACAAGGAGTAATCAACACTACTAGCAATCCATAGGTACCAATCTGAGGTTTTGGGACGAAGATCGAATACGAGAGATGAACTAGAGTTTGAGAGGAGATGGTGCTGGTGAAGATGTTGATGGAGATTAACCCCCTCTCGATGAGAGGATCAATGGTGATGACGATGACGATGATTTCCCCCTCCCAAATGGATGTTTCCCCGGCAGAACAGCTCCACTGGAGCCCTAGATTGGTTCTGCCCAGGTTCCGCCTAGAGATGGCGGCGCTTCGTCCCGAAAACTTCCTTTTTATTTTTTCCAGGGTGAAAGACACCATATAGCCAAAGATGGGCACCGGAGGCCTGCCAGGGGGGCCACAAGGTCGGGGGCGTGCCTAGGGGGTAGGGCGCGCCCTCCACCCTTGTGGCTGGTTGGTGGCCCCCCTCTGGTACTTTCTTCGCCCAATATTTTTTATATATTCCAAAAACATGCTTCATGAAGTTTCAAGACTTTTGGAGTTGTGCAGAATAGGTCTCTAATATTTGCTCCTTTTCCAGTCCAGAATTCCAGCTGCCGACATTCTCCCTCTTCATGTAAACCTTATAAAATAAGAGAGAATAGGCATAAGTATTGTGATATAATGTGTAATAACAGCCCATAATGCAATAAATCAACATAAAAGCATGATGCAAAATGGACGTATCAACTCCCCAAGCTTAGACCTCACTTGTCCTCAAGCGAAAGCCAATATCGATAAATATGTCCACATGTTTAGCGATAGAGGTGTCGATAAAATAAAATATGGACATGAGGGCATCATGATCATCTTTAGAACAGCGACATATAATGCCATATAATTTCTTATGCTAAAGTAACAACTCATTCACAAGGTAAAGCATGAATCAAAAACTTTATTGAAAACTAATAAACTATGATCTCGGTCATTGAAGGAATTGCAATTTATCATAACAGTGGAAAGAGTCAATATAAGAGCTTTTCAGCAAGTCCACATACTCAACTATCATTTAATATTTCACAATTGCTAACACTCACGCGATACTTGTGGGTACAAAGTTTCAATCGGACACAGAGAAAGATAGGGGCTTATAGTTTTGCCTCCCAACCTTTTACCTCAAGGGTAATGTCAATAATAATACTCTATGAAAACCTACATCCGAGTGGATATATATATCCGGATCTCTCCAACATATAGTGCTTGCCAAAATAAAAAGTGTAAAAAGGAAAAGGTGATGACCACCATGACTCTTGTATAAGGGTAGGAGATAAAAGTAAAATATAGGCCCTTCGCAGAGGGAAGTAGAGGTTGTCATGCGCTTTTATGGTTAGATTCACAAAATCTTAATGCAAAAGAATGTCACTTTATATTGCCGTTGTGATAAAGACCTTTATTATGCAGTCCGTCGATTTTATTTCTTCCATATCACAAGTTCGTATAAAGCTTATTTTCTTCACACTAATAGATCATACATATTTAGAGAGCAAATTTTATTGCTTGCACCGATGACAACTTACTTCAAGGATCTTACTCAATCCATAGGTAGGTATGGTGGACTCTCATGGAAAACTGGTTTAGGGATGTTTGGAAGCACAAGTAGTATATCTACTTGGTGTTGCGGAATGTAGTAATTTCAAAAATTTCCCTACGCACACGCAAGGATCATGGTGATGCATAGCAATGAGAGGGGAGAGTGTTGTCCACGTACCCTCGTAGACCGTAAGCGGAAGTGTTATGACAATGCGGTTGATGTAGTCGTACGTCTTCACGATCCGACCGATCCAAGTACCGAACGTACGACACCTCCGAGTTCAGCACACGTTCAGCTCGATGATGATCCCCGGACTCCGATCCAGCAGGGTGTCGGGGATGAGTTCCGTCAGCACGACGGCGTGGTGACGATGATGGTGTTCTACCTACGCAGGGCTTCGCCTAAGCACCGCAACGATATGACCGAGGTGGAATATGGTGGAGGGGGGCATCGCACACGGCTAAGAGAACGATCACGAAGATCAACTTGTGTGTCTCTAGAGGTGCCCCCCTGCCCCCGTATATAAAGGAGCAAGGGGGGAGGGGGCGGCCGGCCTAGGAAGGGGCGCACCAAGGGGAGTCCTACTCCCAACGGGAGTAGGACTCCCTCCTTCCTTGTTGGAGTAGGAGAAGGGGAAAGAGGGGGAGAGGAAGAAGGAAAAGGGGCTGCGCCTTGTCCAATTCGGACCCGAGGAGGGGGGCGAGGCCTCCTTCCTTTGGCCTCTCTCCTCTATTCCCGTATGGCCCAATAAGGCCCATAGACTCCCGGCGAATTCCCGTACCTCTCCGGTACTCCTACAATCCCCGAATCACTCGGAACCTTTCCGAAGTCCGAATATAGTCGTCCAATATATCGATCTTTACGTCTCGACCATTTCGAGACTCCTCGTCATGTCCCCGATCTCATCCGGGACTCCGAACTCCTTCGGTACATCAAAACTCATAATATAACTGTTATCGAAACCTTAAGCATGCGGACCCTATGGGTTCGAGAACAATGTAGACATGACCGAGACACATCTCCGGTCAATAACCAATAGCGGAACCTGGATGCTCATATTGGCTCCCACATATTCTACGAACATCTTTATCGGTCAAACCGCATAACAACATACGTTGTTCCCTTTGTCATCGGTATGTTACTTGCCCGAGATTCGATCGTCGGTATCTCAATACCTACTTCAATCTCGTTACCGGCAAGTCTCTTTACTCGTTACGTAATACATCATCCCATAACTAACTCATTAGTTGCAATGCTTTAAGGCTTAAGTGATGTGCATTACCGAGAGGGCCGGAGATACCTCTCCGAGCAATCGGAGTGACAAATCCTAATCTCGAAATACGCCAACCCAACATGTACCTTTGGAGACACCTGTAGAGCTCCTTTATAATCACCCAGTTACGTTGTGACGTTTGGTAGCACACAAAGTGTTCCTCCGGTAAACGGGAGTTGCATAATCTCATAGCCATAGGAACATGTATAAGTCATGAAGAAAACAGTAGCAACATACTAAACAATCAAGTGCTAAGCTAACGGAATGGGTCGAGTCAATCACATCATTCTCCTAATGATGTGACCCCGTTAATCAAATGACAACTCATGTCCATGGCTAGGAAACTTAATCATCTTTGATTCACGAGCTAGTTAAGTAGAGGCATACTAGTGACATTATGTTTGTCTATGTATTCACACATGTATTATGTTTCCGGTTAATACAAATCTATCATGAATAATAAACATTTATCATGAAATAAGGAAATAAATAATAACTTTATTATTGCCTCTAGGGCATATTTCCTTCAGTCTCCCACTTGCACTAGAGTCAATAATCTTGTTCACATCGTCATGTGATTTAACACCAATATCCATATCTGTATATGATTAACACCCATAGTTCACATCGTCATGTTACCAACACCCAAAGGGTTTACTAGAGTCAATAATCTAGTTCACATCGTTATGTGATTAACACCCAAAGAGTACTAAGGTGTGATCATGTTTTGCTCGTGAGAGAAGTTTAGTCAACGGGTTACATCACATTCGTGAGCCGTATGTATTTTGCAAATATTCTATGTCTACAATGCTCTGCACGGAGCTACTCTAGCTAATTGCTCCCACTTTCAATATGTATCCATATTGAGACTTAGAGTCATCTAGATTGGTGTAAAAAGCTTGCATCGATGTAACTCTTTACGATGGGCTCTTTTATCACCTCCATAATCGAGAAATATTTTCTTCGTACTCACTAAGGATGTTCTTGACCAATGTCCATTGATCTACTCCTAGATCACTATTGTACTCCCTTGCCAAATTCAGAGCAAGGTATACAATAGGTCTGGTACATAGCATAGCATACTTTATAGAACCTATGACTGAGGCATAGGGAATGACTTTCATTCTCTTTTCTATTTTCTGCCGTGGTCGGGATTTGAGTCTTACTCAATTTCACACCTTTGCAACACAGGCAAGAACTTTTCTTTGACTGTTCCATTTTTTTCAAAATCTTGACAAGGTATGTACTTATTGAAAAAACTTATCAAGCGTCTTGATCTATCTCAATAGATCTTGATGCTCAATATGTAAGTAGCTTTACTGAGGTCTTTCTTTTAAAGAACTCCTTTCAAATACTCCTTTATGCTTTCCGGAAAAATTCGACATCATTTACGATCAACAATATGTTACTCACATATATTTATCAGAAAGGCGGTAGTGCTCCCACTCACTTTATTGTAAATACAGGCTTCACCGCAAGTCTGTATAAAACCATATGCTTTGATCAACTTATCAAAGCGTGTATTCCAAGTCTGAGATGCTTGCACCAGTCCATAGATGGATCGCTGGAGCTTGCACATTTTGTTAGCACCTTTAGGATTGACAAAACCTTCTGGTTGCATCATATACAACTCTTCTTTAAGAAAACCATTAAGGAATGTAGTTTTGACATCCATTTGCCAGATTTCATAAAATGTGGCACTTGCTAACATGATTCGGACAGACTTAAGCATCGCTACAGTTGAGAAAATCTCATTGTAGTCAACACCTTGAACTTGTCGAAAATCTTTTTGTGACAAGGCGGGCTTTGTAGATAGTAACACTACCATCAACATCTTTCTTCCTCTTGAAGATCCATCTATACAATATGGCTTGCCGATCATCGGGCAACTCCACCAAAGTCCACACTTTGTTCTCATACATGGATCCCATCTCAGATTTCATGGCCTCAAGCCATTTCACGGAATCTGGGCTCATCATCGCTTCCTCATAGTTCGTAGGTTTATCATGGTCTAGTAACATGACTTCCAGAACAGGATTACCGTACCACTCTGGTGCGGATCTTGCTCTAGTTGACCTACGAGGTTCGGTAGTAACTTGATCTGAAGTTTCATGATCATCATCATTAGCTTCCTCATTAATTGGTGTAGGCATCACTGGAACTGATTTCAGTGATGAACTAGTTTCCAATTCGAGAGAAGGTACAAATTACCTTATCAAGCTCTACTTTCCTCCCACTCACTTCTTTCGAGAGAAACTCCTTCTCTAGAAAGGATCCATTATTAGCAACTAATGTTTTGCCTTCGGATCTGTGATAGAAGGTGTACCCAACAGTTTCCTTTGGGTATTCTATGAAGACACACTTCTCCGATTTGGGTTCGAGCTTATCAGGTTGAAACCTTTTTCTCATAAGCATCGCAACTCCAAGCTTTAAGAAATGACATCTTAGGTTTACTGCTAAACCATAGTTCATACGGTGTCGTCTCAACGGATTTAGATGGTGCCCTATTTAAAGTGAATGCAGCTATCTCTAATGCATAACCCCAAAATAATAGTGGTAAATCGGTAAGATACATCATAGATCGCACCATATCCAATAAAGTGCGGTTACGACGTTCGGACACACCATTACGTTGTGTTGTTCCATGTGGCGTGAGTTGCAAAACTATTTCACATTGTTTCAAATGAAGACCAAACTCGTACTCAAATATTCATCTCCACGATCGGATCGTAGAAACTTTATTTTTCTTGTTACGATGATTTTCCACTTCACTCTGAAATTCTTTGAACTTTTCAAATGTTTCAGACTTATGTTTCATCAAGTAGATATACCCATATCTGCTCAAATCATCTGTGAAGGTCAGAAAATAATGATACACGCCGCGAGCGTTAACACTCATCGGATCGCATAAATCGGTATGTATTATTTCCAATAAGTCAGTAGCTCATTCCATTGTTCCGGGGAACGGAGTTTTAGTCATCTTGCCCAAAAGGCACGGTTTGCAAGCATCAAATGATTCATAACCAAGTGATTCCAAAAAATCCATCTTAATGGAGTTTCTTCATGCGCTTTACACTGATATGACCCAAACGACAGTGCCATAAATAAGCTGCACTATCATTATTAACTTTGCATCTTTTGGCATCAATATTATGAATATGTGTATCACTACGATCGAGATCCAACAAACTATTTTCATTGGGTGTATGACCATTAAAGGTTTTATTCATGTAAACAGAACAACAATTATTCTCTGACTTTAAATGAATAACCATATTGCAATAAACATGATCAAATCATATTCATGCTCAACGCAAATGCCAAATAACATTTAGGTTTAACACTATTCTCGAAAGTATAGGGAGTGTGTGATGATAATCATATCAATCTTGGAACTACTTCCAACACTCATCGTCACTTCCCCTTCAACTAGTCTATGTTTATTCTGTAACTCATGTTTCGAGTTACTAATCTTAGCAACCGAACAAGTATCAAATACTCGGGGCTACTATAAACACTAGTAAGGCACACATCAATAACTCAGATATCAAATATACCCTTGTTCACTTTGCCATCCTTCTTATCCACCAAATATTCAGGGCATTTCCGCTTCCAAATGACCATTTCCTTTGCGATTAAGCACTCGGTTTTAGGCTTTGGTCCAGCTTTGAGCTTCTTCGGGAGTGACAACTTGCTTGTCATTCTACTTGAAGTTCCCTTTCTTTCCCTTTGCCCTTTTCTTGAAACTAGTGGTCTTTGTCAATCATCAACACTTGATGCTCTTTTCTTGATTTCTACCTTCGTTGATTTCAACATCGCAAAGAGCTCGGGAATAGTTTTCGTCATCCTTTGCATACTATAGTTCATCACGAAGTTCTACTAACTTGGTGATGGTGACTAGAGAACTCTGTCAATCACTATCTTATCTAGAAGATTAACTCCCACTTGATTCAAGTAATTGTAGTACCCAGACAATCTGAGCACATGCTCATTAGTTGAGCAATTCTCCTCCATCTTTTAGCTATAGAACTTGTTGGAGACTTCATATCTCTCAACTCGGGTATTTGCTTGAAATATTAACTTCAACTCCTGGATTATCTTATATGGCCCATGACGTTCAAAACGTCTTTGAAGTCCCGATTCTAAGCCATTAAGCATGGTGCACTTAACTATCAAGTAGACATCATATTGAGCTAGCCAAACGTTCATAACGTCTGCATCTACTCCTGCAATAGGTCCGTCACCTAGCGGTGCATCAAGGACATAATTCTCCTGTGCAGCAATGAGGACAATCCTCAGATCATGGATCCAATCCGCATCATTGCTACTAACATCTTTCAACACAGTTTCTCTAGGAACATATCAAAACAAACATATGAAAGCAACAACGCGAGCTATTGATCTACAACATAATTTGCAAAATACTACCAGGACTAAGTTGATGATAAATTTAAGTTCAATTAATCATATTACTTAAGAACTCCCACTTAGAAAGACATCCCTCTAATCTTCTAAGTGATCACGTGATCCAAATCAACTAAACCATAACCGATCATCACGTGAAATGGAGTAGTTTTCAATGGTGAACATCACTATGTTGATCATATCTACTATATGATTAACGCTCAACCTTTATTTCGGTGTTCGAGGCCATATCTACATATGCTAGGCTCGTCAAGTTTAACCTGAGTATTCGCGTGTGCAAAAGCGGCTTGCACCCATTGTAGATGAGCGTGAGAGCTTATCACACCCGATCATCACGTGGTGTGCAGGCACGACGAACTTTGTAGCGGTGCATACTCAGGGAGAACACTTTTATCTTGAAATTTAGTGAGAGATCATCTTATAATGCTACCATCAATCAAAGCAAGATAAGATGCATAAAGGATAAACATCACATGCAATCAATATAAGTGATATGATATGGCCATCATCATCTTGTGCTTGTAATCTCCATCTTCGAAGCACCGTCATGATCACCATCGTCACCGGCGCGACACCTTGATCTCCATCGTAGCATCGTTGTCGTCTCGCCAATCTTATGCTTCTACGACTATCGGTACCGCTTAGTGGTAACGTAAAGCATTACAGGGCGATTGCATTGCATACAATAAAGCGACAACCATATGGCTCCTGCCAGTTGCCGATAACTCCGGTTACAAAACATGATCATCTCATACAAAAATATAGCATCACGTCTTGACCATATCACATCACAACATGCCCTGCAAAAACAAGTTAGGCGTCCTCTACTTTGTTGTTGCAAGTTTTACGTGATTTGCTACGGGCTGAGCAAGAACCATTCTTACCTACGCATTAAAACCACAACGATAGTTCGTCAAGTTAGTGTTGTTTTAACCTTCGCAAGGACCGGGCGTAGCCACTCAGTTCAACTAAAGTTGGAGAAAGCAGACACCCGCCAGCCACACATGTGCAAAGCACGTCGGTAGAACCAGTCTCGGGTAAGCATACAGCGTAATGTCGGTCGGGCCGCTTCATCCAACAATACCGCCCGAACCAAAGTATGACATGCTTTGGTAAGCGATATGATTTCTATCGCCCCAACTCACTTGTGTTCTACTCGTGCATACAACATCTACGCATAAAACCAGGCTCGGATGCCACTTTGTTGGGAGCGTAGTAATTTCAAAAATTTCCCCTCGCTGCGCAAGGATCATGGTGATGCATAGCAACGAGAGGGAGAGTGTTGTCCACGTACCCTCGTGAGACCGTGGCGAGCGGTATGACAAGACGGTTGATGTAGTCGTACGTCTTCACGATCTGACCGATCCAAGTACCGAACGTACGGCACCTCCGAGTTCAGCACACGTTCAGCTTGATGACGATCCTCGGACTCCGATCCAGCAGGGTGTCGGGGATGAGTTCCGTGAGCACGACGGCGTGGTGACGATGATGATGTTCTACCGACGCAGGGCTTCGCCCAAGCACCGCAACGATATGACCGAGGTGGAATATGGTGGAGGGGGGCACCGCACACGGCTAAGAGAACGATCACGAAGATCAACTTGTGTGTCTCTAGAGGTGCCCCCTGCCCCCGTATATAAAGGAGCAAGGGGGGAGGGGGCGGCCGGCCTAGGAGGGGGCGGACCAAGGGGAGTCCTACTCCCAACGGGAGTAGGACTCCCTCCTTCCTTGTTGGAGTAGGAGAAGGGGAAAGAGGGGGAGAGGAAGAAGGAAAAGGGGGCTGCGCCCCTTGTCCAATTCGGACCAGAGGGGGCGATGCCTCCTTCCTTTGGCCTCTCTCCTCTATTCCCGTATGGCCCAATAAGGCCCATATACTCCCGGCGCATTCCGTAACTCTCCGGTACTCCGAAAAATACCCGAATCACTCGGAACCTTTCCGAAGTCCGAATATAGTCGTCCAATATATCAATCTTTACGTCTCGACCATTTCGAGACTCCTCGTCATGTCCTCGATCACATCCGGGACTCCGAACTCCTTCGGTACATCAAAACTCATAATATAACTGTTATCGAAACCTTAAGCGTGCGGACCCTACGGATTCGAGAACAATGTAGACATGACCGAGACACGTCTCCGGTCAATAACCAATAGCGGAACCTGGATGCTCATATTGGCTCCCACATATTCTACGAAGATCTTTATCGGTCAAACCGCATAACAACATACGTTGTTCCCTTTGTCATCGATATATGTTACTTGCGAGATTCGATCGTCGGTATCTCAATACCTACTTCAATCTCGTTACCGGCAAGTCTCTTTACTGGATTCAGTAATACATCATCCATAACTAACTCATTAGTTGCAATGCTTGCAAGGCTTAAGTGATGTGCATTACCGAGAGGGCCAGAGATACCTCTCCGAGCAATCGGAGTGACAAATCCTAATCTCGAATCGCCAACCCAACATGTACCTTTGGAGACACCTGTATAGCTCCTTTATCAGCCGATTACGTTGTGACGTTTGGTAGCACACAAAGTGTTCCTCCCAGCAGGAGTTGCATAATCTCATAGCCATAGGAACATGTATAAGTCATGAAGAAAGCAATAGCAACATACTAAACGATCAAGTGCTAAGCTAACGGAATGGGTCGAGTCAATCACATCATTCTCCTAATGATGTGATCCCGTTAATCAAATGACAACTCATGTCCATGGCTAGGAAACTTAACATCTTTGATTCACGAGCTAGTTAAGTAGAGGCATACTAGTGACATTAAGTTTGTCTATGTATTCACACATGTATTATGTTTCCGGTTAATACAAATCTAGCATGAATAATAAACATTTATCATGAAATAAGGAAATAAATAATAACTTTATTATTGCCTCTAGGGCATATTTCCTTCAGTTGGTGCAAAGAATTTGGCTAGCATGAGAGGGGAAGGCAAGCTCAACATGTTGGATGATCCATGACAATATAACTTCTATTCGGATATAGGAAAACATAACCATTATGTTGTCTTCCTTGTCCAACATCAACCTTTTAACATGTCATATTTTAATGAGTGCTCACAATTACAAAAAATGTCCAAGATAGTATATTTATATGTGAAACCGCTCTTTCTTTATTATTTCCTATTAATTGCAACAATGACCAAAACTAAGTTTGTCAACTCTCAACAACTTTTATTCATCATACACTTTATATGTGAATTCATTACTTTCCATAAGATGAATATATGATATTTTTATTTATTTTTATTATTTAATTCCCTCAAGTCATAGCAGGAAAGGAAAGCCCTTTACTCAAAACTACTCTCTATTATATATCTCAAGGACTTGATTACATAGATAGAGATCGAAGCAAAACTCAAAGCTAGATCGTACTAAAACTTTATTCTACTAGATCAAGATATAACCAAAAGGATCGAACTAAGAAAAATGATAAAGATAAAGATGTGATGGTGATACGATACCGGGGCACCTCCCCCAAGCTTGGCAGTTGCCAAGGGGAGTGCCCATACCCATGTATTTATGTCCCTTTCTTCGGAGGTGGTGTGTCGGGGAAACGACACCTATGGGATCACAGGGAATCCCTACTACGGTTGTTGGGGCGTGGGGCTGTGGAAAGAGCGGGTTTAGAAGGTCAAAACGGGGGAATTTTATCCAGGTTCGGGCCGCAAGCGATGCGTAATACCCTAATCCTGCTTTGGTGTATATTTGGTGTTCTTGAGCTCTTGAACTAGATACGGTGCATGCGTAGTCCAAAAGGTCTGAATTCTTCCTCAGTACGCCTCGGGCCTCCTTTTATAGCAAAAGGGGTCGCCAAAGTGGCACACAGGAGGTGGAAAGTATGTACAGTGTACAAGTCTATCGCCTGGCACCGTAGGACAAACACATTTAATGCGCTGCCGACGTGCCCTCTTGCTTTATCGGGGACGACAAGAAAGCTCGTCCTGTTCGTCGCTGCTTCGGCTCGCTCCGACGCGCGTCCACGCTAACGAGGCATGCTGCACCATGCTGGCTGGCTGGCTGCTGAGCTGGTGCGGTGGTAGGATCTTCACGAAGATCTACATGCCACCACGCAGGTGCTTGGCTAGTTGGCCTAGAAGTTGCATGTTGCCACGCAGGAAGTCGCCTAGTTGGCGAGCTGACCATCGTGTTGGAACGGCTGCGGGGCGGCGGAGCCTTGGTAGGCGTGGGCCTGGCTATGGCCCTGCAGATGTCCCCGGCAAGGGTCTTGCCGGGGTCTCGTGGGTGTCCCTGGCAAGGGTCTTGTCGGGGGTCTTCGTCTTCTGGTTCTCATCTATTCTCGTAGGCCTCTGATCTTCACAAAGATCTGCATGCCACCATGCAGGCGCCTCCTGAGCCTTGGTTCCAATGTTATCGATGGTGTCGGAACTCTTAAGCTCAAGGGTGACGGCCTTGCTGGTGTTGGGCAAGTTGCCCCGACAAGGCTCTTGCGGGGGCTTCGTAGGCCGCCCCGACATGGCTCTTGCTGGGGGAAGCCCATCTTGTCCCTTTGCTCCTCGCGCCTCTGACTTGAGCGTTGCCTTGGTTGTCTTGTGTCTTTGCTTCCTCTTCTGCCCTGCCAAGTGCGGCCGCAGATGTGGCTGCGACTGCTCGTGCACAAGTAAAGGGGTACAGAAGGCCCCTACTTTTGTACACCGACAGGAGCCCTCAGGCCTGGGCCACATATAAGCGCGGAGCGTTATTGAGCCAGGCCCAGAACAGTGCGTGGGCATGCGTGGCAGAGTTTTAGCACAGTAACTCCTTCTCTAGTTGCGCTTCCCCACAACCCGCGTTGAATGCGTGACGTGGGGGTCGTGCGTGGAGCGGTTGCAGCACGCTTGCGTCACGTCATGGTGAATAGTAAAGAGGCGGCCCGCGTCTTCCCCATAAAAAGGAAAACCGCAGGGGCGCTGCTCATTTACCCCTGTGCCTTTTCCAATCTCGGAACTGCCGTTTCCCCTTCTTCTTCCTCAAGCGCAAGTCGAAGATCTTGCCTCTGTTTGCCGCTGCCATGCCCCCATTGCCCTTGATTCTTCATCCCCCCAGTTGCCATGGCGCCCAAGATAGGCAAGGGCAAGGGAGCGGCTAAAGATGACAGAGGGAAGGAGGCGCCGGAGAGTGAGTTGGCAGCGCTTCGGACGTAGCGCATCCTCTTCCCCTCGACGGTCGATGCGGTCACCCTCAGGGACTACTTCAGGCCCCTGTGGGGGAGGGAGACGTCGGGGCACGCTGCCACGCGTATCATCCCCGCCGACTTCGCCGAGGCCGGTCCGAATCGGTACCCCTTCTTCGTCGATTACTTCTCCTGCGGGCTCTGCCCCATTTATCTGATTTCTTCAACGACGTTATGCACACCTACGACTTCCATCTTCTGGACCTTACGCCGAATGCTGTGGCATGCATGGTCTTCTTCACCCATCTGTGCAAGGGCTTTGCCGAAGTGCTCCCCAGCACGACGCTCTTCCGCCACTACTTCTATCCTCGCATCCAGCCAGGGGGCACCATCTCTGGCTGCATCACCTGGATCCCAAGGACCCAGGAGAGGGGCACGTATCCGGAGGGCGCCCAGAAAGAGAGGTGGGATGAGTAGCGGGGCCGATGGTGCTGGATCAAGGAGAAGATATGAGTTCTGCCGGGTTTGCCGGAGCCTGCCGGTCCGGCGCAAGGACTGGAGCGACCTCGACGTCAATGACAAGAAGCTCACGGTCGCTGTCGGTGTCAAAACCGGTGGATCTCGGGTAGGGGGTCCTGAACTGTGCGTCCAAGGTCGATGGTTACAGGAGACGGGGGACACGATGTTTACCCAGGTTCGGGCCCTCTCTATGGAGGTAATACCCTACTTCCTGCGTGATTGATCTTGATGAATATGAGTATTACAAGAGTTGATCTACCACGAGATCGTAATGGCTAAACCCTAGAAGCCTAGCCTGTATGACTATGGTAATGAGTATATCCTTTCCGGACTACACCCTCCGGTTTATATAGACACCGGAGGGTGGATCTAGGGTTACATAGAGTCGGTTACATAAGAAGGAATCTTCATAGTTGGTTGCCAAGCTCGCCTTCCACGCCAGGGAGAGTCCTATCCGGACACGGCTACACTCTTCGGCCTTCATGTCTTCACAGCCCACCAGTCTGGCCCATGGATAACAGGCCGGACGCCCGAGGACCCCTTAGTCCAGGACTCCCTCAGTAGCCCCAGAACCTGGCTTCAATGACGAGGAGTCCGGCGCGCAGATTGTCTTAGGCATTGCAAGGCGGGTTCCCTTTTTTCTGAACTCCAAGATAGTCTTCGGACGTGATGATAGTATCCGGACCTGTCACACACACCATACACAACCACAGAGAGAATATAATTTTACACGAGTCCAATCCGCTGACAAACAATAGCAGCAGGACATCACGCAAGACCGGTCATAATTCCGGAAAGATTTGTGCCCGACGCTCCACGTCCCGAGACGCGGTTGCCATTGGCATGTCTTGTCAAAGCAGAGATCATGTCCCCTTATCGTGGGATTCTCATCAATGCGGGCATGGGAAACCCAACCGTGCCATTTATACAGGCCTTGGGAATAGGCGAGCCTTTAGGACGAGTGGGGAGGCGCTTGATATTCGCGACCTTTATAAGGGGATAAGGATTCCTTTCTTCACTCACACCCTTTCTCTTCTTCTGCCCTTCCATCCTTGAGCTCCAGCACCCAAGCTTTTCCTTGTTCGAGAAAGTACTCCAAACATGTCCGGATCCGGAGCTGGAGGCAAGTGGATGGCCTCCCCCATTAAGAAGAAGGACATCAAGGAGCTCTGGGAGGCCGGATACCTGGCCAAGGAGATCGCTCACCGACTCCCGGTCAAAGGACGGATTGTCCCTACTCCAGAGCCCCATGAGAGGGTTGTGTTTCTCACACATTTTGTCCGTGGTATGGGATTCCCTCTCCACCCGCTCGTCCGCGGACTGATGTTTTACTACGGGCTAGACTTCCATGACCTAGCCCCTAACTTCATTCTCAACATCCCACCTCATTTCGGTCTATGGCTGAAGACCTTCAATGTGAAGCCGAAGGTGGTGAGCGGTCAACAAGCAGAGTGCGGAGGCGCCATGGTGGGCAAGATGCCCAATGTTACCTGGCCCGAAGGCTCCTTCGCGGAGACGGTGAAGGGGTGGCAATCGGGGTGGTTCTACATCACCGAGCCGCGCGACACTGACTGGGCGGCGGCCCCCGAATTCCGATCCGGAATCCCGATGCGGCTCACCTCCTGGCAAGAGAGGGGCCTAACACAGGGTCCCTCGGGCGAATGGCCCAGGCTCGGGCGTGCGTCCAGAACATGATAGACAGGAACATCAAGCTTGTCAACGTGATCCAGGTCATGCTCGTTCTTCGGGTCCTTCCGTGCCAACGCCGGACTTGCTGTCTGTGGGAGTATGATCCGGCCAAGCACCAGATGCTACTAGAGCTCTTCGGTACGATGCATGAAGACATCTGGAAAGTACTCTTCAAGGCCGGCGAGACGCCACCGCCCACGACCGAGGATCGCGGGCTCAGCTTAAAACGCCAGGCTAATTCGGTAAGTTCTTTCATGTTTCCAAGGTATACCCTTTACTAGCATATTTTGAGGAAAAAGCCTAAGCCTTCCTATCCATGTTTTCAGGCCTGGATCGAGGTAGCAGGGGGGATTAACTGTCCGGCTCCGCTGTCCGAAGACCCAGAATTCAACTTACTGACAAAAATGTTGTTTCCAGCACCTTATGAGGTGCCGGAGAAGACGGCCAAGAAAGCGGCCAAAGGGGCCCGGAGGGGCCCTCGCCGAAAAGGCGCTTCGGACGTGATGTCCGAAGACAAGACCCACTCTTCATCCGCAGATGATGATGACGAGGAGGAGGAATAAGAAGATGCCTCCCCACCTGAGGCGGGGAGGAAGAAGAGAGCGGCCTCCACAAACCTGGAGGCGAAGGCGCCCAAGAGGGGGAAAGGCTCCCTCGCGGATAACTCCGTGTGGGACGTCGATAGCAGTCCGGAGCGACCTCCCCGGACCAAGCCTCGGGCCGCATCGTAAGTACAAAATCTTTATGCACGCCCAAATGTCTGGCCTTTCCGCCTTGTAATATTGATATGTTTGAATCATGTTATTGCAGTCCGGCCCGGGACAGTTCTCCGCGATCTTCATCAGAAGGTTCGCTGGACCCAAAGGAGAGGGCCAGCATGTCGCTGCCACCTTCTTACTCTCCCTCGGCCAAGGGTGATGATGAGGAGGTGTCCCGAAGGACCTCCTCGAACCGGGGGAAAGTTCCGAAGATCATCAGGGTGGCGCCCCAGGATGACTCCCGGGCCGTCGGACATATGGGGGAAAAAGCCAATGTAGAGACGGATGATGCGGGTCAAGTTCTATTCGACCCTTGGCCGGACTCTATTCCCGAGACCTATACGGCTCCGGAGTCCAGTGAACAGCCTTCCCCCAAAAGAGGGGGTGTGCCGCCGGTGACCTCTGTCCAACCAGAGGTGCCGGATCAGCTATTGGCAGCGCTGAAAGGTGCCTCCATTGTGGATGAGCACCGTGCCCATATGGGTAAGGTGATCGAAAAGGTTCAGTCTACCAAAAACGGACTGACCGAAGCTTGCGCTAGCCTTCTAACAGGCTTTGAGGTGAGTAATGTAATTGTAGGAAGAATATCATAGTGTAGACAGTAGTCCCTGATGCTCTGTTCGATGTCCGGAAAGAAAAAGCCGAACAGAGGATGAAAAATAATTTTCACAGGAGTCTAACATAAGGTGTCTATATGAATAAGCAGGCCTCGTTGCAAGCTGTTACCGCTCAAACCGCGGAGGTCTCCGGACTGAAGCAGAAACTGGAGCGGGCCGAGGAAGAGCTCGGCCTCGTGAAGAAGCAGCTGGAGGATAACCAAGGTATGCAGTAACCTGCGTGTATATTGAAGAATAAATAGTTCAAGCTGACTAAAGTGTCATGAACTTTACTAGGGGCCACGACCGAGGTGGCGTCCCTCAAAAAGGCGTTAGTTGAGGCCGAAGAAAAAGCAGCCAAGGAACGTGCCGCATGCGAGAAGCACGAGGCCAGGGTCAGCAAGATTCAGCAAGAGCTCCAGGACGCCGTCAAGAAGTACGAGTCCTTGGAGCGTGATTCTAGGACACAAGAATCCGAACTTGCTAAGGCCCGCAAGAGCGCGCAAGATGCCCGAGCCGAAGCCCAGAGCACCCTCCAGGAAATCCAGGCGGCCAAGAAGATTGCAGCGGGTAAGGCTTTCTCTATGCAAGGCAAGTATGCAAAGGAAGCGGTCCTTGTACTTACCCGAACTTGTGTTTTCTAGGGGTGTTTACTGATCTACCGCGCATCACATCAGATGTTGCCGAGTTCTATCAGGCCAAAGAAGGGATGTCTACGGAGAAGCTGTTCTGGTCACAATATCTTGGACCAGAACATCTGGTGCCCTTTAGCGACCAGTTGAAACAGCTGGTCGAGTTGCACAAGTTGGCTGAGGAAGTCCTGGATTAGGGGGTCCTCGGACAGCCGGACTATATCCTTTGGCCGGACTGTTGGACTATGAAGATACAAGATTCAAGACTTCGTCCCGTGTCTGGGTGGGACTCTCCTTTTCATGGAAGGCAAGCTTGGCAATTCGGATATATAGATCTCCTCCCTTGTAACCGACTCTGTGTAACTCTAGCCCCCTCCGGTGTCTATATAAACCGGAGGGTTTAGTCCGTAGGACAACAACAATCATAATCATAGGCTAGCTTCTAGGGTTTAGCCTCTATGATCTCGTGGTAGATCAACTCTTGTAATACTCATATTGTCAAGATAATCAAGCAGGAAGTAGGGTATTACCTCCATCGAGAGGGCCCGAACCTGGCTAAACATTGTGTCCCCTGCCTCCTGTTACCATCCGCCTTAGACGCACAGTTTGGGACCCCCTACCCAAGATCCGCCGGTTTTGACACCGACATTGGTGCTTTCATTGAGAGTTCCACTGTGCCGTCATCATAAGGCTTGATGGCTCGTCTTGTTGTCAAGGACAACATCATCTCTGGGGGAGCCTTGGCTGTAGGCCAAACTGAAGGAAATATGCCCTAGAGGCAATAATAAAGTTATTATTTATTTCCTCATATCATGATAAATGTTTATTATTCATGCTAGAATTGTATTACCCTGAAACATAATACATGTGTGAATACATAGACAAACATAATGTCACTAGTGTGCCTCTACTTGACTAGCTCATTAATCGAAGATGGTTATGTTTCCTAACCATAGACATGTGTTATCATTTGATTAACGAGATCACATTATTAGGAGAATAATGTGATTGACTTGACCCATTCTGTTAGCCTAGCACTTGATCGTTTAGTATGTTGCTATTGCTTTCTTCATGACTTATACAAAGTTCCTACAACTATGAGATTATGCAACTCCCGGTTACCGGAGGAACACTTTGTGTGCTACCAAACGTCACAACATAACTGGGTGATTATAGAGGAGCTCTACAGGTGTCTCCAAAGGTACATGTTGGGTTGACGTATTTCGAGATTAGGTTTTGTCACTTCGATTGTCGGAGAGGTATCTCTGGGCCCTCTCGGTAATGCACATCACTACAAGCCTTGCAAGCAATGTAGCTAATGAGTTAGTTACGGAATGAAGCATTACGTAACGAGTAAAGAGACTTGCTTAACGAGATTGAACTAGGTATTGGATACCGACGATCGAATCTCGGGCAAGTAACATACCGATGACAAAGGGAACAACGTATGTTGTTATGCGGTTTGACCGATAAAAATCTTCGTAGAATATGTTGGAGCCAATATGAGCATCCAGGTTCCGCTATTGGTTATTGACCGGAAACAGTTCTAGGTCATGTCTACATAGTTCTCGAACCCGTAGGGTCCGCACGCTTAACGTTACGATGACAGTTTTATTATGAGTTTACAAGTTTTGATGTACCGAAGATTGTTCGGAGTCCCGGATGTGATCACGGACATGACAAGGAGTCTCGAAATGGTCGAGACATAAAGATTGATATATTGGACGACTATATTCGGACACCGGAATTGTTTCGGGTGATTTCGGAGAAAACCGGAGTGCCGGAGGGGTTACCGGAACCCCCCGGGGAAGTATTGGGCCTTAGTGGGCCTGAGGGGAGAGAGAGGGCAGCAGCCCAGGAGGTGGCGCCCCCCCCATGGGGAGTCCGACTTGGACTCGGGAGGGCGACCCTCTTCCCTCTCCTCTCCCTCTCTTTCCTTCCCCTTCCTCCTTCCTAGTGGGACTAGGAAAGGGGAATCCTACTCCCACTAGGAGGAGGATTCCCCCCTCCTTGGCACGCCCCCTAGGGCCGGCCGGCCTCCCCCCTTGCTCCTTTATATACGGGGGCAGGGGGGCACCCCATAGACACATAAGTTGATCTTCGTGATCGTTCCTTAGCCGTGTGCGGTGCCCCCCTCCACCATAGACCACCTCGATAATATTGTAGCGGTGCTTAGGCGAAGCCACCTGGCAGTAGAACATCAAGATCGTCCTGCACGCCGTCGTCTTGTGGAACTCATCCCCGACACTTTGCTTTGGATCGGAGTCCGGGATCGTCATCGAGCTGAATGTGTGCTGAACTCGGAGGTGCCGTACGTTCGGTACTTGGATCGGTCGGATCGTGAAGACATACGACTACATCAACCGCGTTGTCATAACTCTTCCGCTTACGGTCTACGAGGGTACATGGACAACACTCTTCCCTCTCGTTGCTATGCATCACCATGATCCTTGCGTGTGCGTAGGATTTTTTTTGAAATTACTACGTTTCCCAACAGTGGCATCCGAGCCAGGTTTTATGCGTAGATGTTATATGTACAAGTAGAACACAAGTGAGTTGTGGGCGATACAAGTCATACTGCTTACCAGCATGTCACACTTTGGTTCGGCGGTATTGTTGGATGAAGCGGCCCGGACAGACATTACGCGTACGCTTACGCGAGACTGGTTCTACCGACGTGCTTTGCACACAGGTGGCTGGCGGGTGTCTGTTTCTCCAACTTTAGTTGAACCGAGTGTGGCTACGCCCGGTCCTTGCGAAGGTTAAAACAACACTAACTTGACAAACTATCGTTGTGGTTTTGATGCGTAGGTAAGAACGGTTCTTGCTCAGCCCGTAGCAGCCACGTAAAACTTGCAACAACAAAGTAGAGGACGTCTAACTTGTTTTTGCAGGCATGTTGTGATGTGATATGTTCAAGACGTGATGCTATATTTTATTGTATGAGATGATCATGTTTTGTAACCGGAGTTATCGGCAATCTGGCAGGAGCCATATGGTTGTCGCTTTATTGTATGAAATGCAACGCATACTGTAATGCTTTACTTTATCACTAAGCGGTAGCGATAGTCGTAGAAGCATAAGATTGGCGAGACGACAACGATGCTACGATGGATATCAAGGTGTCGCGCCGGTGACGATGGTGATCACGACGGTGCTTCGGAGATGGAGATCACAAGCACAAGATGATGATGGCCATATCATATCACTTATATTGATTGCATGTGATGTTTATCCTTCATGCATCTTATCTTGCTTGACGGTAGCATTTTAAGATGATCTCTCACTAATTATCAAGAAGTGTTCTCCCTGAGTATGCACCATTGCGAAAGTTCTTCGTGCTGAGACACCACGTGATGATCGGGTGTGATAGGCTCTACGTTCAAATACAACGGGTGCAAAACAGTTGCACACGCGGAATACTCATGTTAAACTTGACGAGCCTAGCATATATAACAGATATGGCCTCGGAACACTGAGACCGAAAGGTCGGCGTGTATCATATAGTAGATATGATCAACATAGTGATGTTCACCATTGAAACTACTCCATCTCACGTGATGATCGGACATGGTTTAGTTGATTTGGATCACGTGATCACTTAGATGACTAGAGAGATGTCTGTCTAAGTGGGAGTTCTTAAGTAATATGATTAAATTGAACTTAAATTTATCATGAACTTAGTACTGATAGTATTTTGATTGTCTATGTTTGTTGTAGATAGATGGCTCGTCTTTGTTGTTCCGTTGAATTTTAATGCGTTCCTTGAGAAATCTAAGTTGAAAGATGATGGTAGCAATTACACGGACTGGGTCCGTAACCTGAGGATTATCCTCATTGCTGCACAGAAGAATTACGTCCTGGAAGCACCACTGGGTGCTAGGCCTGCTGCTTATGCAACCCAGCGGCGTTAAGAACGTCTGGCGAGTAAAGCTGATGACTACTCGATAGTTCAGTGTGCCATGCTTTACGGTTTGGAACCGGGCCTTCAACGACGTTTTGAACGTCATGGAGCATATGAGATGTTCCAGGAGTTGAAGTTAATATTTCAAGCAAATGCCCGGATTGAAAGACATGAAGTCTCCAATAAGTTCTATAGCTGTAAGATGGAGGAGAATAGTTACGTCGGTGAACATATACTCAAAATGTCAGGTATAATAATCACTTGATTCAAGCTGGAGTTAATCTTCACGATGATAGTGTCATTGACAAAATTCTTCAATCATCGCCACCAAGCTACAAGAGCTTTGTGATGAACTATAATATACAAGGGATGGACAAGACTATTCGAGCTCTTCGCAATGCTAAAAGCTGCGGAAGTAGAAATCAAGAAGGAGCATCAAGTGTTGATGGTTAACAAGACCACCAGTTTCAAGAAAAGGGGCAAAGGAAAGAAGAAGGGGAACTTCAAAAAGAACAACAAGCTAGTTGCTGCTCAAAAGAAGAAACCCAAGTCTGGACCTAAGCCTGAGACTGAGTGCTTCTACTGCAAGCGCATCGACACTTTGGAAGCGGAACTGCCCCAAGTATTTGGCGGATAAGAAGGATGGCAAAGTGAACAAAGGTATATGTGATATACATGTTATTGATGTGTACCTTACTAATGCTTGCGGTAGCACACAGGTATTTGATACGGTTACATTGCTAATATTTGCAACTCGAAAGCAGGGACTACGGATTAAGCGAAGATTGGCTAAGGGCGAGGTGACGATGCGCGTGGGAAATGGTTCCAAAGTCGATGTGATCGCGGTCGGCACGCTACCTCTACATCTACCATCGGGATTAGTTTTAGACCTAAATAATTGTTATTTGGTGCCAGCGTTGAGCATGAACATTATATCTGTATCTTGTTTGATGTGAGACAGTTATTCATTTAAATCAGAGAATAATAGTTGTTCTATTTATATGAGTAATATCTTTTATGGTCATGCACCCTTGAAGAGTGGTCTATTTTTATTGAATCTCGATAGTAGTAATACACATATTCATAATGTAGAAGCCAAAAGATGCAGAGTTGATAATGATAGTGCAACTTATTTGTGGCACTGCCGTTTAGGTCATATCGGTGTAAAACGCATGAAGAAACTCCATACTGATGGACTTTTGGAATCACTTGATTATGAATCACTTGGTACTTGCGAACCGTGCCTCGTGGGCAAGATGACTAAAACGCCGTTCTCCGGAACTATGGAGAGAGCAACAGATTTGTTAGAAATCATACATATGTAGGTGGTCCGATGAATGTTGAGGCTCGTGGCGGATATCGTTATTTTCTCACCTTCACTGATGATTTAAGCAGATATGGGTATATCTACTTGATGAAACACAAGTCTGAAACATTTGAAAAGTTCAAAGAATTTCAGAGTGAAGTGGAAAATCATCGTAACAAGAAAATCAAATTTCTACGATCTGATCGTGGAGGAGAATATTTGAGTTACGAGTTTGGTTTACATTTGAAACAATGCGGAATATTTTCGCAACTAACGCCACCCGGAACACCACAACGAAATGGTGTGTCCGAACGTCGTAATCGTACTTTACTAGATATGGTGCGATCTATGATGTCTCTTACTGATTTACCGCTATCATTTTGGGGTTATGCTTTTGAGACGGCCGCATTCACGTTAAATAGGGCACCATCAAAATCCGTTGAGACGACGCCTTATGAACTATGGTTTGGCAAGAAACCAAAGTTGTCGTTTCTTAAAGTTTGGGGCTGCGATGCTTATGTGAAGAAACTTCAACCTGATAAGCTCGAACCCAAATCGTAGAAATGTGTCTTCATAGGATACCCAAAAGAGACTATTGGGTACACCTTCTATCACAGATCTGAGGGCAAGATTTTTGTTGCTAAATTCGGATCCTTTCTAGAGAAGGAGTTTCTCTCGAAAGAAGTGAGTGGGAGGAAAGTAGAACTTGATGAGATAACTGTACCTGCTCCCTTATTGAAAAGTAGTTCATCACAAGAACCGGTTCCTGTGACAACTACACCAAACTTCGTAGGTCTACCAGAGTAAGATCCGCACCAGAGTGGTACGGTAATCCTATTCTGGAAGTCATGTTACTTGACCATGGCGAACCCGCGAACTATGAGGAAGCGATGATGAGCCCAGATTCCGCAAAATGGCTTGAGGCCATGAAATCTGAGATACGATCCATGTATGAAAACAAAGTATGGACTTTGGTTGACTTGCCCGATGATCGGCAAGCCATAGAAAATAAATGGATCTTCAAGAAGAAGACTGACGTTGATGGTAAAGTAACTGTCTACAAAGTTCGACTTGTTGCAAAAGGTTTTCGACAAGTTCAAGGGGTTGACTAAGATGAGACTTTCTCACCCGTAGCGATGCTTAAGTTTGTCCGAATCATGTTAGCAATTGCCGCATTTTATGTTATGAAATTTGGCAAATGGATGTTAAAACTGCATTCCTGAATGGATTTCTGGAAGAAGAGTTGTATATGATGCAACCGGAAGGTTTTGTCGATCCAAAAGGTGCTAACAATGTGTGCAAGCTCCAGCGATCCATTTATGGACTGGTGCAAGCCTCTCGGAGTTGGAATAAACGCTTTGATAGTGTGATCAAAGCATATGGTTTTATCTGAGACTTTTGGAGAAGCACTGTATTTACAAGAAAGTGAGTGGGAGCTCAGAGCATTTACGATATTATATGTAGATGACATATTATTGATTGGAAATGATATAGAATTTCTGGATGGCATAAAGGGATATTTGAATAAAAGTTTTTCGATGAAGGACCTCGGTGAAGCTGCTTACATATTGGGCATCAAGATCTATAGAGATAGATCAAGACGCTTAATTGGACTTTCACAAAGCACATACCTTGATAAATTTTTGAAAAAGTTCAAAATGGATCAGGCAAAGAAAGGGTTCTTGCCTGTATTACAAGGTGTGAAGTTGAGTCAGACTCAATGCCCGACCACAGCAGAAGATAGAGAGAAAATGAAAGATGTTCCCTATGCTGCAGCTATAGGCTCTATCATGTATGCAATGCTGTGTACCAGACCTGACGTATGCTTAACAATAAGCTTGGCAGGTAGGTACCAAAGTAATCCAAGAGTGGATCACTAGACAGCGGTCAAGAACATCCTGAAATACCTGAAAAGGACTAAGGATATGTATCTCGTATATGGAGGTGACAAAGAGCTAGTCGTAAATGGTTATGTCGATGCAAGCTTTGACACTGATCCAGACGATTCTAAATCGCAAACCGGATACGTGTTTTTATTAAACGGTGGAGCTGTAAGTTGGTGCAGCTCTAAACAAAGCGTCGGAGCGGAATCTACATGCTAAGCGGAATACATAGCTGCTTGAAGCGAAAATGAAGGAGTCTGGATGAAGGAGTTCATTTCCGATCTAGGTGTCATACCTAGTGCATCGGGACCAATGAAAATCTTCTGTGACAATATTGGTGCAATTGCCTTAGCAAAGGAATCCAGATTTCACAAGAGGACCAAGCACATCAAGAGACGCTTCAATTCCATCCGGGACCAAGTCCAGGTGGGAGACATAGAGATTTGCAAGATACATACGGATCTGAACATTGCAGACCCGTTGACTAAACCTCTTCCACGAGCAAAACATGATCAGCACCAAGACTCCATGGGTGTTAGAATCATTACTGTGTAATCTAGATTATTGACTCTAGTGCAAGTGGGAGACTGAACGAAATATGCCCTAGAGGCAATAATAAAGTTATTATTTATTTCTTCATATCATGATAAATGTTTATTATTCATGCTAGAATTGTATTACCCGGAAACATAATACATGTGTGAATACATAGACAAACATAATGTCACTAGTGTGCCTCTAATTGACTAGCTCATTAATCAAAGATGGTTATGTTTCCTAACCATAGACATGTGTTGTCATTTGATTAACGAGATCACATTATTAGGAGAATAATGTGATTGACTTGACCCATTCCGTTAGCCTAGCACTTGATCGTTTAGTATGTTGCTATTGCCTTCTTCATGACTTAAACAAAGTTCCTACAACTATGAGATTATGCAACTCCCGTTTACCGGAGGAACACTTTGTGTGCTACCAAACGTCCTGGCAACGTAATCGGGTGATTATAAAGGAGCTCTGAGGTGTCTCCAAAGGTACATGTTGGGTTGGCGTATTTCGAGATTAGGTTTTGTCACTCCGATTGTCGGAGAGGTATCTCTGGCCCTCTCGGTAATGCACATCACTACAAGCCTTGCAAGCAATGTAGCTAATGAGTTAGTTCCGAATGAAGCATTACGTAGCGAGTAAAGAGACTTGCCGATAACGAGATTGAACTAGGTATTGGATACCGACGATCGAATCTCGGGCAAGTAACATACCGATGACAAAGGGAACAACGTATGTTGTTATGCGGTTTGACCGATAAAGATCTTCGTAGAATATGTTGGAGCCAATATGAGCATCCAGGTTCCGCTATTGGTTATTGATCGGAAACAGTTCTAGGTCATGTCTACATAGTTCTCGAACCCGTAGGGTCCACACGCTTAACGTTACGATGACAGTTTTATTATGAGTTTACAAGTTTTGATGTACCGAAGATTGTTGAGTCCCGGATGTGATCACGGACATGACAAGGAGTCTCGAAATGGTCGAGACATAAAGATTGATATATTGGGCGACTATATTCGGACACCGGAATTGTTCCGGTGATTTGGAGAAAACCGGAGTGCCGGAGGGGTTACCAGAACCCCCCGGGGAAGTAATGGGCCTTAGTGGGCCTGCGGGGAGAGAGAGGGCAGCAGCCCAGGAGGTGGCGTGCCCCCCCATGGGGAGTCCGAATTGGACTAGGAAGGGGGGGGGGGGCGCGACCCCTCTTTCCCTCTCCCTCTCCCTCTCTTTCCTTCCCCCTTCCTCCTTCCTAGTGGGACTAGGAAAGGGGAATCCTACTCCCACTAGGAGGAGGATTCCCCCCTCCTTGGCGCGCACCCTAGGGCCGACCGGCCTCCCCCTTGCTCCTTTATATACGGGGGTAGGGGGCACCCCATAGACACACATGTTGATCTTCGTTATCGTTCCTTAGCCGTGTGCGGTGCCCCCCTCCACCATATACCACCTCGATAATATTGTAGCGGTGCTTAGGCGAAGCCCTGCGACGGTAGAACATCAAGATCGTCACCACGCCGTCGTGCTGACGGAACTCATCCCGACACTTTGCTTTGGATCGAGTCTGGGATCGTCATCGAGCTGAATGTGTGCTGAACTCGGAGGTGCCGTACGTTCGGTACTTGGATCGGTCGGATCATGAAGACGTACGACTACATCAACCACGTTGTCATAACTCTTCCGCTTACGGTCTACGAGGGTACGTGGACAACACTCTTCCCTCACGTTGCTATGCATCACCATGATCCTTGCGTGTGCGTAGGAATTTTTTTGAAATTACTACGTTTCCCAACACAAACTCTCCGACTAGGCGGCTTCGTCATGACTGCTGCTACCTCTTGAGCACTGCGTTAGTTTTCCCTTGAAGAGGAAAGGGTGATGCAGCAAAGTAGCGTAAGTATTTCCCTCAGTTTTGAGAACCAAGGTATCAATCCAGTAGGAGGCCACGCACGAGTCCCTCGCACCTACACAAACAAATAAATCCTCGCAACCAACGCGATAAGGGGTTGTCAATCCCTACACGATCACTTACGAGAGTGAGATCTGATAGATATGATAAGATAATATTTTTGGTATTTTTATGATAAAGATGCAAAGTAAAGAAAGTAAAATAAAAACGGCGCCAGAAATAGCTAAGTGTTGGAAGATTAATATGATGGAAAATAGACCCGGGGGCCATAGGTTTCACTAGTGGCTTCTCTCAAGAGCATAAGTATTTACGGTGGGTGAACAAATTACTGTTGAGAAATTGATGTAATTGAGCATAGTTATGAGAATATCTAGGTATGATCATGTATATCGGCATCACGTCCGAGACAAGTAGACCGACTCCTGCCTGCATCTACTACTGTTACTCCACACATCGGCCGCTATCCAACATGCATCTAGAGTATTAAGTTCATAAGAATAGAGTAACGCTTTAAGCAAGATGACATGATGTAGAGGGATAAATTCATGCAATATGATATAAACCCCATCTTGTTATCCTCGATGGCAACAATACAATACGTGCCTTGCTGCCCCTCATCACTTTGGGAAAGGACACCGCAAGATTGAACCCAAAGCTAAGCACTTCTCCCATTGGAAGAAAGATCAATCTAGTAGGCCAAACCAAAATGATAATTAGAAGAGACTTGCAAAGATAACCAATCATACATAAAAGAATTAAGAAGATTCAAATATTGTTCATAGATAAACTTGATCATAAACCCACAATTCATCGGTCTCAACAAACACACCGCAAAAGAAGATTACATCGAATAGATCTCCACGAGAGAGGGGGAGAACATTGTATTGAGATCCAAAAAGAGAGAAGAAGCCATCTAGCTAATAACTATGGACCCAAAGGTCTGAGGTAAACTACTCACACATCATCGGAGAGGCTACGGTGTTTGATGTAGAAGCCCTCCGTGATCGATGCCCCCTCCGGCGGAGCTCCGGAACAGGTCCCAAGATGGGATCTCACAGGTACAGAAGGTTGCGGCGGTGGAATTAGGTTTTTGGCTCCATATCTGGTAGTTTGGGGGGTGCGTAGGTATATATAGGAGGAAGGAGTACGTCGATGGAGCAACGTGGGGCCCATGAGGGTGGAGGCGGCGCACTGGGGTAGGCGCGCCCCCTACCTCGTGGCTTCCTGATTGATGTCTTGACGTAGGGTCCAAGTCCTCTGGATCACGTCCGTTTCGAAAATCACGTTCCCGAAGGTTTCATTCCGTTTGGACTCCGTTTGATATTCTTTTTCTGCGAAACTCTGAAATAGGCAAAAAACAACAATTATGGGCTGGGCCTCCAGTTAATAGGTTAGTCCCAAAAATGATATAAAAGTGTATAATAAAGCCCAATAATTTCCAAAATAGAATATAATATAGGATGGAGCAATCAAAAATTATAGATACGTTGGAGACGTATCAACCGCCCGTTCGGCCATTGCACCGACGATGACTTCTCGGGTCATCGAAAACAGCCTCCACGTCGGCTCGGAATTCGCCGAGCAGATGGATCCAATCGAGCTCTCTTCCTTGAACGAGCTCTTGGATTGCATCGCTGCCTTGGGAGTCGCTACAGACTATGATCGGATCAGGCTTAAACCCGACCAAAGGGAGATTAACTCTCCGCCGGTCACCCATCAGATAGCGGTAGTGGAGGAGCAACACAGCGATTCTTCGTCTATCTTGAGGACAAACATGTCAGGATTCCCGAGCTCTCTGAGCCGGATACCCGTCTACGGGAGGACATGGCCCAAGCTTTGAACCTAGAATCAGGCAGCGGGCCAGATCTATTGGGCAACATCACGGAGCCCGAACTTCCAAGCTCGGAAACTCCTCCTACCCTGGGTCTCAGATCGGGTCAGGGTTCGGACCGAAGTCTATCCACCCACCCAGATATAAGTGATCTTTCCCACATTAGACAAGAGCCCCAAGAGACAGTACTTCACTATTGGGCCAGATTCCTCCTTGTAATGAGCAAGGTCAAGGACTGTCGCGAGGAAGATGCAATTTCATTCTTTTACAAAAATTGCACGGACAAGGGAATCCTCAACGCCGTAAGTCGCCGTGACATAGCACACTTCGCTGACTTGGCGCCCATAGTACAGAAGTACTGTGCGATGGAAAGCGTCTGGAAAACCCAAACAAAATTCTTGGATCCTCCGGCTCTCACTAAACCCCCCGTTCGAACTAAAAGGGTGTACTCTCGTAAGTCACCCAATCCAATTACAAAGAAACAAAAGCCCGCTACAGAGCGTGGAACCGTATTGGAGGGATGGCTCAACGGGCCATGCAAAATTCACAGTACAACGTATACCATACCAACACATAGCCTTAGAGCATGTTGGATACTCCGGCAGGTGGCCAAGAGCGGAGAAGATATCCTCATCAACAATACAACAGAGCAACATCCCGTGGAAAATAATAATATAGTATTGACAGTCTTTGAGACCTTCGCCTCAAATAATAGGCACAAGCGAGCACTCCGCAGCCTTGCCGAAGTCTGCCACGTGGCAGCAATAAATCCATGGAGCTATACGGCTATAACCTTGAATGCCAGTGACGAACCTAAATTCCGAACAGCCCGAGCACCAACCGCCTTGGTCCTTAGTCCAATTGTGGACGGCTTCCGGCTCACTAAAGTGCTCATGGACGGTGGCAACAAATTAAACCTCATCTATGAGGAGACTCTTCGAAAAATGGAAATAGACAAGATCCACATTGAGCAAAGCAGCACAACCTTTAGAGGAATCATCCCTAGTCGAGAGGCACGATGTGCAGGAAAAATCACACTAGATGTGGTATTCGGCACGCCGGAGAACTATAGGTCCGAAGAAATCACATTCCAAGTGGCCCCGTTCAAAGAATGGATACCACGCCCTTTTAGGGCGGGAGGCATTCACGATCTTCCAAGCTATACCCCATTACGGGTACATGAAGCTCAAAATGGCCGGGCCCAATGGAATCATCACTCTAGCTAGTGATCCGGACATAGCACTCCGCGCCGAAAATAAAACTGCCGCACTAGCCCTCGAGGCGTTATTCAAAGCCCTTGCGGCCGAAGAACTAACTGCGCTGCGCTCCATAGTGGACAGGGACGACGTGATACTCGACAAAAGACCCAAGTCCACCTCTTTTAAACCAGCGGACGAAATTGTCAAATTCCAAGTCCATCCAACGGACCCTACAAAAACAAAATCCATCGGGGCACAGTTAAACCCCGCAGTAGACGCCGTACTCCGGGAGTTCCTGCGCGAGAATTCGGACATCTTCGCCTGGCATCCTTCAGACATGCCAGGAATCCCACGCAGGCTGGCCGCCTTAACATTCTAAAGGGGTTCAAGCCGGTCAAGCAGACTCTTCGGCGTTTCTCTGAGCCTAAGCGAGAAGCCATGGGAGAAGAGCTAGCCAAGTTACTTGAGGCCGGATTCATTAGAGAAATAAAACATCCAGACTGGCTAGCAAACCTGGTCATGGTACCAAAGAAGGACAAATCCTGGCGCCTATGTGTCGATTTCAAGGACCTTAACAAGGCTTGCCCCAAGGATCCCTTCCCCCTCCCCCGCATCGATCAAATCATCAACGCTACCGCAGGACACGACTCATTGTGTTTCCTCGACGCATACGGATACCATCAAATTAAGATGGCGGAGTCCGATCAAGCCGCAACGGCGTTTATCACTCCATACGGCCCCTTCTATTTTAACACCATGCCTTTCGGGCTCAAAAACGCCGGTGCAACCTATCAACGCATGATTCAGACATGCACGGAAACACAAATTGGCAAAACAAAGGAGGCGTGCGTGAGCGGCGTGGTCATTAAAACCAGACCGCCGAATCCTTAATAGACGACTTGAGGCTCACGTTCGACAATCTCCGAACATATGACATCAAGCTCAATCCGGAAAAATGCGTTTCGGCGTGCCCGAAAGCTCTTAGGCTTCATCGTCTCCGATGGAGGAATTGAAGCAAATCCGCTAAAATCCGAAGCTACTCTGTCACGATTGGCTATCCCAACAGACCTCAAGCAAATCCAGCAATTAACTGGATGCGTGGCTGCCTTAAGCCACTTTATCTCCCGATTAGGAGAAAAGGCACTACCGCTTTATCGCCTTCTTCGACACACCGAACACTTCAAGTGGACGGATGCGGCCACGGCCGGATTGGAAGAAATAAAAGCCGTTTTGGCCACCAACCCAATCTTGGCCGCGCCAAATGTCGGCGAACCAATGCTATTATATATAGCGGCTACACACCAAGTTGTAAGCGCAGTGCTCGTTGTCGAACGAGAGACGGACGAACATAAGTTCCAGCCTCAAAAGCCGGTATACTATGTATCCACTGTCCTCACTCCATGCAAATCACGGTACCCACATTATCAAAAGATAGCATACGCAGTCTTCATGGCATCCCGGAAATTACGACACTACTTTCAAGAGTGTTCAATTATGGTGGCCTCTGAAGTGCCACTCAACGACATAATAAATAACCGCGATGCCACAGACCGGATTGCTAAATGGGCTATCGAGCTCCTCCCGTTCGACATAGCATTCAAACCACGACGAGCCATTAAGTCACAAGTACTGGCTAATTTCATCGCCGAATGGACAAAATCCGAACTCCCTAAAGAGTACGGCGCGTACTCCAATTGGATCATGCACTTTGATGGCTCTAAGATGCTGGCTGGTCTGGGGGCAGGCGTCGTCCTGACATCCCCCACCGGAGATACAGTCCAATACGTACTCCAAATATTATACACAGACTCCAAAAATGCAGCAGAATATGAGGCCCTATTGCATGGTCTCCGGATGGCAGTCTCCATGGGCATTCAACGCCTAGAGGTGCGTGGGGATTCGAACCTCACAATATCTCAAATTAATGGAGACTTTGACGCCAAGGACCCAAAAAATGGCGGCTTACCGCAACACGGTCCTCAAAATGTCAGCTAAGTTCGAAGGGCTTGAATTCCACCATGTGGTCTGGGAAAACAATCAAGCGGAGGATATCCTCGCCCGCATCGGTGCTAAGCGCGACCCTGTCCCACCTAATATCTTCTTGGAAAGGCTGTTTAAGCCATCCGTGGTATGGGAAGGAGAGACCGGCAACAACAGTCCGGACTTGGCCACAACACCAGATCATCAACACTCTGACATAATCGGAGGCTCTGCCACCAAAATAACGCCTTCGGCCCACGAGATTATGGCTGTCATCGCCCCGTGGACAGAACCCTTCTTGGCCTACCTAACTAGGCAAGAACTCCTTGAGGACCCAAACGAGGCACGTTGCATTGTGCGGCGGTCTAAAGCCTACAAGGTCCATGAAGGAGAGCTTTATAAGAAAAGCGCTACCGGAGTACTTCAAAGGTGCATCTCCGAAGAGGAAGCACGACAACTTTTGGCAGAAATTCATGCTGTACTTGGCGGCCACCACGTAGCAGCTCGAGCCCTTGTAAGCAAGGCCTTCCGACGGCCCGAGCAGACGCACATGACCTCGTTCAACATTGCGTCGGTTGCCAGCTTTTTGCAAACCAAAGCCATATGCCACCTACCGATCTCCAGAAAATCCCCATTACTTGGCCCTTTGTGGTCTGGGGGCTTGATATGGTCGGACCCCTCAAAGGTGGAAGCCATAAGAAAAAATACCTATTGGTCATGGTGGATAAATTCACCAAATGGATAGAAGCCAAACCAGTTAAAATGGCCGAGTCCGGACTAGTGATAGACTTCATATCCGGGGTTGTACACCATTACGGTGTCCCCCACAGCATCATCACCGATAACGGCTCCAACTTTACAGCCGACAAGGTAAAAACTTGGTGCGGCAACATGGGCATTAAGCTCGATTATGCCTCCGTCTATCACCCCCAAACAAACGGTCAGGTCGAGCGGGCAAATGGTCTCATTATGAGCAGCATTAAACCCAGATTAGTGCGATCCTTGAAGGAATCAAATATGCACTGGGTCGAGGAGCTCGATTCCGTACTATGGGGGCTGCGGATCACGCCGAATCGCACTAACGGATACACACCATTCTTCATGGTGTACGGCGCAAAGGCGGTACTGCCCTGCGACATAATTCATGACTCACCTTGAGTGCGCATGTACGAAGAGAAAGAAGCCGAGCTTGATCGGCATGACAGTTTGGACGCCTTGGAGGAGGAGCGTGACGTGGCAAAAGCCCGCTCCGCATTCTATCAGCAACAGGCTCGACGGTATCAAAGCAAAGAAGTACGGGCCAAAATGTATAACGTAGGTGAACTCGTTCTACGCCTACCGGAGAAGAAAAAGAACAAGATCAAGCCAAAATGGGAAGGTCCCTTCATTATTGACAAAGTTCTGACCGGGGGAGTGTATCGTCTGCGTGATGCATCGGACAATCGACTCGAGCCAAACCCATGGAACGCAGCCATACTCCGAAGGTTCTACACCTAGTGCCGGACTCTATGTTCATCTCCTTACCTCTGTCCATTTTTTATATATCTGTTATCTGCCTTTTCTTTCTTTCTTCCCTTTTTCTTCAAGGCCTTAAAAGGCTAAAATGTGTCTTGACTACACAATCTTGACGCGCTAGGCGTGCTCATTATACCTGGGGGCTTCTTACATGGAAGCTTAATACAACTATGTTTTGGGCTCTATGCCCCCCGCACATGTGTTACTTTTCCACATATACCATTTCTTCACCATTATATGCATCGATATGACTTAAGTTTTGGCCAAGCTGGGTTGCCTGGCTCTTGTGTTTATGCCCTACGTTCCCGTTAATTCGGCTAGGGCATAAGGGGAGCACCTCTGTGATTATTCTTGCCGGGTCACCGGATGTTTACCTCAGGCGGGTGAAGCCGAAAGCTAGCATTCTTAAGGGAATATTCGGTCGGTGAACAAAAGATGACTTTTATTTATTGCAATACATGCCCCGGATGTTTATATCCTGCGTCTCTTTTCAGATTCGGTCATGCACATTAATGCATGCGTACCCAGGGAAAGGAACCCTTAACGGAACTATTCTCCCTGGAAGATGTTTCTTACTATCCATGTAATATAACATAGCTAGTTGGGTAATTGTCTATTCAAGCACTTATGACCCCTACGCCTGGTTTCCACGCATACCCCGGTTTTTACATAACTGAGCGGGTATTCGGATACACTCCGGACTGTCGGGTCCGGAGGTTGAAGCGAAAAGGTCCGCCGTGACAAATGATTTACAATCCGGCTAGGGACAATATATGTCACTTAAAGTACACAGTCACTTAGACTGACTAAATTCTTCTTCTATACCATCCAACGGGCTGTCTAGCCTACAATCCTGTTGGGAATACTTTGCGGCTAATTTCACCTGGTCATACACCAAACTGACGGGGATCTCTTTCCCATCAGACCCCACAGGTCCGACCTCGGCCATGTGGTTCGGGTCAGTCTTGGTATATCGCGTCTTTACCATGGCCCAGGCTTCCCTTGCACCTTGTCGGCAGGCTGATATCTTCCATAATCGGAAGCGCCGCCGTTTTCCCTTGAGTATCTCTACAAGCTCCCCCATGCCTCCTGGCAGGGAGGCGGATGGCCACAAGGCTTGGGCAATGCCCTGCATCACCTGTCGTACTTGTTCGTGCAGTTGTGAGAGCTCTGGCAGAAGATCACCCGCAGACCCGGGCATCTCCTCCGCGGGACGACCCGTCAGCATACCTACAGATATAACTCTGTTAGCCGGTTTCTTCGCCGAACTCTATAAAAGTTCGTTCAAGCACTTACTAAAAATGCCACGTCGAAGCCTCTTATTCTCCTTTACGGAGTCAGCAAGCTGGGCTCTAACATCTTTCAGTTCGACGCCTAGCTAGGTATTGGCATCTTGGAGATCGTTTTTCTCACGCCTAACCTGCGTAAGCACGCGCTCGCCAGCTTTTAGCTGTCGTTGAGCATGTTGCTCATCCCCTCGCACGACCTCCGGATTCACCCCGGGGTCATCTGCAGAATCTATTGTTAGATTTGCATGCATGCCGCATACTACCTGGTACATGTCATTCTTTTCGATAGAAACAAGTGTTACCAGATGGGGCCTTCTCGGACTCTTTCATTGCGGCAACTGCGGCCCGAAGCTGGGCTTTGCACTCCTCCAACTCTTGAGACAACTAGGTATTCTTATCCGTAAGAACCTATGCAAACAACGATCCTTAAATCAGTTGTGCCAACTGTTTCAAGTCTCAGGGGCTACTGATATACATAATTATTAGATTTTCTTACCCGTATATCCTTTACATACTGATCTGTGGCTCTGGCAAGACCATTTTGAGCGGCTCGGATGTACGCGTCTCCTGAGTTGAAGGCATCGAATGCCTCTCGAGAGAAACAAGCATCACGGAGTACGACCCGACGACGCCTGTGATTCATGGCACTCTCCACTTCGGAATTCGTAGCGGACAACCTATCCATATCCTCTGTAGGAGGAACATCCGATGTTGGCCCCACATTAGCATCCGCCTCTAAGTCCGGCTCTGAAGCCCGGCTGGTGGAGGCGTGGCCAGCAGGCTCTACGGGTATGGTCCGGCGAGCATTTTTCCTGCTTGGAAACATGTACATTATTATATTTTAAAAGACGATAACCATGGAGCGGGGTTCTTTTTCATACCTCTGTGACGGCGTCTCAGTCCTGACTGCCTTCCTTTTAAGCCTACCCTATTTCGGTGCCCCTTGTTGGTGAGTCACTGCAGGTTCGGCATGGTGTCCCGAGGACCTTCCCTGTAAGACACCATATGTGTGCGGTAGGTGAAGTGAAAAAAAGGGATCCTTCTCGGAAGTTGGGACTCCGGTTTTACTTACATGTGATGCAGGGAGTAGTCCAGGATAATCGGCTATGATGGCCACCAAGGCACCGTCGCAACTTAATTGATAGAACGTCCTGTCGATGAGCTCCACAAATGTGTCCGGATCTTCTTCGAGTCCGGGGTCGAGGGCCCGGTCAGGGTCCTTTGGTTGTGGAGGCGGGCCGTGGACCTCCCTCATAGCTTTTCGCAGTTCCTGCTATGAAATAGCAAGGTAAATACTTATGACGAAGAATGCGGGAAGGTTCAGAGTAAAAAGTAGCAGCTCACCCAGCTTGGGGGGTTGTACATGGAGAATCCATCCCGTGGCTTAATGCAGATGAACTCCTCTTCCTCTCCTTTATATAAATCGGACAGTATTTTCGCTAGAGCAGCGACGGAGTCCGGTCCCTTATGACCGCAGCGGGTGGCATCGTCTTCTCCATTGAAGTGCCACATGGGTTGTCCCCGATACTGAAGTGGCTGCACCCCCCGCATTATACATATTGACATAACCTCGATTATTGTCAATCTTGATTTGGCCAGCGTTTTTATCCGTCCCATCAGGTAAAGGACTTCTCCGTTATCTTCCTCCTGGGGGCTCTGAGGGCGCTAGCTGCGGTGTTTCTTCAAAGGGGCGTTGTCAAACTCAGGAAGGCCCATCCGAATAGGGTACGTAAGGGGGACGTCCTCCATATAAAACCGCTCCGAAGGCCAGTCTTCGGATGTCTTCTTCGGAGTACCGGACAGGTATCCGGTCCCGGCGATGCGCCATATCTCGGCTCCACCCACTTGATATATTGACCCCTCCTGTGTACTGGGTACGAGGCAGAATAGCCTCTTCCATAGCTCGAAATGAGCTTCGCGGCCCAAAAACAACTCGCAAAGAGCGACGTAACCAACGATGTGTAATATGGAGGCGGGAGTGAAGTTATGCAACTGGAGGCAGTAGAACTCCAGGAGCCCGCAGAGGAACGGATGGATGGAAAATCCAAGCCCCCTTAGTAAGTAAGGGACAAGGCATACCCGCTCCCCCATGGATGGGTTGGGAAGGCTCTCCGCTTGCTCCCCGTCGTTGTAAGTGGCCAGTCCGGCTCGAACGAGGACCATATAAGCTGGAGGGAGAAACCCCTGGGTATGTAACTCTACTAATTGGCAGTGGGGAACGGAACACTTCTTCCAATTGCTTGGCTTAGGGCTACAGGAGCGAGAGGAGGAGTTGCGATGGCCGGCCATGATGGGATGGACTTTTCGGGGCGTGCTCCGATGGATACTCACTGTGGGAGGATGGTGTGATCTGGATCTGAGGATCCCCGTCTCTTTAAATAGACAATTTACTTACATGGTTAGGGTGGCAAGTGTAAAAATGCCCCGACTTCTTGCATTCGCTCGACACATGGAGGATAGCCATTATTAGGCGCAGAAGCTGAGGAGTGCAACATTCATGGGAATCCGGACACTACTCGACAGGTACTCAGAATTCGGAGGAAGAACCCGCCTTGCAATGCCGAAGACAATCTGCATGTCGGGCTCATCGTCATTGAAGCCTAGTTCAGGGGCTACTGGGGGAGTCCTGGATTAGGGGGTCCTCGGATAGCCGGACTATATCCTTTGGCCGGACTGTTGGACTATGAAGATACAAGATTGAAGACTTCGTCCCGTGTCCGGGTGGGACTCTCCTTTGCGTGGAAGGCAAGCTTGGCAATTCGGATATATAGATCTCCTCCCTTGTAACCGACTCTGTGTAACCCTAGCCCCCTCCGGTGTCTATATAAACTGGAGGGTTTAGTCCGTAGAACAACAACAATCATAATCATAGGCTAGCTTCTAGGGTTTAGCCTCTACGATCTCGTGGTAGATCAGCTCTTGTAATACTCATATCGTCAAGATCAATCAAGCAGGAAGTAGGGTATTACCTCCATCGAGAGGGCCCGAACCTGGGTAAACATTGTGTCCCCCGCCTCCTGTTACCATCCGCTTTAGACGCACAGTTCAGGACCCCCTACCCGAGATCCGCCGGTTTTGACACCAACATTGGCTGAGTTAGCCATGAAGGACCTGAAAGTCCGATTGTGGCCTACCGAGCCCGCGCCCGGCAGCTACTTTGGACTTGTGAATCGGCTTGTGAGTGTTTGCCCATGGTTTGAAGTCGTGAAGCGGTCGGTCTGCATTGAGGGTGCATGGATGGCATTCGCGCGCGTCAAGACGCACCGGGCGAATATGGATGCCAAGAAGTTGATGACCGAGGGGCCACCTGAGGGCAAGGAGCATCATCGACCTGAGCTGTATTTCGACGGTGTCCTGGAGGGATCCTGCCTTGTGGCGGAGCAATGTGCAAAGGACGTGATATTTGATACATCTCCAACGTATCTATAATTTATGAAGCATTCATGCTATTTTATTATCTGTTTTATGTTTATGGGCTTTATTATACACTTTTATATTACTTTTGGGACTAACCTATTAACCGGAGGCCCAGCCCATATTGTTGTTTTATTGCCTGTTTCAGTATTTCGAGGAAAAGGAATATCAAACGGAGTCCAAACGGAATGAAACCTTCGGCAGCGTGATTTTTTGGAAAAATATGATCCAGGAGACTTGGAGTTCACGTTAGAAGATCCTCGAGGAGGCCATGAGATAGGAGGGCGCCCCCCCTACTGGGCGCGTCCCCCTGTCTCGTGGGCCCCTCGAGCACCCCCCGACCGACATCTTTCGCCTATATAGTCCCACGTACCCTAAAAACATCCACGACGAAGATAGATCGGGAGTTCCGCCGCCACAAGCCTCTGTAGCCACTAAAAACCTCTCGGGAGCCCGTTCCGGCACCCTGCCGGAGGGGGAACCCATCACCGGTGGCCATCTTCATCATCCCGGCGCTCTCCATGACGAGGAGGGAGTAGTTCACCCTCGGGGCTGAGGGTATGTACTAGTAGCTATGTGTTTGATCTCTCTCTCTCTCTCGTGTTCTCTCTATGGCACGATCTTGATGTATCGCGAGCTTTGCTATTATAGTTGGATCTTATGATGTTTCTCCCCCTCTACTCTCTTGTGATGAATTGAGTTTCCCCTTTGAAGTTATCTTATCGGATTGAGTCTTTGATTTGAGAACACTTGATGTATGTCTTGCCGTGTTTATCTGTGGTGACAATGGGATATCACGTGCCACTTGATGTATGTATTGGTGACCAACTTGCGGGTTCCGCCCATGAACCTATGCATAGGGGTTGGCACATATTTTCTTGACTCTCCGGTAGAAACTTTGGGGCACTCTTTGAAGTACTTTTGTGTTGGTTGGATGAATATGAGATTGTGTGATGCATATCGTATAATCATGCCCACAGATACTTGAGGTGACAATGGAGTATCTAGGTGACATTAGGGTTTTGGTTGATTTGTGTCTTAAGGTGTTATTCTAGTACGAACTCTTGAATAGATTGATCCGAAGGATAACTTTGAGGTGGTTTCGTACCCTGCCATAATCTCTATGTTTGTTCTCCGCTATTAGTGGCTTTGGAGTGACTCTTTGTTGCATGTTGAGGGATTGTTATATGATCTATCTATGTTATTGTTGTTGAGAGAACTTGCACTAGTGAAAGTATGAACCCTAGGCCTTGTTTCCTACCATTCAATACCGTTTGCGCTCACTTTTATCCTTAGTTACCTTGCTGTTTTTATTATTTCATATTACAAATACCTTTATCTACCATCCATATTGCACTTGTATCACCATCTCTTCGCCGAACTAGTGCACCTATACAATTTACCATTGTATTCGGTGTTGGGGACACAAGAGACTCTTTGCTATTTGGTTGCAGGGTTGCTTGAGAGAGACCATCTTCATCCAACGCCTCCCACAGATTGATAAACCTTAGGTCATCCACTTGAGGGAAATTTGCTACTGTCCTACAAACCTCTGCACTTGGAGGCCCAACAACGTCTACAAGAAGAAGGTTGGGTAGTAAACATCAAGCTCTTTTCTGGCGCCGTTGCCGGGGAGGTGAATGCTTGAAGGTATATCTTTAGATCTTGCAATCGAATTTTTTTGTTTCTTGTTTTATCACTAGTTTAGTTTATAAAAGAAAACTAAAAAAATGGAGTTAAGTTTGTCTCATACGCTTCGTCTTTTTAATATCTTTCATGAGTATGATGGAAAGGAAAATTGTGCTCAAGTGCTAGAAGAAAATGCATTAAAATGCTTGGTACTAAATCTTTGAATGATGAGCATGATTGCAATGTTGTTAGTATGAACTCTTTGAATATCCATAGTACTAATGATGATTGCACTGGTTATGATGAAAATGTCTCTTATAAGCATGTTGATTTTTGTGGAGTAGAATGGGTTTGCATGGACACACCAAATAGAGAAAATAGATATTGCAAGAGGCATGAGTATTTAAAAACTAAAGGTTTACAAGAAAGGCTTGATGATTGTGCTGAATGATTTAATATTTTTTGTGCCCCTTGTGAACTTTGCAATGAACATGGTCATTTAAATCTCCAATGCAAATTGTTTCATGATCGAATCATGTCCAAAAATTGTGACAACTTGATTACCCTTGGGCATCATAAAGAGCTTAGTCTTCTTTTGGGGTATGAAGGAATGAAACGTATAACTGAGGGTATTCCAAAATTTAATCTTGATAGATTTCTTGATTTTGATCTAGAGGATATTTATATGTTTTATGCGGTGAATTGCATTGAAAATCCTTATATTGCCAATTACCTAAAGAAAAGGAAGCAAATAGAAGATGAAGAGAATACTAATGAAAGGGAAGAGACTTCCCAATCTCCTCCTATTATTTCTTATGATGAATCAGGTAACGAGGAGGAGCTTGCTATTCAACCAATCTCATCAATAAGGAGCTCAAAAAGGAAGGTTGAAACCACACATAATGTGAAGAAGAAAAAGAAAAGAAGGAGCAACAAAGGTAGAAAGGTATCCCTCCCAAATGATGTTGCTCCTACTACTCATTGTGATGATGATAATTGCTTTACTATTGGTGCTATCCATATTTTTAATGATGAGAGTGATTATGCTTATGATATGAAAGGGCCCAAGCTTGGGGAAGCTATGTTTGATGAGGATGAAATATTTTAGAATTTATTTTCTGAAATTAATGTTTGTCCCAAGCTTGGGGATGCTATGTTTATTGAAGATGATATTTTTAGCATCCCAAGTTTTGATATGCAAAGTTGTTATGATGATAGCATGCCTCCTACTTATGATGATTATATTGATGAAAGTGGGTTTGGAAGAGTGTCAACTTTAGGAAGTAGTGATCCCACTATTTTGGAGGATGTTGAATTTTATTGTGATGAACACGAAAGTGGATTTGGAAGAGTATCAACTTTATTTAGTGATTCCACCATCTTGGGAGAGGTTTCAATCGATTATGATGAGAACGAAGTTGCTACTTATGATGATTATTGTGATGAAACTCATGCTATAAAAAGTAGTGATGATTTTATCTACAAATCTTGTCATAATTATGATTACCCTTTTTCTGAACGTTACTCTTTTAATGTGGAAACAATTTTTAGTGTTCAAGTCCCTTATGATACTCACAATATTCTGAATGAGAAGAATTTTGCTTATGTGGAGAGTAATAAAATTTCTATGCTTGTAGATCATGAAAAGAATGCTTTATGTGATGGCTATATTGTTGAATTCATTCATGATGCTACTGAAAATTATTATGAGGGAGGAATATATGCATGTAGGAATTGCAATAATATCAAGTTTCCTCTCTATGTGCTTAAAGTTTTGAAGTTATGCTTGTTTTACCTTCCTATGCAAGTTGATTCTTGTTCCCATAAGTTGTTTGCTCACAAAATCCCAGTGCATAGGAAGTGGGTTATACTTAAATGTCCTAGTCATATTCTTCATGATGCTCTTTTTACGTTTCAATTCTTATCTTTTATGTGAGCATCATTGAAATCATCATGCCTAGCTAGGGGCGTTAAACGATAGCGCTTGTTGGGAGGCAACCCAATTTTATTTTAGTTTCTTGATTTTTGGTTATTTTTAGTAATAAATAATCCATATAGCTTCTGGTTAGATACGTTTTCATGTTTTAATTAGTGTTTGTGCCAAGTAGAACCTTTGGGAAGACTTGGGTGAAACCTTTATGATCATGCTGTAAAAAACAGAAACTTTAGCGCTCACGAGATTAGCTTCAACTTTTTACTGGAGAGTGATATTTAGTTGATTATTTTATCAGATGATTACTATACAAATTCCTCATGTCCACCAATTTATTTTAGAATTTTTGGAGTTACAGAAGTTTGCGTTAGTTACAGATTACTACAGACTGTTCTGTTTTTGACAGATTCTGTTTTCTTTGTGTTCTTTGCTTATTTTGATGAATCTATGAGTAGTATAGGAGGGTATGAACCATAGATAAGTTAGAATAGAGTAGATATTACACCAATATAAATAAATAATGATTTCATTACAGTACCTTGAAGTGGTGTTTTGTTTTCTTTCGCTAACGGAGCTTACGAGTTTTCTGTTGAGTTTTGTGTTGTGAAGTTTTCAAGTTTTGGGTAAAGATTCAATGGAATATGGAATAAGGAGTGGCAAGATCCTAAGCTTAGGGATGCCCAAGGCACCCCAAGGAAATATTCAAGGACAACCAAGAGCCTAAGCTTGGGGATGCCCCGGATGGCATCCCCTCCTTCGTCTTCGTTCATCGGTAACTTTACTTGGAGCTATAACTTTATTCGCCACATGATATGAGTTTTGCTTGGAGAGTCATTTTATTTTGTTAGTTTTTGCTTGCTGTTATTTATAATAATGTTTTTCATCTTTAGTTTCAATAAAAAGTCAAGGATAGCCTTTGCCATGCTTATTTTGCTAGTATACATGTTGCTGTTTGAAAACAGAAAGTTTACCGCTGTTGCAAAAATTCCCTAGAAAAGTAAGTGAATGGTATAATGTTGAAACTTTTTGCATATTGAGATATGATAAATTTACTACAGTGGGAATTTTATTTCATAATTTTTGGAGTTAGGGAAGTATTGATACTCTTGCATTCTTCATAGACTGTACTATTTTGGCAGATTGCTGTTATGTTTGCATTGTTTGCATATGTTTGCTCGTTTAATGGTTCTATTTGAGGATAGGAGTAGTAAATATGCAGAGGCATTTAGTATGAAATGTTGAATAATAATCTTAGTGATTTGTTACAGTATAAAATGATAAGGTTTTGCATTGGTTTATACTAACCTATCTCATGAGTTCTTGTTGAGTTTGGTGTGGATGAAGCTTTTGAGAAATAGAGAAACCATGATATGAGAGGAATTAAGGAGACACAAAAGTTAAAGCTTGGGGATGCCCAAGGCACCCCAAGATAATATTTCAAGAAGTCTCAAGCATCTAAGCTTGGGGATGCCCCGGTAGGCATCCCACCTTTCTTCTTCAACAACTAACGGTTAGTATAGGTTGAGCCTAAGTTTTTGCTTGTTCACATGAGTTGTGCTATCCTTGCAATGTCATTTTATTTTGTTTTGCTTGCTTTTTGAATACAATACCAAGATCTTAAATTCTTAAATGAGAGAGAGTCTTTGCTTAGTTACATAATTATTTAGCTACTCATTGATCTTCACTTATATATTTTTGGAGTAGTTTGTCATTTACTCGTGTGCTTCACTTATATCCTATGAGTAAATGGTTGAATGAGTTGATTGTCATAAATCTGAAATTATATATGCCTCATTTGCTTCCATGGGGAGTAATGACTTCACATCTAAGAAGTAGAGGTTGTAAATTTATTGAAGGTTAGCAAGCGTTGTATTGGTCATTTGAACAATTCACGAAAGATTATTTAAGGAAGAGTGATTTCACATATAAGTACACTATCCTAGACATCTTTTATAATTGGGAGCACTCATTAAGTATGACATGCTAAAGAGTTGATGTTGGACAAGGAAGACAACGTAATGGGTTATGTTTTCCGACATCTCAGTTAAAGTATATTGTCATGGATCATTCAAACATGTTGAGCTTGCCTTTCCCCCTCATGCTAGCCAAAAATTCCTTGCACCAAGTAGAGATACTACTTGGGCTTCCATATATCCTTAAACCCAGTTTTGCCATGAGAGTTCACCATACCTACCTATGGATTGAGTAAGATCCTTCAAGTAAGTTGTCATCGGTGCAAGCAACAAAAATTGCTCTCTAAATATGCATGACTTATTAGTGCGGAGAAAATAAGCTTTGTACGATCTTGTTATGGAAGCAATAAAAGCGACGGACTGCATAATAAAGGTCCATATACAAGGGCAATATAAAGTGACGTTCTTTCGCATTAAGATTTTGTGCATCCAACCCTAAAAGCGCATGACAACCTCTGCTTCCCTCTGCGAAGGGCCTATCTTTTACTTTATTTCTTTTACTTTATGCAAGAGTCAAGGTGATCTTCACCTTTTCCTTTTTCATTTTATCCTTTGGCAAGCTCCTCATGTTGGGAAGATCCTGATATATATATATCCAATTGGATGTAAGTTAGCATGAACTATTATTGTTGACATCACCCAAAGGTGAATACATTGGGAGGCAACACTATAAGCCCCTATCTTTCTCAAAGGTCCCGATTGAAACTCCATAACCATTAGTATTGCGTGAGTGTTAGCAATTGTAGAAGACTATATGATAATTGAGTATGTGAAGTTTAATATTCCTGAAAATAAGATGAATTGCAATTGTTTGAATGACTGAGAATGAAGTTTGCTAGTTTTCAAGAAAGTTTATGGTCTATGCTTTGACATGTGAATTGCTTGTTACTTTATCGTGAGAAGTTTTATGAGATGAACTACTGTCATGACATATTATCATGCTAGAAAAGGTGATTGAAATTATCATTGATCAAACTTGTGCACCTTCTAGCATTCACACTTCATAAATTCTTTCTTTTATCATTTACCTACTCGAGGACGAGTAGGAATTAAGCTTAGATGCTGATACGTCTCCAACGTATCTATAATTTATGAAGCATTCATGCTATTTTATTATCTGTTTTGAATGTTTATGGGCTTTATTATACACTTTTATATTACTTTTGGGACTAACCTATTAACCGGAGGCCCAGCCCATATTGTCGCTTTTATTGCCTGCTTCAAAGATTTCGAGGAAAAGGAATATCAAACGGAGTCCAAATGGAATGAAACCTTCGGCAGCGTGATTTTTTGGAAAAATATGATCTTGGAGACTTGGATTTCACGTTAGAAGATCCTCGAGGAGGCCACGAGATAGGAGGGCGCGCCCCCCTGTCTCGTGGGCCCCTCGAGCACCCCCCGACCGACATCTTTCGCCTATACAGTCCCACGTACCCTAAAAACATCCACGAAGAAGATAGATCGGGAGTTCCGCCGCAAGCCTCTGTAGCCACCAAAAACCTCTTGGGAGCCCGTTCAAGCACCACGGAGGGGGGAACCCATCACCGGTGGCCATCTTCATCATCCCGGCGCTCTCCATGACGAGGAGGGAGTAGTTCACCCTCGGGGCTGAGGGTATGTACTAGTAGCTATGTGTTTGATCTCTCTCTCTCTCTCTCGTGTTCTCTCTATGGCACGATCTTGATGTATCGTGAGCTTTGCTATTATAGTTGGATCTTATGATGTTTCTCCCCCTCTACTCTCTTGTGATGAATTGATTTTCCCCTTTGAAGTTATCTTATCGGACTGAGTCTTTGATTTGAGAACACTTGATGTATGTCTTGCCGTGTTTATCTGTGGTGACAATGGGATATCACGTGCCACTTGATGTATGTATTGGTGACCAACTTGCGGGTTCCGCCCATGAACCTATGCATAGGGGTTGGCACACGTTTTCTTGACTCTCCAGAAGAAACTTTGGGGCACTCTTTGAAGTACTTTTGTGTTGGTTGGATGAATCTGAGATTGTGTGATGCATATCGTATAATGATGCCCACGGATACTTGAGGTGACAATGGAGTATCTAGGTGACATTAGGGTTTTGGTTGATTTGTGTCTTAAGGTGTTATTCTAGTACGAACTATTGAATAGATTGATCCAAAAGAATAACTTTGAGGTGGTTTCGTACCCTACCATAATCTCTAGGTTTGTTCTCCGCTATTAGTGGCTTTGGAGTGACTCTTTGTTGCATGTTGAGGGATTGTTATATGATCTATCTATGTTATTATTGTTGAGAGAACTTGCACTAGTGAAAGTATGAACCCTAGGCCTTGTTTCCTACCATTGCAATACCGTTTGCGCTCACTTTTATCCTTAGTTACCGAGCTGTTTTTGTTATTTCAGATTACAAATACCTTTATCTACCATCCATATTGCACTTGTATCACCATCTCTTCGCTGAACTAGTGCACCTATACAATTTACCATTGTATTGGGTGTGTTGGGGACACAAGAGACTCTTTGTTATTTGGTTGCGTGGTTGCTTGAGAGAGACCATCTTCATCCTACGCCTCCCACGGATTGATAAACCTTAGGCCATCCACTTGAGGGAAATTTGCTACTGTCCTACAAACCTCTGCACTTGGAGGCCCAACAACATCTACAAGAAGAAGGTTGCGTAGTAGACATCTATATTCCCATGAAAACATTTGGGTTGTCCTATAATATGAAATAAGATCGGTATGTAATATGATGCTTGTGATTAAATTTTACCTCTTGTGCGGCCGTTTATTAGAATCTGAGAGTGGACCAGTCGTCGGCTTCTGCCCCCAGTAGATAGTACGAGGGTGTTCGGGATAAAACTAAACACTCTTTACTCCACATTCTGGTCCTTAAAGGAGGTGTTTACGCAACGAACAAGGCAATCAGACTATACGGCCTTTATTACCCTCACTTAGCCATAGGAGTTTGACCACGAAAATTTTGGTGAAGCCCCTGGTGTTCGGAAGGCTGAACTAGGGCCGTTATACACGCCTAATCGGAGAAAACCGATTCCTCGCATAAAGCGGAAAAAATCTCTAGGGATTTGAGACCTCTTGAACAGCTGACCAACTCTCGCCACATCATGACAGTCAGTTTTTGGCTTTCTCTACTGAGGTGCTCGTCCGGAAGAACCGGGACACAATCGCAGTAGTTCTCCCTTTACTACCCTAGCTGATATAGCGGAACGTAAGGTAGCAAACACAGGAGCCGGGCAACCCAACTATTGACCAAAGACATGATTCGGAGCCGATGCATATAATGTTATAAGTTCGGGGTGCCGAACTGTACTGTAAAAGTGTTCGGACTTTTGTTGCCGTAATGTGGGGCGTGATGAAGCCCTTGGCGCAGTAATACGTACCAGAATGTATGCGTGTAATGAGTAATAAATACAAAGGAAAAAAGGGGAAGATTAAGTAATAAACTGACGCTGCCCTTTATTTTTGTAATGTGATTAATACGTGAAGGCATATTTGTACATGTAAGCAAAAAGGCTATTTAACATGCCAAGACCAAGTGCGAGCTGTGTGCGGTTATGTAAAACAGGTATAGCAATCTTTAACGGAGGCCACCTGGGGGTTCCCTTGTGCGCCAAAGCTCCTTGTCTCCTTGGTGTATCCGAAGAACGGGTTGTTGGAAGAAACCTCGAAAAGAGAGAAGGGACCTGAAATGGAAAAGAAAAGGTACGCGAATCCTGGGGTCAGTCGAGCCGCACTGTGGATCACGAGCTAGCTATGCCTCCGTCCATATCCATGGGTTTTTGGGCGCGTAGTTATGTATCGCCAGCAGGTACGAAAGTGCCACTCCTTATCGTGGCCGCACGGAGGCTGAATTGCTAATCAAGCTCTGGACGAGCCGAGCTGTCCCGTTGCAGTGTAGTCCGGACCCTCTTAACGATGTCCAGGGGCTCGACAGCCGGATTATAGTTCTGCTTGAAAAGGCCGTTCTGTACCTCTGCTGCTAGGGCGGTTGTGTGCTCCTCAGTACGGAGGGAGCGTTTCATGTTTCCATTGACTGTTATGACACCACGTGGACCGGGCATCTTGAGCTTGAGATAAGCATAGTGCGGCACCGCGTTGAATCTAGCAAACGCGGTTCGTCCGAGTAGTGCGTGGTAGCCGCTGCGGAAGGGGATGATATCAAAGATTAGCTCTTCGCTTTGGAAGTTGTTCGGGGAACCGAAGACCACCTCCAGCGTGATTGAGCCCGTAAATCGGGCCTCTACGTCTGGTATGACTCCTTTAAAGGTAGTCTTTCTGGGTTTGATTCGTGAGGGTTTAATGCCCATTTTGCGCACTGTATCCTGATAGAGCAGGTTGAGGCTGCTACCACCGTCCATTAGGACTCGTGTTAGGTGAAATCCGTCAATGATTGGGTCGAGGACCAGTGCGGCCGAACCGCCATGACAGATACTAGTTGGGTGATCTCGACGATCAAAGGTGATCGGGAATGACGACCACGGATTGAATTTTGGGGCGGCTGGCTCTACCGCATAGACGTCCCTGAGTGCGCGCTTGCGCTCCCTTTTGGGGATGTGTGTAGCATATATCATGTTCACCATTTTGACTTGAGGGGGAAATTTCTTCTTCCCCCCGGTGTTCGGCTGCCGGGGCTCTTCGTCGTCGTCCTCGCTTTGTGATCCCATTTCCTTGCTCTCGGTATTTGACTTGCTGGCTTTCTTGAAAACCTGGCAATCTCTGTTGGTATGATTGGCTTGTTTATCTGGGGTGCCGTGTATCTGGCACAGACGATCAAGTATGCGGTCCAAGCTGGATGGTCCCTCGCTGTTCCTTTTATAAGGCTTCTTTCACTGGCCGGACTTGGAGCCACTGAATCCGGCGTGAACTGCAATGTCATCGGTGTTATCGCCATTACTTCGGCGTTTGTGTCTATTGCGCCGGGTCTTGCGGGTGCTGTTTTTGGCGTCGGAGGGGCCTGCCTCGTTGGTTGTGTTTTTACTACGAGCCAGCCAACTATCTTCACCCGTGCAAAAGCGGGTCATTAGTGTCGTGAGGGCTGCCATAGACTTCGGCTTTTCTTGGCCGAGGTGGCGGGCGAGCCATTTGTCACGGATGCTATGTTTAAAGGACGCTAGGGCCTCGGCATCCGGACAGTCAACTATTTGGTTCTTCTTGGTTAGGAACCTAGTCCAGAATTTTCTGGCTGATTCTCCAGGTTGTTGGACTATGTGGCTTAGGTCATCGGCGTCTGGTGGCCGGATATAGGTACCTTGGAAGTTGTCAAGAAAAGCTTCTTCCAAGTCCTCCCAGCTGCCGATGGAATTTTCAGGCAGGCTGTTTAACCAGTGTCTAGCTGGCCCTTTGAGCTTTAGTGGGAGGTATTTGATGGCGTGGAGATCGTCTCCTCGGGCCATATGGATGTGGAGAATAAAATCCTCGATCCATACTGCGGGATCGGTTGTTCCGTCGTATGATTCAATATTGACGGGCTTGAACCCCTCGGGGAATTCATGATCCAGTACTTCATCTGTGAAGCAGAGAGGGTGTGCGGCGCCTCTATATCGGGCCGCGTCGCGGCGCACCTCCGATGAAGTCCGCCTGCGGTTATCGGCCCGGGCGTGACTAGGTTTGTCACGTCCGAATAGGTAGCCGTCGTCGCGAGTCGAAAGGCGTCCTCGCGATCCGTAGATTGATCTGGTGTGTCCTGCTCTACTGTCCAGGTCCTGCCGAAGGTCGTATGTATAGTCCCGAGCTGTTTTGTCTCTGTTTTTACGAGGTGGTGCGGCGGGCTGCTGTTCGGCCTGAGTTGCCGTGGTCGGTCTGCCGCACTATCCCGACCACGTGGTGGTCATTCCGCATTGCGCGAGGGAGGTATGGGCTCCGGCGCCTCCTCATTGAATTGAGGTAGCAGTCTGCGTTTCGGGTAATGTAACATCCCAAATTTTCAATTTGGAATGTTATACATAGGTCATTCATGCACATCATATTTCATTGCATTTTTGTTCCGCGATCCTCGAAATCCTAAGCAACTCAAGGACCCTCGGAGAAAGTTGGGGATTTTCCGGTTTTCATATTTGATTCCTATCAAATAGTGAAACGAGGATTTTTGATTTTATTTATTTTTCTCTCCGAAAAATATTTCATATTAAAATTATAGGAGAGGACATAATATGACTTCTCCAAAACAATTGAAATATTGGAGGAAAAATGTTAAAATCATTTATTTGGTTATATTTGATTTTATTTGGATTTTTATTTGCATTAGAAAAATTGCACGTTTTCAAAATTGCATTTTAGGGCCAAGAAAATGTTCACCTCGTTCTAAATATTTCATTTAGACGGTGAAAATTTGTTTTGGCATTTTTAGATTTTTATTTTATTTTCTAGGATTTTATTTCATCGTGAAATTATTTCAAAAAATCTTCCTCAGGTTCGATCGGGCGAAGGCCCGGCCAGGCTAAAGCCGCCAGCGCCGCCGCCTCCCGTCCGTGCCGCCGCCAACCCGGACTCAAGTCCGAGCCGGACTCCCGCCACGCTGCCTTGCCCCTTCCCCAGCGGCCGCCACCCCTATTTATAACCGCCACCACCACCCCCACTCGCCACCCGACCCGCCTCGCCGCCTCGACCCGCCCGAACGCCCGCCGCCGCTTGCCGCGCCTACGCCGCTGAAGCGCCGTCGTCGCCGCCTCCCCGCCGCCCGCCACCCCATGCCGCCCCGGGACCCCGCCGGAGCCGAGCCGAGGTAGCCGCCCCGCCACCGTTCGGTTTTTTTAAAACCCTAGTTTCGTTTTTTTTCCGGTTTCTCTGTTTAGCGGACATTTGTCCGTACATTCATTTTAACGAACGGTTGTTCGCCCGTTAGTTACAGCTAACGAACGCTCATTCGTTAGTCTGTTCGTCAGTTTTCTTTTTATCGGATTTATCCGTGATTATTTTTTATCGCGATTTCTGATCCGATCTTAGTTTCTGTTTATCTTTTCGCTCTTTGTCGGAATCAGGCGATTCATGTGCCTAGATCTTCTTCTCGAGACCCTCTTTCTGTTTAATCAACTTAAACAAGATTTTGGTACTGTAAAATTTGACCTTAGTTCAGATTAAAAAACGGATCTTGTTTCTTTCGCCGTTTGAGTTTCGTTGCTCTGTTTGATTTGATTCTTTTTGCGAACCGGAGTTCTTAAGTTGAACTTTCTGGTCAACCTCTTTTATTGGAGTTTAGTTTGTGCATTTTTGCTTGTTGCTTATGTATGTTATTGTTTGTTTGCGATAGAATTCCCGGAGTGCGAAGCGTGTTACTACGAGTCTGTAGGATTCACGGATCGTCAGCAAGGCAAGTAACACATTGATCATACTCTTTTCATACCCAGTTTTTTATGCATTAGTTCAATCCTCAAACATTGCATGATTAGGATCGCATTAACTTGTGTGTTGGGAAGTAGTTGTTGAGGTAGAACCTATTGCCCTGTTACTATCAAACCCTTGGGAGTTACTTCTACGCGTTGCTTATATTGCTATGCTATGCTCGTAGACGTGGTTTGGGTTTGAGTGAATCCATGACAGATGTGAGATTGTTAATTAATGGTTTAACTTAAGGTGGAAACTTAAATTAACATCTGGGTGGACTGAGGCACCTGGGGAACCAAGTGTTGTCTGTATTTTTCTTTTGGAAATCCCGGGGTACCCGTGTGATCTTCCTATGGACTGCCACCCAGGCTTAAAGGGAACTGAGATGATTCATGCTAGAAACTTCTGTGTGCAGCCACAAGCTATTATGGGCGCTAGCATAGTTGAGTAAGTTACGTGAAGCACCTGAAGAGGTAGATCAACAGGTAGTGGGTTTTGTAGGTTTGGTATGGTCTACCCGGAGTAGGGAGTTAACATTTCGGGAAGACTGTGTCTCGGTCTGTCGGCGTTCTGTGAACGGGGGTACCCAGACTTGCCTGCCTGCGGCGTGGCTCAAGGAGTGGCCCAGTACGGCCCATCTTCATCAACACAAGCTCAAGACCCTCGCGAGGGGCCAAGCCTCGCGGGGCGGACGACGGAAAGCTTCCTCAGGCACGGCCTCGTCAGGCTAGCTCGCGAGGAGGCGGAGAGGTCAAGGTGGGGTACCTCACAAGGTGCCCATGACGCAAGCCATGACGACCAAGGGCACCAAAGTGAGGCGTCGACTGCAGGCAGAAGTCCTTTTTCCCTTTGGTCCAAAGGGGCAAGCGCAGTAAGGATATCAAGCAAAGGCAACCATTTTGGTGCAACAAGACAAAGACCACCGAACGGCAGGAAGGAGGTCATCGTTGAGCCCAAGCCACGTCACCGTCGAGTCTTTGGCGGCGAGGACCGACTTTGGTCAGGATAAGTGTACTAGATGTTCCCCTTCAAAATGGCCAATTGTTGGCGCCCTTCCCGCTCAATATTTGGGAAGAGGCCCAGGGTCTCCCACTATAAATAGAGCTAGCCACAACAGAGTAGAGGGGGGATCTGGAGAGGATCAATCTGAGAGAACCCTAGCAGAGTGAGAGACAGAGGCGATCGAACTCACCCAAGCAGTTCATCGCACCAGCTCAAGAACAGCCCCTCGCGAGGCTGTTGTCCCTTTGTATTGTTCATCATCAGCCCCTGAGGCAATCCACCACACCACAAACTGGAGTAGGGTATTATACCACAATGGTGGCCCGAACCAGTATAAACCTCATGTTCCTTGTGTTGTTCTTTGTGTAGTTTAGATCCTTGCGAGGCGACGAGACGTAGGTAGGTTGGAGGTGTGATCTCCGCGTGCACCCCAGAGTTCGAACCTAGAGGGTCTGCCAGAACCCGAAATCCGACATTTGGCGCGCAAGGTAGGGGTGCACCGGAATCCGCCTTCCGTCGCCCTGCTTTTCGCCGCCCCTCGCATCCATGTCAGACGCTCGTCGAGCCCGCGCCGAGTGCCGGGCCGCTCTCGCCACTCGCGTCGCCCAGACGGCCCCCGTAGTCGGCCGCCCCCGCCGTTCCACGTCGCCCGCCGTCAACGCCGCCACCGGCCCGGGCGGGAACGATCAGCAGGCGTCGTCTCTGCATCCTTCGGTGCTGCGGGAAGGCCGCACTGCCACCCCGTCGCTGACTCCCGCCGGTTCCTCGTCCCACGCCCATCACGCTCCTACGGATGCGCACGCCGTGTTGCTCCTGGCGCGGGAACTCCTGCACTACCGTCCCGTCGACGACCTCTACAACGAGTGGCTCGCCCGCATCACCGAGCTCGTCAGCGCCGCTGGGGGCTCCCCTGCGCCATCCCTCTCGCTGCACCGCGCCCCGCCTTGCACGGGCGATGAAGCTCCGAGGGCACCTCAGCCGCCTCCCCCTCAAGAAGGCGCCTTGGCCCCAAGGCGCATGGCCCCTGGGCGGAACCCACTCCGTCCGGCACCAGCACAGCAAGAGAAGAGCTGCCAAGAGATCCCTCGTCTCCAAGAAGCTGCCCAAGTGCTCCCCGCACCGGCCCGGCACGAATGCGCTCCTGCTCCAGCGCGCCAAGACCCCGCGCCGCTCCTGGCGACAGCACATGGGGACCTCCAAGATCAAGCCCTCCGTCACCAAAGGCCTCCCGTGGCCACTGCAGCCTGCCGCGCCTTCACCGTCGAGCTGCGCAGCGTGGCCTGGCCAGGCAAGTTCAAGCCAGACCTGCCCCCACGCTATTATGGCACGACCGACCCTGTGGAGTTCCTCCAGCTCTACGAGCTGGGCATCGAAGCTGCCAAAGGGACGAGAAGGTCATGGCGAACCAGTTTCCCATGGCGCTCAAGGACGGTGCCCTTTTGGCTCTGAACATGGCTCTCGCACGATTTCCTCCTGGAACAAGATGTGCACCGGTTCATCGCCAACTTCCAAGGCACCCTTGATCGGCCCCGCCATGAGTGACTTCGCCACATCAAGCGGCGATCGGGGAGACCCTGCAGAAGTTCATCCAACGCTTCAACAACGCTCGCCTTAAGATCCCCAGGGTGTCTGAGGAGGCCATCATCTCAGCCTTCTCCAATGGTGTGCGTGACGTCAAGATGAAGGAAGAGCTCGCGATCCATGAAGACCTGTGCACATCCCTGGAGCTATTCAACTTGGCGACCAAGTGCACAAGGGCTGAGGAAGGACGCCTTTCCCTTCTCGAGCTGCCGGCTGCCGACCCAGAAGAGAAGAAGCCCAAGGTCAAGGACGTGAAGCGCAAGGGTGCTGCCGTGCTTGCAGCAGAGCCGGACACCAAGCAAGGAAGGGATCAGCCTGAGTCATCCAAGGCAGCCGGTACTGCGTGTACCACGACCTCCACACCCACAACACTAACGAATGCCAAGAGCTCAGGGCCTTGCGGGCGTGCGTGCGGCCGACGCCCAGGCGCAGCGACCGGGGCTATGGCCGAGGAGGAGGAAGAGGTGGAGGACAATGGGAAGACCGTGGCCCTCGCCAAGGGTGGCGTGACCGACCTCGCGAGGACCGCTGGCAGGATCAACCTCGCGAGGGAGGTTGGAGGGACCCGCCTCGCAAGGGAGGCTGGAGGGATCAGCCTCGCGAGGATCGCCCACAAGGCAACGTGGGCCTCCCTCCTCTACCATCGCAGCCAAGGAGAAATGAAGACCATCATCAGGACGAGGGGGCTGGTGGCTTCTAGGAGCCGCGCGCGATCGCTTGCATCCTGGGAGGAGCTCAAGCCCCAGCCTCTCAGCGCATCTTCAAGTAGTTCGCCCGTGAAGTGAATGCAGTCCTCCCCAGGCTCGAAGCCACACGCCCACTTAGGTGGTCAGCGTGCGCCATCACATTCATCTCAGCAGATCAGCTCAAGTGCGCAGCCACAGCCGGAGTCCTCCCGATGCTTTGTTCCCCAATCATCAGCAATGTGCAAGTCACAAGGACCCTCATCGATGGTGGAGCAGGGCTCAATGCCCTGTCCGTCGAGACATTCAACAATCTCCAAGTGCCATACAATCAACTTCAGCCAACCAAGCCTTTCTCTAGAGTCACCGATGGTTCCACAGTTCCGATAGGGCAGGTCCGCCTTCCCGTCACCTTCGGGACGCGCGACAACTACCGCACCGAGCTCATTGACTTCGACGTCGCGCACATTCGCCTACCGTACAATGCCATCCTCGGGTACCCAGCTCTGGTCAAATTCACGGCCGTGACTCATCATGGCTACAATGTCCTCAAGATGCCAGGAAGCGGTGGAGTCATCACGGTGCCTTGTGAAAGAGAGACGCAGTGTGTTCCCTGAGCATGCTTTTCAAGCCGTGTCAATTGAAGACCCAGATCGCAGGAGTGGAGGGCTTCCCGAGGTGGTCCCTAAGAAGAAGAAGACATCCCCTGGTCACAACCCTCGGGAGGCAGGCCCCTCAGAGTCCGCGCCCATTCCAGGGGCGCCTCCTTCTGTCGCATAGGAAGGCGCGCCCAGCGCCCTCCTCGAGCAAGGCTCGGGGGCTCTCTCCTGGAGGGCCATCGACTTTGCTAAGATCACGAGGGAGGCGCTTGGGCACCACTTGGAGGCGTGTTTCAAAGCACGTTTCCCTCAAGCAGGAGCAAGGCAAGGAGGGCCAAACCCTGAGGAGTTCATCAACGAGATCATTCAGGAGCTGCAGGAGTCAAGAGTCATGAGTGGCAGCCGCCGCTTACCCGCCGTAGCTCCCCATCCAGGCGAGGATGGTGGGCTATGCGTCTGCATCGACATACCAGGGCTCAACCGAGCCGCCTCTCAGGAGCGCCTCTGGCCCTCACACGTGGGACGCCGCGAAGGTCCACCTCACAGCTATGTTCGCATGCCTTACAGCTTGCCGAACACGGCTGCCGTGCGCCAGCGCCTCATGAGGAGCATCCTGGAGGCTCAAGTGGCCAGGCGTTCCGCAGTCCTGGCGGAGATGGAGATGGTCCGCGAGGAGCCACCAGCGCCTCCGGAGCCTCCCAAGGCTCCTGGGCACAGGGGCTCGTGAAGATCGGCTTCCGCAGCGCACGACGTCCGCTACTTCAGCATCCCTTCATCTCCAACATCACCAGGTGACGTTCTTCGAGTTTCATTTTCAGCTGGGAGCGCCCCTCGGGCTGCATCAATCCCAGGCTGCGTGGGTCTGTCCCTGCGGCATGTATCCGTTTTGCTTATGTTCTTTACTTACCTTATCGGGGGCGCCCCTCGGGCTGCATTACCCCCCAAGCTGCTCGGGCCAGACCCAGTGGCGCATGCTTTCTCCGCACCTATCTAGTTGGACTTGCTTATCTATGCATAACATGCTTGACCTAATCGCCTGCTCGATTGACACCTACCTTTGGAGCCGCTCGTTCCGGCACGGTGCTTGCGCACGGGTCCGTCCTTGCAACACTGACAAACCTGAGTGGCTAAGCTCTGGCCGCGACAGCCCCGCAAGGCGCCACCTCACCAGGCCCTCAGTGCCCCTGATCACTCCCTTGGAGCGACCAATGGTTGGCTGGCAACCGTAATGACGAACCTTGTCTCCCCTTCTGATTGGTATGCAGGGCCTGCTCTAGGACTAACGCTGGTGGCCTCACGAGCCTTCTCTCCTCCTCCCCGGCGCGATCCGCTTGCACGTCAAAAGGGGGTACCTGAGCATTGCGACTCATGGGCTCTTACTGGCTCTCCAGCCCTCACCCCCTGGCCTTGACCCACGGCATCGCGGCCTGTCATTCCAGCGGCGGCTGAGCTCGGTCGAGGGCCGGGACCTGAGGACGTAGAGCATTAAAGAAAGCGCGGGGGAAAGGGAAAAAGCTCGCGAGGTCCCAACCCAGCAACACCGCAGTTGCCGTCACACAAACATGGCACCTCACCGAACGCCGCTCCAAACTCGCAAGATAAGTCACGCCATAAACTGAACTACCTCCGCGCTGAAACCCTCGCCTACTGCTGCTCTGTCACGGCAAAGCCGCTTGCCTTTCTTGCCACAGGGAGGTTGCTTGAGCGTTAAAGGGACCTCCTGAGCATCGCGACTCGGGGCTCTTCTTGGACCTTGGGCCGCTCACCTCTGGCCTTGACCCACGGCATCGTGACTGTCATACCAGCGATGGCTGAAGCCTACACTGGGACCGGGACACTGTCGTATGAGCACCAAGCCCTCGTGAGGAAAGAAAGGGGGAGCTGAGCTAGGACAGAACGAGCATCTCGCACCAATTCATCATAAGGACATAATATTCACAAAAACATGGCCAGCGCCTTACATACCCCCGCGGGGTGCTACTTCGATTCTTTGAAGGAAATAAAAGGGGCGAATCCTAAGGAACGCCTACTACGCAAGCCTCCGCTGGGGACGCCATCATCAATAGTGGGCCGCCAGGCACCTGCGCCAACCCCATCCAGATCACCGGCGCTGGGAGCCTGACGCGCCCGCCCGGCTCCGAGCGCGGCTCGAGCTCGGGGGCTCGTAGCTGTCATCGCTCGTCTCCGGAGTCGCCAGAAGCTCGGCAGAGGCGCTGGACCCTCCGTCCCCTTCGCTGCTGCTCGAGGAGCTGCAGAGGGAGCGACTGGCAGGCCTAGTCCTCGCAACGACGACGCCACAACTGCCCTTCTTGGGGCAGCATTCCAGCCGGCGCCCTTCCGCGTCGAAGACCTTGAAGAACATCAAGGAAGCGCCATCGTACTCCAGGTGGATCACGAGAGCGCCCCTCATCCGGTAGACCTGGGCAATCTCGCCCCAGTCTCGGGTCATGAAGACCTTGCCCGGAGCAACGACCGCAACCTCCGCTCTGGTCGCAGGGGTGCTGCAGCCAGCATGCTACAACCAAAGCTCCAGAGAGCCCCTCTGCGGGATCTCGAAGGCGAAGGAGGGAGGAAGGCGAATCCAAGACTGAGGAGGCATGGCGGCGTGGAGCACAAGCTCTCGGGAGGAGCCCTCGGCATTGACTCCGGGAGGAACAACGCGCACCGCCGTGACCCGCCGACACTGACGCTGGCGTCGTCCGTGGCGCTCGGCGTCAACTCCTTCAGGGCCCTCAATGCGGGCGTACAAGGGCAATGGGAACCCAGGAGGCGGCCGCTCGTACCATGGCCTCAACACCTCCTGCCGGGCGCCCTCATCTCGGCGGCAGAGGACTAGCCGTTTCTTCGGAGGAAGCGGGTCGGGACCCTCTCGGGGGGCCTTTCCTTTCTCTTCTGCGGAGAACTGGCGGATCGGAGCCATTATCGCAATGTGGAGCAAGGGCAAAGATGGAGAAGAAGGAGAAGCAAGAAGAGATGGACTGGAAGGGCTCGCGCCGTTCCGTACATATAGCCGGGGGAGGCCAACCGTCGGCCTCCACGATCATAGGTAATCATGACCCGCTTTGCATGCAGGGACTTGTCAATTCGTGCAGTTGCCGAGGCGTCATGGGAAGCATGGACGCCCATGTCCATCAACACCGCCACAGCGCCCAAGGCCGCTTGCTGTTGGGGCCCATGACGCTCGCACTTGCCCTTTCGCTTCTCTGCTATGCCAAGTCCAGCGCCTTGGGCCGAGGCTCTTGTCGGCGTTACAGGAACGGGTACCCAGACTTGCCTGCGTGCGGCCTGCGGTGTGGCTCAAGGAGTGGCCCAGTACGGCCCATCTTCATCAACACAAGCTCAAGACCCTCGTGAGGGGCCAAGCCTCGCGGGGCGGACGACAGAAAGCTTCCTCAGGCACGGCCTCGTCAGGCTGGCTCGCGAGGAGGCGGAGAGATCAAGGCGGGGTACCTCACGAGGTGCCCATGACGCAAGCCATGACGACCAAGGGTGCGGTGAGGCGCCCGCTCTGTGAAGTCCTTGTTTCCCCTTTGGTGCAAAGGGGGCAAGCGCAGGCAAGGGTATCAAGCAAAGGCAACCATTTCGGTGCAACAAGACCAAGACCAGCTGAACGACAGGAAGGAGGTCATCATGGAGCCCAAGTCGGCATCACCGTCAAAGTCTTTGGCAGGCGAGGACCGACTTTGGTCAGGATAAGTGTACTAGATGTTCCCCTTCAAAATGGCCAATTTTTGGCGCCCTTACCGCTCAATATTTGGGAAGAGGCCCAGGGCCTCCCACTATAAATAGAGCTAGCCACAACAGAGTAGAGGGGGGATCTGGAGAGGATCAATCTGAGAGAACCCTAGCAGAGTGAGAGACAGAGGAGATCGAACTCACCCAAGCAGTTCATCGCACCAGCTCAAGAACAGCCCCTCGCGAGGCTGTTCTCCCTTTGTATTGTTCATCATCAGCCCGTGAGGCAATCCGCCACACCACAAACTGGAGTAGGGTATTACACCACAATGGTGGCTCGAAACAGTATAAACCTCGCGTTCCTTGTGTTGTTCTTTGTGTAGTTTAGATCCTTGCGAGGCGACGAGACGTAGGTAGGTTGGAGGCGTGATCTCCACGTGCACCCCAGAGTTCGAACCTAGAGGGTCTACCGGAACCCGAAATCCGACACGGTCATCCGTTTCTCAAACACCGTGCAGTGCGAGAAATCCAACGGAAGCGATCGCGTCTTGTGGGTAAAAGTGCGCAAACCTCTGCAGAGTGTACAATCTAATCATGGTTAGCCATGTCCCCGGTTATGGACAATCTTGAGTATCTAGTACTTGAGTTATCACATGTATCTCATCACTCTTAATTAATATTGTTGGGTTGTTAACTACTTTAATTGGGATTGAGTTGGGGTTATACCTTCTCAATGTTGTTTCAACCACCATGATAGTTAAATTAAAATTTATTCCTTTCTTGCAGGAAAAAATTGGCTTTTTGCAAAACTATAACCATAGAGCTTTCCATCAGCCAAATATGCATGTAGTGATAGTATTATCCTGTTCTTGCTCTACTGTGTTATATTGCCAGCATATTCCATGTGCGGGCCCGTTTTCGGGCTGCAACGTATTATGTTGTAGACTTTTCAGACGAGGAGTAAGGTTCGTTAGGTCGTTGCCGTGCAGCTCAGCTATACCGTTGGAGTTGATGGACTCACTTTATCTTCCAAGCCTTCCGTTGTTATCGCATTAGATGGCCTTAAGCCATATTATTGTAATAAGTTCTCTTTCGAGACATTCGATGTAATAAGTGTGTGATTTCTACTCTGTTATAAATCCTTTGAGTACTGTGTGTCAAGACATTCTTGATCCGAGGATGACACTGAAGCACGTAGACTTGACCATCTCGAGGTCGGGTCGCTACAAGATGGTATCAGAGCACACGCTGAGTGTAGGACACGACCACTAAGATAAACCATAGGTCACCCTTCTCTACTCATTTCTGACTCCTCTCCATTTTCTACTCTTTAGGATGACAGAGATGAAGAAAAAGTTTGCACAACCGGATGAAGACACACCTTTTGGAAGCCACTTGAAGGAAGTCACTAGGTACTTGAACATTGGAATACCAAGTTTCACCGGGACGTACAACGCCACCTTACCAGAAGAGGAGCGCTGGATGATTCAAGTACAAGTTCCAGGAGGGACGTTCTCGCCAACTTCTAAACCCATAGAATTTTCTTTCGAAGCATCCACCTGGAGTCTAGGCAAGAGCATGGCAGCCCACATTACCATGGGACGCATTGGAGAAGTCTACAACAGGGAACTTAAGGACACCATCTATCAAATATGTGGGCGCCGAGACGAGCAATTGGAAGTAATCAGCACCAGGAAGGATAGATCCATTGCAGCTTTCATCCAGGAGCTAAACCAACACATTCGATGTCAGGAGAACCAGATGTGCACAGACATGATGGAATTGAAGAAGGCGAAGACCAGGATCATCGAGATGGAGGAATAACTCAAGTTTACACGTGATGGATATGAGGAAGAAATCAAGACATTACTGGAGAAGAATGACGACCTGGTTAAGAAGATCGGAGTATTCGTGGGAGGACCAGCACCGGTAGAAGAAGACGACGACCCCACTTTCCCGGACAACTACATCATCATCGACGACACCGATTCCGATCCTAGTGATGATGACTATGAAGACAAAGCTGGAGCAGACATCATGGAGTCTTCCACCGATCAAAATTTCTAGATGACCACCATATATTAGTAGTATTTCCCCCATGTATTTAGTAGTAGTTGAACACTTTTGTGATAGTTCTAAACCATTTGTATGCCCTTGCTTGATTGATTGAGTGAAATGATTGTATTTGTCTCATGTGCATATGGGTAGTGCTTTCTCGTTAGACCTTTTTTTATATTCTAATCTCTTCCATCTAAACCCATTAGATGCCTCCGAGACGTGACACCGGTTTTGCTTTCCCACCGGAACTCACCCAGTTGATCCAGCAGCAGAATGCTTTGATGCAATTGCTAGTTCAGAACCAGGGCAACAACAACAATAACCCGCCGCCAGTGGACAACCTAGCCCATTTTTTAAGGTTACAGCCGCCAGTGTTTTCCAGTAGCACCAAGCCAATAGTTGCTGACGATTGGCTACGCCGTATTGGAAGGGAGTTGACCACCGCAGGTTGCACAGATGCTGAGAAGGTGCGCTTTGCTGCACACCAATTGGATGGACCAGCAGCCTCGTGGTGGGAGAATTACACGACTACTTTTCCTATAGCCAATGTTACTTGGGACCAGTTTCAGCAAGCTTTCCGCACAGCCCATGTCTCAACTGGAGCTATGCAGATGAAGAAGCGGGAGTTCCGCAACTTACGCCAGGGGAATCGTACTGTGGCTCAGTACATGGATGATTTTAGCACGCTATCACGCTATGCCCCTGATGATGTGGCCATAGATGCCGCGAAGCAGGAGAAGTTTATGGAAGGGCTGAATGATGAGATGAGCAAGCAGTTGATGGTAGCAACCTTCAACAACTACCAGGAGTTGGTAGATAAAGCTCTTATGATTGAAGGGAAGAAGCAGCAGATTGAAAGCCGTAAGAGGAAGTATGGACAAGGGAAGTATAACTCAGGAGCTCAGCAGAAGCCTCGCTTAACCCCGAATTCGGGAGGACTTGTTCATAACCATGGAGGTCACACCCACACTGGAGGAGGATCGCATAACCACAATGGTGCTAAGAATGGAAATGGGAACGGAGCAAACAACAATCAGAATCGCTCCAATCCAGCGACACCCGCCAAAAGAGACCTAAGTCAAGTTACTAGCTTTAAGTGCGGGAAGACAGGGCACTATGCCAATGATTGCCCTGAAGGAAGGAATGGAACCGGAAATGGGAGCACTGGAAAGAAGCCTAATCCATTCAACAAAGGACAAGTGAACCACGTTAACATGGAGGAGGTTGAAGAGCAGCCGGACGCGGTAATCGGTAAGTTTTTGGTTACGTCATTTACCGCTCTTGTTCTTTTCGATACTGGTGCATCGCATTCATACATATCAAGGGGATTTGTGGATAAGTTTAAACTACCAACCCAAACCCTTAGGACCCCTCTTTTAGTGAGATCTCCTGGAGCAGAGTATATGGCTAGACGATGGTGCAGCTAGATACCCCTAACCATTGGTACCCATGTTTTTCCGTCCGACCTAATTGTCTTGGAGTCACAAGGATTGGATGTGATATTAGGTATGTACTGGATGTCAAAGTATGGAGGAAGCATTGACTGTGCGAGTAAGTCAATTTATCTCACCACCCCGGAGGGAAAAAGGATTAAGTATGTATCTAGGCATGTGCCTAGGAGGAGCCAAGTGAATACCCTCGCAGGAGTTGTCCAGGAGGAAGTGCCTGTAGTAAAGGATTATCCGGATGTTTTCCCAGAGGAGTTACCAGGCATGCCACCAGATAGAGACATTGAGTTTTTGATTGAGCTATTGCCAGGAACAGGGCGAATAACCAAAATACCCTATCGGATGCCCGCAAATGATCTGGAGGAGATTAATAAACAGATCAAGGAGTTATTGGAAAAAGGTTACATTCGAAGGAGTTCATCACCTTGGGGAGCTCCAGTGCTTTTGGTTGAGAAGAAGGATAAATCCCTACGAATGGATGTCGATTATCGAGCCTTGAATGAGGTAACGATTAAGAACAAGTACCCACTGCCGATGATCAATGATCTGTTTGATCAGCTGCAAGGAGCTAAGGTGTTTTCGAAGATCGATCTACGATCAGGATACCATCGATTGAAGATTCGAGAGAAGGATATACGAAGACAGCGTTCACCACGCGGTATGGACTATCTGAGTATACGGTCATGTCGTTTGGACTGACTAACGCCCCTGCCTATTTCATGAGTATGATGAACAAGGTGTTCATGGAGTATTTGGACAAGTTTGTTGTGGTGTTTATCAATGATATTATGGTATACTCGAAGAATGAAGAGGAGCACAAGGAGCATTTGCGTTTAGTTCTCGAGAAACTCAGGGAACACCGAGTTATCGCCAAGTTCAGCAAGTGCGAAGTTTTGGTTGAAGGAAGTCGGATTCCTTGGGCATGTTATATCGGGAGAAGGTATAGCGATGAGACCCCACCAAGGTTCGATCGATCCGAATGGTTGGCACCCACTTGATTAGCGAGATCCATGATTTCCTTGGACTCGCAGGATACTATCGGAGATTCATTGAGAATTTTTCCAAGATTGCAAAGCCAATGACTGAATTATTGAAGAAGGATACTAAGTTTAAATGGACATGTAAGATTGCGAGGCAAGTTTTCGTGGAGTTGAAGAAAGCGTTTGACTACAGCCCCGATTGCTAAAACTGCCAGATATACATAAGGAGTTTCAAGTGTATTGCGACGCCTCTCGCTTAGGACTTGGATGTGTGCTTATGCAGGACGGAAGAGTTGTTTCGTATGCCTCACGACAACTAAAACCCCATGAATTGAACTATGCCACGCATGATTTGGAGCTAGCAGCCGTAGTGCATGCATTGAAGACTTGGAGGCATTACCTTATTGGAAACTGTTGTGATGTGTACACGGATCATAAGAGTTTGAAGTACATTTTCACCCAAAAGGAGCTGAACCTTAGGTAGAGAAGATGGTTGGAGCTTATAAAGGATTATGACATGAAGCTACATTATCATCCAGGAAAAGCCAATGTTGTAGCAGACGCTTTGAGCCGGAAGAGTTATGCCAATATCCTTGGAAAATAGAGGATTGCCGAAGGAGTTAGCTGAGGATATCATGGAACTTCGATTGGAGATTGTTCCAAGAGGTTTCATTGCAACAATGGAGGTTCAGTCGACATTGTTGGACAGGATTCGAGAAGCTCAGAAGGATGACAAGGAGATTGCCGAGATAAAGGAGAAGATGAGCAAAGGAAAGGCCAAAGGTTTTCGTGAGGATGAGCACGATACCTTATGGTCTGAGGACTGAGTTTATGTGCCCAATAACCCAGAGATCAGGAAGTTAATACTTCAGGAGGCTCATGACTCACCATACTCGATACACCCCGGAAACACCACGATGTATTTGGATTTGAAGGAACGTTTCTGGTGGACTGGTATGAAGAAAGATATCACCGAGTATGTAGCCCTATGTGATGTATGTCAGAGAGTGAAGGAAGAACATCAGAAGCCAGCAGGACTATTACAGTCTGTGCCGATACCCGAATGGAAGTGGGATAAACTTGGCATGGACTTTATCACAGGATTACCTAGGACCAGAGCAGGATATGATTCAATATGGGTAGTAGTTGATCGCTTGACCAAAGTGGCTCACTTTATCCCAGTGAAAACCACCTATACGAGTGGGAAGTTGGCCAAGATATATATGTCCAGGATCGTATGTCTGCATGGAGTTCCGAGGACCATCGTATTAGATAGAGGAACACAGTTTACTTCAAAGTTTTGGCATCAGTTACACCAGACTTTGGGTATGAGATTGGAGTTCAGTACAACATTTCACCCGCAGACAGATGGACATACCGAGAGAGTCAACCAGATACTGGAAGATATGTTGAGAGCCTGTGCACTAGATTATGGATCTAGTTGGGATAACAATTTGCCTTACGCAGAGTTCTCATACAACAATACCTACCAAGCCAGTTTGAAGATGGCACCGTTCGAAGCTCTGTATGGACGCAGATGCAGAACACGGTTGATGTGGGATGAGGTAGGAGACCGTCAGTTGTTTGGACCGAACCTGATCAAGGAGTCAGAAGAGAAGGTGAAATTGATTCGTGATAGACTGAAGATTGCTCAGTATAGACAGAAGAGTTATGCAGATTCAAAACGCAAGGAGATAACTTATGAAATTGGAGACAAAGCATATCTGCGAGTATCACCCTTGCGAGGAGTGAAACGTTTTGGAGTTAAGGGAATGTTAGCCCCGAGATTTGTAGGACCGTTTCGCATTTTGGAACGGATGGGAGAAGTTGCCTACAAGCTGGAGTTACCTGAAGGACTGTCAGGAGTTCACGATGTGTTCCACGTCTCACAGCTGAAGAAGTGTCATGCTGAGATGGCCGGTATACCGTTAAGAATCTGATGCCCTTGGAGGCAATTCAATTTGGATAGTGATTTGACTTACGAGGAGAAGCCGCTTAAGATTCTTGAGCTTGCCGGCCGAGTCACCCTTGACAAGGTTATTAAGTTTTGCAAAGTTCGGTGGAACCACCATACCGAGGATGAAGCCACCTGGGAACGAGAGGATGATCTTCGCAAAGACCACCTGCACCTATTTTCTAGCCAACCCGAATCTCGAGTACGAGATTCATCTTAAGGGGGGTAGGTTTGTAACATCCCATATTTTCAATTTGGAATGTTATACATAGGTCATTCATGCACATCATATTTCATTGCATTTTTGTTCCGCAATCCTTGAAATCCCAAGCAACTCAAGGACCCTGGGAGAGAGTTGGGGATTTTCCGGTTTTCATATTTGATTCCTATCAAATAGTGAAACGAGGATTTTTGATTTTAATTATTTTTCTCTCCGAAAAATATTTCACATTAAAAATATATGAGAGGAGATAATATGACTTCTCCAAAACAATTGAAATATTGGAGGAAAAATGTTAAAATCATTTATTTGGTTTTATTTGATTTTATTTGGATTTTTATTTGCATTAGAAAAATTGCACGTTTTCAAAATTGCATTTTAGGGCCAAGAAAATGTTCATCTCGTTCTAGATATTTCATTTAGATGGTGAAAATTTGTTTTGGCATTTTTAGATTTTTATTTTATTTTCTAGGATTTTATTTCTGTCGGCGAAATTATTTTAAAAAAAATCTTCCCCGCGCCCGACTGGGCCGAAGGCCCAGCCGAGCCAGGCCGGCCCGCGCCGCCGCCGCCTCCCAGCGCCCGGCCGCCCGACCGAGACTCCAAGTTCGAGCCAGACTCCCGCCGCCGCCGCCTTGCCCCCTCCCCAAGCAGCCGCCACCTCCCTCTTTATAACCGCCGCCGCCACCCCACCTCGCCACCGACCCACCCACAGATCCCGAGCCGCCCGTGGCCAGCGCCGTCATCGCCGCCTCCCGCCGCCGCCCTGCCACCCCACGCCGCCCCGGGACCCCGCTGGAGCCGAGCCGAGGTAGCCGCCCCGCCGTTTTAAAAAAAACCCTAGTTTCGTTTTTTTCCGGTTTCTTTATGTAGCGGACGTTCGTTGATGTCTACTACACAACCTTCTTCTTGTAGACGTTGTTGGGTCTGCAAGTGCACATGTTTGTAGGACAGTAGCAAATTTCCCTCAAGTGGATGACCTAAGGTTTATCAATCCGGGGGAGGCGTAGGATGAAGATGGTCTCTCTCAAACAACCCTGCAACCAAATAATAAAGAGTCTCTTGTGTCCCCAACATACGCAATACAATGGTAAATTGTATAGGTGCACTAGTTTGGCGAAGAGATGGTGATACCAGTGCAATATGGATGATAGATAAAGGTTTTTGTAATCTGAAATAATAAAAACAGCAAGGTAACTAATGATAAAAGTGAGCATAAACGATATTGCAATGATAGGAAACAAGGCCTAGGGTTCATTCTTTCACTAGTGCAAGTTCTCTCAACAATAATAACATAGATAGATCATATAACAATCCCTCAACATGCAACAAAGAGTCACTCAAAAGCCACTAATAGCGGAGAACAAGCGTAGAGATTATGGTAGGGTACGAAACCACCTCAAAGTTATTCTTTCGGATCGATCTATTAAGGAGTTCGTACTAGAATAACACCTTAAGACACAAATCAACCAAAACCCTAATGTCACCTAGATACTCCATTGTCACCTCAAGTATCCGTGGGCATGATTATACGCTATGCATCACACAATCTCAGATTCATCCAACCAACACAAAGTACTTCAAAGAGTGCCCCAAAGTTCCTAGGAGAGTCAAGAATGTGTGCCAACCCCTATGCATAGGTTCATGGGGGGAACCCGCAAGTTGGTCACCAAAACATACATCAAGAGGCACGTGATATCCCATTGTCACCACAGATAAACACGGTAAGACATACATCAAGTGTTCTCAAATAAAGACTCAATCCGATTAAATAACTCAAGAGGGAAACTCAATTCATCACAAGAGAGTAGAGGGGGAGAAACATCATAAGATCCAACTATAATAGCAAAGCTCACGATACATCAAGATCGTGCCATAGAGAGAACACGAGAGAGAGAGAGAGAGAGAGATCAAACACATAGCTACTGGTACATACCCTCAGCCCCGAGGGTGAACTACTCCCTCCTCGTCATGGATAGCGCCGGGATGATGAAGATGGCCACCGGTGATGGGTTCCCCCTCCGGCAGGGTGCCGGAACGGACTCCCAAGAGGTTTTTGGTGGCTACAGAGGCTTGCAGCGGCGGAACTCCCGATCTATCTTGATATTCGATGGTTTTAGGGTACATAGGCATATATGGGAGAAAGAAGTCGGTCGGGAGGTGCTCGAGGGGCCCACGAGACAGGGGGGCGCGCCCAGTAGGGGGGGGGCTCCTATCTCATGGCCTCCTCGAGGATCTTCTGACGTGGACTCCAAGTCTCCAGGATCATATTCTTCCAAAAAAACACGCTGCCGAAGGTTTCATTCCATTTGGACTCCGTTTGATATTCCTTTTCTTCGAAATACTAAAACAGGCAATAAAACAGCAATATGGGCTAGGCCTCCGGTTAGTAGGTTAGTCCCAAAAATGATATAAATGTGTAAAATAAAGCCCATAAACATCCATAACGGGCAATATAATAGCATGGAACAATCAAAAATTATAGATACGTTGGAGACGTATCAAGCATCCCCAAGCTTAATTCCTGCTCGTCCTCGAGTAGGTAAATGATAAAAACATAATTTTTGATGTGGAATGCTACCTAGCATAATTCTCAATGTAATTTTATTTATTGTGGCATGGATGTTCAGATCCAAATGATTCAAAATAAAAGTTCATATTGACATACAAAATAGTAACACTTCAAGCATACTAATCAAAGTAATCATGTCTTCTCAAAATAACATGGCAAAAGAAAGTTCATCCCTACAAAATCATATAGTTAGGCTATGCTTCATTTTTGTCACACAAAGATGTTCCCAACTTCTATACCCCGATGACAAGCCAAGCAATTGTTTCATACTTAAATAATCTCAAACTTTTTCAACCTTCACGCAATACATGAGCGTGAGCCATGGATATAGAACTATGGGTGGAATAGAATATGATGATGGGGATTGTGTAGAGAAGACAAAAAAGGAGAAAGTCCCACATTGACGAGGATAATCAACGGGCTATGGAGATGCCCATCAATTGATGTCAACATGAGGAGTAGGGATTGCCATGCAACAGATGCACTAGAGCTATAAATGAATGCTCAACAAAAGAAAACTAGTGGGTGTGCACCCAACTTGCTTGCTCACGAAGACCTAGGGCATTTGAGGAAGCCCATCGTAGGAATATACAAGCCAAGTTCTATAATGAAAAATTCCCACTAGTATGAAAATGACAACTTATGAGACTCACTATATGAAAAACATGGTGCTAATTTGAAGCACAATATATGAGACTCTCTACATGAAGAACAAGGTGCTACTTCGAAGCACAAGTGTGGAAAAACAGATAGTAACATTGCCCTTTTTATTTATTTATTTTTTATTTTTTATTTTTTATTTTTTATTTTTTGGGCCTTTCTTTTTTTTGGCCTTTCTTCTTTTTTTTTTCTTTTTTTTCTTTGAGCAATGCTCTAATAATGATGATCATCACACTTCTACTACAACATATGAATTACAACTCAAAACTAGAGCAAGATATGACTCTATATGAATGCCTCCGGCGGTGTATCGGGATGGTGCAATGAATCAAGAGTGACATGTATGAAAAATAATGCATGGTGGCTTTGCCACAAATACGATGTTAGCTACATGATCATGCAATGGCAATATGACAAAAGTAAAGTATGTCATGATGATGATGAACGGAACGGTGGAATGTTGCATGGCAATATATCTCGGAATGGCTATGGAAATGCCATAATAGGTAGATATGGTGGCTGTTTTGAGGAAGATATAGGGAGGTTTATGTGTGATAGAGCATATCGTATCACGTGGTTTGGATGCACCGGCGAAGTTTGCACCAACTCTCAAGGTGAGAAAGGGCAATGCAGTGCATCAAGAGGCTAGCAAAGGCGGAAAGGTAAAAGTGCGTATAATCCATGGACTCAACATTAGTCAAAAGAACTCATTAACTTATTGCAAAAATTTAGAAGTCATCAAAAACCAAGTACTACGCGCATGCTCCTAGGGGGATAGATTGGTAGGAAAAGACCATCGTTCGTCCCCGACCGCGACTCATAAGGATGCACAAGCCAGGTACACTTCATGTTTCAAATTTGTTACACAACTTTAACCATACGTGCATGCTACGGGACTTGCTAACTTCAACACAAGCATTCTTTAAATTCATAATCACCCAACTAGCATGACTTTAGTATCACTACCTCCATATCTCAAAACAATTATCAAGTATCAAATTGATCATAGCATCTTGTCGTGGGTTTGTCACGGCAGATGTCCTCTTGCAAGGAGTTAGTCATGGAGCCATCGCAACTAGGAAGCTTAAAGGGGTTAACCGGGACAAAGGACACGAGAGATTTATACTAGTTCGGCCCCTTATGGTGAAGGTAAGGCCTACGTCTAGTTGGGTTGGTATTGCTTGATGTTTCGATGACCAGTGAGCGAGATATGCTATGCCCGGTTTTCGATGAGTTGTTTCTTGCCCTAATCCGGCGTGGTCGTCCCCTTATATACACGGGTTGGCGCCTGCGGCTTACAGAGTCCCTACCGCTCATAAACAAGTGTCCGGCTCGGTGACTAGTTAAATCTACCTTATGATACAAGTCATGCCATTATGGCGGTTTACTCTGACGGGCCTTAAGTCGCCTGTGGGCTTTAGACCCTTTATTGAACCACCATCTTCATGCTTGGTCTTGGGCTTCTTCTGATAGATCTCTCTTTGCATAACCCGGCCCCTCATGGACGGCTTATACAAATAGTTATATTCCCAACATTAGGCCCCAGATTGATTTGAAACTGTTCATGTCAATCTTAAAATACCTGAAGAAATAAGCCTTCGGTCTTCTATCTATGCAAAGGGTTTAACCCGCCATGACATCATCTTCTGGATCCGCGTTAGCCAGTCGTGATGTCATCTTCAATTAAATCCTTATTTTATTCTGCTATATCTTCAACGGATCTTTGCCTTTACTGATTGTCCCGAAACCCGAGGCGTCGGGGTCGTTGGTGTCACGCCCAATATGCGACCCTATCCAAAAGGAACTCGAAGGTCCCACCAAGGATAGACCCGCATATTGGAAACGCTTTTGCAAGGTGGATATCATTACATCAACATTACATAATAGATGGGGATACATGCATAAGGCACAAAAGCCACCGAGAATACATCAACATCATATACAAGGACAACATCCGACTACGGATGAAACATAAATGTAAGCTCAAACGACATCCACCTGCTAGCCCAGCTGCCGACTGGAACCTATCCCCGATCGAAGAAGAAGCGGAAGAAGAACTCCAACACAAGCAAACATCGCTCTCGCGTCATGATCATCGCAAACCTGTACACCTGAATCGGTGGTGTAGTAATCTATGAGCCACGAGGACTCAGCAATCCCATTACCATGGGTATCAAGACTAGCAAAGCTTAAAGGGCAAGGAAGAGGTAAAGTGGTGAGGTTGCAGCAGCGACTAAGCATATATGGTGGCTAACATACGCAAATGAGAGCGAGAAGAGAAACAAAGGAACGGTCGTCAACTATGATCAAGAAGTGATCCTGAACTCCTACTTACGTCAGACATAACCCAGAAACCGTGTTCTCCTCTCGATCGACCCCGAAAAGAGACACTCACGGTTACGCACACGGTTGGTGTATTTAATTAAGATCAACTTCGGGTTTTCTACAACCGGACATTAACAAATTCCCATCTGCCACATAACCGCGGGCACGGCTTTCGAAAGTTCAAACCCTGCAGGGGTGTCCCAACTTAGCCCATGATAAGCTCTCGCGATCAACGAAGGATATTCCTTCTCCCCGGGAAAACCCGATCAGTCTCGGAATCCCGGCTACAAGACATTTCACAGCAATAAAACAAGACCAGCAAAGCCGCCCGAATGTGCCGACAAATCCTGATAGGAGCTGCACATATCTCGGTCTCGAGGCACACTCGGATGAGCAGTCCATACAACTAAAACCAGACCTCAAGTTGCCTTGAGGGGCGCCGCAGGCTCTAGTTCGGGCCAAGACTCGAAGGAGCACTGGTCCGGGGCTAAAATAAAGAGGACCCTCGGGCTCCGGAAACCCAAGGAAAAAGGGCATAGGTGAGGCAAATGGTAAAACCAATGTTGGGCCTTCTTTGGAAAAGTCTTATTCAAAGCGAACTGTCGAGGGGTCCCATAAATCACCCGACCGCGTTAGGGACGCAAAATCCGGGAACATAATACCGATATATGACGGAAACTAGGCGGCAAGAGTGGAACAAAACACCAGGCATAAGGCCGAGCCTTCCACCCTTTACCAAGTATATATATGCATTAACAATATAAGATATATTGTTATATCCCAACAAGTAAACATGTTCCAAAGATGGAACAACATCTCCATGTTCCAACAAGGAACAAACTTCATCTTCACCTGCAACTAACAACGCTATAAGAGGGGCTGAGCAAAGCGGTAACATAGCCAAACAATGGTTTGCATAGGAAGGGTGCAAAAGGTTAGAGGCGACATGGCAAATAGGGGGCTTGAGCAGCAAGTGATAGGTAGCGCAGCATAGCGAAAGAGCGAAGCAACTAGCATAGCAATGATAGTAGTGAGATCCAGGGTAGCGGTCATCTTGCCTGAAATCCCGCAAGGAAGAAGAACGAGTCCATGAAGAAGACGAATGGATGAAGCCGAACCAAGCGTAGACGAACGAATCCTCACAATCGCAACATTACCGGAACAAGGAAGCAACACCGGAAAGAAACAAACAACATGGTAAACACACCACACATGAACAAGGCATGATGCACAATAAGCATGATGCATGACAAAGCTACATGAAGGCTACTCATGGCAAGAGATGATGCAAACAAAAACAACACGTCAAGGCAAGTTTAAATGAGGCCGGAAACAACATATAACAATTTCGGTAAGTCCTCATATGCAAATTTCGAAATTGGTCCAGATCTGATTAAACCTTAAGTTCAAGTTGTTAAACAGCAAGTTAAGATGCACCACGGTGATCTACACGAAATTCTAGTCAAGTTACATATAAAGTTCATTAGATTCGAGCTACGGTCTAGAAGATATGAGCAAAACAAGATAAGCATGGCATTGATGCAAAATGCATACAAATATCAAGCAAACACCTCAAAACAAGGGTGCAACATGATAATATGAAGCTCCATGCAAAATCAAGCAAGTTTCATATAGAGCACACTCAAAACGGGGCAACGGATCAACACATACACCCTATACAAGTTAAGACAACAATCTGTCCATAACAGCAACTAGGCATATTGCAAGCATCAAAACAACATGCTACAGGACCTCAACAAGAAAACAAAAGGCATGGGCATGATCTACAGGTAAAGCATTACAAAACATGAACACTGAACTATCTCCAGAAATCGCTAGAACATGCTCAAAAAGATATGGCAAGATTGCAAATAATAACAGTTTCAGGCATTGGCAGAAATAACATCAGGTTGCAATGTTTAGAGCTATGAAACAACATGTTTCAGGAACTTAATATGGAAAACAAAGGCATGGCATGAATCTACTAATAGCATAGAACAAAAGTCCTTTAATGACCATACGCCAAAAAGGATCAGAAAATATGATGGCACCCATGTAAACATGGAAAGTTATATTACAGATTTGAACATGGCAGGAACAACAATAAGTAGGCATGTTGGTGAGCTTAAACCACTCACCACAGAGCTACACATGGCATGGCAAGGTAACCAACAAAAGAAGACATGGCATAGAAGCTATACATGGCAAGAACAACATCATAGCATACAAGGATCAACCACAACAACCTTGGCAAAATTGAATAACATGTAAACAATCTGCCAGGAACATTTTATAGCAAAAGTAGAGCTCGATTGACTCAAGCTATGGCACTCCATAATTGCAAAAAAGGACAAGGATGGATAGAGCAAGACATATAGAACAAAACATCCTTACTGAAGTAACTCAAAATATGCATGGATCTCTCCGTAGCATCAAGTTAACATGGCATAAAAATATAACAGAATCTGCCAGGAAAACAGCAACAACAAGTACCCTACTTAACAAGCTTGATGCACTCACTACACAACTCACAAAAATACATGGCAAGCACCTCTGGAAAGATGGCATGGCATATGACAAAACACATGTAGGACTCAAGTTCATAGGATGCACACATCAATCATGGCAAAAATGACAAAAGGGCATGTTACATTAAGAAAGCGAAACTAACATCACATAGCACTCTTCCAACAGCATTTCGGGCATCAAGATGAGCTCAAATGAAAATGATGCAATGAGATGAAATGATCTACTCATCGAGGCGAACATTTTGACGTATTACACGCGCAAAACGGAGCAACGATGACAGAGTTATGGCATGATGAAAATGCAACAACTTCGGGGACTTAGTGAAAAAAAAATTGCAGCGAGCGTCAATTAGCTAAATCGTGCACGAAGGGCTAAAGGGCTGCTCACCCCGGCTTCGCCCATGACGGTGCTGCAGGCTGGGAGGCCGGTGGCTGGGCCGCTGGCTGGGCCGGGCCATTGGCGCTTGGGCCGGCCCACGCAGGGCGCCAAGCACGGGTGGGCGGCTCCTCTGCTCGCTCCCGAGCTAACCCATGGCGGCGGCGGGATCCGGCAAGGCCGGCGAGGGTGGAGGAGGCCATGGGGCGGCAGTCCCGGCCGGATCCGGACGGATCTGGCCGCGGGGACTCCGTTCCCGCCAACGGCGAGACCACCGGCGATGGGGCGGCGAGGAGGCGAGAACTCCTGCTCCGGCGAGACCTGCGGGAGAGAGAGGAGTGAGGCAGGGTGAGGGAAGATGGAGAGAGATGGTGCGGGCGGAGCTCGCTGGGCGGAGAGCTCGACGGCGGCGGAGCTCCGGCCACCGGACGGAACACGGCGGGCGAGGGAGATCAGGGCAGCCCGATCCAGCGTGGGAGGAGCGGGCGGCGGGGAACGAAGCGCCGGGCGCGGCTGGCGTCTGGCTGGCGGGGCCGTTCGGCCCGGGCGGGCGGATCTGGGCCCTGGAGGGCTGGCGGCGGAGGGAGGAGGCCGGGCGGCGTGGCAGCTCCGATTAGGCTGCGCGACAGTTGGCGGCGCGACTGTGGGACGATGCCAAGTGGCGGGGAGGAGGTGGCCGGCGCCGGATTACGAGGCGGAGGTGGGAGGTGACGGCGGCTGATGATTGGGGGCGCGAGATTCGAGGAGGGAGGAAGACTAGAGGTAGGTGGAGGGGCTAGGCTGCCCAAAATGGACAAGGGGTGGTGTTTAAATAGGAAAGGGGCTAGGGTTAGGGATTAACTCCGTTTTGGACCGTCTGATCACCATCGAACGGCTCCGGAGCGGAGAGGGACTAGGAGAGGGGTTGGGGGGCTGTGTAGATGGGCTAGACTGAGAAGAGAGAGAGACCCGACAGCAGTTTCGGAGACCGGAACGTCTGACGAATATACCGGCTATATTGCGGTAGTAGGTTTAACGGTTGGGCTATCAAATGTACTCCGAATGCGACGAAACTTGACAGGCGCTCTGTCTACACTATAATAAGACCGCATGCCAAGTTGCATCCCATTCCGAGAACATTTTTCGGCCACTCACGAAACGAGGTAAAAGGAGGGCGCCGGAGGACATAGGAGTCTTGGGATTGCAAAACGGACAACGGGGAAAATGCTCGGACGCATGAGACGAACACGTATGCAAATTGAAATGCGCATGATGACATGATATGAAATGCAGATGATGACATGGCAAAGTGCAACACGCAAGCACATGACATGGCAAAGACGGCGAATAACTGGCAGACACCTGGCGCATCGAATCCGGGGCGTTACAACACTCCTCCACTAACAAGAGATCTCGTCCCGAGATCTTAGGACCGAGACGGAAGGGAAAATGGATGAGGTGAAACAAGAAACGCAAGAGAGAAGAGGCAAAGGATCGAGAGCACTCGAGAAGAAGAGAGGAACGACGAGGATGATGAGAATCGAAAGCTCACGGAAATTAGATAGACTATGAAACAAATCGTTCTAACCGGAATGGTTAGAATGGAAAAAGAAAGCGGATAAGACTGAAACGATTTAGGCAGCACTCCGGCTAAAACATGGAGGAATAGAGCATGAACTTGAGAGGATGGAATGATACTTGATGAAGACATGACACAAAACCTCCGGAAAGAATTGAAATAGAATGAAAAGAACTTAGAAGGAAGGATTGAGTGGATTTGTCGAGAAAAATCAACAATGAAAAGAAATAAGCTTGTTGTGGGCTTATATGTAACATCTCAAGATCATAAGATGATAACCGGCCACAAACGGAAATAATTGGATAGCTGAGAAGAGCGAAGAAATGCAAAACTCCACTTCACAAGAATACGGAGAATTAATTGCACTTCAAAACGCGAGAAGAAAAGATACTTGAACTCCTCCAACAAGAAACTTGATGAACACTTGAAGAATGAATTAAATCATGAAGAACCCCCATGAAGAACTCCGGTAACAAAAGAATGACGAGATAAAATGAAGGAAGAAAGAATAAGATGAGCCTTGCGATTATTTAGATGGAGGTTTCGACGATATGGTCGAGGAAATTTGAACTCCGGAAAAGAAAAGATTAAAACACTTGGATCTAGAATTTATTCATTACGAACAAACTCCAAAGGAAGGGATTAATCAACTTGAGGAAATAAGAATAAGATTTATTGTATGCTTATCCTTCATCAAATTAAATTGATGACAAACAATGGATATTGCAAACTACTTATTCTTTTTGAAAAAGAATTGAGAAGGGATAGCACAAAACTTGAGAAAGTCTTCATGAACCACCGGTAGGATTGGAAAGAACGAATGGATAAAAATGATAATCAAGGAAAAAGAATCTTGAACGAACCACCGTAAGAATTCAGAAATGACTGATGAAAGAGTATGAATCACCGGGAAGAATTAGAAAAGCACGGAGATACTTGAGGGAATTTAGAGAAAAGAGATCGAAGAGATCGCGAGCTGATAGAAGAATACTTGAATGAAGCAGCGGAAGAATATTGGGACGAAACGAAGGGCACGGACATAGAATAATTGGAGAACTACTTTGAAAAACTTGGAGCGAAGAAATCTTCCGAAAGGATGGCCTCGGATGAAAAGAAATAGAAATCAACTCCTGAAATACTCCGGATGGATGAAAAAATTGCACTGGCTGGAAACAATTAGAAAGGATAACATCGAGCTAGCACCGGGAATCTCCGGGGGAACGGACAAGATTTAGAGGAAAAATCTCTTCAATCTTCAAATGATGAGGAGAAAACACCACCAAAAATTGTTGAGGTACTCCGGAAGAAAGAAAAACAGAGAGGTTGAGCCAACAATGAAATGATTTGAAATCGATCTTGGAAAAATACCTGACTGATGAAATTCATACTTACGTCAGACTCCGAAAAGAATTAGAGAATAGCTCCGGGAAATTAGAAGAGTCAGGTAAGATCCTGGGAAAGACCTGTGGGTTAGGGCCCACTGAAGAGAAAAACACCGTTGGAAAAGGGATGATGAACAGATAGATGATGCACCGGAACAATTGCAATATATGAATGAGGTGACAACCTCGAATTAATTGGAACACAGACGAATCTCCTGATAGGTCTTCCGAACTCCGGAATGATTAACTGGCGAGAGGCAAACGAGCAAAGGGAGATATTTGAGCTGAGGGAACGAATACGATCGACAACGAGAGATTTGAATTGAGTCCACCAGGGAAGAAAAAGAGATGATGAATTTCAAACGAGACGAGAATTCACCGGATGAAATAATTGAGGGAAGACCAAGAGGCTCCACACGAATGAAATAGATGGTCGAAGAAACTTCGAACTCCGGGAATAATAGGTGGGAGGCGGAAAACACAGGCAACTTGGAGGGGGAAACCCGATGAATTACTTGACGAAAAAAAACACCGGTTGAAATCATTGATGAAAGAAAGCAAAGACTTCACACGAGTAGGATGGATACTCGATTACGGCCTCCGGTTCTGACAAGAAAAAGGGTGGGCGGGTGGGAAAAACAAAGACAACTTCGGACAGGGAAAAACAACGACGTCGGAGGAAGAATTGAGGATTGAACTCAAAGATGAAGAGGCTCGAGTCGACTTGACGAGAAATGCACCGGATGAAAAGAGCTGAGAAACCACTATCGGAAAACCAACTGCGTGATCCTAAAGAAAAATTTGAAGGGGAAGAGGAGTAGTTCAAAACACCTACGTCAAGATTCCTTACCAGAGCGACGAAGGGGCAGAGGAGTAAAAAGAATTCCTACTCTCCGATATAACTAGACTCCGAAAATAGTTTTCTTCTAGACTCAACTACGGCCAAACTACACGATCAATCAAGGGGGCTCCTAGGGTCGGTCGAGGCTCTGATTACCAACTTGTCACGCCCAATATGCGACCCTATCCAAAAGGAACTCGAAGGTCCCACCAAGGATAGACCCGCATATTGGAAACGCTTTTGCAAGGTGGATATCATTACATCAACATTACATAATAGATGGGGATACATGCATAAGGCACAAAAGCCACCAGAATACATCAACATCATATACAAGGACAACATCCGACTACGGATGAAACATAAACAGAAGCTCAAACGACATCCACCACCTGCTAGCCCAGGCTGCCGACCTGGAACCTATCCCCGATCGAAGAAGAAGCGTAAGAAGAACTCCAACACAAGCAAACATCGCTCTCGCGTCATGATCATCGCAAACCTGTACACTGGCAATCGGTGGTGTAGTAATCTGTGAGCCACGAGGACTCAAAGAATCCCATTACCATGGGTATCAAGACTAGCAAAGCTTAAAGGGCAAGGAAGAGGTAAAGTGGTGAGGTTGCGCAGCGACTAAGCATATATGGTGGCTAACATACGCAAATGAGAGCGAGAAGAGAAACAAAGGAACGGTCGTCAACTATGATCAAGAAGTGATCCTGAACTCCTACTTACGCCGACATAACCCGAAACCGTGTTCTCCTCTCGATCGACCCGAAAAGAGACACTCACGCGATTCTACGCACGGTTGGTGTATTTAATTAAGATCAACTTCGGGTTTTCTACAACCGACATTAACAAATTCCCATCCGCCACATAACCGCGGCACGGCTTTCGAAAGTTCAAACCCTGCAGGGTGTCCCAACTTAGCCCATGATAAGCTCTCGCGATCAACGAAGGATATTCCTTCTCCCGGAAAACCCGATCAGTCTCGGAATCCGGCTACAAGACATTTCACGCAATAAAACAAGACCAGCAAAGCCGCCCGAATGTGCCGACAAATCCTGATAGGAGCTGCACATATCTCGGTCTCGTGGCACACCCGGATGAGCAGTCCATACAACTAAAACCAGACCTCAAGTTGCCTTGAGGGGGCGCTGCACAGGGCTCTAGTTCGGGCCAGCACTCGAAGGAGCACTGGTCCGGGGGGGCTAAAATAAAGATGACCCTCGGGCTCCGGAAACCCAAGGAAAAAGGGCATAGGTGAGGCAAATGGTAAAACCAATGTTGGGCCTTCTTTGGAAAAGTCTTATTCAAAGCGAACTGTCGAGGGGTCCCATAAATCACCCGACCGCGTTAGGGACGCAAAATCCGGGAACATAATACCGATATGACGGAAACTAGGCGGCAAGAGTGGAACAAAACACCAGGCATAAGGCCGAGCCTTCCACCCTTTACCAAGTATATAGATGCATTAACAATATAAGATATATTGTTATATCCCAACAAGTAAACATGTTCCAAAGATGGAACAACATCTCCATGTTCCAACAAGGAACAAACTTCATCTTCACCGCAACTAACAACGCTATAAGAGGGGCTGAGCAAAGCGGTAACATAGCCAAACAATGGTTTGCATAGGAAGGGTGCAAAAGGTTAGAGGCCGACATGGCAAATAGGGGGCTTGAGCAAAGAAGTGATAGGTAGCGCAGCATAGCGAAAGAGCGAAGCAACTAGCATAGCAATGATAGTAGTGAGATCCAGGGTAGCGGTCATCTTGCCTGAAATCCCATAAGGAAGAAGAACGAGTCCATGAAGAAGACGAATGGATGAAGCCGAACCAAGCGTGAAAGAACGAATCCTCACAATCGCAACATTACGGAACAAGGAAGCAACACCGGAAAGAAACAAACAACATGGTAAACACACCACACATGAACAAGGCATGATGCACAATAAGCATGATGCATGACAAAGCTACATGAAGGCTACTCATGGCAAGAGATGATGCAAACAAGAACAACACGTCAAGGCAAGTTTAAATGAGGCCGGAAACAACATATAACAATTTGGTGAAGTCCTCATATGCAAATTTCGAAATTGGTCCAGATCTGATTAAACCTTAAGTTCAAGTTGTTAAACAGCAAGTTAAGATGCACCACGGTGATCTACACGAAATTCTAGTCAAGTTACATATAAAGTTCATTAGATTCGGAGCTACGGTCTAGAAGATATGAGCAAAACAAGATAAGCATGGCATTGATGCAAAATGCATACAAATATCAAGCAAACACCTCAAAACAAGGGTGCAACATGATAATATGAAGCTCCATGCAAAATCAAGCAAGTTTCATATAGAGCACACTCAAAACAGGGCAACGGATCAACACATACACCCTATATAAGTTAAGACAACAATCTGTCCATAACAGCAACTAGGCATATTGCAAGCATCAAAACAACATTCTACAGGACCTCAACAAGAAAACAAAAGGCATGGGCATGATCTACAGGTAAAGCATTACAAAACATGAACACTGAACTATCTCCAGAAATCGCTAGAACATGCTCAAAAGATATGGCAAGATTGCAAATAATAACAGTTTCAGGCATTGGCAGAAATAACATCAGGTTGCAATGTTTAGAGCTATGAAACAACATGTTACAGGAACTTAATATGGCAAAAAAAGGCATGGCATGAATCTACTAATAGCATAGAACAAAAGTCCTTTAATGACCATACGCCAAAAAGGATCAGAAAATATGATGGCACCCATGTAAACATGGAAAGTTATATTACAGATTTGAACATGGCAGGAACAACAATAAGTAGGCATGTTGGTGAGCTTAAACCACTCACCACAGAGCTATACATGGCATGGCAAGGTAACCAAAAAATGAAGACATGGCATAGAAGCTATACATGGCAAGAACAACATCATAGCATACAAGGATCAACCACAACAACCTTGGCAAAATTGAATAACATGTAAACAATCTGCCAGGAACATTTTATAGCAAAAGTAGAGCTCGATTGACTCAAGCTATGGCACTCCATAATTGCAAACAAGGGCAGGGATTGATAGAGCAAGACATATAGAACAAAACATCCTTACTGAAGTAACTCAAAATATGCATGGATCTCTCGGTAGCATCAAGTTAACATGGCATAAAAATATAACAGAATCTGCCAGGAAAACAGCAACAGCAAGTACCCTACTTAACAAGCTTGATGCACTCACTACACAACTCACAAAAATACATGGCAAGCACCTCTGGAAAGATGGCATGGCATATGACAAAACACATGTAGGACTCAAGTTCATAGGATGCACACATCAATCATGGCAAAATGACAAAGGGCATGTTACATTAAGAAAGCGAAACTAACATCACATAGCACTCTTCCAACAGCATTTCGGGCATCAAGATGAGCTCAAATGAAAATGACGCAATGAGATGAAATGATCTACTCATCGAGGCGAACATTTTGACATATTACACGCGCAAAACGGAGCAACGATGACAGAGTTATGGCATGATGAAAATGCAACAACTTCGGGGACTTAGTGAAAAAAAAATTGCAGCGAGCGTCAATTAGCTAAATCGTGCACGAGCGGGCTAAAGGGGCTGCTCACCCTGGGCTTCGGCCCATGACGGTGCTGCAGGCTGGGGAGGCCGGTGGCTGGGCCGCTGGCCGGGCCGGGCGCGCTGGCTGGCCGCCCACGCGAGGGTCGCGCACAAGCACGGTGGGGGCGAAGCGGCTCCGCCGCTCCCGAAGCTAACCCATGGCGGCGGGCGGGATCCGGCAAGGCCGGCGAGGGTGGAGGAGGCCATGGGGCGGCGGTCCCGGCCGGATCCGGACGGATCTGGCCGCGGGGACTCCGTTCCCGCCAACGGCGAGGACCACCGGCGATGGGGCGGCGAGGAGGCGAGGAACTCCTCCGGCGAGACCTGCGGAGAGAGAGGAGTGAGGCAGGGTGAGGAAGATGGAGAGAGATGGCGCGGCGTGAGCTCGCCTGGGCGGAGAGCTTCGACGACGGCGGAGCTCCGCCACCGGACGGAACACGGCGGGCGGCGAGGAGATCGGCAGCCCGATCCAAAGTAGGGAGGAGCGGGCGGCGAAACGAGAGCTCGGGCACGGCTGGGCGGCGTCTTGAGCTGGCGGGGCCCGTTTCGGCCCGGCGGCGGGCCGGATCTGGGCCCTGGAGGGCTGGCGGCGGAGGGAGGAGGCCGGGGCGACGTGGCCGGCTCCGATTGGCTGCGCGCGACAGTTGGCGGCGGCGCGACCTGTGGGACGATGCCAAGTGGCAGGGAGGAGGTGGCCGGCGCCGGATTACGAGGAGGAGGTGGGAGGTGGCGGCTGATGATTGGGGCGCGAGATTCGAGGAGGGAGGAAGACTAGAGGTAGGTGGAGGGGCTAGGCTGCCCAAAATGGACAAGGGGTGGAGTTTAAATAGGAAAGGGGGCTAGGGTTAGGGGATTAACTCCGTTTTCGGACCGTACGATCACCATCGAACGGCTCCGGAGCGGAGAGGGACTAGGAGAGGGGTTGGGGGGCTGTGTAGATGGGCTAGACTGAGAAGAGAGAGAGACCCGACAGCAGTTTCGGAGACCGGAACGTCTGACGAATATACCGGCTATATTGCGGTAGTAGGTTTAACGGTTGGGCTATCAAATGGACTCCGAATGCGACGAAACTTGACAGGCGCTCTGTCTACACTATAATAAGACCGCATGCCAAGTTGCATCCCATTCCGAGAACATTTTTCGGCCACTCACGAAACGAGGTAAAAGGAGGGCGCCGGAGGACATAGGAGTGCCGGATTGCAAAACGGACAACGGGGAAAATGCTCGGACGCATGAGACGAACACGTATGCAAATTGAAATGCGCATGATGACATGATATGAAATGCAGATGATGACATGGCAAAGTGCAACACGCAAGCACATGACATGGCAAAGACGGCGAATAACTGGCAGACACCTGGCGCATCGAATCCGGGGCGTTACAGTTGGATAATGATATTCAATCTCCTCGTTTCTCGCACCGTCCCAGTCGACCCTTCCCTATAAATAGGCTCGACCTAGGTCTTTTTCATTTTCTCCCTCAGTCGTCTTCATCTTCTCCCTGCCTCCCTATTACTCGAGCTCCGCCGCCGCCACCGTCGAGCTCCTCGTCTTCTCCAACTCAGGCCGCTGCATCAACCTGACTTAATCAGAGAAACGCGACGGAACACTGCAGCAGCTCTGCATTCGTAAGCCCTTTTCCTTTCCTGCGTTTAGATCTGCATTGCGGCCTCCCGAGTTCGTCGGTGTTCATCGCCGCTCGTTGCAAACCCTTGATATTTTTCCTTTCGCGTGCTCCTTTTTGATCTTTAGACAGCTAGAACTACTGCGGTGGCTGTTCCACATCCATCTCGAATAGACACAGATCTCATTCCCTTGTTTAAAGGCCTCCTTCGAGTGTATGAACTTCTTTGTACTGGCTTTAGGTCTAGAAATTTTTCTTTTTTAGAGCAATAGTTTGATCCAAAATAATAGCTGAAACTTGTGAAACTTGTTTGTTCCACACTTAGCCAAAAAATCTGCACCTGTTGACTCTGTTCAACTACGATAGTCCATATAGCCAGTTTTAAGAAAATGTCACTGTTTGGTCAACCTTGCTTGCATCCGGCGATTTAAGAAAATTTAACCGCCTTTGATACTTGTAGCGGCTTAAATACCGCTGAATAATTACCCATATATCATTAGGCCCCTTCTTAAACCGCCATTTTGAATAAACTCACGATGTTCTCCTCCGGGTTATAAATTGAACCGGAAATTTTTTCTTTTGTCATAGGTTTCAATTTGCCTAATGGCTCCCAAGGCTCCCAAACCTCCGGTGACCTGTAACTGGGTCAAGTCCGTCGTTACAGAAAGCACTTTGTCTGATTTTGTGAAATCCGGCCATCTGCCCAAGAAAGAGATCATGTCTTATCATGCTCCTAACCCGTCAGAGGAGAAGCCTCAACCCAAGGAGGGGGAGGTGATCGTGTTTACTGATCACATGAACCGGGGCTTCGCTCCACCCGGTTCAAAATTCTTCAGGGATGTTTTGCATTTCTTTGATCTCAGACCTCAAGACATCGAGCCTAATTCCGTGTCAAATATTTGCAACTTCCAAGTCTTCTGCGAGGTGTACCTTCGAGAAGAACCCAGCTTACTTTTATTCAGAGAATTGTTTTACTTAAACCGGCAGAACGAACGAGCCAACGGGCCCAGTCTGGAACTTGGTGGCATCTCGATTCAGCGGCGGAGAGACTGCCTTTTTCCTTATGCTGAACTGTCGAGTCATCCACAGGATTGGAATCATACGTAGTTTTACTGCCAGGACACTTCTCCGGCTGAGGAAAATCCTCTACCCGGCTTCCGTGCCTTGCGCCTTGAATCCAATCACCCGCTGCCGGATAAACTGACTGCTGTTGAATGTCTGCCACTTGCTCCCACCATTAGTAAAATCAAAGCTCTTTTGGGAAATGGCTTAGATGGCATTGATCTGGTCCGAGTCTGGATCGCTTGGCGAGTGATTCCGTTAAGCCGCCGCCCCGGCTTAATGTGCACTTACTCAGGCGAGAAGAATGACCCACTACGTCATAGTCCCGACGACTTACCAGATGATGTGGTGGAGGCTACGACCCAGACGTTGCTGAAAGAGGGCACGGTGACTAGTAATGCCTTTGGCTTACTTCCTTTCTACAAGAAGAACCCGGCCCCTGCAGTAAGTCATCAACCTCAATAACTATTCCTTACACCTTGCTTTTATTTATAACCCTTTACCGTTTTTCCTCAGGCCAATGACAACTTCTGGAAGGTCAAGTATGGCCATGAGGCTGCCAAACAAGCCAGAGTGGCCAAGAGAACCGAAAGAAAAACCGCCAAAATAGGAACTTCAAGGAAAAGGAAGCCAAGCGCTTCAGATTTACTCAAATTGGACGACACTTATGATGATGAATAAGAAGTAATCCTTAATTCTCATGACCCCCTTATCTTTATTTTATTGACATTCTACCCTTTCAGGAGGATACGGGGAACAGCCAAGCGGTTGACGAAGAGGTAACTATAATATCCTCCGACTCAGAGCCTTTGCCAAAGCAAAAAATCCGAAGGGTGACCCGGAAAGTAAGATTTTCACATCCTTTAGCTTATCAAGATCCTCAATTTCTTTTGAAGCAACAGACTCATGAAAGCCGGAGGCATACCCGGACCTCCAAGGATGCGTAACTCTCCTCCGGTTTACTGATGTAACGAGAAGCGTAAACTGAGGTTATTTCCGACTTATATTCTGCTTTCCCCTTAGCGGGCTTAATACGTCCACCTCTCAATTCATCCGACACAAATTATCAGGAGACCTCACCTTCCTCCGGCGAGTCTATGCAATCCAACATGCCGGGTTTCAAAACCGCCCCCGGGTAATATAAACTTATTTACCTTATACTTTACCTTACTCATGTTTTTGTACTCACCCTTCTGCCTTGTCCACGGCGTGCAAGTGAAACCCAGTAAGAGGGCAAAAAAGAATAAGCCGTCCCAAGATCCGGTCATAACTGAACCGGAACTCGGAACAGCTACCCCTGACACTTCCACTCATCAACCGCTGCCTAAACCGGTTTATGATATTCCAGCACCAACCTCTGATCCGCCCGCTGAAGAAACAATTGGTGGTTCTGATAAACCGGAAACTCCTAACCCAGCCAAGACAACTGATCCAGAAGTTGAGATTCTCAAGACTCAGTTTGTCGAGCCGAGTCAGCCCACTGTCCTTGCCAAGTGCTCTGCCAAGGAGGAGCTTTTGGAGCGTCGAAAAGCCAAGTTAGACATTGCAGAGTATACTCATTTGGGTATTGGGGATATCGTCTCTGCCTATATCAGTCAAGTACATAGCAGCCGCGACCTGGAAATTGACATGGTGAAGCAGATACAGCAAAAATCTGAGGTATGACCTATGTTATTTTTCCTTAACCATACTTACTGTACCAGCCCCCAAGTCTATTGCTTATAAGTAAATATGCTGTAGACTTTAGAAAATTGCCTAACATAGCTTGTCCGGCTTGGAAAGAAAGTTATTTAACCCGATTGTAGCATGATACTTTGAACTTGTGATACACATTAGCCCCCAAGTGTCAAGCATCTTTGCTTGCAAAGTGCTTGGGACTTAAATTTCCATGAACCGGCGTAGCAATTTAAAGTTCTTCAACATACATTAGCCCCCAAGTGTCAAGTACCTTTGCTTGCAAAGTGCTTGGGACTTAATGTTTATCTTATAATGATTCTGACTATAACCCGACATCAATACAGGCCACCATAAGTCAATTTGAATCAGAGGTTACTGACTTGAAGAATCGCCTGGCAGCCCAAGAACTTGAAATCCAAAAGGCCAACTCCAAGTTTGAATTCAGTATTTCTGAACAAGAGAAGTTGAAGAAAAACTTTGAAACGGATAGGAAAAACTGGGCTGATGAAAAGGCTTCACTGGTAACCCGGGCCGAAACGGCAGAGGCATTGCTTGCAGAAGCCATAGCTGATGTCACAGCCCTAGAGCTTGCTTGTAGCTAGTGGCATTGCATCCATGCATCATGTTTAATTTTTCATGAAATTTGAAATGGGGATTGCCTAAACCCTAGCATTAAAGGAATTCAAATAGGCTCAACCATAAATATTTTTCAATGAACCAAATGGCCTTAAAAAATGTTCACCATTTTTGGAAAAATCTTTGAAACGATAACCAGAGATGTTGCACATTTTTCCATGACATTTGGATTTTTGAATTAAATCATATAGTATTTGCATTTGGGCATTTAATGCTAATAAATAGTTTAAATGTTCAAATAATCATGAACTGAACCCTAGAGCTTGCTTGTAGCTAGTGGCATTGCATCCATGCATCATGTTTATTTTTTCATGAAATTTGAAATGGGGATTGCCTAAACCCTAGCATTAAAGGAATTCAAATAGGCTCAACCATAAATATTTTTCAATGAACCAAATGGCCTTCAAAAATGTTCACCATTTTTTGGAAAAACGCTGGAAACAGTAACCAGAGATGTTGCACATTTTTCCATGACATTTGGATTTTTGAATTAAATCATATAGTATTTGCATTTGGGCATTTAATGCTAATAAATAGTTTAAATGTTCAAATAATCATGAACTGAAATGTTGTTGTTGGAAATATTCCAAAGCAGTGACATTGACCAGTTTCATGATTTTTGGAAATGCCCTGGCATTTTTATTAAAGTCAAACATAATTACAGAAAATAGAAAAATGGAAATAAAGAAAGAGAGAGAGAAACCTTACCCTGCTTACTCAAGACAACCCAACTGGCTCGGCCTCAGTAGCAGCCCAGACAAAAACAGGCCCAGCCCAACTCCCCATCAGTCTTCAACCTCTCGCCAAGAGGCGAGGCGCGTGTCAACGCCAGCCAGCCACCTCCACCCTGCCGCTTTCACTTCCCGACGCCTGACGGCCTCGCAGCGCCACGAACCCCCTCGACCCCCGACCCCCTCGCTCTCTCCCTCTCCCTCATTCCCTCCTCTGTCTCGCTCTCTCTCCCGAACCCGAACGAGCTCGCCGGCGCCGATCGCCGTACCCGCGGCCACAGCCACCCCCTTGCCCCTCTGCCGTTCCCAGGATCTCCGCCTCGACCCCCTCTTCCACCCCACCGATCCACGGCCCTCCGGAGGCCCTGCTTCATTGTCATCGCGGTCATCCCCAACCTCGGGCAACCGAGCCCCTCGCCGTCGATTCGCCGCACTCCGGCCGCCCCCGAGCCCCCGGACCCGCCAAACGGACTCACGGTGAGCCCGCGCCGTCTCCCCTTCTCCCTGGTCGCGCCCGCCCTCTAGGCCGTAGCCACCTGCCGTGGCCGAAGCTTCCCCGCCCGGCTATGTCGCGCCGCCGTCCTCAGCAGCCGCTTGTACTCGATTAGAGCGCGTCATCGTGCTCACCGCGACTCAGGAGTCCGGAGAGCCCTCGATGAGTTTCCCAGCTCTGTAGGCCTGCGCCGCTCGAACCCGTAGCTCCGGCCACCGCCACGGACTCGTTCCGGCGAACTCCGGCCACCCCGCACCTCCCGCTAGTCTCCTTAGATGCGCGAGCAGCGTAACGTAGGGCCCTCCGCCTCTCTTTTGGTCACCGGAGGAGGAAACCCGCACCCTCCGCTGCCTCTCGGCTCCGCCGGCGGCGAGCCATGGGTCAACTCCGCGAGTTGACCCGGGTTTGGCCTAGTTTGACTTCCCGGAGCCAGCGACATGCGGGCCCCGCCTGCTAACTAATCTAGTTTAGGTTTAAACTAATTTAACTTAACCTAGGTTAGTGCTAATTGACTAGGTTAGTTTAGTTAGTCACTGACGTGTGGCCCCACACATCAGGTTTGACCCAGGTTGACTGCTGACGCGGTGCTGACGTCATGCTGACGCAATTATTTGATTTTCTGGATTTAATTTAATTCAGGAAATTTCTAAAATACCCCAAACTTCAAATATTCATAACTTTTAATCTGTAGCTCCAAATTAAATAATTTATATATGAAAAATGATCAGAAAAATATGAAGAATCTGTTTATGGCATTTTCATGCATGATTTAACAAGTTAACCTCACTGAATAGGACAAATGATGATTAGGGCAAATTATGAAATAACATTTGGAGTTGGAATCTGTTCTTGTTTGAGTTCCACTTCAATTAACTTGGCTAGACATTGCATTAGGTGAATTCAGTACCTTAATATGACATGTCATTCATGTGAATGTGCATTGCATTGATTGTGTTCTCTCTTGTTTGCGATGCTTGTCCCCTCTCGATGGGCAACGTCTGAAGCGATGAATTCGATGACACCGATGAAGAACTATATTATCTTCGAAGTGCCGGGCAAGCAAAACCCCTTGTTCATTCCGATATAATCCCACTCTCTCGCTCCTGCTCTATTTTACTGCATTAGGACAACAACGACTCATGTGTTACTTGTTGCGGTAGCTGAACCCCTTTATCCTCTGCATGACCGTCATTCCACAGTAATTAGATGAAACCCACTAGCATGAGTAGGAGTTGTTTGAGCCATGTTGTGCCTACTCATTCATGCTTGTTGTCATGCCTGCTACTGCTTAGAGTTGAGTCAGGTCTGATTCATCGGGAATGAATTGGAATGGTTGTGTGAACATGTCCCTCTTGTGTGTGAGCTAAGTGTGTGAACACGATTTGGTAAAGGTAGTGGTGAGAGGCCATGTAGGAGTACATGGTGGGTTGTCTCATTGCAGCCGTCCTCGAGGCCGAGATCTGTGTTTGTGATCCATGAAACAGTTACTACCACGCATTGGGCCCGAAACCAATGGACCCTCTCGGCTTCTTAACCACTCTTGTCCTCGGTCAGGGAGTTGCAAGTAGTTTCAGTGTTTGTAGCATGATGGGGCCACACATAGCGCTGACCGTAGGGTGGGCTGTGTTGCGGTAAACCTGCGTGGCCGGTGTACCGATTCGCCCGTTTGGTGTCTGGGAACCCTGCACACATCGTTCGGGGCTGTATGGGAAACCTCGGCGGACTCCTGCGGATGGAACCCGAATAGGCGATAAACTGGACTTGGGACTTGTGTGTTTAGGTAGGCTGTGGCCGACACCCACGTTGGGCTTCCGCTTGAAGGTTGCCGAGTACATGTCGTGTAAACGCGGTAAGTGGTGAGAGCGTGTGTGAAGAAGTACACCCTGCGGGGTTAATATAATCTATTGAATAGCCGTGTCCATGGAGAAGGACTTACGGGTTGCCTATATCGGTTCATAGACAAGTGAAAGTGGATACTCTGAAATGCGCCAAGATAAGCGTGAGTGCTATGGATGGCGTTCTCGTGAGGGAGGCGGAGCGGATCCATAGTGGTGTATTGATATGGTGAATATGTGGACTCGTGTGCGCCACCTCAAAAGAGTTACTTGCGATCGTAGTTCGGGATAGCCACCGAGTCAAAGCTGGCTTGCTGCAGCCAAACTCCACCACCCCTTTTGATAATGATGCATATGTAGCTAGTTACGATGTAAGCCTTGCTGAGTAATGCGTTTGTACTCACGTTTGCTTATTTTATGTTTTTGCGAGAGACTTCGTTCTCGCTAGTAGTTCCACGTGAACTTGATGTTTAGCTTGTTACCTCAGCTACGATCTTGTGCCCTCGGCGAGATCTGTAGATAGTCGAGCTTCTCAGCCTTCTTCATTTATAGTTATGCATACTTTCGAGACATGTTTAGCTTCGCTTGTGCTTTGACTTGTATGCTCACGAGTGTTGGGTCATGAGACCCATGTTTGTAATACCTCGCTCCTCGGAGCCTATTGAATAAATATTTGAGTCGTAGAGTTATGTTGTGATGCCATGTTGTATCTACACATATTGAGCATATTGTGTGTATGTTTGAAATGCTTGGTATGTGTGGGATCCGACAAACTAGTTGTTTATCCTTGGCAGCCTCTCATATGGGGAAATGTAGTCTCGTGCTTCTGAGCGATAGTAGTCCGCTACAACACGGTTCACCGGAGTCCTGCTAGCCCAGCACTACTGCTTGGACACTTGACTGGCCGGCATGTGTTTCACTTCGTTCCTATGTCTGTCCCTTCGGGGAAATGTCACGCGGTGTTATTCGGAGTCCTGCCTAGCCTGCTATAGCCCGGGATACCGGAGTCCTGTTAGCCCAGTGCTACAGCCCGAATATATACGTTGATGACCGACATGCTCGATGTGATTCATGTATGCCTGTCCCCATGGGTTAGCGCCGCTTTGGGTTCACGACTAGCCATGTCGGCCTGGGTTCTTTGTCATATGGATGCTAGCGACACTATCATATACGTGAGCCAAAAGCGCAAACGGTCCCGGGCCATGGTAAGGCGACACCGGTAGAATACCGTCGTGAGGCCGCAAAGTGATATGATGTGTTACATGCTAGATCGGTGTGACTAGGATCGGGGTCCCGACAGCGTTGGTATCGAGCTTGTTGCTGTAGGATTACCAAGCCAAACTGGTCGAAGTTGTGTCTAGAAATGCTTTAGTTATGTAAGGGAATTGATTGTGGAAGGGAACGTAAGGCTCTTTTTACTCCTTATACCTCATAGCCTTCTGATCTGAGTCATCCTCTTCTCTTCTACGGGGTTAAGAACTAGGCTTCTCATCATCTGCCTATCGTGATGACGTGTTACTAATCCATAGACCTTTAAGATTGTTGGTTTTAAGCCCATTTCAGTTCCTACTAATTCTGTATGATTACTGTTGATCTCGGAACCTTGTCATTGTGATGTTGAGTGGTTATGCCACCATTTTGCAGGATGTCTCAAATCATTTTGAGCATTTACAGCCGTTATGCTGTCCGAGTCATCCCAGGTCTCTAAATTGTCTGATGCGTTTGCAAATCCCTCCCCTCCATTTCTAATGTTCATCCGGGCCAGATTAATCACACAAATTAGTATGTTGAGGTACTCCGCTGCCTCAACATATATGTTGGAACTATTATTATGACCCTAGGTGTTTAGGAAGTCACCTAGCAATTTAGTAATGCTTTTGTACCCCCAGTGTGATGATTCTGGCCATTATTCTTGATAGCATTCCATGATGCAATTTAGTTAGTATGTATTCTAATCGGGGTTCTTGAACCGAGATTCACCCTACTTCATGTTGTTAGTATTTGCTAGTTCCTTTAGGATATTAGTAACCTTTGCATTAGTCCTCGAGGTCCGTGGTATTTCCTTCTTCCAAATACTATGAACCGCCTATGGCGTAAGTTCCTCGCTGAACCAAAAGATCACAACCAGGCGCTCTTGAGGAGTTCTCCATTCATATTGTGACTCTGCCAATTCTACCTCTCTCGCATGGGTTATCCGGGAGAAATGTTGAGCTTTGCTCGATATACTAATCCACGCCTCGACAACCTCGAAAAGTTATATGCTCCTCGAGTTGTTCCTCCCTAGTTGTATTCCGATTCCGTCTATCGGTTGATAGGCAGGAGTAGTCGTGTTCTCGTCCTCATCAATGCCTATTATTCTTGTGGTCCATCAAGCCATTCTATTCGGAATGACTAGGAGAAACAAACTCCATTACATCATCCAATTCTAGGATTGGGTCAAAGAAGATGTATTACGCAGATCAAAATGTCAATAAAGCTTTGATTCTGCTCTACCTAGGAGTGATACCAACTTTATGTCAGAACATCATGAGAATTGCACCTTCTCTTATGAATTTCTGACGAAGTGATACTTCTCGCTATCATTATTCATTCCTCGGTTCCGTGTTGATGCAACCGGAATGTCGACAAGTGAATTGTGATGTGTGAAATCGATACTCCTAGCAACCTCGTTGCTTGGTAGTTAATGGACAATATTTTCATTCTTAGCGTGTTGGTTATTAAATCATCATACTAAGACTGATCGTGCTACCTAGTCCTTATTTCTGGTGCACCCTTGATCAATGAGTTAGGATTATATCAATCCCTTGCTTATCTCGATCATATCGTCTTGCCCTCAAAAGCAAGATTGCTCTCGAGCTTAGTAACATACCGGTGGTTTGTGATTTTCCGAATATCTTCTCGAAGTATTACCAAAGGTTGTCCCCGATTGTTATGTTGAGCTCGTGATCAAGTTGGTTTCGTGAACCATCATTTCTCCAAGAATCATGTTGGATATCCCCGAGCTAGTTGGTTAAGCTAGACAACAACTTGGAGAGTTGGAAGATAAAAGCTTGCCTAACTTAGTTCGATCCAAAGGGATATTCTTGTGTAGTGTGTGTTGAAGAAAGATGATATCTTCATCGATTGGTCCCTCGTGATCGATTGTCGGACCTATTGTCTTATCAATTCGTTGACTTGAGTATGGGCCATTGCCAAGTCAAATCAGTACCAACGGTGCTCGTAATGTTGTCTTACTCATGGTTGATCCCTCGAGCATACACCATTATACCTTTTGGTCTGACAAATGCTATCACCGTGTTCACATGATGGTGGAAGTCCAGTGATATGGAAATTCCGATGAGTTGCTGTTGAGCCCATCAGTAGCATTTTGTCTCCCCCCCGTGAGTCATGTTGAGCATCAACCTAGCGTTGGAAACTTGTGTAAGCATTTCTTCGTGTTCCGTTCATGAAGCCTATGCTTGGATGGAAAGAGTGACTTCCTCGAATTCATGTGCTTTAGGTGTAAGTTGCTGCCATGAATTTGAGAAAGGTTTGTTTTGTTTCCTTTGGAATCATCCCAAGTCGATCATGCATGTGCGAAGTATTCTATGGTCTCGATAGACTGATCATCTTCATTTTATATGAATTCCATAGCACACCAAGCCACCGATTGATTTGTTCAAGGAAAAGGAGTTGCTGTATGAATACTAGTTCTTGCACAAGATTCCAATATCCTCAAGATGGTTCCCCACCGAACTCGGTAGTGTTTTGTTGTAAGACTACCTTGTGGTCATGCTTGTCCGGGACAACGTGTTCACATGTGTGTAGCAGAACCAGCTCATGTTTTGGAGCTTGCTATCGTAGTTCATATCCGAGAATCTCGCAACATTATCTCGTCGATTTGTGTTATGCGACCTTTCTTTTCGCACATGCGGAGTCCGAGTATCCTATTACCAATCGGATCTGAATCTCGTGCAGATATGATGGTTGGAACATTCCAACAGCTTGTATTTCGCTCCCAGCTTACACCGTCCTTGTGCCATTTCACTATGGGCTGCCTTCTTAGTAATTCTTGTCTAGGATCATCCTCAAAAGTGGACTTACCATGGGTCCCTCCACCTCCGATGATAAGCAAAAATCATCCATTGCGTTGTCTTCAACAAGGTAGTCCACATCATCCATTCTAGTCCGGTGTACCATTCCTTTGCACTCCGTCAAACGGTCGCTAGAATTGCCTTAGGCTGGTATGAAGAGTTTCAATGATCTTTGTATCGGTAATTCTTTTGCCACTTAAGGGAATGGTTCCTCGCGTCACCTCCACGAGGTGCCCCGCTATTGAATCATGACAATTATTTCCTCGCCACCTTGACACCATCCACCATCTTTCAAAGCGTGGAATTGTTGCCACCAATCAAACCCCGCTGCTTGTTCTTCCATCCCTTTCGATGTGTTTTGTGTCTCAACTTGAGATGTGTCACCATCCCAGTCCGTGAGTCGATCATGTTTATTTGATCTTCGTGAAGATCGAATCACATAGGGTTTCCCCCTTCTTTCTGTTGTCGTGTCAGGTGAAGATCTCGAAGACGTCAAGACCAAGATGATGGGATGAATCAACATCTTTGGGAAGGGCAAATGGATCATGAAGATTGTGATAGTTTGCGACTCCCCTTTTTCCTCTTACCTCACGTCTTGAATCTCGGGGCGAGATTCTTGTTTAGTGGGGTGAGTTGTCACAGCCCTAGAGCTTGCTTGTAGCTAGTGGCATTGCATCCATGCATCATGTTTAATTTTTCATGAAATTTGAAATGGGGATTGCCTAAACCCTAGCATTAAAGGAATTCAAATAGGCTCAACCATAAATATTTTTCAATGAACCAAATGGCCTTCAAAAATGTTCACCATTTTTGGAAAAACGCCGAAACAAGAACTGTGAGATGTTGCACATTTTTCCATGACATTTGGATTTTTGAATTAAATCATATAGTATTTGCATTTGGGCATTTAATGCTAATAAATAGTTTAAATGTTCAAATAATCATGAACTGAAATGTTGTTGTTGGAAATATTCCAAACAGTGACATTGACCAGTTTCATGATTTTTGGAAATGCCCTGGCATTTTTATTAAAGTCAAACATAATTACAGAAAATAGAAAAATGGAAATAAAGAAAGAGAGAGAGAGAAACCTTACAGCTTACTCAAGACAGCCAACCTGCCCGGCATCAGAAAGCAGCCCAAATGGCAAAACAGCCCAACCCAACTCCCACTGTCTTCAACCTCTCGCCAAGAGGCGAGGCGTGTCGACGCTGCAGCCACCTCCACCCTGCTCGCTTCACTTCCCGGCCTCTGGGCCCGGCCCTCGCAGCCTCCTGAACCCCCCTCGACCCCCTGGACCCCCTCGCTCTCTCCCTCTCCCTCGTTCCCTCCTCTGTCTCGCTCTCTCTCCCGAACCCGAACGAGCTCGCCGGCGCCGATCGCCGTACCCGCGGCCACAGCCACCCCCTTGCCCCTCTGCCGTTCCCAGGATCTCCGCCTCGACCCCTCTTCCACCCCACCGATCCACGGCCTCCGGAGGCCCCGCTTCATTGTCATCATGGTCATCCCCAACCTCGGCAACCGAGCCCCTCGCCGTCGATTCGCCAGACTCCGCCGCCCCGAGCCCACTGACCTCCAAACGGACTCACGGAGCCCCGTGATCGTCTCCCCTTCTCCTGGTCGCGCCCGCCCTCTAGGCCGTAGCCTGCTGTGGCCGAGCTTCCCCCTGCCCGGCCATGTCGCCGTCCTGCCGCAGCTTGTACTCGATTAGGAGCGCGTCATCGTGCTCACCGCGACTCCAGGAGTCCGGAGAGCCTCGATGAGTTTCCCAGCGCTCTGTGAGCCTGCGCCCGCTCGAACCCGTAGCTCCGGCCACCGCCACGGACTCGTTCCGCGAACTCCGGCCACCCCGCACCTCCCGCTAGTCTCCTTAGATGCTTGTGAGCCAGGCGTCACGTGGGGCCCCTCCGCCTCTCTTTTGGTCACCGGAGGAGGAAACCCGCACCCTCCGCTGCCTCTCGGCTCGGGCGACGAGCATGGGTCAACTCCGGCGAGTTGACCTGGGTTTGGCCTAGTTTGACTTCCCGAGCCATCGACATGCGGGCCCCGCCTGCTAACTAATCTAGTTTAGGTTTAAACTAATTTAACTTAACCTAGGTTAGTGCTAATTGACTAGGTTAGTTTAGTTAGTCATCGACGTGGCCCCACACGCCAGGTTTGACTCACGACGCGGTGTTGACGTCATCTTTGACGCAATTATTTGATTTTCTGGATTTAATTTAATTCAGGAAATTTCAAAATACCCCAAACTTCAAATATTCATAACTTTTAATCAGAGCTCCAAATTAAATAATTTATATATGAAAAATGATCAGAAAAATATGAAGAATCTGTTTATGGCATTTTCATGCATGATTGAACAAGTTAACCTCACTGAATAGGACAAATGATGATTAGGGCAAATTATGAAATAACATTTGGAGTTGGAATCTGTTCTTGTTTGAGTTCCACTTCAATTAACTTGGCTAGACATTGCATTAGGTGAATTCAGTACCTTAATATGACATGTCATTCATGTGAATGTGCATTGCATTGATTGTGTTCTCTCTTGTTTGCGATGCTTGTCCCCTCTCGATGAGCTGACGTCACGATGAATTCGATGACACCGATGAAGAACTATATTATCTTCGTAAGTGCCGTGCAAGCAAAACCCCTTGTTCATTCCGATATAATCCCACTCTCTCGCCTCCTGCTCTATTTTACTGCATTAGGACAACAACGACTCATGTGTTACTTGCTGCAAGAGCTGAACCCCTTTATCCTCTGCATGACCTGTCATTCCATAGTAATTAGATGAAACCCACTAGCATGAGTAGGAGTTGTTTGAGCCATGTTGTGCCTACTCATTCATGCTTGTTGTCATGCCTGCCATCGCTTAGAGTTGAGTCAGTCCGATTCATCGGGAATGAATTGGAATGGTTGTGTGAACATGTCCCTCGTGTGTGAGCTAAGTGTGTGAACACGATTTGGTAAAGGTAGCGGTGAGAGGCCATGTAGGAGTACATGGTGGGTTGTCTCATTGCAGCCGTCCTTAGGAACCGAGATCTGTGTTTGTGATCCATGAAACAGCTTGATTACTACCACGCATTGGGCCCAAACCAATGGACCCTCTCGGCTTCTTAACCACTCTTGTCCTCGGTCCGGGAGTTGCAAGTAGTTTCGGTGTTTGTAGCATCTTTGGGGGCCGCCGCATACGCTGACCGTAGGGGTGGGTTGTGTTGCGGTAGGCACTGCGGGGTCTGTACCGATTCGCCTGCTTGGTGTCTCGGGAACCCCGCACACATCGTTCGGGGCTGTATGGGAAACCTCGGCCGACTCCTGCGGATGGAGCCCGAATAGGCGATAAACCTGGACTTGGGACTTGTGTGTTTAGGTAGGTCGTGGCCGACACCCACGTTGGGCTTCCGCTTGAAGGTTGCCGAGTACATGTCGTAAACGGCGGTAAGTGGTGAGAGCGTGTGAAGAAGTACACCCCTGCAGGGTTAATATAATTTATTCAATAGCCGTGTCCACGGAGAAGGACTTCGGGTTGCCTATATCAGTTCATAGACAAGTGAAAGTGGATACTCTAAAATGCGCAAGATAAGCGTGAGTGCTATGGATGGCGTTCTCGTAGGAAGACGCGAGCGGATCCATAGTGGTGTATTGATATGGTGAATATGTGGACTCGTGTGCGCCACCTCAAAAGAGTTACTTGCAGTCGTAGTTCAGGATAGCCACCGAGTCAAAGCTGGCTTGCTGCAGTCAAACTCCACCACCCCCTTTTTATAATGATGGATATGTAGCTAGTTCTGATGTAAGCCTTGCTGAGTACGTTTGTACTCACGTTTGCTTATTTTATGTTTTGCAGAGAGACTTCGTTCTCGCTAGTAGTTCCACGTGAACTTCGACGTTTAGCTTGTTACCTCAGCTACGATCTTGTGCCCTCGGCAGGATCTGGTAGATAGTCAGGCTTCTCAGCCTTCTTCATTTATAGTTGTCTGTACTCAGACATGTTTAGCTTCCGCTTGTGCTTTGACTTGTATGCTCTGAGTGTTGGGTCATGAGACCCATGTTTGTAATACCTTGCTCCTCGGAGCCTATTGAATAAATATTTGAGTCGTAGAGTTATGTTGTGATGCCATGTTGTATCTACACATATTGAGCATATTGTGTGTATGTTTGAAATGCTTGGTATGTGTGGGATCCGACAAACTAGTTGTTTATCCTTGGCAGCCTCTCATATGGGGAAATGTAGTCTCGTGCTTCCGAGCGATAGTAGTCCGCTACATGCCGGTTCGAGTCCTGCTAGCCCAAAGACTACCGCTTGGACACTTGATCGCCGGCATGTGTTTCACTTCGCCTTATGTCTGTTCTTCTTCGGGAAATGTCACGCGGTGTTATTCGAGTCCCGCTTAGCCTGCTACAGCCGGGATACCGGAGTCCTCATAGCCCAAAGCTACAGCCCGAATATATACGTTGATGACCGACATGCTCGATGTGATTCATGTATGCCTGTCCCCATGGGTTAGCGCCGCTTTGGGTTCACGACTAGCCATGTCGGCCCGGGTTCTTTGTCATATGGATGCTAGCGACACTATCATATACGTGAGCCAAAAGGCGCAAACGGTCCCGGGCCATGGTAAGGCGACACCCGTGGGAATACCGTGCGTGAGGCTGCAAAGTGATATGATGTGTTACATGCTAGATCGGCGTGACTAGGTTCGGGGTCCTGACAGCTGAGCTGTCCGGCTTAAAGCGCCAGATATCTCAAATGGTCTCAGCAACCTTTGGTAAGTTACTCATACAAACTTTAAACATTGCAAACTTCTTTCAATGATTACTTCAACTGTTACCTCCGGTTCACCTTATGTTTAATAATACAGGCCCCAGAAGCACAAACCTCAAGCAGAACATGTTGATCAAGCTGAAGGTGGTTTATACTCTGGTGGAACAGCTCTACACCGGGTCTGGCGATGCTTTGGCCGTTGTAGCTTTATCAAATGACGTTCCTCACCTCCTGCAACAAGTGTCAAGCGGCTTGTCGTGTTACCTCAGCGGATCCAAGAACTAAGGCGGGCGTCAGAAGAGCCGGGGCCATAGCCGCGTTGAGCCGGGCTAAAGCATGGATTCCAGAACTAGACCCGGCTGACCTCGCTCTTGGATACCCGAGTCTGAAAGAGGATGGGACCGTATTTGATGAACAGGATTTCACCGCTTGTGTCAAAGTTATACACCCTGTGGCTACTCTTATTGGGAACGATACTGATCTTACCAAATATCAGCCGGGTTATGACAGCGAGAATCGGAGAATCCCAACGCCTCTTTATGACGACGTCAGCCTGATCCCTCCAATTCGTAAGCATACCTTTGCCCCTGAAGTCGACCCAGCCGTTTAATAGACGACGAAGCTGAGTTTGAAGCTTTGAGTGGCATTGACTAAGCATCGTCCACCTTCCAAGACAAGGCAGCCGACGGAGAGGCGGAGAAGGATAACCCGGATTCTTCAAGCCAACCAAAGGAATGAACCGCCAGACATCATATGTTTATGTCTTTTTGAAAACAATGCTTCATTATTCAGGCTCGGGGAGTCTTGTAATAGGGTAGAAAAAACCTCTCGACTTTTGCCATGCCTTTGCGCATGCTTATGGCGCTCAATACTGTCTTAAGCCGCCATCGCTATATCCTTCCAGCTTATATGGATCTTCTATTTCCTTTATGTTAAACAAAAAATTGCTTGCCTTGTCCTGTGATCCTTTTGGTAATCTCGCCGGCTTATATGACCCCACCCATGCGGGTAAATTTAAGTGATCCTTTTGGTAATCTCGCCGGCTTATATGACCCCACCCATGCGGGTAAATTTAACTCCTAAAATTTGGAATATATAATATTCACCTGGCACTTAACAACCTGGGGTAATCAATATTAAGCCGGAAGAACAAAAACCATCTCACAGTGCTTTCAAGAAGATCTCAAGATAGTCAAGTAATTATGCTTATTAAGTATAATAGATAATAAACAATATTCAAAGGCTTCTGATTCGAATACTATCAGTAAACCGTTCCAAAGGGGTTAAGCTAAGATTCGGATACGATCATATAGCCCCCAGTGGCTTTGGCGATGCCGATCAAGTGGGTATCGACAGCTATGTTCTCTTTGGTTCGAATACGACCTATGTTTGAACAGGAAGCCCCCAAGGGACCATAAGAGTTGTTTAATGACGCTGATTCGAATACGATCCATGCCAGATCCAAAGGGGTTAAGCTATGATTCAAATATGATCAAGAAGCCCCCAAGTGGCTTTGGCAGTATGCCGATCAAGCGGGTATCGACATCTATGTTCTCTTTGGTTCGAATACGACCTATGTTTGAACAGGAAGCCCCCAAGTGATCATGGCTAGATTCAGATATGATCATAAGCCGGACCAAAGGGAAAGCCGGATTCAGATATGATCCGCTCCCTGTTGGTTGTTTCCACCACCTGATGAAAAAGACATATAAACCTTTGAGGGTGAAAAGGACAGAGGTCCTGCTTTATTGCTTTATATAATATATACATCTTCAGAATATATACATCTTGAGTGCCGGTGGCTCAAGTATAATAAGGCCGAAGATGAGCGATATTCCACGGCCGGCGGGTCTCCTCCTCTGACTTACGTGAGTCTTTGTGCTCTCGAACATCGATGAGGTAGTATGACCAGTTGTTCAGATTCTTACTGACCACAAAAGGTCCTTCCCAAGGAGGGGACCGCTTGTGCATATTAGACTGATCCTGGATGAGCCGGAGCACTAAGCCGCCTTCCTGAAAAGTTCTTCTAACCCAGCGGCTGTGATAGCGGCGCAGGTCTTGCTGGTAAATCGCCGAGCGGGCTATTGCCAAGTATCGCTCCTCATCCAATAAATCAAGTGCATCCTGACGAGCTTTTTCGTTATCAGCCTCAACGTAAGCCGCCACGTGGGGTGAGTCATGCCGGATGTAACTTGGCAGGATCGCCTCTGCTCCGTACACCATGAAGAAAGGTGTGTAACCCATAGATCTGTTAGGCATAGTATTGATACTCCAAAGCACAGAGGGTAACTCCTCCACCCAACAACCCGGCGTACGCTGTAAGGGGACCAAGAGCCGGGGTTTAATACCCTTCAAGATCTCCTGATTAGCTCTTCGCTTGACCATTGGATTGAGGATGAGCAACAATGAAACATCAAGCCGGATATGTTCTCGCTGAGAACTCTTCCATGGCACCCTTGGAGAGATTAGTGCCATTATCGCTATAATGTCAGTATGGAAAACCAAAACGAAAAATCACCCTTTTCATGAACTGAACCGCCGTGGCTGCATCACACTTACTGACCGGCTCTGCCTCAACCCACTTTGTAAATTTATCCACTGCCACCAGGAGGTGTGTCTTTTATCTTTAGACCTCTTCAAAGGTCCAACCATGTCGAGCCCCCAGACTGCGAACGGTCAAGTAATTGGAATCATCCTCAATTCTTGAGCCGGCACATGAGCTTGTCGTGAGAATTTCTGACATCCGTCACATTTACTGACCAGATCCTCCACATCAGCATGACCGTTAGCCAATAAAAGCCATGACGGAAAGCCTTGGCCACAAGAGATTTTGAGTCGGCGTGATGACCACAATCCCCTTCATGGATATCACGAAGTATCTCCTGACCCTCCGCAGGCGATACACAACGTTGAAAAGCTCTAGTGACACTGTGATGATGTAACTCACCATGAACAATTGTCATGGATTTGGACCGCCGGATGATTTGTCTCGCCAAGGTCTCATCCTCAGGCAACTCTCCTCGGGTCATGTAAGCCAAATATGGCACTGTCCAATCTGGGATTGTTGGGGAACGCAGTAATTTCAAAAATTTTCCTACGCACACACAGGACCATGGTGATGGCATAGCAACGAGAGGGGAGAGTGTTGTCTACGTACCCTCGTAGACCGTAAGCGGAAGCGATCACAACGTAGAGGAAGTAGTCGTACTTTCTCCTCGCGATCCTGCCGATCCCAGCGTCGTTACTCCGGCACCTCCGAGTCGATGATGACGTAGAGGAAGTAGTCGTACGTTCTCCTCACGATCCAGCCGATCACAGCGCCGTTACTCCGGCGCCTCCGAGTTCTTGGCACACGTTCAGCTTGATGGCGCTCCACGGGCTTCGATCCAGCAAAGCTCCGGAGGGGAGTTCCACAAGACGACGCGTGGCAGGACGATCTTGATGTTTCACCGTCGCAGGGCTTCGCCTAAGCACCGCTACAATGTGACCGAGGTGGAATATGGTGGAGGGGGGCACCGCACACGGCTAAGGAACTATCTCAAGGATCAACTTGTGTGTTTATGGGGTGCCCCCTGCCCCTCAGTATATAAAGGAGCAAGGGAGGGAGGAGGCCGGCCCTATGTTTGGCGCGCCAGGGGAGTCCTACTCCCACCGGGAGTAGGATTCCCTTTCCTAGTCCAACTAGGAATCCTTCCATGTAGGGGAGGAAGGGAGAAGGAAGTGGAGGAGTAGGAAGGTGGCGGCCCCTTTCCCTAGTCCAATTCGGACTAGAGGGAGGGGGCGCAGCAGCCTTTTCCTCTTCCCACTAAAGCCCATCAAGGCCCATTACTTCTCCCGTAACTACCCTACTCGAAAAATACCGAATCACTCGGAACCTTTCCGAACTCCGAATATAGTCGTCCAATATATCGATCTTTACGTCTCGACCATTTCGAGACTCCTCGTCATGTCCCCTATCTCATCCGGGACTCCGAACTCCTTCGGTACATCAAAACTCATAATAACTGTCATCGCCGTAACCTTAAGCGTCTGCGGACCCTACGGTTCGAGAACAATGTAGACATGACCGAGACACGTCTCCGGTCAATAACCAATAAGCGGAACCTGGATGCCCATATTGGCTCCTACATATTCTACGAAGATCTTTATCGGTCAAACCGCATAACAACATCGTTGTTCCTTTTGTCATCGGTATGTTACTTGCCCGAGATTCGATCGTCGGTATCCAATACCTAGTTCAATCTCGTTCTTGGCAAGTCTCTTTACTCGTTACGTAATGCATCATTCCGTAACTAACTCATTAGCTACATTGCTTGCAAGGCTTATAGTGATGTGCATTACCGAGAGGGCCCAGAGATACCTCTCCGAGCAATCGGAGTGACAAAACCTAATCTCGAAATACGCCAACCCAACATGTACCTTTGGAGACACCTGTAGTACTCCTTTATAATCACCCGATTCACGTTGTGACGTTTGGTAGCACCCAAAGTGTTCCTCCGTAAACGGAGTTGCATAATCTCATAGTTACGAGGAACATGTATAAGTCATGAAGAAAGCAATAGCAACATACTAAGCGATCAAGTGCTAGGCTAACGGAATGGGTCATGTCAATCAGATCCTTCTCCTAATGATGTGATCCCGTTAATCAAATGACAACTCATGTCTATGGTTTAGGAAACATAACCATCTTTGATTAACGAGCTAGTCAAGTAGAGGCATACTAGTGACACTGTTTGTCTATGTATTCACACATGTATTATGTTTCCGGTTAATACAATTCTAGCATGAATAATAAACATTTATCATGATATAAGGAAATAAATAATAACTTTATTATTGCCTCTAGGGCATATTTCCTTCAGTCTCCCACTTGCACTAGAGTCAATAATCTAGTTCACATCATCATGTGATTCAACACCAATATTCACATCTGTATGTGATTAACACCCATAGTTCACATCGTCATGTGACCAACACCCAAAGGCTTTACTAGAGTCAATAATCTAGTTCACATCGCTATGTGATTAACACCCAAAGAGTACTAAGGGATGATCATGTTTTGCTCGTGAGAGAAGTTTAGTCAACGGGTCTGTCACATTCGTGAGCCGTATGTATTTTGCAAATATTCTATGTCTACAATGCTCGCACGGGCTACTCTAGCTAATTGCTCCCACTTACGATATGTATCCAGATTGAGACTTAGAGTCATCCGGATCAGTGTAAAAAGCTTGCATCGATGTAACTCTTTACGACGGGCTCTTTTATCACCTCCATAATCGAGAAATATTTCCTTAGTCCTCACTAAGGATGTTCTTGACCAATGTCCAAAGGATCTACTCCTAGATCACTATTGTACTCCCTTGCCAAATTCAGAGCAAGGTATACAATAGGTCTGGTACATAGCATAGCATACTTTATAGAACCTATGGTCGAGGCATAAGGAATGACTTTCATTCTCTTTCTATCTTCTGCCGTGGTCGGGCTTTGAGTCTTACTCAATTTTACACCTTGTAACACATGCAAGAACTCTTTCTTTGACTGTTCCATTTTGAACCTTTTCAAAATCTTGACAAGGTATGTACTTATTGAAAACTTATCAAGCGTCTTGATCTATCTCAATAGATCTTGATGCTCAATATGTAAGCAGCTTCACCGAGGTCCTTCTTTGAAAAACTCCTTTCAAATACTCCTTTATGCTTTGCAGAATAATCCTACATTATTTCCGATCAACAATATGTCATTCACATATATTTATCGAAATCTTTGTAGTGCTCCCACTCACTTTCTTGTAAATACAGGCTTTTCCAAAAGTCTCAGTATAAAACCATATGCTTTGATCAACTCATCAAAGCGTATATTCCAACTCCGAGATGCTTGCACCAGTCCATTGATGGATCATTTGGAGCTTGCACATTTTGTTAGCTCCTTTAGGATTGACAAAACCTTCTGGTTGCATCATATACACCTCTTCTTTAATAAATCCATTAAAGAATGTAGTTTTGACATCCATTTGCCAGATTTCATAAAATGTGGCAATTGCTAACATGATTCGGACAGACTTAAGAATCGCTACAGCTTGAGAAAATCTCATTGTAGTCAACACCTTGAACTTGTCGAAAACCTTTTTGTGACAAGTCGAGCTTTGTAGATAGTAACACTACTATCGATTGTCCGTCTTCCTCTTGAAGATCCATTTATTTAACATGGCTTGCGATCATCGAGCAAGTCAATCAAAGTCCATACTTTGTTCTCATACATGGATCCTATCTCAGATTTCATGGCCTCAAGCCATTTCGCGGAATCTGGGCTCATCATCGCTTCCTCATGGTTCGTGGGTTCATCATGGTCTAGTAACATGACTTCCGAACATGATTACCGTACCACTGCAGTGCGGATCTTACTCTGGAAGACCTACGAGGTTTGGTAGCAACTTGATCTGAAGTTTCATGATCATCATCATTAACTTCCTCACTAATTGGTGTAGGAATCACTAGAACTGATTTACGTGATGAACTACTTTCCAATAAGGGAGAAGGTACAATTACCTCATCAAGTTCTACTTTCCTCCCACTCACTTCTTTCGAGAGAAACTTCTTCTCTAGAAAGGATCCATCTTAGCAACGAATAACTTGCCTTCGGATCTTGTGATAGAAGGTGTACCCAATAGTTACCTTTGGGTATTCTATGAAGACGCTTCTCCGATTTGGGTTCGAGCTTATCGGTGAAAACTTTTTCACATAAGCATCACAACTCCAAACTTTAAGAAACGACAGCTTAGGTTTCTTGTTAAACCATAGTTCATACGGTGTCGCCTCAACGGATTTAGATGGTGCCCTATTAAACGTGAATGCAGCTGTCTCTAATGCATAACCCCAAAACGATAGTGGTAAACCGATAAGAGACATCATAGATCGCATCATATCCAATAAAGTGCGGTTACGACGTTCGGACACACCATAACGTTTGTGGTGTTCCAGGTGGCGTGAGCTGTGAAACTATTCCACTTTGTTTTAATTGAAGACCAAACTCGTAACTCAAATATTCATCTCACGATCAGATCGCAGAAACTTTATTTTCTTGTTACGATGATTTTCTACTTCACTCTGAAATTCTTTGAACTTTTCAACTATTTCAGACTTATGTTTCATCAAGAAGATATACGCATATCTGCTCAAATCATCTGTGAAGGTCGAAAATAATGATACTTGCCACGAGCATTAATACTCATTGAATCGCATACATCGGTATGTATTATTTCCAATAAGTCAAGAGCTTGTTCCATTGTTCCGGAGAACGGAGTTTTAGTCATCTTGCCCAAAAGGCACGGTTCGCAAGCATCAAGTGATTCATAATCAAGTGATTCCAAAAGTCCATCAGCATGGAGTTTTCTTCATGCGCTTTACACCAATATGACCTAAACGGCAGTGCCACAAATAAGTTGCACTATCATTATTAACTTTGCATCTTTTGGTTTCAATATTATGAATATGTGTATCACTATGATCGAGATCCAATGAACCATTTTCATTGGGTGTGTAACCATATAAGGTTTTATTCATGTAAATGTAACAACAATTTATTCTCTTACTTAAATGAATAACCGTATTGCAATAAACATGATCAAATCATATTTATGCTCAACACCAAATAACACTTATTTAGGTTCCACACTAATCCCGAAAGTATAGGGAGTGTGTGATGATGATCAAATCAATCTTGGAACTACTTCCAACACTCATCGTCACTTCCCCTTCAACTAGTTTCTGTTCATTCTGCAACTCCCGTTTCAAGTTACTACTCTTAGCAACTGAACCAGTATCAAATACCGAGGGGTTACTACGAACACTAGTGAAATACACATCAATGATCTGTATATCAAATATACCTTTGTTCACTTTGCCATCCTTCTTATCCGCCAAATACTTGGGGTAGTTCCGCTTCTAGTGACCAGTTCCATTGCAGCAAAAGCACTTAGTCTCGTGCTTAGGTCCAGACTTGGGCTTCTTCACTCGAGCGGCAACTTGCTTGCCGTTCTTCTTGAAGTTCCCCTTCTTCCCTTTGCCCTTTTCCTTGAGACTAGTGGTCTTGTCAATCATCAACACTTGATGCTCTTTCTTGATTTCTACCTTCGTCGATTTCAACATCACGAAGAGCTCGGGAATTGTTTTCGTCATCCCTTGCATACTATAGTTCATCACGAAGTTCTAGTAACTTAGTGTTGGTGACTAGAGAATTCTGTCAATCACTATCTTATCTGGAAGATTAACTCCCACTTGATTCAAGCGATTGAAGTACCCGGACAATCTGAGAACATGCTCACTAGTTGAGCGATTCTCTTCCATCTTTTAGCTATAGAACTTGTTGGAGACTTCATATCTCTCAACTCGGTATTTGCTTGAAATATTAACTTCAATTCCTGGAACATCTCATATGGTCCATGACGTTCAAAACGTCTTTGAAGTCCCGATTCTAAGCTGTTAAGTATGGTGCACTAAACTATCAAGTAGTCATCATATTGAGCTAGCCAAACGTTCATAACGTCTACATTTGCTCCTGCAATAGGTCTGTCACCTAGCGGTGCATTAAGGACATAATTCTTACGTGCAGCAATGAGGATAAACCTCGGATCACGGATCCAATCCGCATCATTGCTACTTACATTTTTCAATACAATTTTCTCTAGGAACACATATAAAAACATAGGGAAGCAACAACGCGAGCTATTGATCTACAACATAATTTGCAAAATACTACCAGGACTAAGTTCATGATAAATTAAAGTTCAATTTAATCATATTACTTAAGAACTCCCACTTAGATAGACATCTCTCTAGTCATCTAAGTGATTACGTGATCCAAATCAACTAAACCATGTCCGATCATCACGTGAGATGGAGTAGTTTCAATGGTGAACATCACTATGTTGATCATATCTACTATATGATTCACGCCGATCTTTCGGTCTCCGTGTTCCGAGGTCATATCTTATATGCATAGCTCGTCAAGTATAACCTGAGTATTCCGCGTGTGCAACTGTTTTGCACCCGTTGTATTTGAACGTAGAGCCTATCACACCCGATCATCACGTGGTGTCTCAAAGACGAAGAACTTTCGCAACGGTGCATACTCGTGGAGAACACTTCTTGATAATTAGTGAGAGATCATCTTATAATGCTACCGTCAATCAAGCAAAATAAGATGCATAAAGGATAAACATCACATGCAATCAATATAAGTGATATGATATGGCCATCATCATCTCGTGCTTGTGATCTCCATCTTCGAAGCACCGTCATGATCACCATCGCCACCGCGCGACACCTTGATCTCCATCGTAGCATCGTTGTTGTCTCGCCAATCTTATGCTTCCACGACTATCACTACCGCTTAGTAATAAAGTAAAGCATTACATCGCGATTGCATTGCATACAATAAAGCGACAACCATATGGCTCACCGATTGCCGATAACTTCGGTTACAAAACATGATCATCTCATACAATAAAATATAGCATCACGTCTTGACCTTATCACATCACAACATGCCCTGCAAAAACAAGTTAGACGTCCTCTACTTTGTTGTTGCAAGTTTTACGTGGCTGCTACGGGCTGAGCAAGAACCGTTCTTACCTACGCATCAAAACCACAACGATAGTTTGTCAAATAGACTCCGTTTTAACCTTCTCAAGGACCGGGCGTAGCCACACTCGGTTCAACTAAAGTTGGAGAGACAGGTCTTCCGCAAGCCATCTATGTGCAAAGCACGCCGAGGGAACCGGTCTCGCGTAAGCGTCTGGCGTAAGGTTGGTCCGGATCGTCTCGTCCAACAATACCTCTGTACCAAAGTATGACATGCTGGTAGGCAGTATGACTTGTATCGTCCACAACTCACTTGTGTTCTACTCGTGCATATGACATCAACGCATAAAACCAGGCTCGGATGCCACTGTTGGGGAACGCAGTAATTTCAAAAATTTCCTACGCACACACAGGACCATGGTGATGGCATAGCAACGAGAGGGAAGAGTGTTGTTCACGTACCCTCGTGGACCGTGGCGGAAGCGATCACAACGTAGAGGAAGTAGTCGTACTTTCTCCTCGCGATCCTGCCGATCCGGCGTCGTTACTCCGGCACCTCCGAGTCGATGATGACGTAGAGGAAGTAGTCGTGCGTTCTCCTCACGATCCAGCCGATCACAGCGCCCGTTACTCCGGCGCCTCGAGTTCTTGGCACACGCGTTCAGCTCGATGGCGCTCCACGGGCTTCGATCCAGCAAAGCTCAGGGAGGGAGTTCCGTCGACCTGACGGCGTGGTGACGATCTTGATGTTTCACCGTCGCAGGGCTTCGCCTAAGCACCGCTACAATGTGACCGAGGTGGAATATGGTGGAGGGGGGCACCGCACACGGCTAAGGAACTATCTCAAGGATCAACTTGTGTGTTTATGGGGTGCCCCCTGCCCCCGTATATAAAGGAGCAAGGGAGGGAGGAGGCCGGCCCTATGTTTGGCGCGCCAAGGGGAGTCCTACTCCCACCGGGAGTAGGATTCCCCCTTTCCTAGTCCAACTAGGAATCCTTCCATGTAGGGGAGGAAGGGAGAAGGAAGTGGAGGAGTAGGAAGGTGGCGGCCCCTTTTCCCTAGTCCAATTCGGACTAGAGGGAGGGGGCGCAGCAGCCTTTTCCTCTTCCCACTAAAGCCCATCAAGGCCCATTACTTCTCCCGTAACTACCGGTACTCGAAAAATACCCGAATCACTCGGAACCTTTCCGAACTCCGAATATAGTCGTCCAATATATCGATCTTTACGTCTCGACCATTTCGAGACTCCTCGTCATGTCCCCTATCTCATCCGGGACTCCGAACTCCTTCGGTACATCAAAACTCATAATAAGCATCGCCGTAACCTTAAGCGTGCGGACCCTACGGTTCGAGAACAATGTAGACATGACCGAGACACGTCTCCGGTCAATAACCAATAGCGGAACCTGGATGCCCATATTGGCTCCTACATATTCTACGAAGATCTTTATCGGTCAAACCGCATAACAACATACGTTGTTCCTTTTGTCATCGGTATGTTACTTGCCCGAGATTCGATCGTCGGTATCCAATACCTAGTTCAATCTCGTTCTTGGCAAGTCTCTTTACTCGTTACGTAATGCATCATTCCGTAACTAACTCATTAGCTACATTGCTTGCAAGGCTTATAGTGATGTGCATTACCGAGAGGGCCCAGAGATACCTCTCCGACAATCGGAGTGACAAAACCTAATCTCGAAATCGCCAACCCAACATGTACCTTTGGAGACACCTGTAGTACTCCTTTATAATCACCCGATTCGTTGTGACGTTTGGTAGCACCCAAAGTGTTCCTCCGTAAACGGGAGTTGCATAATCTCATAGTTACAGGAACATGTATAAGTCATGAAGAAAGCAATAGCAACATACTAAACGATCAAGTGCTAGGCTAACGGAATGGGTCATGTCAATCAGATCATTCTCCTAATGATGTGATCCCGTTAATCAAATGACAACTCATGTCTATGGTTTAGGAAACATAACCATCTTTGATTAACGAGCTAGTCAAGTAGAGGCATCCAAGTGACACTGTTTGTCTATGTATTCACACATGTATTATGTTTCCGGTTAATACAATTCTAGCATGAATAATAAACATTTATCATGATATAAGGAAATAAATAATAACTTTATTATTGCCTCTAGGGCATATTTCCTTCAGGGATAACATGAAGAGCTGCTACCAGCTGTGCCTCCGGGTCTGGCACTGCTAGGTCCTCCTCTGTGGGTACCTTGACAGAAGGATTATGCAAAACATCAAGAAAGGTGTTAGGCGGCACCGGCTTTCGCTGAGATCCTAGCCAGCTTAAAGCATCAGCCGCCTCTTTCTTCCTTCGATCAATGTACTCCACTTGATACCCTTTCAAGTGCCCAGCCACAACATCAACTTCACGACGGTAAGCCGCCATTAAGGGATCCTCAGAGTCCCACTTGCCTGATACCTGTTGAGCCACAAGATCTGAGTCACCCAAACACCTTACCCGGCTCAAATTCATCTCTTTGGCCATCCTGAGACCATGGAGTAAGGCCTCATACTCAGCTGCATTGTTAGTACAAGGAAACATAAGCCGGAGCACATAACAAAATTTGTCACCTCAGGGGGAAGTTAAAACGACTCCAGCCCCCGAGCCTTCCAACTGCCTGGACCCATCAAAGTGAATAGTCCAATATGTATTATCTGGCTTCTCCTCAGGTTCCTGTAACTCTGTCCAATCATTGATAAAGTCCACCAAGGCTTGAGACTTAATAGCAGTACGTGGCATGTACTTCAAACCATGAGGCCCAAGCTCAATGGCCCACTTGGCGACTCGTCCTGTGGCTTCCCTGTTCTCGATGATGTCTCCCAAGGGGGCAGAACTTACCACAGTTATAGGGTGACCTTGGAAGTACTGCTTCAGCTTCCGGCTTGCCATAAACACTCTGTAAACAAGTTTCTGCCAATGCGGATACCTTTGCTTAGACTCAATGAGCACCTCACTGATGTAGTAAACCGGCCGTTGAACCGGATGCTCCTTGCCAGCCTCCTTACGCTCCACCACAATGGCAACACTGACAGCTCGTGAGTTAGCAGCCACATATAACAGCAACGGCTCTTTATCAATGGGAGCCGCAAGGACCGGTGACTCGCATAACCTGTCTCTTTAAATCTTCAAAGGCAGCATTAGCGGCATCACCTGCATAAAAGTGTCCGCTTTTCTTCATCATCTCGATACAGCGGTAGGGCCTTCTCACCTAACCGGCTTAAAAGCAACAACCACGACCCGCCAACACGAACATCATTGATGCACGCCGGTTTAGCCAAAGAGGTAATTGCCTTGATTTTCTCCGGATTAGCTTCAATGCCTCTGTTTGAGACCAGAAAACCCAAGAGCTTGCCTGCAGGTACACCAAATACACACTTTGTCGGGTTAAGCATCATCTTATAAACCCGGAGATTATCAAAGGTCTCTTTCAAATCTGATATGAAGGTTCCTTATCCCTGGACTTCACCATGATGTCATCCACATAAGCGTGAACATTGCGCCCAATTTGATCGTGGAGACAGTTCTGTACACATCGCTGATAAGTCGCCTGAGCACTCTTGAGCCCAAATGGCATAGATACATAACAGAAGGCTCCAAACGGAGTGATGAAAGCCGTCTTCTCCTGGTCCTTAACTGCCATTTTGATCTGATGATAACCAGAGTAAGCATCCAAAAAGCTCAAACGCTCGCAACCCGCCGTAGCATCAATGATTTGATCAATACGGGGAGAGCAAAGGGATCAGCCGGACAAGCCTTATTTAGGTCCGTGCAATCCACACACATCCGCCAGGTGCCGTTCTTCTTGAGCACGAGCATCGGGTTAGCCAACCACTCCGGGTGAAAAATTTCAACAATAAACACAGCCGCTAAGAGCCGGGCGACTTCCTCTCCAATAGCTTTCCGTCTCTCTTCATTGAACCGTCGAAGAAACTGCCTGACCGGCTTATACTTCGGATCAATATTGAGAGTGTGCTCAGCGAGTTCTATCGGTACACCCGGCATGTCAGAAGGTTTCCATGCGAAGATGTCCCGGTTCTCACGGATGAACTCGATGAGCACGCTTTCCTATTTAGGATCCAAATTGGCACTGAGCATCGAATCGCTTAGATGAATCACCTGGAGTGAAATCAACAAGCTTGGTTTCGGCAGCCGACTTAAACTTCATCGCCGGGTCATGCTCGGTGGTTGGCTTCTTTAGAGAGGTCATATCTGCCGGGTCAACATTTTCTTGATAAAACTTCAGCTCCTCTGCTGGACAAACAGACTCAGCATAAGCCGTGTCGCCCTCCTCACATTACAGGGCTACCTTTCGACTTCCATGCACGGTGATGGTGCCCTTGTGACCCGACATCTTAAGCTGCAGATAAACATAACACGGCCGTGCCATGAACTTGGCATAAGCCGGCCGACCAAACAGAGCATGATATGGACTCTTGATTTTGACCACCTCAAAAGTTAATTTCTCAGCTCTAGAATCATACTCATCTCCAAAGGCCACTTCCAGTTCAATCTTGCCAACTGGGTAAGCCAACTTACCAGGCACCACTCCATGAAAAACAGTGTTGGACGTCTTCAAATCCTTATCAATCAATCCCATGCGTCGAAAGGTCTCATAATAGAGGATATTGATGCTGGTACCTCCGTCCATGAGTACCTTAGTGAATTTATATCCACCAACCTGAGGTGCTACCACCAAGGCTAACTGACCCGGATTATCAACTCGGAGGGGGTGATCTTCCATGCTCAATACAATAGGTTGTTCTGACCACCTCAAATAACGGGGAACCGCCGGCTCAATAGAATTCACGGCTCTCTTATGAACCTTCTGGTCACGTTTGCACAAGTTAGTGGTGAACACATGATACTGCCCACTATTCAGCTGCTTCGGGTGGCTTTGATAACTCGACTGATGCTGCTGTTGTCCTCCTTGACCAGACTGTTGTTGATTATATCCGCCTTGATGTCCCTAAAAGCCAGAACTTGAACCGCCGCCCGGGCCATGAAAGTCGCCGGCCCCTGAGCTGCCGCCCGACCCGTGATTGCCATCAAATGTGTTGGAATTCTTAAAAGCCTTCATGATCGCGCAATCTTTCCATAAGTGGGTGGCGGGTCATTCCCGAGTGCCGTGTCTCGAGCAAGGCTCATTGAGTAGCTGCTCAAGAGATGGGCCTGACCCGCCAGATCGAGGGGGCGGTTTGCCCTTACGTCTCTGATTGTTACCCTGTGCATTGGCGTTGGCTACAAACTCCGGGTTACCCTCAGCCTTACGCTTATTGCCTCCTTGATTCATCGGGTTATGCTGCTGACCCTTTCCATTGTCGTTCTTCTTTCCCTTCCTTGTCTTTTCCTCATCAGACGTGGGATCCTTGGTACTATCAGAGTCGGCGTATTTGACTAAAGCTGCCATCAGCGTACCCATATCATTGCAATCACGCTTAAGGCGCCCCAGTTTCTGTCTCAGCGGCTCAAAGTGGCAATTCTTCTCCAACATGAGGATCTGCAGAGCGGCATCCATCTTGTCGATTTAATGTATTATCTCCTTGACCCGGCGTACCCAATGAGTCGTGGATTCACCCTCCTCCTGCTTACAATTTGTCAAGTCCACAATCGACATAGATTGCTTGCAAGTGTCTTTGAAGTTCTGGATGAAACGGGCCTTTAGCTCTGCCCATGAACTAATGGAATTGGGTGGCAAGCCCTTTAACCAAGACCGGGCCGTTCCATCTAACATCATGGTGAAGTACTTAGCCATTGCTGCATCGCTGACCTCCAACAGCTCCATGGCCATCTCATAACTTTCAATCCACGCTCCGCGCTGTAAGTCAGCCGTATAATTCGGCACCTTTCGAGATCCCTTGAAGTCCTTGGGTAAATGTACATTACGTAGAGCCGGCACTAAACAAGGAACACCACCGGTTCTGGTAGCCACTCCCGCCTCAACGAAAGTCGTCGGATAATCTGGAAAGTCCTGACGAGCCGTTTGTTGAGCCGCTAGCTGAGCCGCCCGCTCGTCCTCCTGACGTATTCGGTCCTGCACCGGGTTATAACCGCCGGGTGGGTTACGGTGCTGGGCATTGCTTGACAAAGCTTCTGACTCCATGTGCCTGCTGTAACTCAGACTCCGATTTGGACGAGCCGGAGCTAACCAAGGTGGAGGAGTTGAATGAATGATGTCTCGGCTGTAGGAATAAGTCTCTTGCTAAGCCAAGGTTATCTGGACGAGGTCTCTGATCCTTCGGGTCTCCACTGCTGTTGGATCGTCACCGTCCACCGGGAGAGCCGCCAAACGTGATGATGCTGCGATCAAGTTCTCCATGGGGTTGGAAAAAGTGACCCGGCGGTATCGGTACGTAACGGGGCGGTGCCACGTTTCCATGAGGAGGTGCCATCTCCCGAGGCTGAGCCGGTCCTCCTGCTCCGGTTGTCATAAACTGATTTGCGTCTGGCGGGTTACTTGGGCCGGCTCCGGGTGTAGCGAAAAGATTCCGAGGATCATAAACCGGAGGTAAACGGGATTGGGTTTTCTGATGCCTCCTCCTCATCACCTCGTTAGATGCGTTCAGGCTCATAGTAAGCTGGAAGGCTTCTGACTGTAGCTGTTGTGCCCGTGCATCCAAAGCCTCCCATTCTGTTGCTAACCTGGTGTCCTCAGCTGCCAAGGCCTCCTTGGCCCGAGCTATCTCCTCACGCACCCGTGCCACCTCCGCTTTATGCTCATCTTGATTCACAGGGATGACTGTGGTGGTTAACAGGGCCGTCAGCTTATCCATGAGATCCATCAGCACCTGAGCCGGCGGGCGCACATGGCCTCCTGCCCCGGCCGCTCCTAACCCGGACGTTATTGCCGTTGCAGCCGTTGAGTTTTGACCGGGTTGGGTACCAGCCATGAAGACTCCTGCCCAGCTTGGCGGCTCATAGGGGTCCGGAATACTAGAGCCGTTGGAACAGCCCCTAAGCCCACCATCCTGTAATAGATACAACGAATCTGTTGAACCGGTGGACGAATCACCGTCGGAGAGGACAGCCGTCTCACCACCATCTATAGATCCTTCAGAAAGTTCTCCTCCATGGATGCAACCCACGAAGGCACGCTTCACGATGGGTTGAGCTCGGGCAGGTCTCGCACGCTGAGCCGTTTTGACGAGGTCGGTGCAGCAGTCCGGCTCAGGGCCCGGTTCACCAATCCGGCCGATGAAAATGTGGATTCCGTCAAAGGGGACCCGGTACCCGTACTCAATTGAGCCAGCGTCGGGGCCCCAGCCTTCGTCGTCAATGTAGATCTTGCCGCGACGACTCTTGGTCATCCGGCCCACTGCGTATCCCTTGAGCCCTTCGAAGTTGCCCTTCAAGAACTCAAATCCACCATGCCCTGGCCCCACGATGGGCGCCAACTGTCGTGGGTTTGTCACGACAGATGTCCTCTTGCAAGGACTTAGTCATGGAGCCATCGCAACTAGGAAGCTTAAAGGGGTTAATCGGGACAAAGGACACGAGAGATTTATACTAGTTCGGCCCCTTACGGTGAAGGTAAGGCCTACTTCTAGTTGGGTTGGTATTGCTTGATGTTTCGATGACCAGGGAGCGAGATATGCTATGCCCGGTTCTCGATGAGTTGTTTCTTGCCCTAAGCACGGCGTGGTCGTCCCCTTATATACACGGGTTGACGCCTGCAGCTTCTGAGTCGGCCCGGCTCATAAACGGTGTCCGGCTCGGTGACTAGTTAAATCTACCTTATGATACAAGTCATGCCTTTATGGCGGTTTACTACGACGGGCCTTAAGTCGCCCGTGGGCTTTAGACCCTTTATTGAACCACCATCTTCATGCTTGGTCTTGGGATTCTTCTGATAGATCTCTCTTTGCATAACCCGGCCCCTCATGGATGGCTTATACAAATAGTTATATTCCCAACACATCCAATTCACTTCCTATGATAGTTTTTATTATACCCAACTTGGATGCTCATCATTCTAGGACCAACTTTGTAACCATAGCAAATACCATGCTGTTCTAAAAGACTCTCAAAATAAGTGAAGCATGAGATACTAGCAATTTCTACAAAATATAACCACCGCCATGCTCTAAAAGATATAAGTGATGCACTAGAGCAAATGACAAACTACTCCGAAAGATATAAGTAAAGATCAATGAGTAGTCGAATAATTGTGTAACTATGTGAAGACTCTCTAACATTAAAGAATTTCAGATCTTGTTATTGTATTCAAACAGCAAGCAAAACAAAATAAAATGACAATGCAAGGATAGCACAACTCAAGTGAAGAAGCAAAAACTTAGGCTCAACCGATACTAACCGATAGTTGTTGAAGAAGAAAGGTGGGATGCCTAACGGGGCATCCCCAAGATTAGATGCTTGAGACTTCTTGAAACATTATCTTGGGGTGCCTTGGGCATCCCCAAGCTTGAACTTTTGTGTCTCCTTAATTCCTCTCATATCATGGTTTCTCTTCTTTTTATCAAAAACTTCATTCACACCAAACTCAACAAGAACTCGTGAGATAGGTTAGTATAAACCAATGCAAAACCTTATCATTTTCTACTGTAACAAATCACTAACATTATTATTCAACATTGCATATTAAATGCCTCTGCATATTTAATACTCCTATCCTCAAATAGAATCATTAAACAAGCAAACATATGCAAACAATGCAAACATAACAGCAATCTGCCAAAACAGTACAGTCTGTAAAGAATGCAAGAGTATCAATACTTCCCTAACTCCAAAATTTATGAACTAAAATTCCCACTGTAATAAATTTATTAGAGCTCAATATGCAAAAATATTCAACATTATACCACTCTTCGACTTTTCTAGGGAATTTTTGAAACAGCGGTAAACTTTCTGTTTTCAAACAGCAACATGTATAGTAGGAAAATAAGCATGGCAAAGGCTATCCTTGACTTTTTTTTATTGAAAATAAAGATTCAAAACATTAATCTAAATAACAGAAAGCAAATACTAACAAAAGAAAATGACGCTCCAAGCAAAACACATATCATGTGGTGAATAAAAATATAGCTCCAAGTAAAGTTACCGATGGACGAAGACGAAAGAGGGGATGCCATCCGGTGCATCCCCAAGCTTAGGCTCTTGGTTGTACTTGAATATTACCTTGGGGTGACTTGGGAATCCCCAATCTTAGGCTCTTGCCACTCCTTATTCCATAGTCCATCGAATATTTACCCAAAACTTTGAAAACTTCACAACACAAAACTTAACAGAAAACTCGTAAGCTCCGTTAGCGAAAGAAAACAAAACACCACTTCAAGGTACTGTAATGAACTCATTCTTTATTTATATTGGTGTTAAAATTACTGTATACTAACTTATCTATGGTTCTTACCCTCCGATACTACTCATAGATTCATCAAAATAAGCAAATAACACATAGAAAACAGAATCTGTCAAAAACAGAACAGTCTGTAGTAATCTGTATCAAACGCAAACTTATGGAACTACAAAAATTCTAAAATAAATTTTTGGACCTGAGGAATTTGTCTAGTATTCATCTGCAAAAAGAATCAACTAAAGATCACTCTCCAGTAAGAAGTTGAAGCAAATCTCGTGAGCGCTAAAGTTTTTGTTTTTTACAGCATGATCATAAAGACTTCACCCAAGTCTTCCCAAAGGTTCTACTTGGGACAAACACTAATTAAAACATAAAACCACATATAAACATAATCTAGATGGATTATTTATTACTAAACAGAACCAAAAAGCAAGAAACTAAAATAAAATTGGGTTGCCTCCCAACAAGCGCTAACGTTTAACGCCCCTAGCTAGGCATGATGATTTCAATGATGCTCATATAAAAGATAAGAATTGAAACATAAAGAGAGCATCATGAAGAATATGACTAACACATTTAAGTATAACCCACTTCCTATGCATAGGGATTTCGTGAGCAAACAACTTATGAGAACAATAATCAACTAGCATAGGAAGGCAAAACAAGCATAGCTTCAAGGTTTTAAGCACATAGAGAGGAAACTTGACATTATTGCAATTCCTACAAGCATATATTCCTCCCTCATAATAATTTTGACTAGCATCATGAATGAATTCAACAATATAACCAGCACCTAAGGCATTCTTTTCATGATCTACAAGCTTATAAAATTTACTACTCTCCACATAAGTAAAATTCTTCTCATGAATAGTGGGAGTATCATAAGAGACTTGAACACTAAAAATTGTTTCCACATTAAAAGAGTAATTTTCAGAAAAAGGGTAATCTTAATCATGACAATATTTGTAAATATAATCATAACTACTTTTTATAGCATAAGTTTCATCACAATAATCATCATAAGTAGCAACTTCGTTCTCATCATAATCGATTGAAACCTCTCCCAAGATAGTGGAATCACTAAATAAAGTTGACACTCTTCCAAATCCACTTTCGTATTCATCACAATAAGATTCAACATCCTTCAAAATAGTGGGATCACTACTTCCTAAAGTTGACACTCTTCCAAACCCACTTTCATCAATATAATCATCATACGTAGGAGGCATGCTATCATCATAACAACTTTGCATATCAAAACTTGGGATGCTAAAAATATCATCTTCATTAAACATAGCATCCCCAAGCTTGGGACAAATATTAATTTCAGAAAATATATTCTCAAATATTTCATCCTCATCAAACGTAGCTTCCCCAAGCTTGGGCTCTTTCATATCATAAGCATAATCACTCTCATCATTAAAAATATGGATAGCACCAATAGTAAAGCAATTATCATCATCTGTGAGTAGTAGGAGCAACATCATTTGGGAGGGATACCTTTTTACCTTTGTTGCTCCTTATTTTCTTTTTCTTCTTCACATTATGTGTGGGTTCAACCTTCCTCTTTGAGCTCCTTATTGATGAGATTGGTTGAATAGCAAGCTCCTCCTCGTTACCTGATTCATCATAAGAAATAATAGGAGGAGATTGGGAAGTCTCTTCCCTTTCATTAGTATTCTCTTCATCTTCTATTTGCTTCCTTTTCTTTAGGTAATTGGCAATATAAGGATTTTCAATGCAATTCACCACACAAAACATATAAATATCCTCTAGATCAAAATCAAGAAATCTATCAAGATTAAATTTTGGAATACCCTCAGTTATACGTTTCATTTCTTCATACCCCAAAAGAAGACTAAGCTCTTTATGATGCCCAAGGGTAATCAAGCTATCACAATTTTGGACACGATTCGATCATAAAACAATTTGCATTGGAGATTTAAATGACCATGTTCATTGCAAAGTTCACAAGGAGCGAAAAATATTGAATCTTTTAGCACACTCATCAAGACTTTCTTGCAAACCTTTAGTTTTAAATACTTATGGCTCTTGCAATATCTATTTTCTCTATTTGGTGTGTCCATGCAAATCCAATCTACTCCACAAAAATCAACATGTTTATAGGAGACATTTTCATCATAACTAGTGCAATCATCATTAGTACTATGGATATTCAAAGAGTTCATACTAACAACATTGCAATCATGCTCATCGTTCAAAGATTCAGTACCAAGCATTTTAATGCACTCTTCTTCTAGCACTTGAGCACAACTTTCCTTTCCATCAAACTCACGAAAGATATTAAAAAGACGAAGCATATGCGACAAACTCAAGTCCTTTTTTTGTAATTTTCTTTTATAAACTAAAATAGTGATAAAACAAGAAACAAAAAGATTCAATTGCAAGATCTAAAGATATACCTTCAAGCACTCACCTCCCCGGCAACGGTGCCAGAAAAGAGCTTAGTTGACGGGGTGTGAGTGAGTGCCCTTTACCTAGCCTCCCCAGCAATGGCGCCAGAAAAGAGCTTGATGTCTACTACACAACCTTCTTCTTCTAGACGTTGTTGGGCCTGCAAGTGCACAGGTTTGTAGGACAGTAGCAAATTTCCCTCAAGTGGATCACCTAAGGTTTATCAATCCGTGGGAGGTGTAGGATGAAGATGGTCTCTCTCAAACAACCCTGCAATCAAATAACAAAGAGTCTCTTGTGTCCCCAACACACCCAATACAATGGTAAATTGTATAGGTGCACTAGTTTGGCGAAGAGATGGTGATACCAGTGCAATATGGATGATAGATAAAGGTTTTTGTAATCTGAAATAATAAAAACAGCAAGGTAACTAATGATAAAACTGAGCGTAAACGGTATTGCAATGATAGGAAACAAGGCCTAGGGTTCATACTTTCACTAGTGAAAGTTCTCTCAACAATAATAACATAGATAGATCATATAACAATCCCTCAACATGCAACAAAGAGTCACTCCAAAGCCACTAATAGCGGAGAACAAACATAGAGATTATGGTAGGGTACGAAACCACCTCAAAGTTATTCTTTCGGATCGATCTATTAAAGAGTTCGTACTAGAATAACACCTTAAGACACAAATCAACCAAAACCCTAATGTCACCTAGATACTCCATTGTCACCTCAAGTATCCGTGGGCATGATTATACGATATGCATCACACAATGTCAGATTCATCCAACCAACACAAAGTACTTCAAAGAGTGCCCCAAAGTTTCTACCGGGGAGTCAAGAACGTGTGCCAACCCCTATGCATAGGTTCATGGGCGGAACCCGCAAGTTGGTCACCAAAACATACATCAAGAGGCACGTGATATCCCATTGTCACAACAGATAAACACGACAAGACATACATCAAGTGTTCTCAAATAAAGACTCAATCCGATAAGATAACTTCAAGAGGGAAACTCAATTCATCACAAGAGAGTAGAGGGGGAGAAACATCATAAGATCCAAATATAATAGCAAAGCTCGCGATACATAAAGATCGTGCCATAGAGAGAACACGAGAGAGAGAGAGAGAGAGATCAAACACATAGCTACTGGTACATACCCTCAGCCCCGAGGGTGAACTACTCTCTCCTCGTCATGGATAGCGCCGGGATGATGAATATGGCCACACGTGATGGGTTCACCCCTCCGTGGTGCTTGAACAGAGACTCCCGAAAGGTTTTTGGTGGCTATAGAGGCTTGCGGCGGCGGAACTCCCGATCTATCTTGATATTCGATGGTTTTAGGGTACGTAGGCATATATAGGCGAAAGAAGTCGGTCGGGAGGTGCTCGAGGGGCCCACGAGATAGGGGGGCGCGCCCAATAGGGGGGGGGCTCCTATCTCGTGGCCTCCTCGAGGATCTTCTGACGTGGACTCCAAGTCTCCAGGATCATATTCTTCCAAAAAATCACGCTGCCGAAGGTTTCATTCCGTTTGGACTCCGTTTGATATTCCTTTTCTTCGAAATACTGAAACAGGCAATAAAACAGCAATATGGGCTAGGCCTCCGGTTAGTAGGTTAGTCCCAAAAATGATATAAAGTGTAAAATAAAGCCCATAAACATCCAAAAGAGGTAATATAATAGCATGGAACAATAAAAAATTATAGATACGTTGGAGACGTATCATTCGTCCGTACGTTCGTTTTAACGAACGGTTGTTCGCCCGTTAGTTACAGCTAACGAACGCTCGTTCGTTAGTCTGTTCGTCAGTTTTCTTTTTATCAGATTTATCTGCGATTATTTTCTATCGCGATTTCTGATCCGATCTTAGTTTCTGTTTATCTTTTCGCTCGTTTGTCGGAATCAGGCGATTCAAGCGCCTAGATCTTCGTCTCGAGACCCTCTTTCTGTTTAATCAACTTAAACAAGATATTGGTACCGTAAAATTTGACCTTAGTTCAGATTAGTAAACGGATCTTGTTTCTTTTGCAGTTTGAGTTTTGTTGCTCCGTTTGATTTGATTCTTTTTGCGAACCGGAGTTCTTAAGTTGAACTTTCTGGTCAACCTCTTTTATTGGAGTTTCGTTTGTGCATCTTTGCTTGTTGCTTATGTATGTTATTGTTTGTTTGCGATAGAATTCCCGGAGTGCGAAGCGTGTTACTACGAGTCTCTAGGATTCGCGGATCGTCAGCAAGGCAAGTAACACATTGATCATACTCTTTTCATACCCAGTTTTTTTATGCATTAGTTCAATCCTCAAAATTGCATGATTAGGATGTCATTAACTTGTGGGTTGGGAAGTAGTTGTTGAGGTAGAACCTATTGCCCTGTTACTATCAAACCCTTGGGAGTTACTTCTACGCGTTGCTTATATTTCTATGCTATGCTCGTAGACGTGGTTTGGGTTTGAGTGAATCCATGACGGATGTGAGATTGTTAATTAATGGTTTAACTTAAGGTGGCAACTTAAATTAACATCCGGGTGGATTGAGGCACCTGGGGAACCCAGTGTTGTCTGTATTTTTCTTTTGGAAATCCCGGGGTACCCGTGTGATCTTCCTATGGACCGCCACCCAGGCTTAAAGGGAATTGAGATGATTCATGCTAGAAACTTCCGTGTGCAGCCACAAGCTATTATGGGCTCTAGCATAGTTGAGTAAGTTACGTGAAGCTCCTGAAGAGGTAGATCAGCAGGTAGTGGGTTTTGTAGGTTTGGTATGGTCTACCCGGAGTAGGGAGTTAACGTTTTGGAAAGACTGTGTCTCGGTCATCCGTTTCTCAAACACCGTGTAGAAAAGAGAAATCCAACCAGGCGATCGAGTCTTGTGGGGAAAAGTGCAAACCTCTGCAGAGTGTACAATCTAATCATGGTTAGCCGTGTCCCGGTTATGGACAATCTTGAGTATCTAGTACTTGAGTTATCACATGTATCTCATCACTCTTAATTAATATTGTTGGGTTGTTAACTACTTTAATTGGGATTGAGTTGGGGTTATACCTTCTCAATGTTGTGTCAACCACCATGATAGTTAAATTAAAATTTATTCCTTTGTTGTAGGGAAAAATTGGCTTTTCGCAAAACTATAACCATAGAGCTTTCCATCAGCCAAATATGCATGTAGTGATAGTATTATCCTGTTCTTGCTCTACTGTGTTATATTGCCGGCATATTCCATGTGTTGACCCGTTTTCGGGCTGCAACGTATTATGTTGCAGACTTTTTAGACGAGGAGTAAGGTTCGTTAGGTTGTTACCGTGCAGCTCAGCTATGCCGTTGGACTTGATGGACTCACTTTATCTTCCAAGCCTTCCGCTATTATCGCATTAGATGGCCTTAAGCCATATTATTGTAATAAGTTCTCTTTTGAGACATTCGATGTAATAAGGGTGTGATTGCTTCCCATTTTATAAATCCTTCGAGTACTGTGTGTGTCAGCATTACTGATCCAGGGATGACACTGAAGCACAGAGACTTGACCATCTGAGGTCGGGTCGCTACATGTAACTCTTGGCTGGTCGCTTGAGGCCGTATTCTTCGGCTGCCAGGACATCAGTCCATCTGTTAATGAGTAGGTCTTGATCAGCTTGAAGCTGCTGATGCTTTTTCTTCAGGCTTCTTGCAGTAGCTATTAGCTGGCGCTTGAAGCGCTCCTGCTCGAGGGGTGCCTCGGGCACGATGAAATCCTCGTTGCCGAGGCTCTCCTCATCCTTGGAGGGTGGACGGTAACTATCGTCATCTGAGTCATAGGGCATGGCATGTTTATCAAGGTTAACTTGCCCGTTGTCTTGTTCCTTCTGTTCGGATGTTGCTCCAATAGGGTCTTCATTGTTTTTGGTGTCGTCCGGAGTACTATTTTCTCCGGTGCCAGTGTTGCTGTCCTTTGAGCGACGTGACTTAGAACATCGTTTAGGGCGCCGACGCTTGTACTGTGTCTCAGAAGGTTTATTCGCAACTGGGTCTTCTTTGTCATCGTCGCTAGCTTTTTTAGGTGTGTCAACCATGTACACATTGTACGAAGAGGTGGCCGTCCAATGTCCAGTGAATGGCGGGTCTTGTCCTTGCTCCTTGTCGGCATCGTCGTCCATACAGTCGATGTCTTTGGAGCCATAATCAAGCATGTCGGTTAAGTCCTCGACAGTGGCTATGAAGTGGGTGGCGGGTGGGAAATGAAATTCTCCATCATCAGCCTCTAGTTCGAACCGGACATAGTTTGGATGTGAGTCCCCCGCCAAGGACAGGTTTTTTAATGAATCTAGAACATCACCCAAGGGCGAGTGTTGGAAGACGTCTGTGACGCTGAACTAGAAGATCAATAACTGATCCAGCTCGGTGTCCGCAGGCGTACGCGGTTTGGAACTTATAGCCAGAAACTAGTCCGAAATTCCGTTGACGCAGATATTCCCAGGTGTTGAGTCTGTGTGCGGCTCCAACACCGCGGACTCCGTGGCTTCGGATGGCGAGATCTGCTCCGGATCTAAGGCCGTAGCAGTTACAAGAACCATCTCCTGAATATGGTCTGATGACAGATTTAAGTCATGTTCATCAGAGCAAGGGGGAGCGATCGCCGTGGTCTCAAATCCATTGAAGATCAAGTCTCCACGGATATCCGCGACGTAGTTGAAGCTTCCGAATTTGACCTGGTGGCCAGGGGTGTAGCTATCGATCTGCTCCAGATGGCCAAGTGAGTTGGCCCGCAGTACGAAGCCGCCGAATACGAAAATCTGTCCGGGGAGGAAGGTTTCTCCTTGGACGGTGTCACTATCGACGATTGAAGGGGCCATCAAACCTTTCGTTGATGGCACAGTGGAACTCTCAATGAAAGCACCAATGTCGGTGTCAAACCGGGCGGATCTCGGGTAGGGGGTCCCGAACTGTGCGTCTAAGGTCGATGGTTACAGGAGACGGGGGACACGATGCTTACCCAGGTTCGGGCCCTCTCTATGGAGGTAATACCCTACTTCCTGCTTGATTGATTTTGATGTATATGAGTATTACAAGAGTTGATCTACCACGAGATCGTAATGGCTAAACCCTAGAAGCCTAGCCTGTATGACTATGGTAATGAGTATATCCTTTCCGGACTACACCCTCCGGTTTATATAGACACCGGGGGGATCTAGGGTTACATAGAGTCGGTTACATAAGAAGGAATCTTCATAGTTGGTCGCCAAGCTTGCCTTCCACGCCAGGGAGAGTCCTATCCGGACACGGGTACAGTCTTCGGACTTCATGTCTTCACGGCCCACCAGTCCGGCCCATGGATAACAGGCCGGACGCCGGAGGACCCCTTAGTCTAGGACTCCCTGAGTCGCCACCACCAGGATCCATCGCCTCACCGTGGCTGCGCTCACCCTTGAGATGATTGGAGTCGATTTCATCCACCACCGGATTGCCCCACTGCACAATAAGGGGAGGCCGGCCTGGGACCACAGGAACGTGGCCGACGTCATGATGCTTTGCCCCGGCCTGAAACACAATTTCACGATGCTGGTGTCGGTGTCAAAACCGGTGGATCTCGAGTAGGGGGTCCCGAACTGTGTGTCTAAGGTAATAGGAGACAGGGGACACGGTGTTTACCCAGGTTCGAGCTCTCTTGATGGAGGTAATACCCTACTTCCTGCTTGATTGATCTTGATGAATATGAGGATTACAAGAGTTGATCTACCACGAGATCGTAATGGCTAAACCCTAGATGTCTAGCCTGTATGATTGTGATTGCCTCTATGGACTAAGCCCTCCGGTTTATATAGACACCGGAGGGGACTAGGGTTGTACAAAGTCGGTTACAGAGAAAGGAATCTACATATCCGAACGCCAAGCTTGCCATCCACGCAAAGGAGAGTCCCATCCGGACACGGGAAGAAGTCTTCTGTCTTGTATCTTTATAGCCCATCAGTCTGGTCCATGTTAATCCCTTAATCCAGGACTCCCTGAGTAGCCCCTGAACCAGGCTTCTATGATGATGTGTCAGGCACGCAGATTGTCTTCGGCATTGCTAGGCGGGTTCCTCCTCCGAATACTCCAAAGTAACCTTCGAACATAGAAAACGTGTCCGGCTCTGCAAAACAAGTACCACACACAACCGCAGAGAGTACAATATTTCATGAGTCCAATCTGCTGACAACTTTTGTAGCGTGACATCACTCGCCGCCGGATCATTATTTCGAACCGTTCTTTAGCCTCCCACTCCACGTTTCAAGATGCGGCTTTATTGGCACGTCTTGTCGAAGTAGAGATCGTGTCCCCTTATTGCGGGATTTTCATCAACACGGGTGTGGGTAATCCAACCGCTCCGTTGGCACGATTCCTTGGGAATATGCAAGTTTTAAGGCCCATGAGGAGGCATATAAAGGGGCAGAGACCCGTCTTTTTCCCCTATGCCTGCCTCTTCCTCAACCTTTCCAACCTCGAGTTCCAGCACCCGGGTTTCAACTTAATTGCTCCAAGCCTCCCAGTCATGTCCGGACCCAGCCCTCAAGGCCGGTGGGTGGCCTCCTCTGTCACAGAGGAGGATATCGTGAAGCTCCGGGCGGCAAGGTACCTGACCGCGGAGATCCTCCATAGGCTCCCTGCCAAGGGGCAGGTTATTCCTACACCTAGATCCGGCGAGAGGGTCGTATTCATCTCCCACTTCCTCCGGGGGCTAGGGTTCGCTCTCCACCCCTTCGTCCGTGGCCTCATGTTCTATTATGGGCTAGATTTTCATGATCTAGCTCCGGACTCCTTTCTTCACATCTCGGCGTTCATTGTCATGTGCGAGGCTGTAGCGACCCGACCTCAGACGGTCAAGCCTCTGTGTTGTTGTGCCATCCTCAGATCGATATCTTTGTACGCATACGGTACATCAATGTATATATCAAAGTGCAATCACATGCATAAATAATCGTGAAACTGATATATACCTCATATTACTCAGCGGAAACAATCAAACGGGTGTGGAGTCCCATCAACGCCATCGACATGTTGAGTGTAGACCGTAACCCTGTACCGTACTCTTACTCGTCGGAAGTAAAATATCTGCAACATGATACGTTGCAGCCGTGTAGGTCGATTACATTGAATGTACCGGCAAGATCACAATAAGAGAAAAGCAGATGATAAACTATACTATATGCGGTATGGCTTTGTGGCTCAGATCTCGAGTTTTGTTTGCATAAAAGCTGATTTATTTTCCCTACATCAAAGGAATAAATGAAGTCTGTACTATGGAGTTTTCTAGCATGACATGGTTCCGCCAACCGATGTCTCATAGCCTAAAATCATCATAAGTTGCCCACAATTAAGTTATCGATCCGGTGTTGAGAGTTCCGAGATAGATCCAAGTCCGGATGCTCAAATTGTCCGTAATCGGGGACACGGCTAATCGATTAGGTTTTAACCCTCTGCAGAGGTTTGTACACTTTACCCGCAAGATTCGATCCCTCTCTTTACGTTCTCGCACTTGAGTGTTTGAGAACAAGATGACCAAACATGGTCTTCCAAAGAGTTCCTCGACCACCTTTGTCCGGTACTCATCACATCCTACCGTAGTTCTACATCAGCTAGTACCCTCAAAGCCAGAGTCACTATTAAAGTCAACCAAGCCAGAGCCCATAATGACTTGCGGTTGCACTGTAAGCTTCGGGCATGAAGTATTCTTCCGTCTGAAGCTTTCCGCAAGATGTCATGGCGCTTCTCCATGCATCCCGGCCAACCACTGGTTCCTCCAGGGTGCCCGTCAACCGTCCTTCACCCAGTAGTGTGTATTGAATTCCTGTCTCGAGTCTTGAAGTCTTGAGGTCTTGAAGATGCAGTCCTTGCAGATTCCATCATGGAGTTGTCGTCATTGACGTAGAATCCTCCATACTCACACCACTCCCCGAGTACTCATACCAAACCCCGTCTACTATAGCGTAGCATAAAAATAAAATATCGTCCCGGGCTTGGTAACAGGGAATGGGTTCCTACCTCATGCATACTACTCAACTACAAGGATTCAATAACACTACTGAGGGGTGGTTGCAAAGATGTCACTAAATGCAATAAAACATAGGTATGAAAGCATGGTCGAAGTGAACTTGCCTTGTTGACGATCTTCGAAAACTAGGGATTCGTAGTAGCAAGCTTCGTACTCCGGAAATTCTACCGAGGCAAACAATAACTATAGTAAGCACATATCATGAGATCACTTAACATAGCAACATAGTAACATACACACCAAACAAACAAATCAAAACCCAAAGGGAAAACTCAAAGAAAACCAACTCAAGTTTTTCCTACTTCAAGCAACAACTAAAAATAGTTTTATATAACAAAAATTTTCTCAACATAACCTAATCATGAGTTTATGTTAACTTAACGAGAAAAGAATGCATTAAGCAACTAGGAGCAAAAAAGAATCAATTTAAAATCTATTATTAAACTCATATTAGGACTAATTCAATTTCTATTAAGAAAAATAAAATAATTCTTTTATTTATTATAAATAAAAGTTCATCCTATAAAGTGACAGAAACTATCCTAGAATAATCAATCACAAGTTAAAAATAAATTTATTTACTAATTAAAATAATGGGAAAACGGTAGCTAGTTAATTAATTAGGATTAACAAGATTCTGCTTAAAACTATTTTTTATTAATCCTAAAATACCCAAATTAATTTCTGTGGTTTGGCAATGTCAAAATAAAGTTGGTGCAAAAGAATCATCCAAAAATAATTTTTCTAACTCAAGTTATAACAGATTTACTATTCGGACTAAAACTAAAATAAAGCAATTTTACTTAATTTTAACATAGATAAATATATTTTCTACAGAAACTATAGAAAATTTGCAAACCAAAAAAAAAAGAGTCACCTAAAAATATTAAACAGAATAAAAGATATGAATTTTTCAAAAGCAGGAACTATTACATTAAAGCAGAAAACAAAATAAATGAAAAAGGGCCTAATGGGCCTAAAGCTGCATGACCGAGCGTAATATAAACTAAACGGGCCTAAGGGTTAAACTAGTCGGGCGGCTAAAAAAATAAACCCTAGCTAAAATCTAAACCGGACTAAACCGGTCGAACCGGCTTTATAAAAAAAGCGTACCCCTTGAGGTTTCTAATCTACAAGTAGATTATGAATCGGACGAAGTGTGCTCTCCGGTGACTCACCGGAGCTCGGCAGCGGCGGTGGTGGCGAAAAGTGCGGTGGCCTCTCCGGTCATCGGGAGGTCGGGAGTGGGTTTCTGGAAAGTGACGAGCTCGGGAGGTGTTCGGTGGGGTCGGTGGGGTCGGGAGGGCTAGAGGCGGCAACGACGCAAATGGCGGCCAGGAGGTTCGGCTCCGCGACAGCGAGAGAGGAGGAGGGCTCGGCGAGGTAAGGGGAAATGGGGTGCGGGGCGGCTTATATAGGCGGGGGCCTCGTCGGGCAAGGAGGTGATCGGGAGGATCGGATCCCGGATCTCATGAGATCCGTGATCGTGGCCAGCGTGGCGGGGGTTGAAGGCAGGCGGGGCCACCTGCGAGAGAGAGAGGAGGGTGGTGCGGTCAGGCGGCCAAGGCGTAGGGGTTTGGTAGCGAGGATGGGGTGGCTCGGCTGGCTCATTGGGCTTCAGTTGGGCCTTGGTGGGCAGTCTTGGTATTTGGGCGATGCTTTGGTGGCGCTGGGGGTTTCCTTTTTTAAATTTTTATTTTTAAATAAAACAAAAACAGATATATCTTTTAAAATATAAATATTTTATATAGGACATATATATACAAAAATGATCAGGGGAATATTCCCTATCATTTGAACATTTTTCCAAAGGCAAAATCCAAACTTTATAAAAATTCATTTTTTTTTCAAATTCAATTAAAACTCATATTTGAATTCAAAACTTTTGGCATTGTTTTCCTCTGATATTTTTGGAGTGTCATATTTTCTCCTCTCATACTTTTGCTCAAGTATTTATCAGGCATATATTTTGATATGATTCCCACTTGCCAAAGTTTGAATTCAAATTCCAAAACTCAAATTTGAAAGAGGGTTTCAAGGCATTTTCAAATGACTTTCATTTTGATACTTTTTTTAACTTCCAACTCATATTTCATATAATTAAAGAAGTCATTTTATCTTCCCTCATGAAAATCATTGAGTTGCATAAAGCTTTGAATTTGAAATATTCCCAAATGAAATTCAAATCTTTTCCAAAACCCTATTCATTTCAAAATGGAAGAAGTCATGTCATCTTCACTCTAGGGTTTGGTGTTGGAATGAACTTGAATTCATTGGGATCCAAAAGACAAAGGGGAAAGTTTTGGGAAAGTCATTTCATTCCCTCTCATTCAACTTTCAAAAGTTTCATATTCCACTCAATTTCACTCAATCAGACAACAAGCATAGTTATTTATTTAATATAACATTCCAAAATTTAGAATTTTGGGATGTTACAAACCTACCACCCTGAAAATGAATCTCGTCCTCGAGATTCAAGAGGCTAACAAGAAAAGGTTAGGGGTTGGGGTGCGCTAGCAAATCCGTCGATCGGAATGGTCTAGTGTGCTACCACACTTAAATCAAGGTTACAGATTCAATAAACTCAGAATCATCTCTGGAGTGTTGACAATGTATGTCTCTGCACATATCTTACAATAGCTCCTTCATTTAACACTCTTACATCGAAGCATAGAGTTTCCTCCAAATCTTGGGTTGGTTCGTCAAAGTTGAAGTTTGTCCGAGACTGGGTCTTCTTAGTCGATAGGTGCATGTCCACTAGACAACTATCGAAATACTCATGGTGAGACGTCTACCATTAATGGTTTCTCTTGCAGAAGAACGGTGCAGGTTGAACTTCACCGTATAACCTACGATTGGCAACGGTTGCCTGTAAAGGGTTCCATCGTACTACCATTCTATGGTTTTATGGCTTATCGTGTCGACACTCTTCTAAGGTTTTCAAGGGCTCTCTGATTTTCCATCAACATATGATAGTTCATGATAGAAGTCTTGGTATGGGGCCAATCCATCCCGTGCTTGAATCATTACCACATACGTAAGCAGTGAATCACGTATTCTAACACTTGGGCATACTCACAAGCATTGCAGAATTTCTCTTGTTCTCGAACTGGTTTCGAGTAAATCCATGGTTTACGCAAGCCAAACAAAACATCTATCGTTACTTCACCACTCTCGGGTTTTTTTGCGTAACCTCCTCTGAGCGTATGCTGATTTGATCACTTTGATTCTTCCAAGTGTACTCCTTTATCAAGGTTACATCTGTTCCTTATCAAAATCCACGGGCACATGGGTTATGGCCCACTTCAACACTAGTGCATCTTTAACTCATCCTTGGAGTAACTCTCATGTTACACCTCCTTTAAATCCAAAGTACTACTGTTTCTTCATACCATCATATCAAAAACAAAACTCCAACTTATTTTGTCCAAATTTTCCTTCTATGGACCGTCATGAATAACAAATTTCTTTCTTCATTGATCCTGTGGCTTTATAGAGTACTATGACCAAAAGAAGTGCACAAGTTTATCCATAAAATCTCATTATTTTCATATCAATCTTTCATTACATCCTTAATCATTTTCGTAAATCCAAATTCCAAAAGGTACTTTGTTACGAATGCTGCCACCCACATGGTTTGGTATGGTCAGACATTACTTCCCACTTTATTCATTTTTCCTCCTTGAGGATTCTTCAGTCCCACTGGAATTGTGCGACATGAGCCTTGAAATCTTCAATCTTCTCGTTTCATCATGGTGGTCTTGAGCTTCACCTTCATCATCTCTGCATGCACTTCGCTTAGGTATTCTTGAGTATAACGGAGTCTTGCTTCAAGTATTTCTCCGATCTGGCGTATGGCTTCCATGGCTGCTTCACGAACAGCATCGAAGAAGGTTGCTTGTGGCACACGTGAGATGAAAAAGTATTTCCCCATCATCTTTGGGCAAACTCCTTTCGAACGGTGGAGGTGTACCTCCACATACCAAAGTTCCACTCCCTTTTGCATGAAAGGGTAGCCTTTGTAGACTGCATCTCCTTCAAGGTGAATATGCTTCATCATGTCCTTCAGGATCTTCGGGTAATCATGATCACTTGTCAGGGTCATGGTCGTTTTAGGGCCCTTAAGGAAAGACTCATAAAGGGTTGTCATCTGCATGTGTAGGATAAGAGGGGTGCTCAGAACAAGGAATGTATCTCCATGGGGAAATTGCAATTGTCTCCAGAAAAGTTTGGTGTTTAGTTGTCCATGGGTTCAAGATTTTGGGTGCAGTTGAGATAGAAAGAGAAAGCAAATACCCACCCATCACAAAAGGATTCTAGATCAAAAGTACCGTTTGTAATGGGCTGTTCTACTATGGTTTTCGTTTCTAAGTCCTCATTTCTTCAGGTCTTCAATGCTCGGAGTTTCCAATTCTGATCTTTGTTCCCATATGAAGGCCTTCTACCATTCTTCCGTAACTTACGTCTCTCATGGTTGAAATAAATACAAGCCTCACGAATATCGCATCTATCCAACCATTCAATAAACACACAAAAATAATAGCAACCAAGCATCCATTTATTCAATCAATTCTACTGATATCGCCACCCACATGGTTTGGTATGGTCGATACTTAAATCGAGATGGCGTTCATCTTTATTTCTCTCATGGTGGAATACTACTAATTTCTTTGGGGTTTCTTCTGGGTGGACTTGATTTCCTCCAGTTCTTCTGCTAGATTTTCCCTGTTGACACGGAGTTTCTTGTGACGACCCTGTATGTCCTGAAGTTGTTCCTTGAGCTTCTGGATTTCAACATCCTTTGCATGAGACATGGTCCTGCTGTTCTTCAGTTCCTAACGCATTCTCGAGATCTCGAGGTTCTCCTCCTCCAGCTTGTTTACCTTCGTCTACGAAGTCTTGACCTCTTCTCGTAGTGCTTCATTGTCAAACAGGGCTTCCAGGAGGTCCATCTCAAGATTCTTGACGTATTGTTCCAGATCCCGATTGTACACTAAAAGTGGGGAGAACTTCATCTTTTGCGCTTCCGTCAAGGCAATAGTTGCTCCATCAAACTTCTGCCATCCCATCCTTCCAAAGAAGTGTGGGTTTAGTGCAGCACGATGACGATAGCATAAACGTGCAATAGCATCATGGAAGGCAGTGTTGATGCCCATATCACGGTCACCATTTATAGTTCCGAAGCTGATGTCTGCAGTCTTGGGGGCTTCTTTACGACCAAAAACTTGGGTATTGACTCCCCACGATCTGGACGTCCTCTTAGTTGCCTTGATCTCGTGTATCGGTAACTTCAGCTGACTGACTAGCTCCACAAGGAAGGGGCCTCCAAGAACCTTCTCGTAGTGTTCTCTTTTGTTCGTAATGTAGCTCTCCATCTATAGTTTGAAATAAGGAAGGTTCAGAATAGGAATCGGGTGTTACGAGAGTAGTACAAAACAAAGGTCATTCCTATTGGGGTCTTCATATTACTAAGTCATTTTCTAGGGTCACGTTCTACAGCCAACATGTGCTCGATACCATCTCTGTAGCGACCCGACCTCGGGCAGTCAAGCCTACGTGTTCTTTGTGCCATCCACAGATCAAGATCTTTGTACGCATACAAGACATCAATGTATATATCAAAGTGCAATCACATGCATAAATAATCGTGAAACCGATATATACCTCATATTACTCAATGAAACAATCAAGCGGGTGTGGAGTCCCATCAACGCCATCGACATGTTGAGTGTAGACCGTAACCTGCACTGCACTCTTACTGCGTCGGAAGTAAAATATACGCAACATGATACGTTGCAGCCGTGTAGGTCGATTACATTGAATGTACCGCAAGATCACAATAAGAGAAAAGCAGATGATAAACTATACTATATGCGGTATGGCTTTGTGGCTCAGATTCGAGTTTTGTTTGCATAAAAGCTGATTTATTTTCCCTACATCAAAGGAATAAATGAAGTCTGTACTATGGAGTTTTCTAGCATGACATGGTTCCGCCAACCGATGTCTCATAGCCCAAAATCATCATAAGTTGCCCACAATTAAGTTATCATCCGGTGTTGAGAGTTCCGAGATAGATCCAAGTCCGGATGCTCAAATTGTCCGTAATCGGGGACACGGCTAATCGATTAGGTTTTAACCCTCTGCAGAGGTTTGTACACTTTACCCGCAAGATTCGATCCCTCTCTTTACGTTCTCGCACTTCGTGAGTGTTTGAGAACAAGATGACGAAACATGGTCTTCCAAAGAGTTCCTCGACCACCGTCCGTACTCATCCCATCCTACCGTAGTTCTACATCTGCTAGTACCGTCCCAGCCAGAGTCACTACTAAGGTCAACCAAGCCAGAGCCCATAATGACTTGCGGTTGCACGGGTAAGCTTAGGGCATGAAGTATTCTTCCGTCTCTTTGAGTGCAGGTGAAGCTTTCCGCAAGATGTCATGGCGCTTCTCCATGCATCCCGGCCAACCTTTGGTTCCTCCAGGTGCCCGTCAACCGCCCTTCACCCAGATGGTGTGTATTGAATTCTGTCTCGAGTCTTGAAGTCTTGAGGTCTTGAAGATGCAGTCCTTGCAGATTCCATCATGGAGTTGTCGTCATTGACGTAGAATCCTCCATACTCACACCACTCCCGAGTACTCATACCAAACCCCGTCTACTATAGCGTAGCATAAAAATAAAATATCGTCCCGGGCTTGGTAACAGGGGAATGGGTTCCTACCTCATGCATACTACTCAACTACAAGGATTCAATAACACTCTTTGAGGGGTGGTTGCAAAGATGTCACTAAATGCAATAAAACATAGGTATGAAAGCATGGTCAAAGTGAACTTGCCTTGTTGACGATCTTGAAAACTAGGGATTCGTAGTAGCAAGCTTCGTACTCCGGAAATTCTACCGAGGCAAACAATAACTATAGTAAGCACATAGCATGAGATCACTTAACATAGCAACATAGTAACATACACACCAAACAAACAAATCAAAACCCAAAGGAAAACTCAAAGAAAACCAACTCAAGTTTTTCCTACTTCAAGCAACAACTAAAAATAGTTTTATATAACAAAAATTTTCTCAACATAACCTAATCATGAGTTTATGTTAACTTAACAGAAAAGAATGCATTAAGCAACTAGGAGCAAAAAGAATCAATTTAAAATCTATTATGAAACTCCTATTAGGCCTAATTCAATTTCTATTAATAAAATAAAATAAAACTTTTATTTATTATAAATAAAAGTTCAACCTATAAAGTGACAGAAACTATCCTAGAATAATCAATCACAAGTTAAAAATAAATTTATTTACTAATTAAAATAATAGGAAAACAGTAGCTAGTTAATTAATTAGGATTAACAAGATTCTGCTTAAAACTATTTTTTATTAATCCTAAAATACCCAAATTAATTTCTGTGGTTTGGCAATGTCAAAATAAAGTTGGGGCAAAAAGAATCATCCAAAAATAATTTTTCTAACTCAAGTTATAACAGATTTACTATTCGGACTAAAACTAAAATAAAGCAATTTTACTTAATTTTAGCATAGATAAATATATTTTCTACAGAAACTATAGAAAATTTGCAAACCAACAAAAAAAGAATCACCTAAAAATATTAAACAGAATAAAAGATATGAATTTTTCAAAACAGGAACTATTCTGTTAAAACAGAAAACAAAAATAAATGAAAAAGGGCCTAATGGGCCTAAATCACAAGACCGAGCGTAATATAAACTAAACGGGCCCTAGGGTTAAACTAGTCGGGCGGCTAAAAAAATAAACCCTAGCTAAAATCTAAACCAGACTAAACCGGTCGAACCGGCTTTATAAAAACGCAGCATTCTTCGGGGTTTCTAATCTACACCGTAGATTATGAATCGGACGAAGTGGGTGCTCTCGGTGACTCACCGGAGCTCGACGGGCGGCGGGCGGCGGTGGCGAAAAGGTGGCCTCTCCGGTCGTCGGGAGGTCGGGGAGTGGCGGAGTCTTGACGAGCTCGGGAGGTGTTCGGTGGGGTCGGTGGGGGTCGGGAGGGCTAGAGGCGGGCGGCACGCAAATGGCGGCGGGAGGTTCGCTCCGCAACGGCGAGAGAGAGGAGGAGGGCTCGGAGGGGTAAGGGGGGATGGGGTGCGGGGCCCGGCTTATATAGGCGGGGCCTCGTCGAGCAAGGGAGGTGATCGGGAGGATCGGATCCCGGATCTCGCGATCTGGCGATCGGCGCCAAGCGTGGCGGGGTTGAAGACGGGCGGGGCCACCTGCCGAGAGAGAGGGAGGGTGGTGCGGTCGGGCGGACCGGGCGTAGGGGTTTGAGCGCGAGGGGGATGGGGTGGCTCATTGGCTCATTGGGTGGCAGTTAGGGCCACTGGTGGGCAGTCTTGGTGATGGGCGATGCTTTGGCGGCACTGGGGGTTCCTTTTTAAATTTTTATTTTTAAATAAAACAAAACAGAGATATCTTTTAAAATATAAATATTTTATATAGGACATATATATACCAAAATGATCAGGGAATATTCCTATCATTTGAACATTTTTCCAAAGGCAAAATCCAAACTTTATAAAAATTCATTTTTTTCAAATTCAATTAAAACTCGATTTGAATTCAAAACTTTTGGCATTGTTTTCCTCTGATATTTTTGGAGTGTCATATTTTCTCCTCTCATACTTTTGCTCAAGTATTTATCAGGCATAGATTTTGATATGATTCCCACTTGCCAAAGTTTGAATTCAAATTCCAAATCTCAAATTTGAAAGAGGGTTTCAAGGCATTTTCAAATGACTTTCATTTTGATATTTTTTAACTTCCAACTCATATTTCATATAATTAAAGAAGTCATTGTATCTTCCCTCATGAAAATCATTGAGTTGCATAAAGCTTTGAATTTGAAATATTCCCAAATGAAATTCAAATCTTTTCCAAAACCCTATTCATTTCAAAATGGAAGAAGTCATGTCATCTTCACTCTAGGGTTTGGCGTTGGAATGAACTTGAATTCATTGGGATCCAAAAGACAAAGGGGAAAGTTTTGGGAAAGTCATTTCATTCCCTCTCATTCAACTTTCAAAAGTTTCATATTCCACTCAATTTCACTCAAGCAGTCAAACAATCAATCAGACAACAAGCATAGTTATTTATTTAATATAACATTCCAAAATTTAGAATTTTGGGATGTTACAGAGGCCTTTCTCCGTATTCCCCCACACTTCGGCTTACGGCTCAAGACCTTTAATGTGAAGTCGAAGGTAGTTGATGGGGAACAAGGGGAGTGTGGAAGTGCTATGGTGAGCAAGCTCACCAATACTCTTTGGCCAAAAGGCTCCTTCATGGAAACTTCCAACCTATGGCAGTGGGAGTGGTTTTACATCACTAAACCCCGTGGTACCAAGTGGGCAGCTACACCTGCGTTCCGATCTGGCCCTCCATTACGACTCGCATCATGGATTAATAAGGGGTTGGACTGGGGATCAATTGACGAAGTGCATACATTTCAAAGCCGTATCCGGAGCCTTCTTGAAAAGGATACCGGTCTCATCAACGTAATCCAGGTAATGCTAGATCGTCGGGTCCTGCTGTGCCAGCGACGGCCCCTCCGCATGTGGGAGTTCAATCCAAAAGGACCATGGACCCTTCAGCACTTCTTCGGTGCGATGCACAGAGGAATGTGGAAGTTATTCTTCGGGACCCAAAAGAAGTGGCCAGATACAATCGAGGACATCGGCCTCGACTGCAACCATCCGGATACCTCGGTAAGCACTCGACTCCTGAACACAGCTTAGTTGATTATCCCGTAACAATATACTGAGAAACCTATCTTCGACCAGGGCTGGATAAAGAAGGCAGAACGAATTAGGTGTTCGGCCCCTCTTCCCAAAGACTCAGCTGATCCTGTGTTAACAAGGATGCTGGCTCCGGCGCCGTATCAAGTTCCGGCGAAGGGGGACAAGGAGGAGAGCAAAAAGGCCAAAGGTGGCCTCCACTCTAAAGGTACACCGGACGCTATGGCCGGGGAGGCTGGAACTCCCTCTTCTGAAGACGAAGGGGAAGGAGAAGATGATATACCTTCTCCCCATGGGAAGAAAAGGATCACCTCCAAAGATTTGGGTGGAGGCTCCCAAGCGAGGGAAGATGTCCCTGTCAGGCGGTTCGGGTTCGGAAGACGATGTTGTCGCGCAGTACCTCCATAAGGACAAACCTTTGGCTGAATCGTAAGTGAACAAGGGCGTTCTAAACATATCCCGTTCCTTTCAGGTTATAAGGGTAACATCTAAAATATATGTTTGCAGTCCGGCCCGCAGTCTTCCTTAACAATCCTCCTCCTCGAGGGATCTGCTTCCGGAGATGATGGAAAGCGAGACGCCTCCACAGGCCTCCTCGCCCAATAGGGCGTATTTACCGACTTCCGTCGTCCCAGAGGATCTCTCCCGATCAACAAGTGGTGCAGGGGACAATGAAGACAACGCCCGAAGGTGATACTTCGGTCGTCCAGGGTCCGGGGTGTGCAGCCCCTACGGGGACCAACAATAAAGGCCCCGGACTATCCATTTTATAGCCGAAGACGACTCTAGGGTCGAGTAAACACATCCCTTTGAAGGGAGTTGATACTCCCGCTGCCGCTTCCAGAATCCGGAAGCGCCGGATACATTGATGGACATGTTGCAAAATGCGTCCATCTCAGAGGAACATCGTACCTTAATGGGTACAGTAGTTGAGAGGATTCCGTCCACGAGAAGTGGATTGAATGAAGCCTTCACGAGCCTGCTAAGAAGCTTCGAGGTATACAATGTAATATCTTCAATTGCTTTCTATATGCAAAATGCACCTGTGTATAGATAGTAGCCCCTGAGACTCTGGTTGGCGTCCAAAGGGAGGCGATCAGAGGATCAAAAAAGATATGCCCAGGAAATAACCTGATTAATTTGAACACAGGTTGTTACGTCGATGGCTACTACCCAAGCTACAGAAGTTGCACATCTGAAACAGAAACTTGATGTAGCGGAAGACGACATCACTCTTATTAACAGGCGGCTCGACGAGGCACAAGGTATGTTTTGGGGCGATCGGCTTATGCGTGTATAATAATATGAGCACGAAGCTGAGAATTATATACCGAGACATGCATAACTGCAGATAGTGCTGCCGCTGTTGAGACCCTTCGGGCTGAACTTGCCCGGGCCAAGGAGCAAGCCAGAGTGAGTAATGCGGCTGCCAAGAAGGTAGCTGCCGAGTTAAAGGCCGAACAGGCTGCTCGGCACCAGTGCGAGGAGAGAATATCTACCATGGTACGAGAGTTAAAGGATGCCACTGGCCGAAGCAAATCACTGGAGAAGGATAACAAAGCCAAGATGGCCGATCTCGACAAGGCCTTACAAGAGGCGCGAGAGGCACGATCCGAGTCAAGAGCGGCTCAGGACGAGATCCGGCAAGCTGGGGAGATAGCGGCTGGTAAGCCTTTCTATTACATACTAAATTCGGCGATCTGAAGTATTCCCCGCTTAATCAAATGTGGAGTTCTCCAGACGCATTCTTGGACTTGCCGAAGAGTGTCTCCGATGCGGCGCAGTTTTTTCAAGCGCAAGAAGGACGCGCAACGGAGAAGCTTTTCGGGTCACAATTCAGCACGCCAAAGCGTCCGCTATTGCTGAACGAATAGATGGCCTAGTGGGCCGAGCTCCACAAGATATCCGGAGCTGCCGTGAAGGACGTCGTGGTCCGGCTGTGGCCAACTGAGCCAATTCTGAATAGTTATTTTGGTTTGGTGCAGTGACTTGTTGATGCGGTGCCACATATTGATGCCGTTAAGCGGTCGGCGTGCATTGAAGGTGCACGGATGGCCTTTTCCCGCGTCAAGACGTACTGGGCAAAGATGAAGGCCACCAATATTGCAACAAAGAGTCCACTTGGGGGCAAGGACCATCACACGCCGGAGCATTATTTTGAGGATGTCCTAGAGGGCGCCCGGTTGATAGAGGGTCAGTGCTCGAAGGATATGATGTTCGAGTGAATGTATTGGAATTGCGATAACAATATTATAATATATTAAGGCTGTGTGATATTTATGCCTTTTTCCTGAAACGTATTTCCTCCTGTGTGGCCGTTTTATGTAATCTGAAAGTTTGCCGATCGTCGACTTCAGCTCCCTCGCATATAATGCGGGGGTGTTCGGAATAGCAACTGACTACACTTGACCCAACGTCTTGGTCCGTGAAGGAGGTGTCAGTGTGGCGAACTAGGCAATCAGACTATAGGGCTTTAACACCTTCACTGGCTTTAACACCTTCACTTAGCCATAGGAGTTTGATGGTGGGTCTACGATATAGCCCCTTGTATGTACGCGTTTATCCGAATACGGTGCGTTACATAGGTGACCAGAAGAACGGTCCTTCGTGTAATACGGAAGAAATCGCAAAAGATTCTGATAAGTCATCGAGTGGTTGACCAGCTCTCGCTGCATCATGATAGTCAATTTTCGGCTTTCTCTATTGAGGTGTTTGACTAGGTGAACCGAATACACAATCGCAGTGGTTCTCCCTTTACTACCCTAGCCGATAGAGCGGAACATAAGATAGTAAGCACAGGAGCCGGGCAACCGAACTATTGACCAAAGACATGATTCGGAGCTGATGCATATAAGGCCAAACTCGTGACGCCAAAGTGTGCTATAAAGCTGTTCGGACTTTTCGGCAACTCATATGTTGCCGTATTGAGCCCCTGGCAATTTGTGCCGAGGTGCGTGCGTGAGACAACCGGAGACACGGGATTTAGTCCTAGAAAAAAGCAAATACTAAATATGGATTATGCTCACTGGAATCTGATTGATATGTCAAACGCAATTTTACAGATTATAACACCACGGCTCAGGTCATTTGACATGCCAGGGGTCGGAGGCTCAGGAAAAAAGGCACTTTACAGGTTTGAAATAGAGTGTTCGGTCTACAAAAAATAATTTGGACCTCATGTCGCACGTCTGCGCTGCCTTTGCCTCGGCGAAAATATTCCTTAACAGGAATGGCCTTTGGTTATTTATACAAAGCCGAACAAAGAAAGAGTCCTTGTAAGTCCGTAGGATAAACAAGCTTGGATTCACCTGTAGTAAAAGGTAAAAAATAGTTAGAAAAAAGAAGAAGGCTATAGGAGTGCGAACTGCATTGTAGGCGTGTCCGTATTGTGCCTTCGCCGATGACCAAGGTATTTTAAGTGCATAATGATGCATGCGCTATACAAACTTCACGAGTATATGAGGCGAATGACGGAGGCCAAACTGCTAATCCAGCTCTGAAATTGACCGTTCCTGTGTAGTAGAGGTCGGCGGCTTAATGACCGATGAGGTACGCGGCTTAATGACCGATGAGGTACGCGGCTTAATGAGGTCGTTTTGTACTTTGGCTGCAATGGCCGCAGTATGCTCCTCTGTACGGAGGGAGCGTTCCGTATTTCCGTCTATCGTGATGACGCCTCGTGGACCGGGCATCTTAAGCTTTAGATAGACGTAGTGTGGGACCGCATTAAAACGAGCAAAAGCGGTGCGTCCGAGCAGTGCATGGTAGCCACTGCGGAATGGGACAATATCGAAGATCAAGTCTTCGCTTCGAAAGTTGTTCGGCGAACCGAAGACGACTTCTAATATAATTGAGCCCGTGCAGTGGGCTTCTACGCCAGGTATTACACCCTTGAAGGTAGTTATGGTGGGCTTGATTCTCGAAGGATCAATGCCCATCTTGCGGACAGTGTCTTGGTAGAGTACATTGAGGCTACTGCTGCCGTCCATAAGGACTCTCGTGAGATGGAATCTGTCGATAATTGGGTCAAGGACCAGAGCTGCCGAACCTCCGTGACGGATACTGGTTGGGTGGTCCCTGCGATCAAAAGTGATCGGGCAAGCCGCCCATGGGTTAAATTTTGGGGCGACCGGCTCTATAGCATAGACGTCCCGTAGTGCGCGTTTGCGCTCCCGTTTAGGGATGTGTGTCACATATATCATGTTTACTGTTTTTACTTCGGGGGGAAATTGCTTCTGTCCCCCGGTGTTTGATTGGTGAGTCTATTCGTCATCGCTATCACTGGGCGGCCCCTTCCCCTTGTGTTCGGCATTGAGCTTGCCGGCTCGTTTAAAGACCCAACAACTCTGTTGGTATGATTGGCTGGTTTATCAGGGGTGCCATGGATCTGGCAGGGCCGATCCAGTATCTTGTCCAGACTAGATTGTCTGTCTCTGTTTGCCTTGAATGGCTTCTTCCGTTTATCGGGTTTGGAGCCGCTGAATCCGGCGTTGACCGCCTTGTCTTGTGTTCCATCATTATTGTTTCGACACTTGTGTTTATTGCGTCATGGCTTGCCGTTGCCGTCCCAGGCTTCGGAGGTGCCCGGATCACTGGTGCTATTGCGTCTACGTGCAAGCCAGCTATCTTCTCCCGCACAAAAGCGGGTCATTAGCGCGGTGAGGGCTGCTATTGATTTCGGTTTTTCCTGGCCGAGGTGGCGGGAGAGCCACTCATCTCGGACGCTATGTTTAAAGGCCGCGAGGGCTTCGGCGTCCGGACAATCGACAATTTGGTTCTTTTTCATTAAGAACCTAGTCCAGAGCTTCCTGCTGACTCTCCGGGCTGTTGAACTATGTGACTTAAGTCGTCGGCATCCAGAGGTCGGACGTATGTGCCTTGGAAGTTGTCGCGGAAGGCGTCTTCCAAGTCCTCCCAGCTACCAATGGAATTTTTGGGCAGGCTGTTCAACCAGTGCCGAGCTGGTCCCTTGAGTTTTAGCGGGAGGTATTTGATGGCATGAAGATCATTACCGCGGGCTATATTATCTACTGTTTTGGACCATATTGGGCTTTATTTTCCACTTTTATATTACTTTTGGGACTAACCTATTAACCGGAGGCCCAGCCCAGAATTGCTGTTTTTTGCCTATTTCAGAGTTTCGAAGAAACGGAATATCAAACGGAGTCCAAACGGAATGAAACCTTCGGGAACGTGATTTTCTCATCGAACATGATCCAGGAGACTTGGACCCTACGTCAAGCAACCAACAGGGAAGGCACGAGGTAGGGGGCGCACCCTCCACCCTCGTGGGCCCCCTGTTGCTCCACCGACGTACTTCTTCCTCCTATATATACCTACGTACCCCCGAACGATCAGATACGGAGCCAAAAACCTAATTCCACCGCCGCAAATTTCTGTATCCACGAGATCCCATCTTGGGGCCTGTTCCGGAGCTCCGCCGGAAGGGGAATCCACCACGGAAGGCTTCCACATCATCATAGCCTCTCCGATGAAGTATGCGTAGTTTACCTCAGACCTTCGGGTCCATAGTTAGTAGCTAGATGGCTTCTTCTCTCTTTTTGGATCTCAATACAATGTCTCCCGTGGAGATCTATTCGATGTAATCTTCTTTTTGCGGTGTGTTTGTTGAGATCGATGAATTGTGCATTTATGATCAAGTTTATCTATGAACAATATTTGAATCTTCTCTGAATTCTTTTATGTATGATTGGTTATCTTTGCAAGTCTCTTCGAATTATCAGTTTGGTTTGGCCTACTAGATTGTTCTTTCTTGCAATGGGAGAAGTGCTTAGCTTTGGGTTCAATCTTGCGTTGTCCTTTCCCAGTGACAGTAGGGGTAGCAAGGCACATATTGTATTGTTGGCATCGAGGATAACAAGATGGTTTTTTTATCATATTGCATGAATTTATCCCTCTACATCATGTCATCTTGCTTAAGGCGTTACTCTGTTTTCATTAACTTAATACTCTAGATGCATCTTTGGATAGCGGTCGATGAGTGGAGTAATAGTAGTAGATGCAGGCGAGTCGGTCTACTTGTCTCGGACGTGATGCCTATATACATGATCATACCTAGATACTCTCATAACTATGCTCAATTCTGTCAATTGCTCAACAGTAATTCGTTCACCCACCTTAAAATACTTATGCTCTTGAGAGAAGCCACTAGTGAAATCTATGGCCCCCGGGTCTATTCTCTATCATGTCAATCTTCCACCACTTTATTATTGCTTTGCTTTTTTACTTTGCCTTTTATTTTACTTTGCATCTTTATACCAAAAATACCAAAAATATTATCTATCATCTCTATCAGATCTCACTCTCGTAAGTGACCGTGAAGGGATTGACAACCCCTATTCGCGTTGGTTGCGTTGAGCTATTTGTTTTGTGTAGGTACGAGGGACTCGCGTGTGGACTCCTCTTTGGATTGATACCTTGGTTCTCAAAAACTGAGGAAATACTTACGCTACTACTGTTGCATTATCCTCTCCTCTTCGGGAAATCCAGCATAAGCTCAAGAGGTAGCAAGAAAAATTTATGGCGCTATTCTTGGGAGTCTCACATAAAAGTCAACACACCAAGTACCCATCACAATCCCTTATCTCTCGCATTACATTATTTGCCATTTGCCTCTCGTTTTCCTCTCCCCCACTTCACCCTTGCCGTTTTATTCGCCCTCTCTTTTCCGTTCGCCTTGATGTCTTTCTTGGCTCGTTTTCTCGCTTGGTTGAAATAGTTGAGTATTTATTCCTAAGCAGAGAACCTAAGATCTATGGATCCTCATCCGCTTGCTAATCTTTTTAAGAGATCCAATTATGATGAACCAATTCCTAGTGATTTGGATGCACTAGATTATCTTTATAAGCTTTTGCCTGAAATCCGTAAATCTAAAAATTGTGATGAAGTGCTTCACGATATATCTTTGAATAAAAAGCATGATTGCAAGGATTTTTTATTATAAATTCTATTATTGTAAATTATACTAATAATATGCAAAACCCTAAGCTTGGGGATGCTAGTTTTGCTATGTCCAATAGTCATGATTGGGGAGATTCTTCTTATGATCTTGAAAATTTATTTAAGCCCATGATGAATATAAGATTGATAATAGTGTTTGCAGTAATATTGAAAGTGGGTTTGGAAGAGTGTCAACTTTAGATCCCACATATTTGGATAACATTCAATCTTATGAAATTTTTGATAAAAGTGGGCTTGGAGAAATCATGACTTTAGTTAATGATAATCCCACTATTTTGGAAGAGTGTCAACTTCGCATGCATGTGGATCGTGTTGAGAATATGTTATGTGATAGCTATATTGTTGAATTTTCTTATGATCCTACATGTAATTATTATGAGAGAGGAAAATATGGTTATAGAAATTTCCATGTTACTAAATTACCTCTCGTTATGTTGAGATTGCTATTGTTTTTTTCCGCTTCCTTGCATATGCTAGTTTTTGCTTGCTATGATAATTTGTTTGCCTATAAAATTCCTATGCATAGGAAGTATGTTAGACTTAGATGTGTTTGTCACGTGTTTCATGATGCTCTCTTTGTGCTTCAATTCTTGTCTTTCTTGCGAGCATCATTAAAATTATCAATGCCTAGCTAAAAGGCTTTAAAGAAAAGCGCTTGTTGGGAGAGAACCCAATTTATTTCCTTTCTGTCGTTGAATAAATAATCCATATACCTTCTGTTTAGATGTGGTTTTATGTTTCAATTAGTGTTTGTGGCAAGTTAAACCTATAGGATCTTCTTGGATGATAGTTATTTGATCTTGCTGTAATTTCCAGAAACTTTCGGTCCACGAAAACAATTGTTAAAAATCACCAGAACGTCATAAAATAGTGATTCCAATTTCTGATGATCAATAAACAAATTTCCTAGGTCTTCCTATTTTGGCTGATATTTTGGGGTTCCAGAAGTTTGCGTTAGTTACAGATTACTAAAGACTGTTCTGTTTTTGACAGATTCTGTTTTTCGTGTGTTGTTTGCTTATTTTGATGAATCTATGGCTAGTAAAATAGTTTATAATTCATAGAGAAGTTGGAATACAGTAGGTTTAACACCAATATAAATAAAGAATGAGTTTATTACAGTACCTTGAAGTGGTCTTTTGTTTTCTTTCGCTAACGGAGCTCATGAGATTTCTGTTGAGTTTTGTGTTGTGAAGTTTTCAAGTTTTGGGTGAAATATTTTGATGGATTATGGAACAAGGAGTGGCAAGAGCTTAATCTTGGGGATGCCCATGGCACCCCCAAGATAATCTAAGGACACCAAAAAGTCGAAGCTTGGGGATGCCCCCGGAAGGCATCCCCTCTTTCGTCCAGTTCCATCGATAACTTTACTTGGAGCTATATTTTTATTCACCACATAATATGTGTTTTGCTTGGAGCGTCTTGTATGATTTGAGTCTTTGCTTTTTAGCTTAACACAATCATCCTTGTGGTACACACCTTTTGAGAGAGCCATACATGAATTGGAATTTGATAGAATACTCTATGTGCTTCACTTATAGCTTTTGAGCTATATAGTTTTGCTCTAGTGCTTCACTTATATCTTTTAGAGCACGGTGGTGGATTTGTTTTATAGAAACCATTGATCTCTCATACTTCACTTAGATTATTTTGAGAGTCCTAAATAGCATGGTAATTTTCTTAATAATAATAATATGCTTGGTATTCAAGATTTGTAAAACTTTCTTTTGAGTGCGTTGAATACTAAGAAAAGTTTAATGCTTGATAATTGTTTTGAGATATGGAGGTAGTAATATTAGAGTCATGCTAGTTGAGTAGTTGTGAATTTGAGAAATACTTGTGTTAAAGTTTGTGATTCCCATAGCATGCACGTATGGTGAACCGTTATGTGATGAAGTCGGAGCATGATTTATTTATTGATTGTCTTCCTTATGAGTGGCGGTCGGGGGCGAGCGATGGTATTTTCCTACCAATCTACCCCCCCTAGGAGCATGCACGTAATACTTTGCTTTGATAACTTGTAGATTTTTGCAATAAGTATGTGAGTTCTTTTTTACTAATGTTGAGTCCATGGATTATACACACTTTTCTCACCCTTCCACCATTGCTAGCCTTTCTAATACCGCACACTTTTCGCCGGTATCATATACCCACCATATACCTTCCTCAAAACAGCCACCATACCTACCTATTATGGCATTTCCATAGCCATTCCAAGATATATTGACATGCAACTTTCCAGTGTTCCGTTTATTATGACACGCTCCATCATTGTCATATTGCTTAGCATGATCATGTAGTTGACATCGTATTAGTGGCAAAGCCACCATTCATAATTCTTTCATACATGTCACTCTTGATTCATTGCATATCCCGATTACACATGGGAGGCATACACATATAGTCATATTTTGTTCTAAGTATCGAGTTGTAATTGTTGAGTTGTAAGTAAATAAAAGTGTGATGATCATCATTTTTAGAGCATGTCCCAAGTGAGGAAAGTATGATGGAGACTATGATTCCCCCACAAGTCGGGATGAGACTCCGGACGAAAAAAAGAGGCCATAAAAAAGAGAGAAAAGGCCCAAATAAAAAAATGAGAGAAAAAGAGAATGGACAATGTTACTATCCTTTTACCACACTTGTGCTTCAAAGTAGCACCATGATCTTCATGATAGAGAGTCTCTCATTTTGTCACCTTCATATACTAGTGGGAATTTTTCATTATAGAACTTGGCTTGTATATTCCAATGATGGGCTTCCTCAAATTGCCCTAGGTCTTCGTGAGCAAGCGAGTTGGATGCACACCCACTTAGTTTCTTTTGTTGAGCTTTCATATACTTATAGCTCTAGTGCATCCGTTGCATGGCAATCCCTACTCACTCACATTGATATCTATTGATGGGCATCTCCATAGCCCGTTGATACGCCTAGTTGATGTGAGACTATCTTCTCCCTTTTTTGTCTTCTCCACGACCACCATTCTATTCCACATATAGTGCTATATCCATGGCTCACGCTCATGTATTGTGTGAAGATTGAAAAACTTTTGAGAATGTCAAAAGTATGAAACAATTGCTTGGCTTGTCATCGGGGTTGTGCATGATTTAAACACTTTGTGTGGTTAAGATAGAGCATAGCCAGACTATATGATTTTGTAGGGATAACTTTCTTTGGCCATGTTATTTTTAGAAGACATGATTGCTTTGTTAGTATGCTTGAAGTATTATTATTTTTATGTCAATATTAAACTTTTGTCTTGAATCTCTCGAATCTTAATATTCATACCACAATTAAGAAGAATTACATTGAAATTATGCCAAGTAGCACTCTGCATCAAAAAATATCTTTTTATCATTTACCTACTCGAGGACGAGCATGAATTAAGCTTGGGGATGCCTGATACGTCTCCGACGTATCTGTAATTTTTGATTGCTCCATGATATATTATCTACTGTTTTGGACCATATTGGGCTTTATTTTCCACTTTTATATTACTTTTGGGACTAACCTATTAACCGGAGGCCCAACCCGTAATTGCTGTTTTTTGCCTATTTGAGTTTCAAGAAAGCGGAATATCAAACGGAGTCCAAATGGAATGAAACCTTCGGGAACGTGATTTTCTCACCGAACATGATCCATGAGACTTGGACCCTATGTCAAGCAACCAACAGGGAAGGCACGAGGTAGGGGGGCGCGCCCTCCACCCTCTTGGGCCCCCTGTTGCTCCACCGACGTACTTCTTCCTCCTATATATACCTACGTACCCCCGAATGATCGAATCACGGGCCAAAACCTAATTCCACCACCGCAAATTTACGTATCCACGAGATCCCATCTTGGGGCCTGTTAGGAGCTCCATGGGAAGGAATCCACCATGGAGGGCTTCTACATCATCATAGCCTCTCCCGATGAAGTGTGAGTAGTTTACCTCAGACCTTCGGGTCCATAGTTAGTAGCTAGATGGATTCTTCTCTCTTTTTGGATCTCAATACAATGTTCTCCCCCTCTCTCGTGGAGATCTATTCGACGTAATCTTTTTTTGCGGTGTGTTTGTTGAGACCGATGAATTGTGGGTTTATGATTAAGATTATCTATGAGCAATATTTGAATCTTCTCTGAATTCTTTTATGTATGATTGATTATCTTTGCAAGTCTCTTCGAATTATCCGTTTGGTTTGGCCAACTAGATTGGTAGTTCTTGCAATGGGAGAAGTGCTTAGCTTTGGGTTCAATCTTGCGGTGTCCTTTCCCGATGTGAAGGGGCAGCAAGACACGTATTGTATTGTTGCCATCGAGGATAACAAGATGTTTTTTATCATATTGCATGAATTTATCCCTCTACATCATGTCATCTTGCTTAAGCGTTACTCTGTTTTCATTAACTTAATACTCTAGATGCATCTTTGGATAGCGGTCGATGAGTGGAGTAATAGTAGTAGATGCGGCAGGAGTCGGTCTACTTGTCTCGGACGTGATGCCTATATACATGATCATACCTAGATACTCTCATAACTATGCTCGATTACATCAATTGCTCAACAAGTAATTGCTCATTCCACCGTAAAATACTTATGGTATTGAGAGAAGCCACTAGTGAAATCTATGGCCCCCGGGTCTATTCTCTATCATATCAATCTTCCATCACTTTATTATTGCTTTGCTTTTTATTTTACTTTGCATCTTTATACCAAAAATACCAAAAATATTATATATCATCTCTATCAGATCTCACTCTCTTAAGTGACCGTGAAGGGATTGACAACCACTAATCGCGTTGGTTGAGTTGAGCTATTTGTTTTGTGTAGGTACGAGGGACTTTCGCGTGGCCTCCTACTGTATTGATACCTTGGTTCTCAAAAACTGAGGGAAATACTTACGCTACTCTGCTGCATTATCCTCTCCTCTTCGGGGAAATCCAACGCATGCTCAAGAGGTAGAACAGCCCCCGCCTCAGCCCCCAGCGTGAGTCCATTACTCACTCCGCGTCGATGGGCGTTGGTTGCGACTCCTTGATGCTGACCTTGCCGGGTTTACAGGAGGAGAGCGGCAGCAGGAGGAGCCACTGAGGGCCACCCCAAATACACCGCCCCCATCGACCACGCCGCCCAGAGGGGCGTCCCCGGCAAGGGCACCTACCACCGAGCCCACGCGCACAGAGGAGGAGGAAGCGAACTTGGGTGGCGGTGGCTCCATCCTGGCAACAAACGTTGGCGGGGAGGGAACCACTTCTTCCCAGCTCGTCCTGGTAAGTGGCCTGCCTCCTGTCCCTGTCTTTTTTCTTTTCTTTGTTCTGAACCTTGATCTTGGCCTCGTTGCATCTTCTTTTCTGGATTCCAGACCCTCCCTGATGGACTAGGAGGATATCGACACCGTCATCGGGGAGGTCGCCAAGGACGCCGAAGCCGAGGCCACCAAGATCGCGGCTGAGGAAGCCACCAAGTCCGCCGCCGAGGAAGCCGCCAAGGGGCCTGCCGGGGGAGCCGGCGAGACCGCTACCAGGGGGGTGACAAGGTGTCTGCCAGGGAGCCCAGCAAGGGGCCTGCCGGGGAGCCCGAAAAGGCCGCTGCTGAGGAGGCCGCCAAGGGGTCCACCTAGGAGGAGGTGGCTAACGACCAACCTTCCTCTCCCGCAGCCCCTGCACCGGGCAAGTACCTTAGGATGGGCGACGACTTGTTCGTCCTCCTCCCAGGGATGGCGAGCACCAGAGCACCGGCTGAAGGGGAGGTGTTTGATGATGAGGCGCTTGCCACCGCCGGGCTCCAGGAGGAGCAGCTCCTCCGAGCCATGAGCGCCAACTTCCAGAAGCTCCATGCGCTCCATCGTGCCTGCCAAGAGAAGGTAAAATCCAGGATGGTGGCGGTGGACAAGGCAGAGGCGGATTTTCAGGAGCGCATCGCTCACACGCAGGTCTGGTTCGGTGAGGCCCGAGATGAACTGAGGGCTGCCCAGGGCGAGCTGGAGGAGTGCAAGCGGGAGCTCATCCTGAAGCAAGCTGACATCGAGAAGGCCCATGAGGTGGCGAAGGATCTGACCGCCAAGGACGAAGCTACCCGGCAATAGCAGAAGGCCCCGCTGGACTCCCAGGAGGAGGACCTTGCCGCTCGTGAGGAGGGGCTCGCTGCCACGCTTCACGGCAAGGATGAGGAGGTCGAGAAGCTCGTCGCGCAGCGGACCCAGGAGATGGAGCAGAAGCACAAGGACGCACTTAATGCTCTGGCCATGGACCACGCCGGCAAGATGAAGGAGCTGGAGCTCGAGCAGGACAGGCTGAAAAAAGAGGTCTTGGAGCTGACGGAGGAGAGGTACACGACCAACCGCGCTTTGGCGGATGCGCAGGCCGCAGTCTCCGACAAGGCCAAGCTGCTCTCCAAGGCCAATGACTCCATCAATGATCTGAAGCTGAAACTGGACGGCTTGGAGGGGAAGCTTTCGGAGGCCGGGGCTCGTGAGGAGACCCTGAACAAGGCCCTGGAGGACGAGAAGCGGCTGCAGAGCAATGATGCCGCCAACCACAAGGATTACATGAAGAGCGTAAACCTATGGATCAGCCGCCTCGTCGACGTTGCAGAGAGGCTCACCACGCAGCTGGCCGCCATGGGCATGCCGAACTTCAAGTACTCCCCAGAGGTGAACGTAAGCCCCAATGCCCGGCTGACCCTGTTCTTCGAGGGCGTCCTTGAAGCCCTGGAGCAGCTCCGCTCCAACCGAGCAGCTTATCTGGCCAACGAGGCCCGGAGGCTCTGCCAGGGCGCCTTGACCAAGGTGCTCACCAAGGTGGCGTTCTGGAACCCCAGCGTCGACTTCGCCAACGCGCTGGAGAGCTTGCCGGAGGATGCGGACCTCACGGTGCTCGAAGAGTGTATTCAGCCCATCATCAGCTGCGTCGCCGGAGTCAAGAGGGTGGAGGGCCAGCGCTGGGACTAGGCACCCCGTTTCTCATCGCCGCTGCGAGTTCAGGACCAAGACAATTTTATCTTAAGTTAGAACCATAGCAACTATTAATGTAATATAACTCTGCAGTACTTTTTACAATGATGCATGCTATCTTCCTTTTCGATCTTTCCTTGTATGTACACACCCTACGCTTAGCTGGATAGGTTTGCCGGCGCGTAAACCCATGCTATGGCGCTTTGAGGACGGATCCTTAGCAGCCTGCTGGGGGCGCTTGCTGCCGGGCAAGCCAACTTGCTGCTCTCAGCGCGGCCGCTCGAACTATTGAGCGGACTAGAAACAGAACAAGGGCAATGCTGATAGCGGGCAAGCCACCTTGCCGTTCTCAGCACAGCCGCTTGGACTGTTGAGCAGACTCGAAACAGAACAAGGGCGTTGCCAATAGCGGAAGGGTTCCATTGCGTGCAGGTTTTCCATACAAAGAGCAAGATCTTTCGAGGAGAATAACTTTATATCAAAAATAATTGCTCAAAGTTTTGCGTGACTTAGCTTTTTCGTCGCCACGTGGGTGATTGTTGCAGCTGCGAGTGGCACCAGATGTGGTCGGTCGACGTCTCCTTCTTCTCTCGAGCCATCCCGACGAGGGCGCCGATGTGTTCACAGCTTATGGCCCCTACCTGGCGCGCCAAAGATGTCGGGGAAACGACACCTATGGGATCACAGGGAATCTCGACTACGGTTGGCAGGGCGCAGGGCTGTGGAAAGAGCGGGTTTAGAAGGTCAACATGGGGGAATTTTATCCAGGTTCGGGCCGCGAACGATGCGTAATACCCTAATCCAGCTTTGGTGTATATTTGGTGTTCTTGAGCTCTTGAACTAGCTACGGTGCGTGCGTAGTCCAAAAGGTCTGAATCCTTCCTCAGTACGCCTCGGTCCTCCTTTTATAGCAAAAGGGGTCGCCACAGTGGCACACAGGAGGTGGAAAGTATGTACAGTGTACAAGTCTATCGCCTAGCACCGTAGGACAAACACATTTAATGCGTTGCCGACGTGCCCTCTTGCTTTATCGGGGACGACAAGGAATCTCGTCCTGTTCGTCGCCGCTTCACCTCGCTCCGATGCGCGCCCACGCTGACGAGGCGTGCTGCACCATGCTGGCTGGCTGGCCGCTGAGTTGGTGCGGTGGCAGGGTCTTCACGAAGAACTGCATGCCACAACGCAGGTGCTTGGCTAGTTGGCCTAGAAGTTGCATGTTGCCACGCAGGCGTTCACCTAGTTGGCGAGTTGACCGTCGTGTTGGAACGGCTATGGGGCGGCGGAGCCTTGGTAGGCGTGGGCCTGGCTGTGGCCATGCAAATGTCCCCGGCAAGGGTCTTGACGGGGTCTCGTGGGCGTCCCCGGAAAGGGTCTTGCCGGGGGCCTTCGTCTTCTGGTTCTCATCTAGTCTGATAGGCCTCTTGTCTTCACAAAGATCTGCATGCCACCATGCAGGCGCCTCCCGAGCCTTGGTTCCAATGTTGCCGATGGTGTCGGAACTGTTAAGCTCAAGGGTGGTGGCCTTGCTGGTGTTGGGTAAGTTGCCCCGGCAAGGCACTTGCCGGGGAAGCCCATCTTGTCCCTTTGTTCCTCGCGCCTCTGACTTGAGTGTTGCCCTAGTTGTCTTGTGTCTTTGCTTCCTCTTCTGCCCTGCCAAGTGCGGCTGCAAATGTGGCTGCGACTGCTCGTGCACAAGTAAAGGGGTACAGAAGGCCCCTACTTTTGTACACCGACATGGTGATTAAGGAGTTGTTGATGAATCCGTTAGCTTCATTAATGCACCCTTCAGAACTTACAGTTCTTGGAGCACACATTGGAGCATATTTGCGTTCTTCTGAATTTCCTCCATAAGATGGTTATTTTCAGGCCCCCAAGAACTCTTCCCTGCATTGCTTTCACTTGGACAGGATATGTCCCAATTGGAGGGTATATGTGTACGAGGGATGTTCTCCACTCCGTAATTATGAACCAAATTATGGAAGTTGTTCCGACGTAACCTGTGTAAGGGCCTCCTAGGGGGAAACCCTTCTCGAACCTCTTGGTCTTCATGGTTGTTTGTGGTTCCTATGGCTTGGTGGGGACTTGGAATAGTGGAGATGCCTGCCAGAGTACCCCTCTCCATTGCCGGAGGTTGTTCCTCGAACGAATCTCCTTCATCCTCCTCCATCGTGGCTCCACGGCATCCTCCCTCCAGAGTTCCATCTGCATCAACCAAGCATCGTCGCCCGCATTATTGGAGGAGGGGGACGACATGATGCATGGCCTTGAAAACTCTGGCAGAAAATAGCTCGAAACAAAAACATGAGATATTGTCGTGGTACGATGGTCAAAACCTTCGGGAGATTATATAATGTTTTTTTACCGACCGAATGAAGTATCGTGCAAGAAAACAGAGTCCGTAGGGCACATGAGGTGGCCACAAGGACGGGGGGCGCGCCCAGGGGGTAGGGCACGCCCTCCACACTTGTGGACGCCTCGTGTCTCTTTCGGACTGCTTTTAATTTTCCTTTAAATATTCCAAAATGGAGAAAAATTATCATTGGAAACGTTTTGGAGTTGGTTTACTTACAGTACCACATACCTATTCCTTTTGGGAGTCTGAAACATTCTGTAAAGTGTCCCTTATGTACTCCTCCGGTGTTACAATATTAATTATATTGGTCTCAACATTTATGGGAGTATCTGAGATATAATGTATGATCCTTTGACCATTTACCACCTTCAGATTTGTGCCTTTGACGTTGTTGATTTTTATGGCACCTGAACGATAGACCTCCTCGATAATGTATGGACCTTCCCATTTAGAGAGAAGTTTTCCTGCAAAAAATCTTAAACGAGAGTTGTATAACAAAACATGATCACCTACATTAAACTCACGCTTTTGTATTCTTTTGTCATGCCATCTTTTAACTTTTTCTTTAAACAACTTGGCATTCTCATAGGCTTGGGTTCTCCATTCATCAAGTGAGCTAATGTCAAATAACCTCTTCTCACCGACAAGTTTGAAATCATAGTTGAGCTCTTTAATAGCGCAATATGCCTTATGTTCTAGTTCAAGAGGTAAATGACATGCTTTTCCATAAACCATTTTATATGGAGACATGCCCATAGGATTCTTATAAGCAGTTCTATAAGCCCATAATGCATCATCAAGTTTCTTAGACCAATTCTTCCTAGATCTATTAACAGTCTTTTGCAAAATTAATATAATCTCCCTATTCCTCAATTCTACCTGACCACCAGACTGAGGATGATATGGAGATGCAATTCTATGGTTAACATCATATTTAGCAAGCATTTTACGGAAAGCACCATGTATAAAATGTGAACCACCATCAGTCATTAAATATCTAGGGACTCCAAACCTTGGAAAAATAACTTCTTTAAGGATCTTAATAGAAGAGTTATGACCAGCACTACTAGTTGGAATAGCTTCTACCCACTTGGTAATGTAATCAATAGCAACTAGAATATGTGTATACCCATTAGAGGAAGGAAAAGGTCCCATATATTCAAATCCCCAAACATCAAATGGTTCAATAACAAGTGAAATAATTCATAGGCATTTCCCGACGTCTACTAATATTTCCAATCCTTTGGCATTCGTCACATGACAAGACAAACTTACGAGCATCCTTGAAGAGAGTGGGCCAATAAAAACTAGATTGCAATACATTGTGTGCCGTTTTGTCTCCAGCATGGTGTCCTCTGTAAGACTCGGAGTGACACTTGCGTAGGATCCGTTCTTGTTCAAGCTCAGGTACACAACGTCTAATAACACCATCTACTCCTTCTTTATGAAGGTGTGGATCATCCCAAAAGTAATGCCTTGAATCATAGAAAAACTTTTTCTTTTGCTGGTATGTGAAACTAGGTGGTATAAATTTAGCAACAATGTAATCAGCACAATCAGCATACCATGGAGTATTGCTAGAAGCATTTATGACATTTAGTTGCTCATTAGGAAAGCTATCATCTATAGGTAGTGGGTCATCAAGAACATTTTCTAACCTAGACAAGTTATCTGCAATGGGGTTCTCAGCTCCCTTTCTATCAATAATATGCAAATCAAATTCTTGTAGCAAGAGAACCCATTAATAAGTCTAGGTTTAGCATCTTTCTTTTCCATAAGATATTTAATAGCAGCATGATCAGTGTGAACAGTTACTTTGGAATCAACAATATAAGGTCTGAACTTATCACAAGCAAAAACAATGGCTATAAATTATTTTTCAGTAGTAGCATAATTTCTCTGGGCATTTTCTAGAGTTTTACTAGCATGCTGAGTAACATTTAATTTCTTATCAACTCTTTGTCCTAGAACAGCACCAACATCATAATCACTAGCATCACACATAATTTCAAAGGGTAAGTTCCAATCAGGTGGCTGCACAATAGGTGCAGAGATCAAGGCTTTCTTAAGTATTTCATATGATTCTACACAATCCTCATCAAAAAACAAAAGGAACATCTTTTTGCAAGAGATTGGTGAGAGGCCTAGAAATTTTAGAGAAGTCTTTAATAAACCTCCTATAGAAACCAACATGACCAAGGAAACTTCTTATACCTTTGATATCTTTAGGACACGACATATTTTCAATAGCATCTACTTTAGCTTTGTCAACTTTAATACCTCTTTCAGAAATTTTATGCCCCAAGACAATACCTTCATTAACCATAAAGTGGCACTTCTCCCAATTCAAGACAAGATTAGTTTCTTCACATCTCTGCAAAACTCGATCAAGGTTGCTTAAGCAATCATCAAAAGAAGTTCCGTAAACGGAGAAATCATCCATGAAAACATCAATAATCTTTTCACAGAAATCCGAGAATATAGCAGTCATACATCTTTGAAAGGTAGCAGGTGCATTACATAAACCAAAAGGCATACATCTACTCAGCAATTCCTCAATTCTCAATCTCAGCCTTTTGCAGATGTGAGTATCCGTATGGCTTCAGATGTTTGGGCTCATCAAAGGTACCCAAAGGGCAAGTAAAAGTGGTTTTCTCTTGATCCTCTTTTGACACAGGTATTTGAGAGAAACCGGAATAACCATCTAGAAAGCAAAAGTGAGTACGTTTGGATAGCCTTTCTAGAATTTGATCGATAAAAGGTAGAGGGTAATGATCTTTTATAGTAGCTTTATTCAATTTGTGAATATCAATTACCATTCTATAACCTGTAACAATTCTTTGAGGAATCAATTCATTCTTATCATTAGGAACAACAATAATACCTCCTTTCTTAGGGACACAATGAACAGGGCTCACCCATTGACTATCAGCAATAGGATAAATTATACCTGCCTACAGAAGCTTTAGTATTTCATTCCTTACCACTTCTTTCATCTTAGGATTTAACCGTCGTTGATGATCAACAACTGGTTTAGCATCTTTCTCCAATTTAATTTTGTGCTGACATAAAGTGGGACTAAAGCCCTTAAGATCATCAAGTGTATATCCAATAGCAGCACGATGCTTCCTCAGAGTTTTCAATAATTTCTTTTCTTCATGCTTTGAAAGGTTAGCACTAATAATAACATGATATATCTTCTTTTCATCAAGATAAGCAAATTTCAAAGTATCAGGTAATTGTTTAAGGTCAAACACGGGATCACCCTTGGGTGGAGGAGGATCCGCAAGGATTTCATCAGGCAAATTGTGTTTAAAAATAGGCCCTTGCTTAAAGAATACTTCATCTATTTCTCTTCTTTCACTCATAGACAGATCATTCTCATGGTCTAGCAAATATTGTTCCAGAGGATCATCAGGAGGCACGACAATAGAAGCAAGACCAATAATTTCATCTTTACTAGGCAATTCTTTATCATGGGGTTTTCTACAAAATTTAGAGAAATTAAAATCATGAGACATATCTCCTAAACCAACAGTAACAATATCATTCTCGCAGTCTATCTTAGCATTAACGGTATTCAAGAAAGGTCTACCAAATATAATGGGACAAAAATTATCTTGTGGGGAAGCGAGAACAAGAAAATCAGTAGGATATTTTATCTTCCCACACAAGACTTCAACATCTCTAACAATCCCAATTGGTGATATAGTATCTCTATTAGCAAGCTTAATAGTAACATCAATATCTTCTATCTCAGTAGGTGCAATATCGTTCATAATTTCTTTATATAAGGTATAAGGAATTGCACTCACACTAGCACCCACATCACATAAGACATGACAACAGTGATCTCCTATTTTAACAGAAATAACAGGCATGCCAACAATAGGTCTATGTTTATCTTTAGTATTGGGTTTAGCAATTCTAGCAGCTTCATCACAGAAATAAATAACATGCCCATCAATATTATCAACCAAGAGATCTTTAACCATTGCAATACTAGGTTCAACTCTAATTTGCTCAGAGGGCTTGGGTGTTCTAATATTACTTTTGTTGACCACAATTGAAGCTTTACCATGATCCTTTATTCTAACAGGGAAAGGTGGTTTCTCAATATAAGCAGTAGGAACAATAGGATCAACATTATAAATAATAGTTTCTTCTTCAACTTTAATAGGTTCAGCTACTTTAACTTCAATGGGAGGATGATTTTTAAACCACTTCTCCTTAGGGAGATCAACACGAGTAGCAAATGATTCACAGAAAGAAGCTACTATCTCAGAGAAAAGTCCATATTTAGTGCTAAAATCACGAAAACATCGGTATCCACAAAAGATTTAACACAATCAAACTTAAGATTTGTACCTGACTCCTTACCTTCATCGAGATCCCAATCTTCAGAGTTGCATTTAATTCTTTCCAATAAATCCCATTTGAATTCAATATCCTTCTTCATATAGGAACCAGTATAAGAAGTATCAAACATGGATCGATCATTATGAGAAAGCCGAGCATAAATTTTTTGAATAATAATTTCTCTTGAGAGCTCATGATTGGGGCATGAATATAAGATTTACTTAAGCCTCCCCCTAGCTTCAGCGATACTTTCTCCTTCACGAGGCCAAAAATTATATATACAATTCCAATCATGATGAACCAGATGCATAGGATAATACTTCTGATGAAATTCCAATTTCAATCGGTTGTAGTTCCATGATCCAATATTATCCAATAGCCTGTACAATGTCAATGCCTTTCCCTTCAAAGATAAAGGGAAGACCTTCTTCTTGAGAACATCCTCGGGCATACCTGCAAGCTTAAATAATCCACAAACTTCATCCGCATAGATTAGGTGCATATCAGGATGTAATGTTCCATCTCCAATATAAGGATTAGCTAGCAGTTTCTCTATCATACCCAAAGGAATTTCATAATAAATATTTTTAGTAGGTGCAGTAGGTTGAGGAGCAACTCTTTACTCTTCCGGTCAGGGTGAAGATACCCCGAGAAAGCCCCTCAAAGGATTATTTTCCATAGTAACAAGTGACAGTAAATTTTCAGCACACTATATAAATGTTTCCTTACCAAATTCCACTTACCAAAGGCGCTTCTATCCCCGCCAATGGCGCCATAAAGAGTCTTGATGACCCACAAGTATAGGGGATCTATTGTAGTCCTTTTGATAAGTAAGAGTGTCGATCCTAACGAGGAGCAGAAGGAAATGACAAGCGGTTTTCAGAAATGTATT